>OU015495.1:10787046-11519546 GCA_907164885.2 Dolomedes plantarius
CACACATATATATATATAAAGAAAACGTTGCCTGTCGGCAGAACAATTCCGGGTAGACCGTTTACGGTATGGTTTCCGTTATGAAATTCGGCCATGTTTGAAAATGTCGACATCGATGTAATTTTTTTTTCATGGAAGTACATAAATGTTACATATTTGGAAAGAGCTATAAAAACTGATAATTTTTTTAGTACACATATTCTGTTAATGCAATAGTTTTAAAGTTATTTGGATTCTAATGAGGCGTCTCCTGTGGGATCATCCATCTTTGAAGATGTAAAAAAAGCTGATTCTTTCACAGCGTGATTCTCACTAAAAATGAATCACTGAAAAGAAATATTTCATCGTGTGTCTAATTTTTAATTCTTTTGCTATTTTTCATAATCTTAATTCAAACATTTTAATCATAAATAGATCATTTGAAGAGGTACTGATTTTTTTTGGAGGGGGGGTTGACAGTTAAAAGTGAAAAAAAAATTAAATTTAAGTGAACTGGGATACGAGTGTCAAGTGATTCGATTTGGGTATTCGACTAATGCTAAACAATAGCCGGCAATAAGATTCTTTTTGTTCTCATTTCATAGTTCTATATCCTTTTTTGAGAAGTTGTTGAATCATTAAACGTGAACATGTGACATAAGATTCTTTTTGTTCTCATTTCATAGTTCTATATCTATCTTCAGTTTTGTTTATACGTGGTTTTATGTTTTGATTTTAGATATATAGAATCACGTTTGATCTGTCCAAACAACAAATAATTATTTAATTGTTATTTTCATTTTACCAATTTGTTTTCCAAAACTGTTCATATTTCTTGTATTTCTTTCTTTGCTGATTAGTTTAGTCTTTGGTTTTAGATAAATATTCTACTAATATATTTTTGCATGAAGATCACCATTTCTTTGTGTTGTTGATTACATGCTAAAATATTTAAAAGTGCATATTCACATTTTCTTTATATAAATATATATATATTTGGGAAATATTGGTGTTTATTGTGATGTTTATGTGTTTTTTCACAATACCATATGCTGCGGAAGCCTCTTTAAAATTTCAGTTGTGCTTATGTTTTGACTAAACCTAATGCAGAATATCTCGCAACATAGACACGTGCAATTCTGCCTAATACATGCATTCATATAATTTCAATGTACAATGCATTATTATGTCACCAATAACACAAATTTCAGGAAATTTGAATTTCTGTATTGCAGGATTATAGGCTAAAGTAGCCATCCGCTTTATTTTCCCATGAAAATTTATCTTTTTGTAATGAAGGTATGTTCATATCATGCCAGGTGGTGGGGAGTGTAAGACTCACGTCCGACATTCTTAATTGGTACGGAATGAAGATGAGTAATAGCACCTTCAATAAGTCCCATAAGAAACGACGATACAGGTTTACAATACTATTCTTTCATTGTATTACTTTTATTTGGCTAAGTGTTTGCTGTGTGTATTGTGAAATGTGTTTAAATTTTGCTACTTTCGATGTATATGGTATTTAATTTTATTGCTAAAACTTTTATGTATGTTAATGTCATATTTTAAAAAAGATAACATCTTTGACGTCAGCACCAGCGGGGTTATAAATTAATGAAGGCACGTGTAAAAACCTTGTGTTTATACTACACGCTGAAGCGAAGTGAAATAAATAGAGAACGAGCTATATTTTGTTATAGGATGTTATTCTTTGGCTTGGAGTTTTTTGAAAAAGAAAATGGTATGAATTGATGCATCGGTTGTAGCTTCTTTCTATATTCTGACTGGTAAATAAAAATGTTTATTTCACTTCTGACTCCAAAATTCTTCAGCGCTATACTGGTGATCCCAAGACAATCACGTCTCCCGTGCTTTCGAGATGCTTGAAGTTTTTCGTTTGAAGAGAGATAACTACTCGGCCGAAATCTAACAGCGTCCGTAGACAGTCGAGTCCAAGGCAGATAGGTGAAGAATCGCCCACTTATTTGGCACTTTTTACGAGATTCATGAGGGTGCCAATTGTGGTATCTAAGCCAATTTCAAATAGCTTTTTATAGTGAAGGAACCTGGGATAAGGACCTTCAGATTATCAGGTTAATAGTGAGTGTTAATACGAATAACAAATTTTTCTTCTTCTGGTTTTGTGGGAGGGGGGGATTGTGACTGCAAATTAATAGTGCCTCTTATGAAAATTCTCCCTATATATATATATTATATATATATATATATATATATATATATATATATATATATATATATGAAATATCCATATGCAGGTTTAGTTTATTAAATTAAATGCGTAGACACTTTTTCTTCTACTTCGGTGCCTGTATAACTAGAGGTCACATAAACAAGATTTAATAAATAAATGTTGCTTGTGAATATATAGACATCGAAACTTGAAACAGACATGAATTATTATAAGTTCTAAAGCAACTATTCCTATAATAAGTTTGAATAGCCGATTCTCAAATGTGTACGATAGAATCATTTTATAGATGGTTTGGTAAATAAAAGTTTGTTCTGAAAAAGCTACTCTCGTTTATATGATCTAGAATTCACTGTAACCACAAAAAATATTTGCATATGAAATTGCACAATATTTTGAAAGAATTTAACCTGAATTGTAAAATGTCAGAAGTTAATTAGATTACTCCACCTTATTTATCATTTTTGACACCTTATTATGCAGTTTCGGAAATTTACTGCGGAAACAGGATTCTCTATTCTTAACAATACAGACAAAATACCGCCTAGAACAGACCGCCTAGAACAGAAGTTCAGAATTCCATTGTAACACGTGGGAAAAGTTTTGGTGGAGAAAAATAATTAATCATTAATTATAATTATTGCAATTTTCCATTCCAGGTCGTGCGTGCACCACGAAGAAATTGAGGAACACTGCGTGTAAACGGAACTTAAGATGTCATTATAGGAATTTGATTTAGATTCTTGGTAATATTTTTAGTATTCATATTTTCCATAACAATGTTTTTCTACCAACAAAAATTTCAGCAGGCGCGTAATTTTCATTCATTATAGTGGTATAAAGAGACAGACATTTAACAATATTTCGTTTGTGTTATTTCAGAGTTAAATATTTCAAACGGTTTTCTGGAACTGAAACTGGTAACAAAATTATATTTTAATACAATTCGATAAAAATATATTTCATTATAAATTTCAATAAAACCTGTTCAATTTTTTTTCGTACAACAATATTTTTCATCGAACCAATATCTTCTCATTCTCGAGAATTGCGCTCTTCTAAATTAAGTACAGTCAAATGGGGTAACTTTGGTCTTTGCGGGTAACTTTGGACCAACAAACGGAAAAAGATTGCGTGTAGTCTATCTAGACAAAGGGGAGTAATTATCCCATTATTTGTTGCAAGGGTGGGTGAAATGTAATAGGTCTAATAAGTATATAGGTATATCGGTATATAGGTATATTATACTCTTAGACAAAAAAACGACACTCCAAGAAGGAGTAATCAGAATAGGACGAAAATTGGTAGATGTGATGTACATGTACAGAAAAATAAATGATTACAATTTGAGAAAAATTCGATAATTTATTCATGAGGAAGAGTTTCACAAAGTGAAAAAGTCAATAACGTGTTGGTCCAACTCTGGCCTTTATGCAAGCAGATATTCAGCTTGGCGTTGATTGATAGGGGTGGTGGATGTCCTTGTAACCGTGATTGTTTATATTATTTTAAATGAAATTATTGGGATTGGGAGTTTATTATATTATTCTTATAATGGAAATTAACTCTGGTTATATTGACAAATCAATTTATTGAATATTAACACACATAAATAATACACTCCAAAATTACTCAATATTTCCTCCGGCATTTACACATTATTACCGCAATAACTTCATTCCTACTAAATTAATTCTTTACGACACCTATGTTTGATTCATTCACTTATTATAACAATATTTCATACTGCCTCTATACATATTATTTTCAATTTTACTCCTACTAAATTAATTCATATATATATGCAAAACATTATATTAAATTGTTGGTACGAATTATCGGTCTATTACTCAACATCTTATATTCAAAAACTATATTCATCGCGCTCTATCTTAATCATTATGGCTATACACTGAGAAGCAATGATACAATATAAAAGGGAAATGCAAAGTCGGTACCTCAGCAGATGACGGTTGAATCCCTCTGGGCAGCTGGCACTCGTAATGATGAATTCGTCGTCTTTATCATCAAACGGAATTCGGGCATCTCTTTATCTGGAATACGGCTCCGTCGTTCATTGCAGACACTCGGCATGGGACACTGGGCGCTCGACAACTTCTATCTCCAAACCTTTACTGCACTCGAACACGGCTCCGTCGTTTATTGCAGACACTCGGCATGGGACACTGGGCGCTCGACAACTTCTGACTGACTCTCACTTCTCAGGTTATCTCTCTGGCTTCACACTATTTTTTATTTCATATATTTTCTTACTAATGTCTCCGCCTCTTATAATTTCCATTGGTTATCTGGAAATTATCATGCCATCGCCATTCGTCCGTGCTGCCTCTCCTCAATCCCCTTTTACCAATGCGCGTCGAGGGCGGGATTTATAAATTCTCCCTCAATTTTAAATTTTTCCCATGCTTTGGCTTCAAGTAGGGTGGGCCGTTTTATAGCCATCATAAATTTTCTTTTATTCTCTTCTTGCAACTCACTCTCTTCCACTTTTATCTTCTATTTATTGCTACAAACATTATCTCTAATTTTCGTTCCGGTCTATGGCTTTCTTCCCTTCTCTTTTATTGCCCTGTTTCTTTATTGCATCTAACAATTATTTTATTTTATTTTGTATTTTTCCATGCTCCTGTCCCTGGCCGTAACACTACTGTCATGTCCCTATGACAGTCCTCCTGCGGGCTATCGTGCCAAATTATGTCAAATGGGCGCATTAGATCGTCAAAATCCTGAGGTGGTTGGAGGGCCCTGCCCATAATGCTCCAAACATGCTCAATGGGGGTGTGATCCGTTGAATTTGCTCGCCAAGGTAGCATTGGGCAAGCCCGAAGCAGTACAAACTCTCGCCATGTGCGGGCGGGCATTATCTTGCTGAAATGTAAGCCCATGATAGCGTGATATGAAGGGCAACAACACGGGGAGTAGAATATCTTCGACGTACCGCTATGCTGTAAGGGTGCCGCGGATGGCAAGCAAAGGGGTCCTGCTATCAAATGAAATGGCACCTCAGATTATCACTTCTGGTTATCGGAACGTTTGGCGGAAGACAGTCAGTTTGGTATCCCACCGCTGTCCGGGGCGTTTGCATTTCCCGTCGAAACCTGTATGCATATCAATTTGTGTCCAATTCGCATTACCTCCTGGTGCGTCTTTTTTTTCTCTAAGATTGTATATAAGTTTGTTGGGTCAGAGTTACCCCAGTTGACGGTACCCTGGCAGATTGCTAATTTTGTTCACTCTCCTTTTAATATGTAAACAAAAGTTTTATTCGATATCAAAGCTATTATAGTTAGTATATGAAATTCAATTATTTTTTGTGCCATAAAACCCATAAGTTCCTTTGTAATCTTTAAAGCAATTATTCCCAACTTTTTCAGCTATAAGCCTCTTTGGATGATCTTCAGACTCTAAGCCCTCTTCTGCCTGAAGCATACATAATAAATTTTAATGATCAAAATGTGTGATTTGAGAACGGTCAAGACGCATGCCCTCACTACAAGTTTATGGCCACGTTGCAGTACTGGCCCAAACAGCCAAACGAAGGCCTGAATTCTAGTACCGGATTTCGAGCAGATGTTATCAGTAAAAAACACAACGGCTCTATGCTGTTTTCGCCACTATCTCAATACAATAATTAACATAATCGCTGAATTAAATTTTAGGTTTCGAAATTCTTGTTAAAATACGTTCTACACATATTTTTTTGCTAACCATCCGCGACCTTCCCGGCCCCCTGAATATCATTTGCGCCTTGCAAAGGGGGTACGCCCCTCAGGTTGAAAACGACAGCTTTAAAGCAATAAGGAATGTATGCATGAAAATTGTGTCATTTACTGTTTCGTATGACATGAATTTTTAATGAAATTACAGTGAATTATTATTATTAAATATTATGATTAAATAATATGATGAATATATGATGAATATATGATGAATATATGATGATGAATATATGATGATGAATATATGATGATGAATATGTGATGAATATATGATGAACATATGATGAATATATGATGAATATATGATGAATATACAGCGGAAATTCTCTATGACAGCAAGTTATTCTTCCGAAAACAAATGGCCGATTTGCAGTGTGGCCGGTTACAGAAGGTTCACTGTATTATTATGAAACCTTATGATGAAATATTAAGATGATATGATGAATATTATGATTTCAATAAATATTTTGAGGAATTTATTAAAATATATATTTTCCTTTTAAATGTCTAATGTTTGACCAACACGAAAACAGACACAAATTCAAATTCATTACAAAGAATGAACAAAATGCAGCAGTAAAACCAATTCAGTACCTTGCATCCGAGTACCGCTCCCAGAGGAAGGGAAGATAGAGTGCAAGAGGTGAGCTGAATCCATAATTTCCCGAAGGGCGAGAAGATCGCAAAACGGGTCAGAGACGATATTAATGCAACAAAGATGTGGAAATTACTCGGAGGAAAATTGGAGGGCATGCTGAAATTTTCATACTGCAAAACTGCGTTACCAGGATGCATCACGAGGCGGTAGATCTACATTCCATCCCATTTTATAAAAAAATATAATTGTTTTTAAAAATATTTTAAATCTATTCAATAAAATAAGATTTATAAATCATGGGATGATTAAATCTGCCGAATAAAATTAAGATAAAAAAATTTTGTTTCATAAAAATTATATTTCAACGTAATTTTCAATAAAAACAACAACAAAATTTAAATTACAGTTAAAAATTATCGATTTTTTTTTTTCAATCGCATGCGTATTTTCTCCTAGTCATAACTAAGCTACCACTAACGCTAGTTGAAAAAGTCTTTTTTTGGTCATTTTCCTCGTAGTATACAAAAGAAAAGTTCCAAGTGATATCAGCTCTATTGTTATTAGTATTGCTCTCTATTAGTATTGATATGAGCTCTATTATTGGCATTCTACAGATTTTCCGTGCCATGAAACAGATTTATACATGCTTATGCGAAAGTCATTTTAGAAATTTTATAACAATAAAGAGATCAATACAGTATACATGTATGACTATCCATAAAATTAAAAAAAGAATTTGTATAATATTAATTTAAAGAAAGATTTAAACAAGATCATATGACATACATTAAATATATATGTAGACTTTCCTGTCTACGTGGCTGGCATCTAGGGGAAGTCTAAGAAGAACACACTTGAGTCATAAATCAACCAGACTTTATAAAATTCAACAATATTTTATTCATGAAGAAAGCAATTTCAAGTTACCGGATAGCCTACTTTTACTGTCTCAGGTACGATATAACAGTTTACGGGATAGCCCAGCGTCTATGTTCGTTTCCCTTCAACAATACAAGATCGGGCAGCCTTTCGCCCCCGTCAATTCACAAATCCCTCGTGCCTACACACTGAGTACGGAAAACACAACATCTCTCAATGGAGGTCTGCCCTCCCTCTCCCCCGTGCACGGGGCATCTCCCGAACACATCACTCTGTCGAGCGGCTTCCATAGTTGGGGTCACTCAACCCTCTCCCTCTACTGTCCCCCCAAGGAATGCCGCAAGGACAAGATAAGGGTTTGGTGTGTCTTTGGGCTACGCATAGCAACAGAGAATTTGCATAAAACCCTATATATATATATATATATATATATATATATATATATATATATATATATATATATATATATATATATATATATATATATATATATATATATATATATATATATATATATATATATATATATATATGTATATATATATGTGTATATATATATGTGTATATATATATGTATATATATATATGTATATATATATGTATATATATATATGTATATATATATATATATATATATATATATATATGTATATATATATTTATATATATATGTATGTATATATATATGTATATATATATATGTATATATATATATGTATATATATGTATATATATATATGTATATATATATATATATGTATATGTATATATATATATATATATATATATATATATATATATATATATATATATATATATATGTATATATATATGTATATATATATGTATATATATATGTATATATATATGTATATATATATATATATATATATATATATATAAACTAGACGATTGTAGCGAGTTCTTTCTTATTCCGAACGACCTACGTTTCCTGTATTGATTTTCCACAAAACTGCGACCAATTAGAGACTCAAATTGGACGTGCATATGGGCTTATATTATAACGCTATGAGAAAGCCTTATTTTCTTTAACTTTCCCAACATTATGTGAACCTACATTTTAGATGATATACTGATATCATCAACATGGGACACTACAACATTTACCGGGATGTGAAACACGTATACCTGCTCATAATATAATCATAAAATAGAAATCATAGCTACAAAAAATTTTTATTATGAAAAATTGGGAATGAAAGTGGTATAAATTACATCGTAAAATGAAACTCCCCTCCTCAAATATATACCTCTAAATCTTATTCCATTTTAGAATTGTTGCCAGTTTTTTTTTATTTTCTGCACTCTCCCTATGTTTACAGAACATTGTTTCAACTTGAAGAAATTCCAAAAGACAAACGATAATTTTTTATTTCATTTTATCTGCAGTGTAGAAAGAAAATGGCAATGTTTGTATAAAGTATCATGTTTGACAGTAATATCAGTTCTTCACACTTTGTTGGTCATAAAGTAAAGAAATATTTAACAACTTTATGTTTTTAACATTTCTCCCTATAACTGTCGCAGAAATTTCAAGGGCCATAACCGTCTTTTATGGCGGGATCACTTATTTGATGTGTGTTATCATTATTTATATTTCAAGGTTTGTCTTTAAATTTTAAAATAAAAAAAAACTATGTGTAGAACAAAGGTTCTGAGATGCAATTGTTAAGAAATGAAAAGGAAAAAGCTGTTGAAGTAATTATTAAGAAATAAGGCTAAGAAGTAATTGCTAAGAAATGAAATGAAAAGACTTTTATTTCCCTGATGAGAAAAAAATCGTTTACTCTCCTTTTGTCTGTCGTATGCCCATTGCAGATCTGAATTGGTTAGGCTGGTTTTAGCACGTTTTACTAGACACCACAAGGGTTGGAGTCTGATTTTTGCCCTCTTGCCATCACAATTTATATCGAGCAACGTCTGGGGTCGTACGCTTAGGGCTCGTACTCACTTTTCACCAAACACATTCCTCCAAGGGATTTTCTGCCCCCCCCCCCCACAGGATTAACCATACCCAGCATATACCCAGCATTGACCATACCCAGCATAGACCCGAGAGCATTCATTGGCGCCTTTCGGGTCTCGAGCCGAGCACCTCAGTACCGAATTACGACGCTCTAACCACTAGGTTATTGAAGCCCAAGAATCCGTTTAATGACACATTTAATATTTCGTGTAGCATAGTTCCTGTTTCATTAGTTATAAAATAGAACAGAATATTTTTTTATTTAGTTTAAATATATTAAGGAATTCGACTGCATTCTCTACTTGTTAAGCCTGGTAATTGGCTATGAGTCAATTTCTCAGTAATCATAGATGCGCAAGGCTATATATCATTTCTATTTATATACTTGAGATCACAACTGGAATCTGGACCTACAGCACACACTCCTTTATAGTCATAAGCTGTTTGAATAACACTTGTAAGCTATTACACAAGTATATACATCACCAGACTAGGTATATTTTTGCTTTAATCTACGCATGGGGCAGACTTTATTAGGTTATTACACAACTAATACAGATTTCCCCACACCTAAATAAATCTTAAAAATACACAGGAGGTACGAAATTAAATTGTAAGAAGTCTAACTTAGTAATTCCATCCAGTATTCACAAACGTCAGCCTCATAGAAGCGTTGGTCTGAAGTAACAGAGCAAAAATTGGGCATGTTCGAGAGGCAGCTTCAAGTTGCCACCTGGATAACCAGACATCAATCTAAAAGGCTTTGCGCAGAGTCGAATCAGGCTTCAAGCTCTTTCAATCGGATGCACGTGCCTGGGAACGGCGTTTTACCGGGGAAAGTTTACATTTCGTGTACGTTGTCTTACCGCAAATATATACGAACACCTCCACCATACAGGTAGTCTTGTACCCAGGTTTCCCACTAGACACGGGCTCCACAACAAGGCATAATCGATGAGTGTGCTGAACTGAAAGGAATTTTTAATACGGAATGTTGAGATACTTGATACGACGACATTCCTCTTATCTCTGGACGGACGATGGCCGAATGGCTAGGGTGCTGGCTTTCGGTACCAGAGTATGCAGGTTCGAATCCCATTCTTGGCATGGACATTTGTAGCCATTTGGAATCGGCTTTAAGAAGTAGGTCCCTGTTTAATTAGCCCTCGTGTAGCGAAAAATGACCGTAGCGCTCCAAACCAAACCAAACAATTCCTCTTCTCTTGCGCCGGGCGTTCCGTTGTGCAGTAGGCGGGAAGGAAAATCAGTTCTTCCGGACGATCAGGATTCCTGAGCCACAAATCCCCACGTTGAAGTCGTTTTCAAGTATCTCTATTAGCACAACTAATACAACAAACATATTATCTTAGTCTGTGAGAAAATGGGCAACCCTCCCCCCCCCCAAGAAAAACCTCTCAATTCGTCCGTGGTCAGCCCTTATAAAGCAAGTATTTCCAGAAAATGTGTACCTCCAGATCACCGCCAACAAAAACAAAGCTTTGAAAGAAAAGTTGGTCCAAACTCATACCCCTAGTAACTGGGAAACCCTAGTAACAAGTAACATAATGATCAAAAGTGATGATAGTAGCCAGTCCCCCAAAACCTCTACCCACAAGTGGGGTCCACCAAGAAAAATTAATGATGGTCGGGGCCTCCAAGACGAGAGCAGATGTTCTAGACCGGTGGCGATTGCCTCCCAGTCACCACACACTGCGACAAAACCATTCCCGGAAACGTAAGATGTGGGCGGAAAGAGGGACTGCAATGCATTTACAAACATTTCTACAGCAAACCAAGTCATCACAACACCCTCTAACTGACAAGGCTTAGCAGTTTGGGTTCGTCTCTTGCCTGGGTTTCGAATGGAGTACGCGAATCTGGAATAAAGACACCGAAATCCCTTATTAAACAAATACTTTTACTGCGACACAAAACAAATTTGTGTACATTGTTCGTACAAATATATACATCAATCAATATTAACTAGGCGTAGGCTCTCCGACCTAAGCGAGACAAAAAGAAATGCGTGTCTGTCCGCTGAAATCCGGGAAAGTCTCCCCGTTTTCTTTCTCCCTCTTCACTGCCCTCCGCGACCTGTAAGGAGAGTGCACGCCTCCCCCCCCCCCCGCGCTCGACCACACCACAAGCAGGCATCTCTCCTTCGATGGTCGTCGAGGATGAAAAGTGAAGGGGGTGTCATTCCTGACACAGAATTTCTCTCAATTTTTACTGATGACTAACAAACTGCATTCATGCAGCTCACTTCAGAAAGAACATTTTCTATCACGAGTGGTGATACAAATGAGGAGATCACAAAGGGCATAAGAGGGGCAAACTCAATGAAAAATAAAGCAAAAATATGCATCTCCAGCGTAGAGGTAAATTTGGACCTAGGTTTGCCCTAATTATGGTCTCCTCAGCAAAACATAAACGACGAGGTCACAGGAGAGACAGGGCCACTTTTGACCTGTACTTAAATTTCCTATTCTTTAGTTGAATCATAGCAAAAATGTGAAGTAAACCCTTCGAGGATCAACTAAGCACTTTTGTTAGAATTCCCGGATCCAAATACTACCCATCAGGTTTTACCTTTCTCTATTTTTGATCAATTGATATGCAATCCTACGGTGGAGGGCGTGGCTCACGTAACGTAGTTAGCCCAGTGTTTCCTATTGGTCCTATTAGGACAGGAATTCCTGATGTATTTCTCAAAATTTTCAGTAGTAATTGACAAAGTTCAGTCATCCAGCCCACTTCGGAAAGAACCATCGTCGATTACGAATTGTGGTTCAAAATGTAAGGTGAATACGAATTGCATAACGAGGGCAAAAGAGGTGGAGCTGAAAGCAAATTGCACATCTCCAGCGTACAGGTAGACATAGGTTGCGCACTTGTGTGCACCTCAGCACGGCATAGTCCTAACTGTTTTTTTTTTCGGAAGGATCTCTGTGATGGTCTGAACCTGTTACCTATGGGAACGGTTGGTGTGCTTGCTGATCCACATGTATCAAGACAAAAAATGATAAGATAATATTTTGAGAATTTTTTTTATTAATAATAAAGAAAATTTCATAAATTTGAGAAATTTTGACAGTATGCTAATAATATACAGGCCTTTACATAAATATCTACTTAATAAATTTAAGATGCTTTTAACACATTTAATAGTTTTAAGTGCTCCCTTTTATGGAAATTTTGTTGAGTTATTATTCATTTATTCTAGAATTAAGTGCCATTTCGAGCTTATAATTTCCTTCTAAGCGAAATTTTATTCTGATTTTCCGCAAATGAAGTTTCGAATTAAAATTTTAAATGTACAAATTATATAAGGCAATTAATATTGTTTATTCTCAGACGTAATGCACAGCAATTAGCGACTGGGAAGATTTTCATAAATTTCCGTTTTTCTTCGTGAGATGTTAGATGAAAGAAGACTACGTGTCATGAAACATGTGAAGATGAATTGAAATAGATTTTTATGAATATTTGCTATTTATTACTTTTGGACAAAGAAATAAATAGCTGCGAAGATTTCGTTTTGATCTGTTATTAAAATGTAAATATCACTGAGGTAAATTGAAATTTCAAAGGGTAAATTAGGTTGATGAATTCAAATACACTTATGTGAATGAGAGTTATCTTTTTTTCTATCTGATTGTAAGGTATCTTTATCTGTTTCGAGTAAGAAATGTTTCGCAAGCGAGATCGTAAATTTTTAGACAAGATATTTAAAAATCGTTTTTTTTATCGTAGTATTACGTTCCCCCTGAACGGTCCTCCGGAAAAGAAAATTTCATATGTCCTGCATCATAGGACATATGAAATTTTGATTTCATCTGTCCTATGTCGAAATATAATTTTGGCACCGCGCCAAACCCAGTCTGTATCGCTTGGGCAAGCAGTAAACAGTTAAACAGAAAAGTATTAAAATGCGTCAAAATTTATATAATATATATATATATATATATATATATATATATATATATATATATATATATATATATATATATATATATATATATATATATATATATATATATATATATATATATATATATATATATATATATATATATATATATATAATTATTTATTTATTTATATATATGTATGTTTGTTTAACACATACATACATATATACACTCAAAACAAGTAGGCAACGATAAGTAATCCTATGTTAATAACCCGCGGTAGTTCCGTTAGAAGAGACTACCTGAATTTTTTGTTGTTGTTCCTTATGCCCCCTGAACGAGATCAGGTCCATAGAAGGCTTACAGGCCTCGGGTTTTATGGCACCACAAGGATCAAAGTTTGACTTAGCTAGGTGACACCACAATTTAGACAAAACAGCCCTTGGGGCGACATCCCGTGGGCTCGTACTCTCCTTCAAACACTTTCTACCACACGGGTGGACTCTCTGGCCTGCAGATTTAACGTGCCCGTACCCGGCGTAGACACCACTTCATTCAATGGCGCTTGTCGGGATTCGAACCTTCGGTGCTGAAAGCTAACTAGCTAACCACTACGATTCCTCGGATGCAATAAAGAATTAATATATTAATGTATCATTTGGGAAGTAAGACTTATTTTTCGTGACATCTTTTAAATAACGCATTATTTCTTATCTGTCAAATTACAAGGTGTCATTCGCTGTTTCGAGAAATAGATTTTTCGCGAGAGTGGTTAGGAAGTTAGAGAGGAAATATTAAAGGATCTATCTGACCATTTAGTATTTGTGAGTTAAATTATTTTTAGATATATCTTATAAATAACGCAAAATATTCTTTCTTATCTGTCAAATTACAGGGTGTCATTCTATGTTTTATGTAATAAATTTATCGAAAAAGTGGTTGTTAAATTTGATCTGAAATATTAAAGAATCGATTCATTCGTACAGTTTTTATAAGGTAAACCTTATTTTCATTTGCGACTTCTTAAAAACGCAAGATATCATTTTTAATCTGTCAAATTACGAGATGACATTTTCTGTTTCGAGTAATAAATGTTTCGAAACGCTTTTGCCCATAAATTTTGAGGGAAATATTAAACAATAATCTGTTTCTAAAGCAGTTGTGGGGTAGATCCTTATTTTTAGTTTCGCAGCTCTAATATGTTCTCGGAGATTGAATAAAGGGAGAAGTAGGCGCGTCGGGCGTTGCTGGTGCTGTATTTACGATCTGAATAGATCGTAGAACGCAGTGTTCAAATCCACTGTATGCCATTAACTCAATTCAGATATTATGGGTAGCCATTGTGGATGTTTGCCAAATATAAGTTTTGTGTTTTCGAAATAGCTGCCTGCTCAAAGGCGATGATCATTATACTGACAACGTGGCTTTTATTCTGCACATAATGCAGTTTAGGTAGACTCGTAAAAGTGAAGACCTTGCATATTTATCGTGTGGTAACATGTTTACTAGGCATAAAACTTAATTTTAGATCTGCTTTGCAATTTTGCCTCTGGTGGGTGTGATGATGCAATTTCGAAAGAGAGAAAGAAGGAAAGTTGTGTTAATTATTATGGGATATATATAATATATATATAGTCTGAAGCTTTAAGTAATTATGCGAGTTATGCAGCCCCCTGATTTGCAATTTCATTACTAGTGGGTATGTTGGTGTAATTTCGAAAGAGAGAAAGAAAGAAAGTTGTGTCAATTATTATAGGATATATATAGTCTGAAGATTTAGGTAATTCTGCGAGTTATGCAGCCACCTGTGTTGGTAAGAATTTTAACAACAAATATCGTCCCTTAGCACGAGGAACTACCCAGTTTTAAAAGTAAGTTAACAGTAATTATGTTGAACAGAAAGAGGAAAGAGTGGCTATAATTTATTTAAAATAGGCGAAAATAAAATTTTCCACAAGAGCTAATTGTTTTCTCAAACGCACAATGAATGTCCACATCATCACAGAATGTAATTAATAGGTTTATATTTACCAGCAGAGACATGACCTGCACGCAAGTGACGTGAGGATTGTTAGAATTGATAAAGTTACTTGCGTGCATGTTGTTCTCAACTCATGGTTATAGAAGTGAAATGCTAAATAACAGAAATATTTAATTTTACAGGACTTATATAGCATTAAATCTGAGGTACAAGTATGCAACACCTAATGTGAATTTTAGCAAGATGTGTATACCAGCAAGAAGAACGAGGAAATATCTGGTTTAAAATAATAGTTAACAGTAATTACGGTAAATTGGATTTGATAAAGGTTTAGGTATATTGCCTACTAAAGATGAGTGACTTTAAAAATTAAAAGAAGTATTTTCTTACAAAAACACTCACTCACTCACATACATATTCATTCAGAGAGTAATCACTAGCTTTCTATTCAGGGGTTGTTCTTTCTTTGAATGAGGTTATTCAGTGCTTAAACACGTGTTTTTCAGTTACTAGTATCGTTTAGACAATAATTGCTTCTTCTTTTAGGCCTATTGTTGTTGTTGTGATGACTGATGTCCCTTGACCGACAGTATATTGTCAGTCCATAACGGCTATTGGGCAAAGTAATAAGGATCCGAACTTTAATAGCACCAAAAGGGTTGGAGTACGAGTTGGCTAAAGGACCGGTCCTTTAATTTTGAACCGAGTCAAGTGCCCAGACCGGATACGTAAAGACCGGAACACTTGATCCCGTACCTCCAGAGATAAATTTGAGAACTTAGAAGACATTGCAGACACGACAGATTTTTCGTGCACCAATTGATGTACACGGCGGTTGATTTATCAGGGACCAGCATCGAACCAGGGACGTTCAGATCTATGACTTAGCCAACCGAGCTACTGCGTCCTCCCAAGGCCTTTTATTATGCATATAGAAACTCCTGGGGTGCTTTCGAGTCCACGGTCAATCTTTATACCTCGAAAGCTAATTAAGAATAAACAAAATGAACCCATTTTGTTATGTTATAAATTTGTTTGTAAATTCTGTACAGAAATGTTTTAAATGTCGGAATACGATGTATATATATATATATAAATAATTGCAAATAGTAAATTAATTTTTAGGCCCTTTTCTTATTAATAAATGTTCAAATAATCGCAATACATGAATTTGGCACAATGAAATATACCGGGACGGAAAAAATAATGTTAATGTTCTGCAATGTGAATCAATATAATTTTAATAATTATCGAATAGTCTGCAATGAACAATCATTTTAGATAACTATACTCAAATGCTAGACTGAATAATTGTCCGTTTAAAACTAATCAAACGGTAGATCATTATACGCTTTAATTTACTGAACTTATGCAGTTAAAATTTCACGCCAGAATTTCATATTATACACAGACACGACCTCCTGTCGTGGAGATTTCTCATCGCCATTAATCACTCTTCACTGTGCATATGGATCGTTGAATTCTGATGCCATTACCGGAATGGCATTTCTAAGTCGCCCCTCTTACGTTTCAAAATCATTTATATCGAAATAATGTTCCAAGATTCGATATGTGTTCATTGTAAATGATTGAATAAATGTATTAGTTTATAATTAATAGAATTATCATGCAAAAACTATAATAAACTAGTTTAGGCAAACCCTTATGAGGAATCTTCCCAATAATTGATTAAGATTTTAAAAGACGTGCTGTAAAAAGTTATTTAAACTTGACCCACTATATTTAATCAACACACACACGCGCGAACACACACACACACACGCACGCACACACACACAGACGCGCCCCCCCCACACACAAATATATATATATATATATATATATATATATATATATATATATATATATATATATATATGTCCAGGGGCATAAACTATACTTAATTGTATTTAATGAGGTTAAAATGGGTTTAAACTAAGAAAATTAGAACAAACCAGTAATTAACTACTAGGAATTGGCTAGCAGGGAACATATAAATCAACATATGGAATAAACAGCAAATCCAACGTAAATAAAGCACAAATAGCAGTAAGATGCAATTATTTTGCATACGGCCGTTTCGAAGCTACAAAGGAGCTTCTTCTTCAGTGCAAAGAACTTAGTGGCAGCTCAAAAAAGCCGAAAACTAAGCGATTAGACACGTGCGCATGCACTGCTTTATTTACATTGGATTTCCCGTTTATTCCTCGAGCACAAAGTTTTTATCTTTTTTTTCAACATATGGAGTTACTTGTCTAGTTCTAAGCTTGATAGCAGTCGTGGCGTTGAGCGGATTCGTCGGATTGCTTAGGTTAACAAAGAAGCTTGTGGAATGTTCGAAGTAAATTTTGAAAGCGCGCTTATTTCGATGAAACGAAAATAGTGAAGTCAGAGCGTTAGGGGAAACGAAATAAGACAGATGTGCATGTCGCGAGGTTTCATGAACACCAAACTTTATTTAAGTATTAAGTGGAACTTTAGACCTTGTGAGTTGAATAGAGAAATGATAGCATTAACTAACGGAGCAGAGTATCCTTTCTAATTAATAATAAAGTAAGTTGTAAAGTCAAGATGATGTTCTTACTCGAACCAAGACCACTGCACCCTGCAAGAGATGAATTGTGTGAAGAAGGAAACTTCACACCCACACACCCACACACATGTATATATATATATATATATTTATTTATTTATTTATTATATATATATATATATATTCATTCACTTGTACATGTGATATGGCCATAGTTCACTGGTAATATCACGGTAGAAACAAAGATAAATGTGTACACATGTATGTTCGAATAGAAATATTGACTGAGCAAACACTAGAGTTGAAAGGAAGAGGATGGAAGATTGTTATTATCTCATACATATTTTTCCCCCTAGCAGAGCATCGCTTGTTAAAAGCTTGCACTCTATTAAATACATTTTGTTCCTCCACCAGAAATGTTATTTATGAATTTCTGAGCGAATAGTGCAAATAAAATAAAATGATTATACCAAAATTAATTGGTTGTTTGTTTACGTTGAATATAGTAACGGAAAAACACAACAGTAACAAAAAAGACAGCTAAAGACTATTGCTCTATTTAAAAAATAATTTTTTTAAAAAAGTGTACAAAGTGTTCAGGAAGAATCTAGTATAATTATTATAGTACCGTATTTCAGTTTATAGATTACCACTATTTCAGTTTATAGATTCAGTGTATAGATTCGCATAAAAGTAAGGAGTTTGACTAGAATTTTCTAAGGCAAGTTAAATGCAAAGTTTTATAGAATTGATTTCATATGAGAAATCAATTATTTTTGTTTGCGTCAATGTGGAGTAGAATTTCCTCACTATTCTGCGAGAAAACGTTACTTGAGGCCTTTCAACTTAACAACATTATTGTGCATATATTTATACCTATAAGTATATTATATTATAATCTATAAGTATATTATAGATGTGGAATATTAGATAATAAATCGCATATCAAATGAACAGATTCGCATTTATTTCGGACTAATATTACAGCTATCGGTTGCTGTGCCTTATCTTGCAGACATCTTTCCCGTTCATTACTTTTGATAATATGAATTATGACTTTCTTAAGTCAACTACAATTGCCATGAAATTTGTTGAATCTTTATTATAAATTTATCTCCATTGCTTTTGCAACGAAGAGCAATTATTAAAACCAGGATTTATAACTGAAGCTCATGCCATCAATATAATATAAATATCCCGAAAAATCAAAACTGAATGCACGGTCCACTTCAAAAATTTATTTCAATAGCATTTCACAAAGAATATGCCATATTTTTCGAACCATAAGACGCACTTTTTTCTTTAAAACATCGACTGAAAATTGGGGTGACAGCATTAATTGAAGATAACATTAAAATAAAATGAATATTTTATTGTGTGTGTATATATATATATATACAGTCGAACCTCCATATATCGAACTTCCACATATCGAAATTTTCTATATATCGAACTCTTAGCAAATCTCCATGTTCATTACATAGAAAAATTGTTTCTATATATCGAAACTTTTTTCAAGACAAATTGGGAGATTTTATTCCATTTTAGAATAAAATCTCCCAATTTGTGGCATTTGAAACAATATGTCGTGGAAAATGTCCCCGATTAAGTTTTTAGTGGACTGAATAAATATGAACATTTCTTTGAAATTTCCGCAAAACTGGCTGTTCAGCAAGATATTCGTAGTTTTTTTTAAAAGAATGTAACTGTGATCCTTGTAACCACAGTCTGGATTATTGTTTTTTTAAAGGTATGTAGTACTCAATAAAGTCATTTTTTAGTTATTAACTTTCATTTAATGGGATTCGCATATAAATTAGAAATGGAGTTTCGTATATGAAAATTAGTTTTAATATTTTTTAGGAGAATTATGATAAAACTAAACTAAATTCTATATATCGAATTTTTTTCCGGCAATTTGCTACTTCGATATATGGAGGTTCGACTGTATATATATATATATATATATATATATATATATATATATATATATATATATATATATATATATATATATATATAAACTTTCACTTGAGTATATCATCGAATTTTTCAAAAATTGTAATCATTTGTTTGTCTCTACATGTAAATAACATCTACTGATTTTAGTCTAATTCGGATAACACCTTCTTGGTGCGTCGTTTTTTTTTTTTTTGTCTAAGAGTGTAGGCAGAAGGGAATGCAATTAAAAAACTTTTGTATTATAGCCTATAATTCAGGATACAGTACCGGTATCTGTTTTTGCAGCCAGAACTGTCGGTAGCTGAGTTTTAATTAAAATTCAACGCTCCCTATATTATTCCAGTGCCCACAGGGGGGGGGGCGATATCTCCCACTATGGGAAACTCTGTTTTATATGAATAGACAATTTCACATGACTATCTATTTAAACAGAGGAAAATATTATTTCGTTCGTTTATTTTATGCAGTTTAAAATGGTAAATTTGTAACGGATAATTTAAAGTATACATGTTCAATACATATTGCGATGTTTAATACACAATATTTCTGTAATATTTTAATCTACCGAAAATCGACACTAATTTTGAGGGTCAAAATAATTCCCCATTCAGTTTAGTAGAGAACGTAGCACTCCAAAAATGTAATATATTAAGTTCTAAGCGTCAATAGTTTAAACCCAAAATTATTACCGAATAAACTGATATAAGAATAGTTAAACCTTTCTCTTGAAAAATCAAGATCTAAAAGTTATTTTGGGCCGTAAAACTTTCTGATATTTAAGGCATCGAGAGACGGGGAGAGACAAGATATATGTAAGAATAAAAAAGACGACGCTATATATGCGAAACAATTTTATTGATTATGTCAAACTGACTTTCACTGTGTCTATTTTCAATTTCGCCTAACGATACGAGAGGACTGCAGGAGAAAGTTTGATTGCTATTGCTGAATCGGAAAGTTTAAATTCGATTGAGGACTTCGGTGAAGTGGGCAATTTGCTTGTCAGAGGCAGGAAATGCTGGTCACGAGTTTCATTTCATTTTATTTTGAGACTATAAGTAGGGGATTAAAAATTAGTATCGGTACCTAGACGGATCTGAATAAGTTATTCAGAAATCTGTTGCACGTTAGAAAAGTTTGGCAGTCTTCAGCCACTTGCTACTTAAAGTACACATTTACCGATTTGTGGGGGGGCATACAAACAGATTAAGATATTCAAATGAACGATTATGTAAATACACATTCACAAACATACACACATGCCTGCATATATATATATATATATATATATATATATATATGTGTGTGTGTGTGTGTGTGTGTGTGTGAGTGGATGGGTAAGTGGGTGGGTCAGGGTGGGTGTGCGTGCGTGTGGGTGGATGTGGGTGTATAATGAGTAATAATTTATAAAAAGGAGAGATGCAGTCGTGGATCAGAGAAAGAACTTTTATTAGTTTTCAACATCATTAAGACTGATTAGCAATGCTGGGGATCCGTTAGCAGTTGTGGACACATTGTAGAAAACATCAGAAATTTGCTGGACTTAGCCACGAGAGCGGAAAGGGAAGACGCGCATTACATTGCCAAAAGCGAACTTAGAAGAACGTGTTTGGCGTCCTCGCCGGCCAAACTTACAAGACAGATGGAAGGTCTTTCGTTAAGCGTAAATATAAAATGAATATTTCTTCATTTTAACACTAGGCTTGGCATTATTTAATAAGTTAGTATCAGTCACATGGCCTATACATGTAGGTATGATCTAAGAGTCGAACGATTTTCCTGGGATCACGCGCGTATGACTGTGCTCTGTTAGTAAGTATGGATTTGAAAACAAGCCTTATTTATTATTAAGAGCCTGCGTAATGATCGTATCGTGCATTAAGTGGCAGTAAAAATATCAATTGAGTGATTTTTAGGCTGCATTTTGGAAAAGGGTCTGTGCTTTATTGAAAAAGAGAATTTGGAATACGCTTTAGAATTAATTTAGGAGTAAACGCTTTTTCTTTACATACATATACATACACACACACACACACACATACATACATATATATATATATACACACACACATATATATATATATATATATATATATATATATATATATATATATATATATATATATATATATATATATATATATATATATATATATATATATATATATATATATATATATATATATATATATATATATATATATATATATATATATATATATATATATATATATGTGTGTGTGTGTGTGTGTGTAAGTAAAAGTAAGTGTAAGTAATAATACGCAATTGGGATACCCGTTAGCCAAATAATATGGGGAGAACAATTCTTTTAAACCTTTTATTCCTAATTCACCAGTATGGAGACATGAACTTAAGCGAAAGGTCCTAAAGTTTAGAAATAACAGAAAAATCTGCACTTTTTAAAGACGTATAAAATTTTTTAATAGTTTACTTTACTTCTAATTGTGTAAAAAACTACTCTTTGTACATTGGTGTAAGAAATTAAGAGAATTTCCAGACTTGGTCGATTATCTCTAGTACTACTGTTCCGATTTTAAGGAAATTTGATATATACATACATTGATACAATACAAAACAAATAACCATTCAATAATTGTAATACACACGCATGATCGTGCGTAACACTCGTTGGAGTCTGAAGGTATGAATCAGCGGTTGCAGAATAAATAAAAAAATGGGTTAATAGATGGGTTAATAGGGGGTATGGTTCCCTCTTACAGATATACAGGTCTCGCAGCGTGATTTCATACTTGAAATAACGCAGTTTATCATTTCCTGTGGCAATTGGTCCCACTCGTTCAGCAACGCTGTATTCATTCCCTGGATGTTTCTCGGATTGGGGTTGCGAGTTGCAATTGCCCTCCCCATCCCAGGCATGCTCTATAGGGTTAAGGTCTGGAGATCTGGCTGGTCAATCCATCCGGCGAATATCCTCACTCTCTAGAAATTCGTCGACCAGAAGAGCTCTATGTGGCCTCGCGTTATCGTCCATTAAAATGAACTCAGGGCCAACTGCACCCCTGAAAAGTGAACATAGGGATCCAAGACCTCATCCTTATACCTCACACCAGTCACAGTGCCTCTTTCAAAGACATGGAGAGGTGTGCGGCCATCCAACATGATGCCTACCCAGACCATTAAACATCCTCCGCCATAATGGTCGATTTTGTGGACATTGGAGGGTTGGTAACGGGTCCCTGGTTCTCTCCATATGAAGGTACGACGAGAATCGGAGTTTAGGCTGAACCGGGATTACCAGTGAAGAGAACGGTCACCCATTGATCCATACTCCGATCTCTAAGCTCTCTGTACCATGATAAACGTATTCTTCTGTTCGTAGAAGTGAGCGGGACGCGAACAGCAGGTCTTCTTGCAAACAACCTTCTCTCATGAAGTCTTTTGGAAACAGTCACCCTTGATACACGGGTTCCTGTAGCTGCATACAAGTCACGAGATAGCTGAGAAGCTGTAGAACTCCTGTTACGCCTCGCTATAATCGACATGGCGATATTCTCTTGCCGTCGTGGCTCTTGGACTATCTCGCCCAGGCTTTCTCTTGATGGATCCTTTATCCTGGAACTGTTTCCATAAGTTACACACGACGCTGGGCGTTAAATTGAACTCTCTACAAATTTGGACTTGAGATTGGCCTGCTTCTAGCCTCCCCACAATTCGCCACCTCATTCCATCATCTAAACGTTGGTGGTTACTCTTTTTTACTATTATAATTTGAAATTAACCGATTGCTGCAAAAAACACCAAGAAATTCGCCGAGGTGTGCTAGCAAACGAAATGCGTCTTAACTTACGCGCGCTTATAAAGCTTGTTTCTCTACTGGCTCTGCCTACACACACGGGTACGCTTACGTATTTGACGTATAAGATTTGCATTTTTGTCTAGAAGCAGTGGTTTTACATTCAGTTCAGTTCTTTTCTTGAAATATGCAAATTCTCTTAATTTATTTCACCAGTGTAGTTACCTAAATGCGTGAAAAATACTATTGAACACATTGCAGTTCATTTGAATTCCGAGCAGAAAGCCTTAAAATACCATTTATTTTTGTAAAAACCTCATATCGCAGCTCTTCGCTCATTTCAACATGTTTTTTTTTAATGCTGAAATGACTCAGGACTGACCACGTAGAGGTGGCTGCAAATCGAGTCCCACCCACACCCTACCCAACTAACCAACCAATTTGGGTGTGGTTACTTACACTGAAGGCCCTTTAAATTCTGACTTCGTATCAAATTTTGCCCTCAAAATACTTGATCCTAAAGTTGTCCGAATCAAACCTTCTCGGTTTTCATGCCCGCAAAGTTTTCCAGCGGCCTCTGTAACAAGTTTCACACATCTCTCTACCGACTGAGTGTGGCATGGAAATTTCAAATACTCAAATTCTGGCAGGGTTTGTTTTTCAATAAAGTTGAAATGTGTTCTGTTGTCATATTTGATAACAATGGAAGTGGTGTCAGCTTACACTCTGTCCAATAAATAAGTTCAGTATAGTCTGTGGCTAGAAAATTAATTAAAGGAAGCTTGAAGGCTCTAACGTGACCTACTACTAGCGGCTCATTTCTGGCTTTCAGTATCCTCCTCTAGCCTAATTCTCGAATGTGTTGTCTCTCGTCCAATATCATCGCCAACATCATATTCCCTGGATGGCAGAAGAACGAGCTTCTCTGAATGACCGGATCGATGATTTCTTTTATGTTGTCCGGGAAATGTCTTGTTTGAATGAGCTTTAGTATGTGCTTCGGACCGTCTTTCACAGTATAATGCATCTTAATATGAAACCAAACAGGAGCATAGGTCTTTACAATGTAATTTACAAGTGTCTTCATTTCGCTTGTCGGACTAATTTGAGAAACATAAAGTCTTAATACCCATTTAGCACAAGTTAACCACCGAGAATGGCTGAGGGGTCCATGATCTTTACCAGC
Source organism: Dolomedes plantarius (assembly GCA_907164885.2). Lineage (NCBI taxonomy): Eukaryota > Metazoa > Arthropoda > Arachnida > Araneae > Dolomedidae > Dolomedes > Dolomedes plantarius. The sequence goes on from OU015495.1 coordinate 10,811,790, forward strand.
TAATTCTGGATCACAGAGTCCAGTGATGACTGCATTAACAATGTTTAGAAGATACTGGTGATCTTTTCTGAGGTCAGTTTTATTTATTCTGATGATAACTTCAGATTAAAAGGGCCAAAAATCAACAACAGGATTTTTCTCACACTAGGCAGTTTCTTGCCAATTGGACCACTGTGACGCTGGTCCAGTTGTTGTCCCATCTAAGTGGTCAAACAAATGTTTATAAGGCAGCTCATTAAAGTGACGCAAACAAATAAACCACTGCAGTGGTCGCTGACACCTAACTTCAATGTTCTGTACACCACCACTTTTCCAACCGGTGTTTGTGACTGTCCCATCACATCCGATGGCTACCACTGCACTCATGTAAAAATATTTCTTTTTCATGTAGTCTAAAATACTCTCGGCAATATCGTTACCGGTTCCTGTCTTTGGTGTAACATGGCCAATGTATTGGCCACCAGGCTCACTAATCACGCTAATATATTCTTTCCTTACTCTGCGATACATTTTAGCACCTATTTTTTCTTGTCTTAATGTGTTATCTTTTCTACCGTTGAAGTAGATTCCATTTACTTCTTTCAGCTGGTGCTCTTTTTCCTTTATTGTTTTTCGAATCTTCACTTTTTCCCTTTTAATCTTACTTTTGTCAATCGTGACATATCTGAATCAGAAATCATTCGATGATCGTGCAGGACACGAAAAGTTATTGCTGTTGTGGCCCTGTCAGAAACACTGAACCTATCGCTTAATAAGGAAGTATACGACAACTTTGAACGCATTTGCGATGTAGAAAGCAATACCAAACTCATAGAGGAAAAACATCCTGAAATGGGTGAAGAGCTGCGATATAAAGTTTTTGCAAAAATAAATGGTGTTTTAAGGCTTTTTGCGCCAATTCAAATGAACTGCAATGTGTCCAAAAGAATGTTTCACTCATTTAGGTAACTACAAAGAGTAGTTTTTACACTATTAGAAATAAAGAAAACTATTAAAAAAAATTATAGTCTTTAAAAAGTGCAGATTTGTTTCTCTTTTTTTAAACTTTAGGGCTCTTGCGCGATTTCAAAACCAATTTATATATTTTATATTATTTTTCCCGTTGTTAGGATGCCAATGCGCAAGTTTTCCTCACAATTAGAAATTGATTATAAAAAAATATTTTTCTTGCCCCACCCTAATGTAGATGAATATAGGCAAAAGGAAGGCCCAGAGTCATGGCCTATAAAGGAAATAAGGACACTCGAGTGATGTGAAGCTACATGTTACGTACAGAAAGCGGAGAGAAAAGAGAAACAAAACGCGCTAAGAGCACTTGTATAAAAACTAACACATAGGGAAAAATGTCTCCTCTTTGGTCATATATGAAGTGAATATTTGCCATTATGATCACTGCGGGTTTGAAAATTTCAATTGGTTTTCGTATTTTCCTGTGTTGATGCTCATAAGATGCTTTACCAACGTAATTCCAGCTAATATTAGTTCATTATCAAGAAAGGTGTGGCAAGAGCAGTTGAACGGTTTTCTTGACTGTAATTTTAATTTTAAACTTGAATTCTACGGTGATGTTACGTGTTCGGTAAGGGAATCGGCACGTGGCTTAAGGGTTAATATGATTTATAAAATAAATTATTCATAGGTTGCGTTTCAGAAAAAGGGACCGTATTCTCTTAGAAAAATGAATTTTGAAATCAGCGTTAACTGAATTTTGGGAATATTTTCCGTATATATATATATATATATATATATATATATATATATATTCTTAAAATTTCGTAATATTTTGGAACCATTAAGTAATAAAAGGAATTAAGAATAAATATGCCTTGGCTCCCTAAAAAAACAACTAATAAGCACATACAGTTTTAATTATGCAGTTTATTAAGTAATAAAAGCTATATTCACATTCTTCATTCATTTAGAAGGATGATCATTGCAGTAAAGTGAGTAGACGAGAAATATTTTTAACGCAGGAACGCAGCCAAACGGGATATTGGCCGTAGAAAGTTCAATCAGTGAAGATTCTGCTTATGTAAGGAGTCGTGTTATGGTGCGCTAGAAGTGCCATGAAAGCATCAATGGTCTCCACCAACTTCACGAAAGTTCTTGGAAATTGGTCGGCGGGCACTCGTGAACCCTAAAGCATCTGGAAAAGGGAGAACCATTAAGGAAGCCAAGTCTATGTATAAGGGTCACCCAAATGAAGGTGGCACTGCCGTTATTGCGCCCTCGTTTTAATATAAAGAAGACTACGCATGCCACTATAGAGGGCGCTGAGTGCTGGGAAGTCATGCCATATCGTCAAATTACGACAGATGCTTATATGACAGCGTAGGAGCAAGGTCAACGGTATCGTTCGTATCACGGATGCCTCCAAACGTTGTTAACGTGCAGTCGTGCAATTTTTAATGGCGGAAAATAGGGGTGTTGGAGAAATTATACTTGCAAATGTGTATGGCACAGAATGTATGTCACGCAGATCAGTATTCAGATGGTGTAGCGATTTTCGTAACGTTCGAAGCAGTACGGACGACAGGGCACGACCAGGTCAAGCGCATGTGGTTATCACCCAGGAAGCAATTGCAGCTGTGGACAGTCTAGTGAGCAATAATCGGCGAATTACCACTCGCTAGATAGCGGATGGAATGTCTATGAGCGAAGGAAGTGTTCACACAATTCTACATGGTTCCACTGCCAACTCCGAAGTTTCTTCATCCAGGGTATCCATCATCTCGTGGACCTCTGGGACACCTGTTTCAACCTCCAAGGCAATTATGTCTAGCCTATATGTTATTTATGTATTTCTTTTTATTTTGTGTACTAACTTACAGCAATACCATTAAAACATTTGTCACACCGACTGTAGTGCCACTTTCATTTGGGCGACACATATATTTGCAACTATAGACATCCATATCGTCTAAGCAATGAAGTCATTGTCTGCACTAGCCAAAGAGAGGAGGCTCTTGCAATTTTTAGGGCCAAGTCACTGCTCATACGATAGTAATCAATCCATAAATGTTCAATATTGTATGGAATGTTGCAAATTCCCCCCCCCCAATCTTTGAGTTGTGGATCAAACGATTTCGGCAATGGAAATCAATGAGTGCCTGTGTATGATCTGAAGAAAAGGTGCCCGTTTCAGAGTACGGTGAATGCCGAGATTACCGATGAATCTTCTTTAGGGTTGTTTTACCTTATTTGGCTGGACCCCTGGTTTCTCGCTCCAGTTAACAGTTTAGAGCGGGCCCTGTGTTGTGACTAAAACAATACAAATTTTCACGGTTTAAAAGTGTGATAGAATTTAGCTGTCATTTTTACCCAAGCTGGAATAATGTCTGATATTACGCAGCTTGCTCTTACGTTTCCTTACAGAGTATCTCGGCCACTTTTTTTCAAAGGCTGTTCACCAAAAGTCACCAATCAGGTTGCTTAAAAGTGAGTTATATAGTAATGATCGATCATGACGTGCGAAAACGCTTACAGAACACTGGCAAGAATAACTGAGCTGGTTCCTGCAAAGAACGGAAGAATCAGAATGGTCAAAATGAAAACTCAAAATGGTGTTTTGATGAGACCCTTTCCAGAGAGTGTTTCATCCAGAATTACACCCTAATAATGTGCCTGATTCTCTTTTTTAGTTGAGAAAATATAAAAATCATCTTCCACCAGCAGATCTAGACATTCCTGGCAGTTGTCGGAGCGATGCTGTGGTTGAACCGCATGATTTGAGAGTCGGCCGATCCCGGAACAGACTGATGCTGGAGTGGATGAAAACCATGATGCGAACCAGAAGATTCTAATTCGAGTTACTCGATTTGGTCGAGTATCGAGGACGCTAAAGATATTGGGACTTCTAAATTTTGAGCAGCTATCTAGCGAATTAAAAAAGGGGTGAGGGGAGGATGTTGCATTTGGCCTCCTCTTTCCCACTTTTCTGACTAACGAGACTATAAAATGGTCAAATGTCATCATGACGCTAGTTGAATTCCTTTCATATGCTTAATGTAATCAGTTCAGTATTAATTTGTTTTGTACTCGTCTATTTCATGTAGAGATAAATGCTTAACAAATGTTGACTGAGTGTTTTTCAAGAAGTGCAGCCGATCCGTGTTATTTCGACAGTTACTATGACACATTGCGTTGGTGTCTTAATTTTGAACCGTAGCTTCCCTTTTTGTGAATGCAATCAAATTCGTTAGCCGCGGTATCACTGTATATATATATATATATATATGTGTGTGTGTGTGTGTGAGAGAGAGAGAGAGAGAGAGTGTGTGTGTGTGTGTGTGAGAGAGAGACAGTGTGTGTGTGTATATAATTTATAAGGAGAACTTTATATTAAAATAAAAGGAATATGGAGTGATGCACATAAATGGCCTGAGGTGGATTATGGGTTCTTGGTCTCTTTCTCGGTTAATCCGCCTCAGGCGATTTGTGTGAATCGCCCCATGTACACAGACCAGTCATATTAATGTGATCACTGCCTACTTTTGACGTCAACGTTAAATAACCAATCGCTGAAGGCACATGTCATCAGAAAATTTGATGGATATATAAAGTGTGTTATAGGCATTCGGAAAACATTTCACTTCTTGCAGTCATGCAAAAACGGAGCGATTTATTAGACGTCGAAAAGGGCATGATCTGTGGCTTTCGGGCCAAGGGTGGAGGCATTTCCGAAACGTCTAATTTTGTAAACTCTTCGCGGGCCGCCGTGGTAAAAGTATACCGTGCATGGAAAAAGGGCAGTATCCAAAATCAGCGACGTGGCAAATCTGGTGCACCACGAGCCATAGATGGCATAGGTGAACGACGGCTGCCGGGATGCGTTCGGGCGAATAGACGTGCAGCCGTTGAGAAACTGACCGTCTAGATGAACCGAGGGACTACCAACAGTGTCTCCACAACGACGGTTCAGCGAACGTTGCTGCGTATGGGCCTCCGCAGCAGACCCCTGGTTAATGCACCTAAGCTGACTACAGTTCATCGGCGACGAAGGCTGGAATTTGCACAGCAGTACCGCAACTGGACTTCCTCTGAGTGGAGACAGGTGGCTTTTACCGATGAATCACGTTTTATGCTCCATCGGACAGATGCACGTTGGTGTATACGGCGTGACACGTCTGAAAGCAAACATCCTGCAACAATTGCCGGAAGGATCCAAGCTGGAGGAGGGAGCATTATGGTCTGGGGAATGTTTTCGTGGTATTCTCTGGGTTCACTCATCATTGTGGAAGGCACGATGGATCAACACAAGTATGGATCTATCCTTGCGGACCATGTTCACCCCTAAATGCGAATTGTTTTTCCTCAGGATGATGGCATGTACTGACAGGACAATGCGATGTGTCATAAAGCTCGCAGTATACGTGCGTGGTTCGAAGAGCACCAGGATGAATTTACCATACTCCCTTGTCCAGCAAATTCCCCGGGCTTGAACCCAATCGAGAATCTGGGGACCATCTCGATCGCGTTGTTCGCACCATGTATCCTCACCCGCGTAACCTAGCGCATCTGGCCACGGCACTGGAGTCGGCATGGCTCAACATCCCAGTGAACACCTTCAAGAACTTAATTGTCTCTCTTCCTGCATGTCTCGCAGCGGTCCGCTCTGCGAAAGGTGGATATTCTGGATTTTGACAGGTGGTCACATTAATGTGACTGGACTGTGTATATCCTATTTCACAGTCTTTTTTATTTTAATATAATGTTCTTCTTATTGTTATGATAAGGGGGTGTGAGGCAGTAATCGCGCGTACCACCTTTTTATCATTCTTATCATCTTAACTTTATTTGAAGGAAAGTACTATGTATGATTTATTCCGCTTTCATATATATATATATATATATATATATATATATATTTATTTATTTATTTATTATAAGAAGAACTTTATATTAAAATTAAAACGAACATGGAGCGATGCACATAAATGGCCTGAGGTGGATTATGGGTTCTTGGTCACTTTCTTGGTTAATGTGCCTCAGGCCATTTGTGTGCATCGCTCCATGTATATCCTCTTTCACAGTCTTTTTTATTTCAATATAATGTTCTTATTATTATTATGATAGGGGGTATGGGGCAATGTGCGCGCGTACCTCTTTTTATCATTCTTATCATCTTAACTTTATTTGAAGGAAAGTACTATGTAGTTTTTATTACGCTTTCATATATATATATATATATATATATATATATATATATATATATATATAGAGAGAGAGAGAGAGAGAGAGAGAGAGATGCGTGTGCATCTCTCTCTCTTGTGTGTTTTATGAAAATGTAGCATAATTATTTTTATATATCAAAAGTTATATCAAAAGTTAAACTCTGTTTAATTACGGAAAAGTATTGAGAGGATCTCTCAGATATCTGCTCAGTTAGTAATCTTAAAGTTGTCTTCAGTTTGGAAAAATAAATACTTAAGAATAAAATGAATGCCAACGGAGAAATTTACCATATACTTTTGATTTGAAAGTGCCAATCTTTGAGGCGAAATCTCTCTACTTATTAAACGTCGCCAATCAGGCATCCCTTTAAATATTCATAAGGTGCACTTTGATTGCAAACAAACTGATGAACTAAACAAATCACGATGTCACGAGGGAATCACAGCGACAGTGGCGCAGTTGTAACCTCCCTCGAAAAAGAAAAGTAAAAAGAAAGAGTGCTGTTGATATCGCGAATTCACTTTCATTTCTGATCACATTACGTCCTCGGAAGTAATCAGACGTATAACTTATCCTCAGCAATGCACAGCTCGGGAATAACAATGGGACACACTGCGGAGGGGATGGGACAGGCGAATCTGCGCTGTGGGATGGGAAAGGAGAAAAGAAAATGCATACATAAAACGATAGAATGCTGGTGGAAGAGCGAAAGGGGGGTGAAGTGCGAGAGGGAAGGGTTCGGAAAACGCGTGGATGTGTGGAGGGATCTTAAATGAATAGGAAATAAACTAATATTTCTCACGTTAATTTTGAAGAGAAACCGAAGTTTATTTTGATAAATATACATTGCACAAAACTGGTTAATGATTCCTAATCCAAAGAGAAGTTAAATTGCATCATAGGAAACATCAAAATTGATGAATATGTTTCCCCATATTTCTGTTTTAACATGCACTTACTTACTTAAGAAAATAAATTCGACTATTTGACATCGAATTAAATTTAATACCAAATACCTTTTGATTACGATCTCAGTGATTTAATCCTTATTTTTTTCTAATGGATATTATTTAATCTAGGAACTTGTATGATGGTGATATTAAATCTAGCTAGCAGCCATATTCAAATTTCTCAATTTTAATGCAACATATCCCTGCAGTGACCAGTAATGAGGAGTTTTTAAATATTAATAAATTTAACATAATACAAATAGTCCATACACGTGCTATTTATGTAATACATGTTATCAATGTAAAACAATGTATGGAATTCACTGTTTAAAGAACAAAAATAATGTGAGGGACAGAATCGATCCATTTAGTCGGAGAGATGTCCAGATTCTTATCTTTGACTTGATGTATTGCATGCAATATACGACACCTGATTAAACTTGTTTGTCGCAGTATGAGATAAAATTGCACTAATATTTCACAATTTTTTTTAATGTATCGAACATGTAGCGTCCCAGTGACGAGATATCTCATTTGGCGGCGCCTCCAATTCTGTTTTTGTACGACTTGGATTTAACACGATTTAAAAAAAAGCCTATTTAAAATCCCATTTTGATCTAAATTTTAAAGAAAACGTTTTTAATAACCATAATTTTCTACGATATATATAGAAAAATACCCTTGTTTGTTGATAAAATTATTCATTATGTTTAGTTTCAGTCGGAAGGGTTTTTATATTTTACGATTTTTATCTCGATAATTATAGCAGCACAGTAAGAAAATTCAAACAGGATGATAAAATAAGTGAGCATCATTTTTTATCCTGCAATTTATAAATATCTTCATTGACATATTTATAAAATCTCTTTACGTCTCCGAAAAAAGGACGAAAACTCCAAAACTGAAAAGAAAAGGTACTTCTTTCAAAAGTAAAATTAAAAATTTAGATCACTTTAAAAATGGAGAAAAGATGAAGGGGGCCAGGACATGTTTTTCGTTTGAACAAAGCAACAATAAGAATTATTAAAAGAAATGAAGCTGCTATCTACGATATCTTTTTTTTTCACAAGATTTTCTGGGACGTATCTACCGTGTCAAAAAGAGAATTGGGTGCATTTATTTTATGTGAACGTTTATTCTGTTATAATGGTTCGCAAAACTATGGATTGAATGTCAAAAAAGAATTAACGTGTATAATTGTAAAGTTTCATATTCTCAACTATACATATCTAACAAAACTAGATTTTGCAATAGGGTAAAATTTAGCTCTTTTTTATGTTAAATATTTTCCAATTATACCTTTCATAAACTATTTATAAAAATTACTTTTCGTTCAGGGTATATATATATATATATATATATATATATATATATATATATATATATATATATATATATATATATATATATATATATATATATATATGTATATATATGAAATAAATTTCAAATCTTTTATTATTAAAACGCCAATCTAAATTATTCATTTACCCTTTGGCAATAATGCATTACCCCTCAAATGCAACCCGAAATAATCTATTAGTTTTTCCCCTAAGGCCACGGGCGGAAAGAGTTATATAACCGTTATATAAGGTTGGAGAAATTTCCACCGATCACACCATATGACCCTCTAGGGTCACGTGTCCGTTTCTGGCCATTTAGAAGTTTCATAGACCCGTACTTGGGAAAGAAATTGCGCCATTCTGTAGTCTTTTGTCTGTTTGCTCAAGGCCAGAAAACATGTAGTTTTCATTCCTGTCAAATTTGTACGTGCGGGGCCGCGTCCCCGTCCCGTCTGCCGCGCGATGTGTTTTGTGTGCCGAGGTGTAAAGCACGACTAATGTTGTAAGCTGTCAGTGAGTGATCCAAGAATAAAATAAGTTTAAGACGATGGAAGTTCGTTTTTCACTCTGGACTCGCTGTCTCTGTTCCTCGACTGCATTTTATCTTTATGAGTTCTCCCAAGCAACCGGCCGCGACAGCTTTCTATTTTCTCTATTCGCCTGCCCTGGTCCAACGACTACTCCGCCATGACTACAAAACTGATATATTTTAACGGCCAAATTATATATACGACTACACCCCGAGTATACACTATCTACTGTTATCATTACACACACATATATATATATATATATATATATATATATATATATATATATATATATATATATATATATATATATATATATATGTATATATATATATATATATATATATGTATATATATATATATGTATATATATACATATATATATTTATACATATATATATATATATATATATATATATATATATATATATATGTGTGTGTGTGTGCGTGTGTGTGTATATATATTCCTCTGAGTTCAAGACCTTTGTTGAACGCACTAGAAATGAGACTTTTCCATACCGCGGATTATTTACAAAAATCTATTCCATGCAGGTAACTCTGACTGCCTTCTTTGATAAGACAAAACTTGACAACTCGGCAGGTAGAAAATTGCTAATATTGCTGATATATTGCTATAACCAGTTTTCAATAATACACGTCTAAATCACTTGAAGAAATAAAATTTTTATGAAGGCAGTAAAATGAAAGGATTTTATTGACGACGTTTGGCGCGATTTCATTAAATATCTGGAATATGACCCATATATCCTGTGTTGACGAAAACACATTTCTCCCGACATTTCCTATTTAGTTTGCTACCTAAATATTGAAGGAGAGATGCAAGATGTTATTCGCACCGTATGCATACTAGTGCGTAGCGAAAGAAATTTTGTATATATTTGTACACTTTAATTATTTTTTTTATATCTAAATAAAGTGGTGTCACCGTATATTCGTTTTAGGTTGGTGATTATTATGATACTTATTGTGGAGTATTTGATTGTGGTTAGTACATTGCTTGGCCCAATGGATTAATGATTACTCAGGTGTATGATCACAAATCAATTTATTAACTATCAACACACTACTTATACAGTTCACATTACTCATTATCGACTTCTCACCATTAATCCTTTAACATGTTAATACAACACATATATATATATATATACCCTATCACTTATCGTACACCATTAATATTACTCGTTCTTGCCTTTCTATCACTACTCATTTAACATGTTAATACAATACATATAATAATATATATACAAAACCACAAATATTCGGTAACATATATCTATGACAACATGCAATATTACGCGCGGCTCCTATCCTCCTATTAACCTAATTGAGCATCGGCACAAGATCATCAAATAAACAAAATCCCGTACCTGCTACTTGCACAGCTCGGAGAATCGTGAAGGACGATGAGAGGCTTGCGGCGGTCATCTGCGACACAAGGACTTTACACTCGGGGCCAGGGTGGCTGATGGCGATCCTCTATGCATACGGGGCTCCGGTACTCTACAACCTCTTGGTAGCTGGCGCTCGCTCGGCGAAGGGAGTGCGGCATGGGAAAATTCTGGGCGCCTGGACAGGTGTCTCTTCTAGGGCTAAGTTATGGGCTGGTAGTCGGATCGCCTTCGCTCCTGGTCATCTATGCTTACGGGGCTCCGGTGCTTTACAACCTCTTGGTAGCGGGCGCTCGCTCGACGAAGGGGTGCGGCATGGGAGAGTTCGGGGCTCCTGGGCAGTTGTCTCCTTCTAGGACTACGCTATCGGCTAGCAGTCAGCTCGACTTCGCTCCTGGAGTCATTAGGCGTGCGCATTGAGTTATGGTCGGCGCGGTAGGCTTTCGGCTCGTTGATCCTTCAATCGTCGGGCATATATTCATCGGCACTTGAGGGCTTACACCTCTATCTTCTTTATTCGTCTGCGGCCCTTTCCGTCTTTCTTGACTCCGACTTCTCCTCAGCGGATTCTAAAACTCATCTGCTCATTGCTTTTTCAACTCTATCTCTCTCTCTCTTCTCTCTGATATATTTCTCTCCATCTCTATCTTTTACTTAACTCCCCCACTTAATTCGAGGCTTTCCATTGGTAGCCACCTCCTGACCAATGGGTAAATCTGGATACCCTTTATTGGTTCCAACTCTTTTTTTTATATTACTATCTCCTCCACTCAAAATTGAAGGGGGCGTCAGTCGTTGCACCCTTCTGGAGAATTCTCACGCCCCTACATTCACACGCTTCTATTCGGACCCCCTACTGACCTCCTAACGCATTGAAGCTCGTAAATTCTTAACTCGTCCTTCGCTAACATCACATTTCGGACCCCTTCGTTTCCTATTTCTGCCTGTCCACATCATTAACTGCAGCTGGCCGCCGCTCCCTGCCATCAATTTTTCGACCGTTCCCCTTTTACATGTCAATTATCGTCTCCCTTTTTGACATAAACAGATCGTAAACTGCATCTGTACACCATTTATCCGCTGTTTGGAATATATCTTCTCCTCCTATTCTTTGTGCCCAACTTTGCACCTGTTTAATTTTCCAAAACTGTCGCCTACGCTGCGACAAGTGGTAGGTTGTTTCGTTGGTTATCTATGGCAATGGTGCGCAAAATATTTCGACCGTGACCCATATTCTATAAATAAAAAATCATTCGACCCCCAATCAAAGTTTTTGGAAGTAGTATTTTTTTTTAATTATGAAAATGTTAACAAAAATAAATAAATAAATCAGCAAATTTTGGGAAACTAGTTTAAAAATCAAGGAAATGTAGACTTGGGGTATATTATTTAAGATCGGTTAAAGGACGGGTTTTTTCATTACTTCTATCAATACTAATTTCTTTGCATATCAATTAGGTCATGACGCTGTAGTTCTACTGCGGTGCTGGAATAATAAGGTTAAATAGCTGGTTATTCATTTCAACCGTCACTTCTCAATCTACCGGGGTAGGTTGAGTTTGCCAATGAAATTATGTTCTGTTCTTTTATGTACTGTAATATCTAATACTTTTGGCTTTATGCTTTCTCTATGGGGATCTCGGGCCTTGGGATGTTTTTCGGCTAGAAATACATCCTATTCAGAAAGCTCCCACTTGATGTAACCGACTCGGTAGGCCTCCTGATGAAGAGACCAGTCGATTGCCTTGTTGTATTTTTTGGATTGGTTTTCGTTTTAGCTTTTTACCATGTTTTTATTAACTTGCTTTCTTGTGTGTTTGTTTGTGTGTCTGCTTGTCTAGTAAAAATCTTGCAATCGATTTTTAACTAGCTTCCCGACTAGTTAGACATTTGAAACATTTAGAATAGCTCAGAACACGATGACAATGCATTTTTTAAATACATTTAGCAATCTTTAAGCAGAATTAAATTCAATTTCAGTTATTTGCAGTTAATTTTGTTTTGTAGACTGGTGCAGCCATCTATTGGCCGGAAAGTGAACTAGTCAAATTCAACAAGTCAAACAAGTCAAATGCAAGTTAACTTCCAATTAACTTCATTTTCTTTCAAGTCGATGGGATAATTCATCTAAAAAATTTTTAAAAAGTATTTATTAATACATAGAATTGTCAAGTTTATATGATTCAACAGAAAACTTAAAAACATGGTATATAAAAAGACTTTTTATCTTGTAATTATTTTATTATTGCTACAAAATCTTGCATTTATGCGGCGTGGAGTGCTAATTGCAGATTTCTGTTAAGTTTTTCGACTGTCAGTGCCTTTTTCCTGTAATTTAATCTTTTTCTGTTGAATTACTATTTACAATTTACTTAAAGTATATATTTACTTTGCATAATAGAAATAAAAAACTGTCCTGCTTACCTTCTCCACTTGATTTTTGGCAAATCTCATGTGACTGAAGCGTCATATTTAAATATTAATATGTATTTGTATTTCATTTAGGTAAATTAACTTCAAATTATCCGGTAATACTCCATTATTTTTCACGACCCAGCTGTGGGTGGTGAACCACACTTTGCGTACCAATATTCTATGGTTATCGTTGTCAGTCCTACTCTAAAGAGAAATTCTATCCATTCAAAGCTGAAAACTGAGATGTAATGCATGTATTTAAAATTAGGATCTGAGGTTCATTATGTCTGTTTAAACTTGAAAACTGAGAGATTCATTGTATACATTTTAAAACTGAATAATCCGATGTAATTCACCCTGATTTAAGCTACTTTTAATAAAATAGTTAAAATTTAATATTGGTATTTGCTCATTTCTTTTAAAAAATATACTTCCGTATACAATTTATTCCTCTAGTGTTGGGAGAGAAAAACTCTATTTTTGTTTTCAGTGAACTGACCCTGACCAAAATCCTGATCTGAAATTTTTACAACTTAACTATTGTCTCATGATCAACCTTCCATTTTATCTAACGGAAAGAGAGACCAGGTGATTGAATTCTACGTTTGAAAATCACACAAGTTTTGTTGAAATGGCCCATCTTTGATTAATTATTTTTATTTGTTAATTTGATACATTAAATATATGCCAAATGTCGCCCTTGGGGATTCTCAGTCTAAGTATTTGAGAGACTAATCCAGTGGTGCGCAAGAATCTTTAAACTGCGATCCACTATCTTTAAATAAAAAATCACTTGATCTCCAATGAAAATTTTTCTGTAGAAGCACTATTTTTTTAACCTTTAGCTTACAGGGCCCATTTTTCCGATTCCCTTTTTAGAACGGGAAATTTCATACCCCCTTTGTAAGAACCGCCATTAAAGGGGATATGCATATATATATATATATATATATATATATATATATATATATATATATATATATATATATATATATATATATATATATATAAATATAAATATATATATATATATATACAGTTGGTTCTCTGTTTAACGACTTTCAAGGGACCGTGAAAAATCGTCCTTAAGTAGAGATCGTCCTTAAACAGAATTTGTGAAAAAATAACATTTCCCTTCACACTTTACAGGTTTAGGACTGTCAATATATTTCTTAATATATTGGCGTGTTTAAAAATGTTATTTTTATTATCATCATTATTTTATTCACAAAAAGTATTTTAAATTACATTGAAAAAAAAGAGTACAAACAATACAATAAATTACGTTTTAAAAAATTCAAAAAGTGTTGATTGCTTCATTCGCCTTGTTTTCGTTATTATCTTTTCCAGATTTTCTAAAATGTTAAATGAGTCACTGTTCCATTTTCGATGTAATATAGCGTTGGAGAACATCTAGAGCAGAAATTGCATCTGTGTAAGACGGTGGCAGTGTCTCTTTTTCCGTGTCTTCAACTTCACCTTCTTCGTCTGACACTGTGTTTTCGTTTACAAATTCTTCATAAATTTGTTCTGCATTTCTGAAATCTGTTGTTAAAACATATTTATCGCAATTGTAGAAATCTTGAATTGAAACATCCTCATCTTCAACAAGACTTCTCCATTCTTCAGGGGTAATGTCATCTTCGTTGATTTCTACATCCGTACTTTGCAGTTCCACTACAAGTTATTTGTGAATTCCAGCAACGCGAAAGCAGTTTTTTATTGTGGATGAAGAAACTTCTTTCCATGCTGATGTTATCATGTGCATTGCTTCCAAGATTGTAAATTTTCTAATTTTTATACTGTCAGCCGAATTGTTTATTAATTTCCTAATTAAAGACTTTCTGTAGTATGCTTTCACACTGCGAATGATTCCCAGGTATAATGGCTACAACTTGCTAGTGCAATTAGCTGGTAAGAAATGGATAGTGAAATTTGTATGTCCAGGGATATTTGGAGTATGTGCAGTGCATCGGTCGATTAAAAGTAAAACTTTTCACTTTTCTCGATGCATTTTTGCATCAAATTTTCTAATCCAGTCAATAAAAATGTGTGATGTCATCCACGCTTTATTGTTATTGCGGTACTCACAAGGTTTCCTGGTGATATTCTTAAAACACCTTGGTTGCTTTGATTTGCCTATAACTAGTGGTGGAAATTTCTCAGATCCATCCGAATTAGTGCACAGTAAAACAATCAATTGTTCCTTACTGTGTTTTCCACCAAAACACTTTTTGCCCATATACGTTAAGGTTTTATAAGGCACCATATTGTAGAATAGGCCCGTCTCATCTGCATTGAATATGTTCTTCTCATCATATCCATCTAATTTCCCCTTCAGCACTATTTTCCGTTCATCCACTATTTTTTCATCTACGGAGCCACTTTCGCAGATAAGCGTATAAATACAAGCCCGTATCTTTCTTTGAACTTTGTTAGCCAACCAGCCGAAGCCTGAAAATTTTGCATTCCGAACTTTTCTTCCAGGATAATAGCATTTTCTTTAAATATCACTCCGGAAATTGGAATGTTAGACGCACTTGCTTGATGAAACCATTGCAAGACTGGATTCTCAAACTCTTCTAATCGGCCACATTGAATTTTCTGCAGTTTGGATTTGGATCTCAAACCAAATTTTTGTGCTGCTTCAAGAATTTTCTCTTTGCTTGCTAAAATGCCTTTGAGAGTAGACTCTGGTAGCTGAAATTGTCTTGCGAATTGGACTTTTGTTATTCCAACACTTTCTTCCCAGTTTTCAATAATTTTCACTTTTTCGTGTAGCGTAAGATGATTTCGCTTTGATGCCATTTTGCTCTGCTCACCTCGTATTCGTACTGGAATGAGCTCCTACACCCAACCATGAATTCTCTAAACATGAACACGTGCTTCCCAGAAGGAGTGAGAGAGGGGTGCTTTAGGACAGTTCGTAAATCACATGACAACATGGTAGGTACAATAGAGTGATTCCACCGCACTAAGAAATTTGATCCACCAGGGAAGAATGTTCGATCTTCCGAGAAACAGTAACCCCCCCCCCCCTCCCCCGGTTTTTTCCATTGCAACAAGTCTATGATTGCAACAAACATAAAGGAAATTCCGGGTCTGTTTTTGAAACCAAACTCCCCCACAGAAAGTAACCCTCCAGTAGATAAAATGTTGAAGAAAAAGTTTATCATTTAAGAAAAAATCGTCGTTAAATAGAAACAAAATCGTCTTAAAATAGAATTTTTTTACGTCGGAGGGACCGGGACCGGGAAATATCGTCTTTAAATAGAGATCGTCGTTAAGTAGAGCGTCGTTAAACAGAGAACCAACTGTATATATATATATATATATATATATATATATATATATATATATATATATATATATATATATATATATATATATATATTATATATATATTTGAGCTGTATTATGCATAGATTATAACATCATGTAACTGAAACTCCCGCAAAATGACTTTTTTTTGCGAAATAACCTTTGCATTTCTTACCTCAATTTTAATTTCGAGAAAGTTTTGCGCTTCTAATTTCCCTTTTTATCTTCACCATGTTACGTAATAAAACATAATCTCAAAGAGTTGAAATTTTCAGAAAAGTCAAACGAGAAAGTGTTTCGGTAGAGAGGAGTGGTTTAATTAAACATCTGCGATATATGGTCTCTAAGTTTAGCTACTGCTTACTGAACATCCAACTTATTTCACTATTTAAATACAGAGAAATGAGCTACCCGCAAACATGCTTGCTAGGATAATATGGCAAGTCGCTTTTGAGACAGGTTCTCCCTTGAAGAATTACATAAATTGCTTAAAAGACATTTTTATTCTCACGGGGTAATGGAATTCGAAAAATGAGTTATGTAGAATGTTAGTTAATTGAAATTATCAGTTGATATTCTATCCACATATAGCAGGTATTTTGCTTGTGGTTGAACGCAATGTCTTAACCAGGAAACCCATATCCGATTTCCTGTTCTAAAGGACTGTCATTATACTTACAGCCGACAACTGAAACGAATAGTGATGAATCGCAAGGGAGCATATAAGAAATATTAACGTTAGAAAAATAGTTGTTGTTGTTGTTAATGTCCACCCTGGCTGGATATATCCAAACCTGATATGGTTATAGAACACCACAATGGTCGGACTTTTCCCCCTGCGACACTACAATTTTGACCGGGTTCCCCCGAGTGGCCCCATCTGGTTCGTTACTACCTTACTCTCACCCCTACAAACCTATTCGGTGGAACTTTTCGACCTACATATTTAACATGCCCATACCTGGCCTATATACGAAAGCATTCAATTTATCTGAATTGAAACAGAGAACCCACTGCATAATTCCGGCATGCTAACCACTATCCGCTCAGGGTCCTAGAAAAATATTAGAAAATAATAACAATAAATGCATAAAATAATCTCTAGGAATGTCCATTTATAATTTTTACCATGCTTTTTTTAACTCGATTTCTTGTTTGTGTGTGTGTTTGTCCAGTACAAATCTTGCAATCGATTATTAATTAACTTCCCGACTAGCTAGACATTTGAAACTTTTAGAATAGCTCAGAACACGATGACAATGCATTATTTTAATACTTTTAGCTATATTTAAGCAGAATTGAAATCATTTTCAGTTAATTTTGTTTTGTAGACTGCTGCAGCCATCTATCGACCGGGACGGGTACGAAAAGTTAAACGCAAGTTAACTTCCAATTAACTTTATTTTCTCTTAAGTTGATGGGCTAATTCATCAAAAAAACTTTCAAAAAGTATTTATTAATGCATAGAATTGCCAAGTTTATATGATTCAACAGAAAATTTAAAAACAAGGTATATAAAAAGTTCTTTTTATCTTGTAATTATTTTCTTCTGTTAGGATAACTTTTGTTTAAAGTCTGTTAGTTAACAGATGGCAGTAGTAAAATTTGGCCTACATTCATCTATAACAAAGGATAACCCAACGTGATGTATCATAAATAGCGAAACGTAATTTTCGTATTTACGAAATAGATGTGAAAAAATGCGAAATTTGCCGATATGAACGTCCAAATGCGAAAATTATTTTTTTACTACTTTTCGGCGAAAACTCGGTAATAAACGGCTTTTTAAGTGAAATTAAGTAATAATAGCAATAATTTTTTAACATAATTGCTTATCTCAGACCATCCATGGTCTTTAACTGAGAGATCTCACTCTCGAAATTTGTTTATTGTTTATTGCTAAAGACTTAAGGAAAAGAATGTGGAGAGTACTACAATGTTAGCTTTTAACAAAGAATTTCGATACTTACTTAACCAAGTAAGTTAAAATTGTGATCTTTTAAATAAATGCGAAACTTTTGAATTTATATATATTTTTTGCGAATAAATGTGGAATTTTATATAATGTAATTTTTTTTACGAATAAATGCGAAATTTTATATAATGTATTTTTTTTGGCGAAATTTCGATATTTTTTATACGAAATGTACGTACCCCCAATGATAAAAAAACGCCGTCCACATTTCATGGTAGTTAGTGTCAAAAGCTTTCATGTCGTGGATTCTTCCCCGGCGAAAGCATGGAGATTTTCCGTAGCTGTTGGGAGGACAATGGTTCTCAGACTGGGGTACTTCCACTATAAAGCAGCCGACGAAACTGACGGCGAATATTCCCCAAGATAAATGTCTCTAGAACTGGGAAAAACTTTTCGCGAAAAACACCTGTAAGACAGACTTCAAATTTCTATGAAATTTACTTTTTTCTACTTTCTGTTCATACAAGATATACCGTCGTCTTCCGTGTTTGCCATTGGACAACGATCTAGCTGAACTGAATCACAGACAATATGGGGAGCGTTAATACAGGGATCATTTTTACGTGCCGATTTTATAAACTACCAAAAACATATTCTTCAATACTCTAACTAATTTACCTTTTGGCTTTTACAAAAAGCTGACTCGAGTCTACAGCTTCCCCTTCAGATACTTTTTGTGTATTCTGAGCACTCGCCGCTGGTTCATATGAATGGGAGCCGAGTCACAGACAAAAGGCTGAACAGACAATTTGTAATCCTGTAAGTTGACATGAATGATTCGTACAATGATCATATCTCCTCAAATTTTTCAGACACCGTATAGCATAATTTTGAACATATTGGATAGCAATACAGACGACGGTGAAAGCGCTAATTTTCATTCATCGTCTCATCTCCTCGTATACAAATTTGAAAGAGACAAGTGAATGCCCCGGATGGCTGTATCAACAAACTCGCAGCCAAAGTTCCTAATAAATCGAGTGTACGAGTACTCGGACTGAACTTGCTGTATTTTTTTAAATGTAGGGAAAGTCTGGGAATGGAATAAATAACTACCAGTGTCAAAAAAATATTTCGTAATTTTGCCTTAGTTAATACTTACATCAGTGAACAACAGCTGTACGAGAGCGTATTTTCGTACTGGGATATTTCTCAGATCAGACTAAGATATTTCTTATACTGAGATAGTTCTCTTACTGAGATATTTCTCATAATCCAAAGAAAACGGAAAATTAGGGTTCATTTAAAATGGTGAAGTTTGTAGCAATGTATTTTCGTTTATTAACATCATTGCTGTTCGAAAGATCAATGTAAATCAAGAGACTCGAAATGATGAAAGCATTTCAAGTCTCTTAGATATATCTTACAGCCTAAAGCTACCAGTTTCATAATTATTTTTTCAATGAAGTAGCACTTTGTCCTGGGGACATTCGCTCATGGACCTTGGACAAGTGTCCTCAGTTGGTACTATTGAGGACAATATGCCCAAACCAATTAATAATATGTTGGCCGTGAGTCGAAAAGAGTAATACGTTGAGTTAAAAAAGAATAGAGCAAGAATTTACTTACCACACACTTTCCGATTAAATAAAACATTTTTTTTCAAAAAAAACAAACAAGAGAGCACAAATTGAACAAAACGTTGGCATCACATCTTTGTCTAAAAGATGAAATATTTGGATGAATGGAATATTTGGATGGTGAAATATTTGGATTTTTCAATTCCTTAACATCTGCGGCAATTCTATGTTTTCCTCATGCTCACAGAAGTCTATATTCCCCGTGGGAAAGGTATTCACTCGTAGAGAATATATTGTCTTTTAATCAGGTTTTAGAAGATCAATTACACTCTCTAGCGGCACGTGCAGCCACGGGGTTCAAAATCATTTTCTTCTTAAGCTGATGGATGAGCAACCCACTCGCCGAAAACTGCACGATGAATGACTACACACAAAGATCCACAACCGGAAATTCAAAAATTGCCACTCTTTTTTCTGATGCCATCTTCGCAAGTATAAAATATTGCGGCACGAGAAGATCAATGCGCGTGTATTCATTGAAATGTCGATGGGGATCGTAAGAGCTGGAGAAATGTTGCGTGAAAACCAGTTCCAGTAGTCAGTAGAACGTCGACTTCCATCAACTCCTGTTAGGAGCCCTGAGTTCTTAGTAGATATTTTTATAACAAGAATGTCCTGAGGGCATTCGTTCCAAATTTCGCTGGATATTTATGAAAACCCCAATTGGTGGGTCAGCGTTATTCTGTACGAGAGGACAACACAGGGAAATCCATGCCTTACTTGGGATTTCCCACGTGCTTAGTGGTGAAGGTATAATGCGTCAACTACCATACAATGGAAGAAGTTGCCACTGGGAAACAAAAAAAAAACAGATTGATGAATTAATTTCCTTTGTTGAAACAGTCTATAGAAAAGAGGTGGACAAACTATTATGTGATGAAATTGTTGGGTGTCACAGAATTTTCAGTCCTTTGTAGTTCACGATGTTCTTGTTTAAAGAGGAACATAAGTTGACCTTGCACATCTTATATCCCAGAGATAAGCTATAGGGAATTATATTAGCCAATGATTTACAGATTATTAAAAGCTTAGTTCTGAATTTTTTTTCTGCATTGGAAAATAGATATTTAAATGTAATGCATGTTTATTTTCAAATATGTTTTAATTTTAATTAAAAAAACAGATTAATTTTGTTGCGATAGATTTCACTAATTTAATGTCCCGAAAAATATTAACGATTAATAAAACTTAAAATTTTATTTGATCGTCTATCTGTGTATGTTTAAGACAATATTAAAAAATATGCTTTTTCTAATCAGTAACTAGACAAATTCAAGAAGAAAGTTCTCAAATCATTAACATTGGGACTTGGCGATCTGCAATGGTCACTAACATGACGTTTTGAGTAGAATCCTTTAAAATCTCGCTCATGCTCCAATTTAGGCGAAAAAATATGCATGCTTAATGCCAGTTTCCAAATGGGACAAATTAATAAATTTTTTCTGCTGTCCCACGTGATAACTTCCATAGAAATGCTTTCAAATTACACTGTCGGTATGAATTTTTCTTAAAGCTTTGTTTTCTACAAAAACTTTATTTAGCGTTTAGAAGACAATATATAAATTCAACATGTATTTAAGTGTATGTTGGGAGATTTCGACAATTGTAAGGGAAGTAAAGTTAAACTAAAAAAAATCCATTATATAAAAATAATTTTTAAGCTTACATCTTTAGAAAAAAAAAGAATTTCAAAGCAAGGCAAAAAGCTCGCTTAACAACTTAACTTTTTCTTAGCCAAAAGAAATCTTTAAAAATTAGCCTCCATCTTGCTGTAAACCACACAGAGGAAATAAGTACGAGAGAACATATTTTACGCAATGTCGCCAGAGGGAGAGAGAAAATAAAATCTTCTTGTAAAAAAGCGAACGACGCTCAAATACTACAAACTGATTCACAAATTTCTTCTTCCCAGATTTAGTTCTGCAAGGGGAGAGACATAAGTTTAGAGTTAAAATAGCGTAA
This sequence comes from Dolomedes plantarius, assembly GCA_907164885.2. Taxonomy (NCBI): domain Eukaryota; kingdom Metazoa; phylum Arthropoda; class Arachnida; order Araneae; family Dolomedidae; genus Dolomedes; species Dolomedes plantarius. Next base: position 10,833,452 of record OU015495.1, read on the forward strand.
ATCCTTACAAAGTCTAATGAAATTTCCCCTTTTTGCTTTCTTTTACTGACGTAGCCTAATTGTTCCTTTAGGTAATGCTTCTTCATCTGTTTGAGAACTCCTTATTTTTTACCTTTCAAAGCTAACAATGCGTATAATTTCAGAAAAGTGCATTCGTAAAACTCTGCGGATGATGCAGAGGAACTAAGTATATATACATATATATATATATAGTATATATATATTGTATATATATATATATGAAACAATAACGGTTTCCTTCTTTAATTTTGTCCTATCGCAACAGAGCATTATCCCTCAATTTGATCTAAATACCAAATTAATCTATTAGTTTTCCCGTTAAGCAAGCCACGCGCCTACATCTTATATAATTTCGAACCTTGTAGAACTTTTGAACGACGCGTTATAGTCAGGTGCTAATTCTAACCAATTACAGTTCAGCGCGCATGTGCATTTTCGCGTGAATCAGCGATCCTCGGCGTCCCTCTACGCACTTGTGTATTCGATCCCAAACCGTAAGATGTAGATTTTTAGCTGCCCTTATCGTTGCATCGTTGCGCTGCCGGGGTTTGTTCCCCGCTAGCCGCGATGTCCGTCCAAATGTAAAATTCTGAAATAACTACAGCCTGTGCCATGGGAGTCGTGGTAAATAAAAACTGCTTTATAACCATTTAACAACAGGATCATGTTTTCTTGCCTCTTCCTTGCTTTCGAATGTCAGTCGACAATACGTTGCCTGTTTTCCTGTCAACCCAGCTACGAGAACATCCCGGATCCGAAATGCTATGATTTTCAGGCCTGTTGAGCTTCGCCCCGCCTTCGCTATATTATATATATATATATATATATATATATATATATATATATATATATATATATATATATATATATATATATATATATATATATATATATATATACATACATACATATATATATATATATATATATATATATATATATATATATATATATATATACACACTGCTGGCCACCCAAATTGCAACACCAAGAAGGACAAGAGATATCACAACAAAATTTATTATGTAGATAACATGTTGACCAAGTATCAAATGATTAAATTTATAGACTTCTGTGAAGTGTGGTTCCTGCCAAAATCAGTAGCCAGAGTAGCCGCCATTGTTGGAGATCACCGCTGCCACACGCCTCGGCATTGATTCAAAGAGAATTTGGATGAGTTCTTAGGGTACAGCAGACCAAGCAGCTTCCACACGTTGCCAAAGTTGATCTGCTGTGGCAGCTGGGGATGGAATCTGGGTCAACCGTAGAGCAACCATGGACCACATGTTTTCTATCGGCGAAAGATCCGGAGAGCGAGGCGGCCAGGGAAGCAATTCAATCTGGCGATTGACGAAGAACCGTTGGACAATGCGTGCCACGTGTGGTCGCGCATTATCCTGTTGAAATATGGCTGTGGGCAAGCCCTGAAGGTAAGGAAGGACAACTGGCTCCAACACATCGGAGATGTAGCGCTGGCTGTTTAAAGTACCGGCAATGCGTACTAGAGGTGTGCGAGAGTGATATCCAATACCGCCCCATACCATAATACCCGGTGCAGGACCAGTGTGGCGGTGCATAACGCAGCTGTTCAGCATCCTCTCTTCACGGTGTCTCCAGACTCGAATGCGACCATCGTGGTGTTGCAGACAGAAGCGTGACTCGTCTGTAAAGACAATTTCATTCCATTCTGCCGTCCACATCCTTCTGTCATCGCATCATTGGCGGCGGAGATGTCTGTGGTTCTGCGTCAAGGGTAGACAAAGCAATGGACGTCTTGCGGACAGACCAACTCTGCTGTAAACGGCGTCGAATGGTACGCATAGACACTGGATGATGCGTTACAGACTGCATGTGCTGTGCTATGGTTCGTGATGTGACTGAGCGATCCGTCACTGCCATACGCACAATTTGCCTGTCATCACGTGAAGAGTAGCGCTGAGGTGGATGCGATCGAACACGCCGGTACGTCGTACCCTCCTGCATCCAACGATCACATATCCGCATTACAGTTGTTTGGTTTCGTCCAACACAACTACCGAATTCCCTGAAAGATAATCCACAATCTCGGTAGGCCACTATCCTTCCTCCGTCGAACTCGGATACTTGATAAAAAGATGATCGCTGTTTTCGACGAGGCATAATTGATCGTTTTTTTGAAAAAACCACAAGAAAAACACAATTGCCGAACTTGAAATCGTCGAAATCTCCAAGCCTTAAATAGCGCTTTGAAGTGGCGCCAGAGGCGCGCGTGATGTGCGTCTGCGCTGAAATTCTAATCATTTGCATATCTCACCTCCGCTAATGCATGTTGTAAATTTCATGTTATTTGCATGTTTCCTTCAGGGTGTTGCATTTACAGTGGCCAGCAGTGTATATATATATATACATATATATATATATATATATATATATATATATATATATATATATATATATATATATATATATATATATATATATATACACATACATGTACGTTTAAATCTGTTCGTGCTATTTATAAGTCAAGAATCGTAACTAATTATTTTCCTTAATATGAAATTGGACTTTTCTGTGCTCATTAAAGTATGTTTTAGATTCCAACGTTATTGCTAATTTGTTGTTTTCATTATACTTTAAAAATAATCTACTTTTCTCTGAGAATTATAGCACCAACAAGCTGCGTTATGAAATGATCGCCAATAAAATAAAGGTTTTTATTTGGAAACTTAAGATAACTCTCCCCGCCGATAGGTCGGAATTGAAATTTAAAACGAGTTCTCTCTTTTTCTCTAAGTTTAATGAGAAATTTACTATGAAATAAAAATTGAAATATCCTTACATGGGTTATCTGTGACCTCATTTTACTGAAATTTGTTCAGTTTTTACTTATTTATACTGATAAAGTTAACAGTATTATTTTATATGCAGCTCTGTTATGCGCTCTTTTTCCCAAAATCAAATTATAGACAAACTCTGAGTTTAAATACAGATTTTAAAAGCGTGTTTGATAGGAATTCATGCCAATGTTTTTTAAAAGTGTAAACAAGTTACCTTTATGTTTACACTAGCTGAATACCTGTACTTCGCTACGGAGTACATTCAAATTAAATACAACGTTCAATGTATGCAACCAATGCCAATATATATATATATATATATATATATATATATATATATATATATATATATATATATATATATATATATATATATATAAATATAAATATATATATATATATATATATATATATATATATATATATATATATATATATATATATATATATATATATATATATATATATATATATATATATATAAATACAACGATGAATGTATGCAATTGGTGTAAAAAAAATACGATACTTATAAAAAAATCGTAACGGATATTTTTATAGACAAAATAATGTAGAAGAAAATATTCAAATTAAATCTAATTGAACATGATAAAGAATATAGTACTGTTAATATAGCACAGTTTGAGGAATATATCTTTTACTGTATTTTAATATTTTTTGGTTAATGTACAATTGTCTACCGCATTAGCACGAAAAAAATTTTTTTTTTTGTCTATTTCGCTGTTATGCACGTGACGCAAAATTAGTTTAAAGTATCGAAAAAAGAAAAGGCACCCCGTGATCAGCATTTAATAAATTAAACTCTAAAAATTAATATTTAAAAATTCGCCAAAAATCAGAAAATGGAGGTAAAGATTCGAAAAAGTTTTCATTTTAAAGGAATGTTTATGATCTTTCCCCGTGATATAAATTTTGTAACCCTCAGAATATTCTTTTAAATGCAAACTTGAAAAAAGTTACAAAAACAGCTTAAAAGTTTAATTTTATAAATTCTAACTGGAAAAGTTTAATTTTATAAATTCCAACAGGAAAAGTTTAATTTTATAAATTCTAACAGGAATTTTTCAAAAATCTTTCTTAGTGCACCTCTACACTGTAAGTAGACTCGCCATGCAAAATTTCAGTCCTTTAGGTCCAGCGGTTTGGTCTGTGCGTTATATGTCAGTCAGTTGCGGAACTGTTTTATATATATATATATATATGACAGGCGTTGGCTTTTGCCTGCTAATGTGTCGTTTGCAGTCTTCTTGTTTTATAGTCCATGGCATCGAGGGAAGGCATACACTCAAAAAGTACTCAGCATCGTCTAAATTAAGTAGAGTTCATTCAGTTCAATGTCATAATACCACCTCTCCAGATCTACGCATTTCATTATTCGCCATTTCTTTTTTAGAGCCGTGGCGAAACACATCTGATAGCATCGACTTCTATTCCCGCTCTCTCCAAATTCGCGGGAATCTCAGCGCGCCAACTCTCCTTGGACATGCGCAGAGCCCTAAACAGACATCTTTCAAGGCTAAATAAAATGTAAACGTTTCTCCTCGACCGCAGAACTCAGAGGCGCACGAAGATTATATAATAAAAGGGAAATTCCCTTTCCCAATTCGCGTCTTTGAATACGAACAATTAGAGGCGAATTACGCCACGAATATAATTTAATTCCCAAGCCCCCTTTAAATTTAGAATAATCATTCTTTTCCCACTAAATCCTTTACATATATATATATATATATATATATATATATATATATATATATATATATATATATATATATATATATATATATATGTATATATATATATATATATATATATATATATATATATGGATTCGGGTAAGGTATTTGACCAATAAATGTTATAATTACTATTCTCAGTTTTGGTTGGCATATCCTATAAAAACATATCTCATAATATGAGAAATATTATATAACTTACCACGTTAATATAAAATCTTTTTTCATTATCAACTGCACTATATACCCAGCACAGAGTAATCCCTTCTAAATGTCTCTAATCTAATTTCTTCCAGCTATTGGAGATACGTTTCTTCAGTTCGCTGCGGAGACAAGTTGTCTTTCCAACCATTGTTCTATTCGATAATGCCTGAAAGAGGATTTTTGTCAGAGGAAAGTTTTTTTTTTCCTTTTCCGAAAAGTACTTTGGTATTCTTTCAAAAGATGTCTTTTCCCTGCATCCTACTTTATTTTTCCAACTCAGCGGTTTCATTTCGTTGGATTTGCTCTAGAAGAAACAAATATTGTAAGATATGAGGTGTTTTTTTTTCCTAGCGAAAGAAGAAAGTAATGAAATCACATAGAGTATCCGTTGATGACTAAATAAACGTAACACAACAGTTACTTGATTATTTCCGTTATGGATTTTATTATTCGGTTCACATAACGAGTAAATAATACGCTCATAGAAGAGCATTCTATGTACGTAAAAAGTAAGGAATAATCTAAATGAATGATAGTCATACCCAAACACTCCAGTGACTGCCAACATACATTTAAATTTTCTGACGTGAAAATGGTTCATCTCACATATTCTGCTTCTAAATAAGAATTTTCCGAAAACTTCGATGTTTACAATGATCCCTAGGTTTATGTCAATGATATGTCAAGGTCATCATAACCTTTTCCTTACGGGGTGGGATAGTATGTATCCCCAAAATACGGGCCAAAGGATATATATATAAACCCATATTGCCCATTCTTACAAAGGGGGTATGAAATTTCCTGTTCTAAAGGGGGAATCGGAAAAAATCGGCCCCATAAGCTAAAGGCTAATTTTCTGCACGGTAATATATTTGCCCTTGTAGTGGTTTTGTGAAATACCTATTGCAATTTCTATCGTATTGTCACAAATGAAATGACATTCATGAAATGTTAGAGACCTTAAATTAAACAAAAATAAGACTATCATATGAAACATCATCAGACTGCCTTAATAAAAAAAAATGAATGAAAACTGCTGATGAAATATCTAACTATTGAGAAATTATGGTAAGCCTAAAGTATAGCCATTTTTTAATCAGGCTGTAGACTTCTGATATTCACAGGACTATTTTTGACTGATTTTTTTTATAGATTTGTTCATGTCAGGAGCAGATATGCAGAATATGACGTGTGACACACTAAAGGAACTGAAGAATAAAATATTGGACAATTGAAGATCAAAATATTGAAGAATAAAATGTTTGATACGGTTTTATTCAAATTTAATGAATTAAAAGCCTAAGCAGGTCCTTCCAAATCCTGCGGGAGCATTCTAAAATGAATCTAAGTTTATGACCTGTTAGTGTCATCCAATTAAGTAAAACAGGAGATTACCATTTCAGAAAGGCGCAAAACGTCTTTTCACCGTGTAAACAATTCAACACTGCTGCTGAATATTTAGATATTGAGATTAAATATATGCACAAGACATTAACTTGATGAAGGCGTCCGTTAAAATGTCAAATACTGGAGAAGTCACCCTCTGGATAAACCACAATGCACAGGTTATGGAGGATTCAAGATTATTTCAATATTGATTCAAAATGCAAATTCATTATGAGAGAGTATAATCAAATTATGCGATTATTCATGTATATAATAATTAAAAAAATTAGAAATTGTTATCTGTATATCTATTTATCTCTCTCTCTGTATATATACATATATATATATATATATATATATATATATATATATATATATATATATATATATATATATATATATATATATACATATATATATATGTGGGGGGGAGGGGGGAGTAAGCGTGTTCGATTCACATAAAAATGCATTCAATGGAAATAGAAAATTTGAGATTGATAAACAATTCTTTGAGCCTCAAATATAGTAAGTTTATTATATGAAATACAGTAATTTTCTGTTTAATTTCATATAAAGTTTTTTTAAAATAATGTGTCGTCCAAATGTTAGCATGGATTGCAACAAAATTAAGGAACTAAAAGAAATATTGTTATCTAGTTTTCTAGAAAGAAATGATCCGATTATACGTGATTCCTCATCCGTAATAATTGAGTTAAATAGTAAAAGTCCATGGTATAATATGTATCAATATACTGAGTGTTTTTACGGTGAAAAGAATAGAAATTTGCTGCACAAAATTTTTTTAATACACATAAATGTATCAGAGAAAATACTTTAGAGTTAGTTGGGTCATTGAATGAATTACTTTCCCTTATAATTTCTTTAATTTACCGTGTCATTATTCGCAGAAAAAAGGTACATTCAATGAACCTCTTGAGTTGTAATGCACGTCTTCTCGAAAAATCTTGATCTATTGAAAAAAAAAGTTAATTTTATCTGAATTTGACCAATTAAATGGCTAAAACTCCGGCTTTTAAAAGGGTAAAATAAACCTCTTGGCTACAACTCAACGTTTCTTTTATTTCCGCCGGCTATTCAGAGAAAAAAAAAAACTAATGAAACTTTCTCAAATTTGTCTTCAATGTTCAAAGTTCGGATGAAATAGGACGTATTGCCGAAAGAGAAAAGAGAGGACAATGCAGAACTGACAAGACTTTTGAAAAGAGGCGCAGATTTTTTTTTTGAAAAAGTAAACAAAAACACAAGAGAAAACTATTCTTTGTCCGATCTTTGAATTTTTGAAGCAGCAGTGATAAGAAAATCATTTAAAAAGAATAGAGTGTTCATTATCTGACATGCAACCGGAGAAGATGTCTTATATTTTTTAATAGTATTTTCTCCCATGTAAGACAAATGCTTAAGGTTGATAGAGAGATTTCTTTTCAAGGGTAAGGTTGCATAATACATTAAAAATTCTATTCAGTAAAATATATATTTGTAATGTAGTAAGAAAATGAAGTTGAAATAGATTCCATATGACATTTGGTCACATGTGATTCCATATGACACTTGGTCACATATGATCCCATATGACATTTGGTCTTACGTTATACATGCGTAACAAAAATTCTTTACATACGTGTAATTTCGTACGAAAATGTACCGAATAAAAAGGAAGTGTTCACTAATATCGCGAAAACTAACTTACACAACTCAGGTTGCCTTTGCAATTACAGATATTTTCTTCGGTTACGTTGATGCATTATTATTGTGGCCACGTGGTACTCATTGTAATAAGAACTCTGTGATCACTTTTTATCATAAAACTGAAGAAAGATCATAGGATCCCGTTATTCTTTAATTTAATGATTTAATAAATTCACATGTCGTCAATCGTCACATTTATAGCATAATAAGTGCCTAAAACATCTTAATTTCCTCTAGATGTTTTAATAAGTCTTACTGGTATTTAATATACTACGATTGGACACATGTAGCATATGAACATGCAGTGCGTACTTTCTGCTACATCTCTTTCGCATCCTAAGCTTTAAAATAATATTAAAAAATTTTTTAACTTTTTTGTCAATCAAGTAATTTTTATAACACAGAGTGAAAAATTCATAGCTTACAAACATTCGGAATTGTCATTTTATAAGCACTTTTTTTATTCCAATCGATCTCCAGTGCAATTGAACTTTTCAATTATTCTTACATATCTTTTATATTTTAGAGAGCTTGTATTTTTAACTTTTAAATAATTATTTTTTTGTCCGTAAACAGCGATTAATTGTAATTCACAGACAAACCTCTTTTCTAACATTGTTATCCTTTTTTGCTTACTTTTTGAATCTAGTTGTCAACATCAAGTTGTCGCGGTCATTGAATACTTCGATTTAATTTAATTCTGTTACACAGTGTCCGTAACTTTCCAACTGATCATTTTATACTCCCCGGCTCTTCTGCAGATGAATCCAGTTGTTTTCGTAGAAATATAATACTATAATGCGATGCGATATTCAAGTTATTGGAAGTGATAGACACACACACACGCACATATATATATATATATATATATATATGTAATGAATCGGTGACGTTGAAACATCAGTTTAGGGAAACTCGTGATATTCCATATTGTTTGTAGTCATGGCGCAGTAGTCGTCGGACCAGGACAGGCGAATAGAGAGAATAGAAAGCTGTCTCGGCCGGTTGCTGGGGAGAACTCATAGACAGAAAATGCAGTCGAGGAACAGAGGCAGGGAGTCCGGAGTGAAAAAAGTACTTCCATCGTCTTAAGCTTATTTTTTTCTTGGATCACTCACTGGACAGCTTACAACATTGGTCATGCCTTTCACCTAGGCACACAAAGGCACAGGTTGTGGCCATTTCGGAATTTCACAGTTAGATGGACACATCGCGCTCTAGCGGGGACGGGGGGCACCGCCCAGTGCATTTTTGACCCGAACGAAAACTTTACATCCTTCCTGGTTGAGAGAAGGCACACAAAAGATTATAGAGGAGCGAAATCTCTCGCCCGCGTACTGGTCTATTAAACTTCTAACTGGTTAAAACTCATCATCTGGCTATGAGGCGTCATATGGTGTGATGTTTCTCGAACGTTCGACCCGGTTCGATCTGATATAACTGTTATATAATGGTCCGCACGTGGCTTTAGGGGAAAACTAATAAATTTCTTTGGTTGGATTTGAGGGGTAATGCTTTATTGCAATAGGATGTAAGAATTCATATATATATATATATATATATATATATAAACAGGGTGTCTATAATTAAACTTCGCTACTTTAAAGTTGTCTACAATCAAACTATTGCTCAGAAAGTTGTGAAATTTTGTGTAGGCCATATTGAAGGGATGGGAATCTGTTTGAGCGAATCAAAAATAGATCCAAATTTCACCACCAGAGAGCGTTTTTTGATGAATTACACATTTACGACTGGTTCTTTACTTAATATTTCATCATTCTTTTATCCATAGGTCACCCTAACACACTAAATCATACTCATTAAATTTTACAATGTATAAAATGATTACAAAGTCGATCGGAGAATTGTTCGATAACTAATTTTCGGACAAAAGATTTGAAGGAACGAAGAAGAAACAAATATGTAAATTAAATTTGTCGACGTCGAGTAGAAGCTGTTATAAAATCTAGAAACTTTCATGGAGATTTTGCTTTTAGTGAGCTGGCTATTGCTAATCAGAATGTCATCGTTACGATTACCAGATCGAGCTTTGTTAGTAAAATTGTTTTAACAAAATGATAATTGAGCACTAGTTGCTCTACGAAAATTTCGGAGTTTGAAGGGGATACGAACAGGTCCATTGACTGTTAAAGGTCTTCGATTAAGGGTGGCCAAATTTGAAGAAACTGGTTCTTTTAACATACGTTCCAGAAGAGCAAGGAAACCTGTTTCCGCAGAAGCTGTAGAGAAGGTTGCGCTTCAGGTGCAAGAGGATAAAGCTTGCAACGAATAGTCTAGTACCAGTGTCCGTCGTATGGCAGAAGCATTACATCTGCCCCGTTCAACTGTCCAGAAGGTCATGTGGAATACCATTCGGTATTATCCGTACAAGCTTAAATGTGTGCAGAGGTTGCTTACACATGATTTCGAGACTCAACAGCAGTTCTCACTTCAGTTTATTGCTAGCTTTGACGTTGATGCAGAATGGCCTTGGAATATCCTCTGGACAGACGAAGCACACTTTTATTTGGACGGTTCGGTGAATAATAACAACTGCCGAATTTGGGAACCAGAAAATCAGCTTTTAATCTTAGATGTTCCGATGCATTCACCGAAAGGAACTGTAAGGTGTGAATTTTCTGCATTTTTCATTCTCGGCCCGTATTTCATAGAGCAATTAAGTCCTAGAGGTCCAGTAACAATCGCGGTCACCGGGGAGCGATACGCATCCTTGGTACTGAATAAAATTGTTCCGGATCTGCAATCACGTCAGTGCCTTTCATGCACAATTTTATGCAAGATTTAGCTCCTCCACACATTAGCCTTCGTGTTAAGAACGTTCTCAAAAATCACTTTACAGAAGAACGTGTCATCAGCCGCCACTTTCCTAATGTGTGGCCTCCCCGATCAACCAGATCTCAACCCATACGACATTTAGCTTTGGGGGCATGTGATAGATCTAGTCAGTCTTGATAAACCAAGAACCATACCTGATATGAAAGACAGCATTTCAAGACATGTTCTCAGCATTTCCCCGGACTCACTGCTGTCAACGGTAGAACATGCAATCTGACGATTTCACATGGTAGCTAGAAATGATGGCCGTCATGTTGAATATGTCTTGTTGTGATAATCATTTTTAAACTATAGTAAATGTTGGCTAAATGTGTAATTCATCAAAAAACGCCCTCTGGTGGTGAAATTTTCAATTAATTTTTTTTATTCGCTCAAACAAATTCCCATCCCTTCAATATCTCCTACACAAAATTTCATAACTTTCTGAATAATAGTTTCGCCCGTAGACAACTTTAAAGTAGGGAAGTTTAATTATGGACACCCTGTATATATATATATATATATATATATATATATATATATATATATATATATAAAGGCCTTATATGAATAGTGGTCCAATTCCATTCTTGTTTATTTTGAGACACAGAGCCTTAAAGTGTAAAGAGTGCTGAGAAATGACTGCTGAAGTCTGGTTCGTAATGCCCTTTGTTGGCAGCATAAATAAGCTGATGGTGTACGAGTTTAAAAATAAGATAGAAATGACTTGTATAAACATGAAAGTGAGACTAACTCAATTTATTTAAAAAGTGGAGTTGAACCACTAATATATATATATATATATATATATATATATATATATATATATATATATATATATATATATATATATATATGTATATGTATATGTATATATATTTATATATATATATATATATATATATTTATATATATATATATATATATATATATATATATATTTATATTTATATATATATATACATATATATATATATATATATATATATATATATATATATATATATATATATATATATATATATATATATATATATGTAAAGGATTTAGTGGGAAAAGAATGATTATTCTAAATTTAAAGGGGGCTTGGGAATTAAATGATATTCGTGGCGTAATTCGCCTCTAATTGTTCGTATTTCAAGACGCGAATTGGGAAAGGGAAATTCCCTTTTCATTATATAATCTTGGCGCGCCTCTGAGTTCTGCGGGCGAGGAGGAGCATTTACATTTTAGCCTTGAAAGATGTCTGGTTCGGGCTCTGCGCATGTGCAGGGAGAGTTGGCTCGCGGAGATGCCCGCGAATTTGGTTAGAGCGCGGAATAGAAGTCGAAGCTATCAGATTTATTTCGCCGCTGCTCTAAAAAAGAAATGGCGCAAATTGAACGCACTGAGTTGGAGTTGTGGTTTACCTGACAAAGAATAAAACTGGATTAAATTGAACTGATGCCTGCTCAATTATTGATTGGATTACTTATTGCTACACCACCGGATATACCATGACTGCCATAATTTGTAAGATGACGGGCGTAGCCCTACGCGTGTCATATATATATGTATATATATATACCAGGTGATCATAATTAACCTTGGCCCATTCAGAGCTCTCTAGCTGTAACTAAAAGGCGGATTGAGCTGAAATTTTGAATATAGACAATTCAAAGGATGCGCTGAAAGATTCTTTAAAAAATGACTAAATGTCCACTAGGGGGCGCATTACATGGAAATAAATTAAACGAGCTACAAATTCCAATTCGAGCATAATTTATTTGTTATACACTGTCTAGCGATGTAAAGAAAATTATTCAATGTGAGTTTCCTCATTAGTATGTAAAATGTGCAGGAGATGAAAGGCGTGTTCAGTAGCGGACCGCAGCTGGCCTACAGTAATCTGTCGAACATACAGTGTTGTGTGGTCCTTCAGGTCAGCCAAAGTTGTAACATTCCCTCTATAAACAACGTTCATTAAATGACCCCAGAACCAAAAATCACACGGAGTGAGATCGTGATAAGGGCCGGCCAAGGAGTAGGAAACGATCGGATAATCACCCTGTCACCCGTAAAATTCTGTCGCAGAAACCTCCGCACACTGAGTAAATTATGTGGAGGGGCTCCATCCTGCATAAAAGTAATAGATTCAGGGTATTGTCGCTGCTGCAGTTGAGGTAAAACGAACCTGCTGAGCATGCCACGATATCCGAGGGCTGTTACACAACATATGACGGGGCCATTTTCATTAAGTTCTTCGAAAAAGAATGGTCCAAGGATAAATTGGGAAGTGAATCCACACCAGACGGTAACTTTAGGCGAGTGTTGCAGATTTGTGTAGAATGCACGTGGATTTTTCAAGACCCAAATTCGACAATTCTGGGTGTTCAATGTTCCGTTCAGATAAAAATGAGCTTCGTCACTCTAGAGAATGTTCTATGGCGAAGAGTCATCTACTTCCATTCGGGCAAGAAAAGTCAGAGCAAAAGATAAGCGACGATCATTGTCGGTAAGAAGCAGTTGATGGTTGTGGCTGGTCTTATACGGAGAAATATTCACAATTTTTCTCAGGATCTTCTGCACTGTGCTATACGGTACGTCTAATTTTCGTGACACTGCACGTACACTGCTGACTCCATGATCATTTGTCAGTGACTGCTCGACAACGTCCGTTGCAACTTCTGAAACGACTTCTTCGCTGATAGGCTTTCTCCCTCTGCCACGTTGAACGTTTAAACACTCAGTGTTTTCAAATCGAGATATCATGTCTCTCACACCTTGTGGAGACATTGGACCCCGATGCAATTTCTTTTGACGTTGAAATTTGCGAAGAGCTGCAACAGCATTTCCCTGGTTTGATAAAAAAGGTTTACGATTAACGCACGTTCTTGTAATTTAATTGCCATAGTAACTGAAAGAATGATACTCACTCTATCTCATCCTTTTTATACCCAGAAATCACTATGAATTCCTATGCTTATGCAAATTAGATTGTTTTCTTCTTTACTTGCAGTGCCACATTTATCAACTTTTGTACCGTCATGATGCTTCAAAATGTAAAAATAACAGTTTTAAACATCATATTGCTTGAGAATTTAAAAATAAATGTTTTAAATGACTTTTTTAATGTGCATAGTTATTTATTGCATGACTTTTCAAGCATTTAGGCTGTAATGCTCTACCTAGGGGACTTTTTTTTCAGAATATTTCAGCGCATCCTTTGAATTGTCTATATGCAAAATTTTAGCTCAATCTACCTTACAGTTATAGCTACAGAGGGCTCTGAATAGGCCAAGTTTAATAATGATCACCTAGTATATAAAGAGAAAGGGAGAGGATTTAAATGGAAGGATATTGTGTGTAAGGTATTGTATTTTCTATTATCGCATGAGCTTATACACTGATAAAATTACAACGATCAATATGAAGGAAACACAATAAACGTCCTCCCACAAGAAAATTTTTGCTCCGTACATTCATTCAAATAATGAAGGGAGAAGGTCGTACGTTTGATCTTTATTAAGTACATCATTTAATGAAACAATGTATCTAAAACATATGCCTAAGTATCTGTGTATTGGGCTGATTAATGGGCAGTATTCCACAGGATGCAGAGGAAAATCGCCCAAGTAATGATATGAATGAATTGTCCGATACAGGCGGAAGAATTAATTTCGTGTGATTAATTTTGAACCCCGATCTCCTGGAAAATTAAGTTCACGATCTGTTTAGGACGGTGAGAAAAAAATATGGAGGTAAAACCACCAAACAGCTGGAAAATTTAAAATTACCTTCTGGTTCTTGGATGGTTTTGATCGTAATGGATACATTTCAGATGATTTTATTATTTCTTTATGCAAATTACTCAGAAACGAATAATGTACAATGACATTTTTTTACTTCGTTTGATATATTTTTTTCGTGTTGAGAAATGGTTATTAATAAAAGAAGTGGTTCAGAATATTTGAAAGGCTCAAACTTCCGAATTTGTAATAATGTTTTAGTTAAATATGACAACTTTAGAAATTCGATTACTTCAGTTGTAATGACATTTGATATCACCACTTAATGTTCTTATACAAAACAGGTAAAGATGTTTTATAAAACAGTATTATATGTTTTGATGTACCCTTTCGATAGAAACAATATCTGAAAGGCTAAATAAAGAATTACATTCAACAGATATCTGGTTTATTAGTTGAATTTATATTTAGGATACATGTTACCGGCAATATGTGAAAGGTAGTCGTTCTATAGAATGCCCAGGTAATCTATAGAATGCGTGAAGATTTTTTGCAAAGTCTGAAATGTCTGTGTTATTTTAATATTCTGTATACTTTACCTGGGCATCGTAGATTTTTCCTAGGCATTATATAGTAGAATGACAAGTACCATTTTGGCAATGTATGAAAAGATATCATGAAAAGGCCTCTATTGAAAAGAAGTGTATAAAAATAAAAGAATTCTTCTCAGATCCATTATAAATTTATAAGTCATATAGATCTTCATATAAATGTAATTTCGAAAAAAATAGGATTTGAAGTTTAGGGCACTTGTTCGTAAAACTGAAAATAAATTGTCCCAAGTTTTTATTAGGAAATTTTCAGTGCTTTTTTAATGTTCTCAGATTTTATTAAAGAATACAAATCGACAAATACTCGAAATTCGGTTTTTTATGGTTTAGCTGCTTAGAGTATATCTCCTGTTATCGCCAGTATAAATTGTTTATTGTGAAATCTGTCGGTACACGAAAAAGTATTGCAACATTGATATCATATTCATATACGGGAAAGTTGTACGCAGTATTAAAAATTTGAAATTTTAATCTCAGCAGATAAACAGGCTCATATTTCATATTCTCTTCTAAATAATAATTTGTTCTTCGATATATGCCCTTCATTGCGACATCAGACGCGTATCTGAAACATTTAACGACCATACCGTCATAGCGGATTCTTCTCAGAGCCAACTCAATAATATTACAAAAATCTTAAAGGTTTATTTTAGAGGTACTGTTTCCCGTGTCTTCATACCTTAAAACCAATGATTTTAGAGACAAGGAAAAACAAATCTTTTGTTACCTTAATAGAATTTGGGTAATCTATATATATAAAACAGTTCCGTACCTGACTGACTGACATATAACGCACAGACCAAACCGCTGGATCTAAACGGCTGAAATTTTGCATGGAGATACTTCTTATAGTGTAGGGGTGCACTAAGAGATTTTTTGAAAAATTCTTCTTAGATTTTTTTAAATTAAATTTTTAAGCTGTTTTTGAAATATTCTTTAAAGTTTGCATTAAAAATAATAATCGGAGGGTTTTAAATTTTTTATCACGAGAAAAATCATAAACATTCCTTTAAAATGAAATCTTTTTCGAATATTCACCTCCATTTTCTGATTTTTGGTGAATTTTTAAAGATTAATTTTTATAATTTAATTTATTAAATGCTGATCACGTGGTTTCTTTTTTCTTTGTGATACTTTAAATAAATTCATCGTCACGTGCATAACAACGAAATAAATTGACAAAAAAAATATTTTTTCTTTCTAATGCGGCAGACTATTGGACATTATCCAAAAAAATATTAAAATACAGTAAAAGAAATGTTTCTCAAACTGTACTATACTAACTATACTATATTCTTTAGTATGTTCTATTAGATTTAATTTGAATATTTTCTTCTACATTATTTTGTCTTTAAAAATATCCGTTACGACTTTTTTATTTTTTATTTATTTTATTTTATTTTATTTTTTTTTTTTTGGGGGGGGGGGGCATTAATTGCATACATTGGCCGTTGTATTTAATTTGAATGTACTCCGTAGTGAAGCACGGGTTTTCAGCTTGTTAGAAATAAAACTAATTTACTAGCTTTATTAAAGTTTTAAACTGTTTATTTTATTCCAGGTACTTAAGTTTTCTGTTTTTTAAATCTTTTTTGCGTTTGTGGTTCTAAAATCAAAGAATGATATAAAAATATACTGATCGAGGAAAAGTTGCTGTACTTCTGTAAGTTAAAACATATTAATACTATTTTATGATTTAGATAAATTATTATTATTATTATTATTTCGAAGACTTTCGCCTATTCTGAACATTATGTTTCATAAGTGAATAAATTTAGCTCATTATGCATTGATATAATGAATATAAGTATGTTACGCAAATAAGACAATATAATACTCGTACTTGCTTTTGTGAATTTCATCCATAAGATTCGAATTATTTCAGAAATATCAAGCCCAAAACATATGTGTCAATACTTTGCAGGTTAAGTTGAAAATAAAAACTTTGGTGACATACTAAGGTAAACACTTCTCTATAAAACCTCGTTAGATTTCGTCGTAAATAATTTTATTACTCAGAAATATAAGATTTACATTAAATAAAGAATTTTATTAAATACACAATAAGCTTTTTATAAGATTTTCATTAAATTTTTTAGGAATACCTACCCTTATGTATGCAGAGCAAATATTTTTAAACTACATGTATTTGCAAAAATTTCTGCTCTAAGTTACATCTTTTTGTGTATTTCGACAGAAACTGCACAGTGTCGAGTAAATAAGGAAGTCGATAATGAAGTAATATGTATTCAACCCTTTTCGTGTATTCTCCTTTGTCTTTTTATCACGTTTTTTTTCTTCATTGAAAGCATCCTCAGAAAAATAAGAAAATTACTGTTTTCTTCTGATCATTAAAATCAAAGTTATATAGTTGCAAGAAAAAAAAATTAGTTTATTATGCAGTGGTATTATAAAAGACCAATATTACTATTTATGATGGAACTCTATCGATTGTAACCCAAAAATTAGCAATTACCTTTCAAAATATTTGAAGTAATGAGCAAGCTTAAAGGAAACTTATTTCTGAAAAATAAAACAGCAAATCGTAGAAAAAAACATTATTTACAACAATGTACTCCTAATTCGAGCTCTGTGAATATAATCTTATAAATAGAATTAAAATAAACTAAAATTTAGGAAAACTGTAACAGGGTCAGTTACTGAAAACGAAAAAAATGAATATTTATGCTTATATTTACTCATATTTTACTAATTTATATTTGTTGCGTATATAAGTTTTATATAAACACAACAAACATAGATAGGTGCATAAGAACATTAAACACATTATACAGATAATTTAGAGACCATATCTTAAATTTTGGTTGCACTGTATTAGTGTCGTCTGTCCCTGAGTAATCTAAATGTGACTGAGGAAAAAGTCTAAGGATATTTCAGACTAACTGATCCTTTGCCATCTAATCTTTAAGATACGTTTTATTTTCTTTGGACAAATATTGCTCAAGTAAATTAGAAATTTTTAGTGGAAACCATGCAACTTATGCAATATAAAGTGCAAAAAAATGTCCCAAAAATACTAACCAAGGGGTTGAAATAATTTATTCTGCGGTCTTGTGACGAGTAGTAACTTAGACAAAATGTGGAATAGTGAAATAAATTTTCTTCAGTTGTTGCATGTACTCAGCCTAATGACATTTCAACCATGATTTTTACTTGCTGCTTTATTATAAGAGCCCCATACTGGTTGAACCAAAACTGTTCTCTATGAGGTAGCAAAACAAAATATTCAAACTTGGTCAAGATTAGAATCCACGTCCATGTGGTGAAATCTAGCGCCACTATACAATCTTTGCCACTATACAACAGTGGAGGCAGAACTATCATGCTGTGCACTAATGAAACTAAGAAAACTATACAAAAATGAAAAGTAAATATTATTTAATTTAAAAAAAATATTTTTATAGGAATCTAAAACAAGTGAATGGCACACTAATTTGTTTTAAATACAAAACCCAAATTTCTATCATTATAACTCTTGTGGAAGATATCTGAGCTTTTAAATACACACCTGCTGAAATACTGAAAATAATAATAATAAAATCTGAATGCTTATTACAATTTGTTTAATTTTTTTTCGATTTCGGCATGCACATTGCCATTCGACATTTGTCCATGAACACCGAAGTTGCTTGTTTTCTGTAATAGGAGCACCATATAAGAGATACAACATCGCGTCCTGGTGCCATTTTAATTTAGATCAGCCACCCGCAAGGTTGACATCTGAGGGGGGTCGTACCTCCTCCAAATACTTACCACCACAAGGAAGGGATTATACCGCCGACAGATTGAACTAGCCCGTACCCGATGGAGACTCGAAGACATTTAATGGCGATTATTTATATTCAAAACAAGCATCGTAAGTGGTGATAGCATATTAATGTCAATTACTAGTTAAGAGGGCACGATGTAGTCTAGAGGTAGCGAGTCGGCTTTCAGTGCTGAGGGCGATGGGATCGAATCGCAAAAGCCCCATTAAATAACTTCGGGTCTAGGCCGTATAGGGACACATTCAAGCTATGGGCCGGAAAATCCTTCTGTGATGTCAGAGATTCTGGGATAAGATACGATCTCCCCAGATGGCAATAATAAACTTTCAAAAAATAAACCAATAATAAACCAATGGCAATAATAAACTTTCAATAACATGTCACAAAACCACAACAGCTACTTTAAAACATACACGTATATATCTAAAAACGGCTGTATTAAACTTCAAAACCACAACAGAAATGCTCAACCACTTATTTAAAACATACGCAAATATATCTAAAAACGGCTGTATCAAAATTCAAAACCTTAACAGAAATGCTCAACCACTTATTTAAAACATACGCAAATATATCTAAAAACGGCTGTATTAAAATTCAAACCCTAAACATACATGCTCAACCGCTACTTTAAAACATACGCAAAAATATCTAAAAACGGCTGTATTAAACTTCAAAACCACAACACAAATGCTCAACCACTTATTTAAAACATACGCAAATATATCTAAAAACGGCTGTATCAAAATTCAAAACCTAAAGAGAAATGCCCAACCGCTAATTTAAAACATACACAAAAGTATCTAAAAACGGCTGCATAAATACAAAAGCTAAAACCTTAAAATTAATGAGAAATTTGTTAGGTGGGAAACCCCCCCTCCCCCCGCGAAAAAAGTCAGTATAATACAACTAGTCAGTCCAACTAATAATAACTAATTTAACCCGGGAGCACTCGCGCCCAATTTCGAACACGAGAACTCTCATCGGGTATCTCATACCCGGTTCATTTCTGCTATTTAAATATCAATTAATATTGTTGATATGCAAACCTTACATAATTAAAGATCATAAAATAATAAATTAAAGATTTTTAGTGAATTTGAGTAATACTTACATTTTCTAAAGACAATTTTGACAAACTACATACTGATGTTCAACACAGAGACATTTTTCACATTTTTGACACATAAACTTTGTTTTTCTGTCCTTATTACATGGGTAAATTGAACATCGTTTATATTTTGTCTTGAGTTTTTTTGCAGGTGGTTCACTATTAGTGATTTCAAGTTCCATTAAAGGGTTTGAATAAGTTGTTTTTGTTTGAAATCCTCGATTTCTGTGTTGTTCTAAAAGAACGAGTCCCAGTGTTTTCAGAAACAAACGTCTGTTTCTGAACTGTGTGGGAGGATTTTTCGTGGACATCAACAAAATCCTGGCATTAATAGCAGCAACATTCAACATTGAAAATAAAATAACCATTGGCCAACGATTTGATTTTCTTGCTGTAGTGTACGCTGCAGCCATTTCGTCGACAACGTCCACAACTCCTTTCGTAAGTTTATAAAACGTGATGATATCTGGTTTTTTCAATTCCAGTGTTGTTTCGTCGATTTTATCATCGGTATGCATTGTGGACAGCATAACTACATTCTTGTTCTTTTTTGCAGCATACGAAACAATTGTTGTTTCTTTTTGAAATCCTAAAACGGAAGAATACAACTCCTTTTTCACCAAAAATTCAGGAGGTATTTCTCTTTTATTTTGTCTAAGTGTTCCAACAATTGTAATTTTCTTTTTCAAAAGTTCTTGTGCTAGCTCATATCCCGTATACCAGTTGTCAGTTGTCAATTTGAGTCCAGAATTGAAAAGCGGTGTCATAAACTGCATCACAATGGCTTTCGAACTACAGTCTCTTTTGAATAGTCCATCGGGTTGCTGACCAGCATAAATTTCCATATTCCAGGTATAATAGACTCTTGAATCTGCCTGTGCAAATATTTTGATGCCATACCTACATGGCTTTTTGGGCATGTACTGCCTGAATCCGCACCGCCCCCGAAAAGGTTCCAGTTTTTCATCAATTGTGATGAACTCTCCAACAGTATATGCATTTTTACAATTTTCAACAAATGTTTAAAAAAAATTCTGATGGGAGCCAATTTAACTATCTGTCTTCTACTTTGACGATCATGGATATTGTCGAAGCGTAGACATCTCATCAAAAAGAGGAATCGATTGCGACTCATAGTTTTTTTAAATATGTCAATCCCAGTTATATCCGTCGCATACAAATCCTTCAAATTAGTGGGCGATGACTTATGCATTCCTCATAAGTATAACAGTTCAAGAAATGTTTTTATTTCGATTTAATCTGTCTTCTTTGCATCTTGCTCTCGAGTAAAACGTTCTTGAATATATTCTATATAAATGTTTGTGCATTGCACCATCATATTTAGCATGTTGCTATCGAAGAGAACATTCCATGCATCTACGGGAGAAGCGATATCTCTTGAATAATGTGTATTACCTGGAAGCTTGCTAATTATGTTCCTTGAAGGCGTCCTTACATTTTGACGGTATTTTTTCTTCAGCCATTTTGTAACTTTATCTTTATCAATATAAAAATCGGCTGTTGACAGTGAATTTTTATCTTCTGTTTCTGTCTCAATTTCAGTAGAAGAATCGTGATTGCTACAGTATTCTCCATCCTCAGAGCCATCACTATCTTCGGATAAAGGTTCATCATCACTAGAAACTGTCTCTAAAAGGTGTCGCAATTGTTTCATTTCCTCGTCGTAATTCAAATAGCGAGCCATGATTCACTAAACTGGCAGAAAAAAGGAAAGATCTGACTGACGCGAGGACTAGCACGGGTATGACGTACGCCCCGAAAGCTTTATCTCAAAATCTATTTTTAGAGCAGACCTAGTTTTTACCCCGCTGAAATAATGTGACCTTGAGTACAGCTACACGAAATTCCGGCCAAATCCGATAAGAAGAAAGTAACAAAAACATAGAATGAAAATGGATCGGGTATGTCATACCCGGTGCGAGTTCTCGCGGGTTAAATAAACATAAAAAACACCTTGGTTAAATATATATTTCTTCATTAAACGTATATTACAGCACGAATTCAAACGATCTATTTCCATTATATCGCCTCTATTTTAGACACTAAAATCCCCTGATATTTCTAAATTACACTAAAGACTGCACAGATAATAAATAAATGAACAAAAATAAATTGAAATATACAAACAGATTATTGTATCCAAGCTGCATCCTAGCTGAAACTTAAAAGCCCAATTCAATTCAAACATAGAACGAAAAATTTAAAAACCGTTGCCACAACATAATATAACTACACTAAAGAACGTTAAAAAACCCATTCAATAATGCAAACAACAAGACACACCCGAATCTGGCAACAACAAAATCCTAAAAGCAACAAAAACACAAATTGGCAACACCAAAGTAAAATCTACATCTAATACTATCCAAAATACGTCATTAATATTTCGCAACAACATGGCCGCCATACTATATCACGTAAACAAACACACACAACTAGCCGTTCAAACTGGGTTGCCACACAATAACAAAATCTCGCCAAAATCGCATGGCTGCCACACCAAACACAAAATCGTCAAAATTAAAAAAAATCGCCAAATTTCAAAAAATCGCCAACTTGGCAATGAGGTGCGTCTAACACATCTGTACCTTTCTTAATTATAATATACACTTATTTCATGATTGTAATTCTTTCTCAAAACTAAATCATCTGCTATGTTTCAATGTCACTTCAGTTATATAAATCATCGCTTCAAGGCTAAACGCACGTGTTTCTAGTATATTTGAGATAAGCATATTTCCTTCAGTATATTTGAGTTTTAACAGGTAGATTGGGATAGTTTCAATTCATGAAATGGATAGATAACACATTCATTGAAAATGAATGACTTTCCATCCTTATATTTTCATTTTAAAAATATTCCGGCGTTGCCACGTACATGAAAATAATATATCAAATTCATTCTTGCATGCGCCAATATATGAATAAATCACGTTTTTAATTCATATTTTTTTATTTTTACGGAAATGTTATAATTTAATTGGCAACAATGAAATGTTACAATGGCTTTGAACAAACATATCCGGGGAGAAATCCCATATCCTGTGCTGGGAAATTTGACGATTTTTTTTTGGCGATTTCCAATATCCGTTGATACCGCGCAAACTTGTTCTAACATAATTCGGGAATGGAACGTCGTAGCGAGATGAAAATAGTCTATAACCTTCGCGCAAGTTCAAGCAATAAGTTGACCAAGTTTCATCGCAATCGGATGAATGGTACGGCAGCGCATAAAATACGAACAAACAAACAAACATTCATTTATATATATATATACTAGCTGAAGTACCCGACGATGCCCGGGATTTTAAGAATGTTTGTTGTTAACCAAAATCAATTTAAAAATTAACACAGTATAAATAACATAAAAAATATATGTGAAATGTTATACACGTCTCAGAATTTCAGCCTTTCATCATTTTAATACTAAAATCTGAAAAGTAAAAATGTCAAATTCTCTAATGTTTGTTAACCAAAATTAATTTAAAACTAAGCACAGTATAAATAACATAGGAAAAAAAACCTTGTGAAATCTATAAATATATAAATTTATAATAAACTCCTCAGAATTCAGCTAGAATTAGCCTTTCAACATTGGGGTAAAAAAAAGCTGCAATTACAGGTTCAGCAGAAATTTCCAATAGAACAATGATATGACTGCAGCGTTGCCTCTTAAAAAAATGAAGTGTTTGATTGAGGGCTGCAAACCATTCAACTCCTCTCCACATTTAACTCCTATAAACATCCTCTACATATTAAATTCCTTTTCTCTCCATAATAAACTCCTCAGAATTTTGGTATATTCAGCCTTTCATCATAGTACCACTAAAATCTGAAACATCCTCTCCAGAAATATAAATTTATTAATTTCAATAATTAAACACACACAAATATATAAATTACGCAAAAGTTTTTTAACCAACATTTGAATAATTCGTAAATGAAAAAGCATATGAAAATAAAGATAAGAACTTCCGGAATCGAAATTAATTACCCTTAATTTTTAATTAATAAAAAACCAACATAATATGAATAAAAACGATAGTTGCTTAAAACCATATGAAAATAAAGCTATTATAAAGATGATAATAATAAAAAAAGAAAATAATGCTCGCGCATGAAGTTAACGTTACGATATAAAGATAGTAATAATAATATAAACCGCGTGCATAAAATATTTAGCTTTTCAAGCGAAATAAATTGATTTTTAGAAAAAAACTACTTTTAATCGAGAAATTAAAATACATTGCACAAAATTTTAATTTTACCAACTTTCCACCCTACAATTTACACCCTACTTCTTTTAAATAGGATGTAAATATAAAGTTTTAACAGCCAATTGAATGCCAGTTAAAAATAATGTGTGCGCAGGAAGTTAACGTTACGATATAGAGATAGTAATAAAAATCTATATATATAAAACAGTTCCGTAACTGACTCATTCATTCATTCATT
This sequence comes from Dolomedes plantarius, assembly GCA_907164885.2. NCBI lineage: Eukaryota > Metazoa > Arthropoda > Arachnida > Araneae > Dolomedidae > Dolomedes > Dolomedes plantarius. The sequence continues at coordinate 10,857,895 of OU015495.1, forward strand.
CATTCACTGACTGACTGACATACAACGCACAGACCAAACCGCTGGACCTAAAGGGCTGAAATTTTGCATGGCGATTCTTCTAATAGTGTAGGTGCACTAAGAAAGATTTTTGAAAAATTCTTCTTAGATTTTTTTAAAATTAAATTTTTAATCTGTTTTTGTAACTTTTTTCAAGTTTGCATTTAAAATAATAATTTGAGGGTTGTAAAATTTATATCACGAAAAAGATCATAAAAATTCCTTTAAAATGAAATTCTTTTCGCATCTTTACCTCCATTTTCTAATTTTTGGTGAATTTTTAAAGATTAATTTTTACAATTTAATTTATTAAACGCTGATCATGTGATTTCTTTATCTGGTACTTTAAATAAATTTATCGTCACATAACAACGAAATAGACACAAAAAAAATTAAAATAGTGGCGCCATCTACTGTACGCTTGTGAATCGAGAGTTGTTGGTTATTTATTAATTAAAAATATTGGAAAGTTCTTGTGGATCTGTAAATATACATGTGGTAACAGTTTTAAAATTTATAAATTATCAACCTACACAGGTGATAATTTATCCGGCGTTGCCCAGGATTTTAAGAATGTTTGTTAACCAAAATCAATTTAAAAACTAAACACAGTATAAATATCATAGAATAAAAAGCATATGAAATGTTATACACATGAATAAAAAGAAAACCCAACATAAAAAACCATAAATTTACAATAATTTCTTCAGAATTCAGCTAGATTTAGCGTTTCATCATTGGAGCAAAAAAACTCCTGAAAAGTAAAGCATAAAATATATACATTTATAATAAACCACTAAAAGCTGAAAAGTAAAAATGTCAAATTGTCTTTAGGAAAGTAAAGCTGAAAAGTAAAAATGTCAAACTGTCGAATGTTTGTTAACCAAAATCAATTTAAAAACTAAATACTGTATAAATAACATAGAAAAGAATTAGCCTTTATCATTGGAGCAAAAATTCCTGAAAAGTAAAACATAAAATACATAAATTTATAATAAGCCTACCAAAATCCATTAAAAAAATAAACACAGTATAAATAACATAGAAAAAAAAGTATACGAAATGTTATACACATTAATAATATGAAAAATAAAATAAAATAAAATAATAATTTTTAAAAATAATAAAATAAAATAAAAATAATTTAAAAAAATAATAAATAAAAATAATAATAATAATAATTTAAAAAATAATAAAATAAAAGCTGAAAATACAGGTTTAGCAAAATCTGTACGATTCGTATTCGAACCCGCTTCGTGTAGTGTAATAAATGAACGCTCTTACCGAATACGCCACAATAACATGCTGGAGTGTTGTGTAAATAGGAGAATATTTGTACTAAAATTACTGGAAAGTTGCTATGGGTTGGTGAATATACATGTATTTATGGAGTAAGAGGAGTTTTAAGTTAGAAATAAGTTAGCAGGATAGAAGCTTAGTCTTTAACTCTTCAATAGACACAAAGACATAAGCGAGGGGGGTTGCAGTAGCGATTAAAAATGATCTTGTGACACTTAGCGTGGTTGATTCGAATTTTCCATCGCGTGTGATAGTGCCAATATGCCGTTGGATCCGATTTATTTTAGAGTATAAAATCTGACTTGAAAGATTATTATTTTCATTTATTATTCTGGCTTAATATGTAACTTGAAACTTTTTGATTTTATTTATTTTTATCTTTTTGCTCGCTGTTCGCTTCAGCTAACCCTAACGTGGACGCCATATTCAGAGGGGTGATTCCACAAAGTGTAACATCTTACATTTAGTTTCAAAATTTTTGGTTTTTTATTAATTAAAAATCAACGGTAATTAATTTCGATTTTTGAAGTTCTTCAGACCCTCGGCTGTTTTTAAAGACGCCTGTATGTAAAATTTCACGATCGTTGCTCCTAAACTGTGGATTTCTATACAATTACAGAGATACAAACATTCATTTTTATATATTAGATAGATGATTTTAAGTATACTCACTTATGACTAACAAAAAGAGAGACAAAAAACTGCAACAACCAAGTGAAACAGAAACCTCAAAAGATTTCTAGTTTGATTTAGGGATCTTTGGGCGGGATCCATGACATCCGATACAGGTATAATCTATTCTTCATCCCCCCCCCCCGCCCGTTACACACACATTAGAAATATATATGTTTACATGTATATGCGTAATAATTTAGACTATGAATGAATATTTAGGAATAATCGCCAGAATAACAAATTACCAAAGAGACATTTCATGCCATTCGGCTCTTTTATCGAGAGTAGTTGATGAACATCCGGTAAATACGGTGCCCGAAAGAAATAAATGGCCTGAAGGGATTTCGAGGCAAGTTCGTGGGTTCTTCGAGAACATAAAAAAGACACAGACGTTTATATATTTATTTCCATTTATTAATGCCTTTATGTTTGCATTTTGCTCTGAAAAAAAATTTTTTTTCTTTATTTTTCACAGACTGAGAATTATATGGAATGTGGGCGTAGCAGGCACATATTAAGTACTGCGTTCAGATTATTTTTTATAAAGCATGCCATAAATTATGCTAGGAGAACCTGCATATTATATTAACAGATTATCTATCTATCTATCTATCTATATATATATATATATATATATATATATATATTGTTACATGTTTGGGAGCCAATTTGGCGTTTTATCGCCAAAGTGCGATGTTTCGGGAGTTGTGGAATTAAAACCAAGGAGTGAGTGATAAATCTGGATTTTAGGTTGATTGTTGGAAAATCGTTTGGTTGTGTAGTGTGGCAACGCGGGTTTTGTTTTGCGAGATTAAATAGGTTTTTAGAACTGCATTGGAGTTGAAGCGATATCCTTGACGAGATAGGTGATTGATTAATTTAGGTAGTTTGTCGTGACGGATGTAACGCGAGACCTTGGCTTAGATTTCGGAGGCCTCGCTATAGTTGTGAAAGGTTGTATAATTTCACTTGCTTATATTTTTTTATGTGTTATTAATTAAAGCTCTTTTAAATCACAATTTGTCAAGAAAGCTACCTAGAGGCTGGCGATTGTTGAAGTCCAGCGAAGATTGTAAAAAGAAGATTTATGTTAGTTTCGATGTCTATAAAAATCTCTGTTTCTCATTTGTGGTAACTGGCATATTTTTTTCATTTCGTTGAATGCACTTGTAAAAGAAAAGAACTTTCCGTACCACGATTTTGGTACATTTTTGGTGTCAGACAGTGGGGTATTTTTAAGTGAATGCCAGTTACCCGAAAAATGGAAGAACAGCTAAAACTAATTTTAGAAAAGATTGGCGAAAGCCAGAATTTACTCGCCAGTCAGTTAGAAGTGAAAATTGGCGAAATTGGCGAAAGCCAGAATTTACTCGCCAGTCAGTTAGAAGTGAAAATTGGCGAAATTGGCGAAAGCCAGAATTTACTCGCCAATCAGTTAGAATCGAAAATTGGCGAAAGCCAGAACCAGTTAAAACAGGAAATTGGCGAAAGCCAGAATTTACTCGCCAATCAGATAGAATCGAAAATTGGCGAAAGCCAGAAGAAGTTGGAAACGGGACTTGGCGAAATTAGCGAAAGTCAAGAACAGCTAAAAATTACCGTAGGCGAGAAATTTAATGAAATGGAAGAACGCGTCAGCACTATCGAGTCAAAACTCAAAGCTACGGTCGAGACTGTTGACCAGAAAATTAGGGAAGCCATTAAGAAACAAATAAACGGCCTAGAGAAGAAATTCGCAGAAGAATCAACGCCAGTTACTATACCTTACTACTCTGACGCTAGTATTGAGGAGGCGTACCCGGTGTCGAAATCGTCCCGCCCTGCCGTAAAAGTGTCTACTTATGACGGCAAAACGTCTTGGCAGGTGTTTAAAACACAGTTTAATATGGCATCGACTGCCAATGGATGGGACATTGCAATGCAAGCATGCCAATTGGCTACTTCACTCCGTGGCGAGGCTGCCGATGTACTGCAGACCATCGCAGTAGAGAAACAACTAGATTTTGAGGCCTTGACGAGTGCTCTCGAAATGCGCTTTGGCGAGAAATGCCGTAAAGAGTATAGCCGCTTACAGCTGAAGTCCCGCCAACAGAAATCAACAGAGACATTACAGGAACTTGCGTCAGCTATTGAGGGATTAGCTCAATTAGCTTTCCCAGAATGTCCGACGGAAGTTAGGGATAACCTAGCATTAGAATACTTTGTGGACGCCATCCGCGATCCGGAGAGTCAACGAGCACTAAGAATGGCGGACATCAAAGACTTGAAGTCAGCTTTGGTGTACGCAATGAAGTACGAGTCCGCTCAGAGGGCGACTCGCCGTGACCGCCAACTAGTGAGAGGGGTGACCGCCGCCGAAAACGACCCAATAGCCGCTCGACTTGAAGAATTAGAAAAACGAATCGGTGCCTTGGCAGGGGTGAATTCAAACATGCCAAGAAGAAATCCTTTGAAGTGCTGGACCTGCGGGCGTGAGGGGCATCTCAGAAGGAATTGTCTAGCGCGCCAAGCTGATGAATCAAGACGCCAAGACCCAGGGAAATCAGTTCCCGGCCATCTGAATTGGCGAAGGCAGCCGGACGAGGAGAAGCCCTCTTGCAATTCTCTGAATGTGTCATCGATGCATCACGAAGAAAACAGGCCGTTTGTTGAAGGTTTTGTAAACGGTCAACCGTGTAGGATGCTGGTTGACACCGGTGCCAACGTAACCATCGTCAGAACGGATTTAGCTCAAGAGCTTGGCGGAAAGCTACTTTTCACACCACCAAACATCACTTTGCGGACCGTGACCGGGGATAGAATTAAGATGAATGGAAAAGTTGCACTCCACATAAGCATCGGGAATAATAGCTATCGGCATACTGCATATGTTGCCGATATTGTTGACCCTATGATTCTCGGGTTTGACTTTTTAAACAGAAATAATTTCATAATAAATTTCAATTCTCACCAAATTAAAGCCACTCAATATAGCACCATACCCTCCATGCCGGACAATAGTAGAAGAGGTCTCTTTGCTGCCGCAACTCTTGTGGACCAGACGAAAGGTACGGTCCCCGTCAAGATTGCCGATGTCAGCAATAAAGACAAGAAAATCCAGAAAAATGAAATGTTGCCAACTTATACCCCAGTCATTGGAAAAAGTAGGAAGCGTGACCTGCCAGTCGTCGAGCGCTCCAATTTGACCGCAGATGTATTGAAGAGTGCGGAATTTATTGATCAACGAAGAAAGGAAGCAGAGAAATTCCTCAATGAATTCCAGGCCGTGCTCGCCCGTGCAACAGATGTGGGCCGCACGAACTTGACTCGACAGCGTCCTTTGACGAAGCAAGGTCAGCGTGGTCAGCGACAGCGTCCTTTGACGAAGCAAGGTCAGCGTGGTCAGCGACAGCGTCAATTAACGAAGCAAGGTCAGAGTGGTCAGCGACAGCGTCCTTTGGCGAAGCAAGGTCAGCGTGGTCAACGACAGAATGAGGAGACATTACGACGTGATAGCGACAGACCACCAGTTCCAGGAAGGAACCAAAGTTCGACTGTGGAGTCCCGTTCGCCGGGAAGGTGTACTTCCCAAGCTCCAGTTCCGCTGAAGAGGTTCAATCGTCGTACGGATTCGCGAATCTGCGAACAGCAAAGAGAAGGTCGTACATTACGACCGGCTCGCTCCTTACCATGGGACGTGATTGGGTCCTGAAGAGTTTGAGGATACCCGAGCCACGGCTCGTAGGCTGTTGCTCCTAAGTAGATCCAGGCTACCCAATTTATTTATTATTTTTATTTTATATACTAATGTTGCAACTGTCGTTTTTATGTGTTTATTTATTTAATTTGTAATGGTATATGTGTTGTGTTTTTATGAAATTGTATTTTGTAGTAGTATTTTTAGGACCGTTGTTGTTAGTGTAGGACTGTCCGGGACGTCCAGTCTTTTGAGGAGGGGGCAATGTTACATGTTTGGGAGCCAATTTGGCGTTTTATCGCCAAAGTGCGATGTTTCGGGAGTTGTGGAATTAAAACCAAGGAGTAAGTGATAAATCTGGATTTTAGGTTGATTGTTGGAAAATCGTTTGGTTGTGTAGTGTGGCAACGCGGGTTTTGTTTTGCGAGATTAAATAGGTTTTTAGAACTGCATTGGAGTTGAAGCGATATCCTTGACGAGATAGGTGATTGATTAATTTAGGTAGTTTGTCGTGACGGATGTAACGTGAGACCTTGGCTTAGATTTCGGAGGCCTCGATATAGTTGTGAAAGGTTGTATAATTTCACTTGCTTATACTTTTTATGTGTTATTAATTAAAGCTCTTTTAAATCACAATTTGTCAAGAAAGCTACCTAGAGGCTGGCGATTGTTGAAGTCCAGCGAAGATTGTAAAAAGAAGATTTATGTTAGTTTCGATGTCTATAAAAATCTCTGTTTCTCATTTGTGGTAACTGGCATATTTTTTTCATTTCGTTGAATGCACTTGTAAAAGAAAAGAACTTTCCGTACCACGATTTTGGTACAATATATAACGCGTAGGTATGCGGCACAAAAATTGGCGATATTTCTACATTCCGAATGGCAACGGCTGCAACTACCAGATGTGAACATTAGCGGCCGACCGCGTGTGTGTAGTGGTTTATTCTTTTACTAGAACTAGATAATTTTACCTACTAGATATATTTTGGTGATTAGATATATTTTGGTGATTATGTACACCATGAGCAATTCAAATTTAGAGAAAACATTTCAACTTAAAAATGAGACCTGGTGGTTTTTAAATGAGAAACTACCACTAACAATTGCCAGACAATGGTCAGGGGCGCAGGTATTCGGTTTCAGAGTCATTGGGATCGAGCCCCACTGTAGACATGAATGTTTACAGCCGTTCGAAATAGGTTTTAACCTGTACGATCCCTTGTGACCTAAAAGTTGACCGTAGAGTTCTTAACCTAACAACTCTAACGATTAACAACTTAAAGTGCATTATCGGAATTTTATAATGGAATAATTCATATTAAAATTAGTTAATATGGTTTTAATATAATTTTTAAAGATATGTGGTTTTAAATCCTTATGGAGAATTTACAGTCTAGATTGAGAGTGGGTTATATTAAAAGAAATAAACGAAAAACATATATTTATAAGTTTTGATAAAGACCAGCGAGAATTTAAAGATATGCGTCTGCATTTAAATTTATGAGGAATTTTTCCGTTGGAGACATTGACAGGAAAATTTCTCATAAAGAGGAACATAACCCAAGGTAAGCCTTGCCAAACCCCTCCCTCCTCCTTTCACTAAAAAATGACACGATTGGAAGCATAGTGGACAACCGTTATCTGGAAAACATCTCAAATAGCTTCGCAAATTGAAACCAACTCAATATTAAAAATAGTGATGTCTGCAGAAAAATAATATCCAAAAGATATAGACAGACTAGCTGAATACACGTTCTCCGCTACGGAGTACATTCAAATTAAATACAACGGACAATATATGTAATGAATGCCAAAAAAATATATTTATAAAAAAATCGTAACGGATATTTTTATAGACAAAATAATGTAGAAGAAAATATTCAAATTAATTGCAACGGTCAATGTATGCAATTCATTTTTATGTTTAATATCGAAAAAACATGCAAATTTGAATTAAATTCCTAAAAACTTCCATCTCAGTTAGTCTAGCGGGTAAATTTTATCCTTAATGTATTTTAATATTTCTTTTGTCAATTTATTTCGTTGATATGCACGTGACGCAAAATGAATTTAAAGTATCACAAAAAGAAAAGAAACCACATGATCAGCATTTAATAAATTAAATTCTAAAAATTAATCTTTAAAAATTCATCAAAATTCAAAAATGGAGATAAAGATTCGAAAAAGATTTCATTTTAAATGAATTTTTATGATCATTCTCGTGATATAAATTTTATAACCCTCAAATGATAATTTCAAATGCAAACTTTAAAGAATTTTACAAGAAAAGCTTAAACATTTTATTCAAAAAATCTAAGAAGAATTTTTCAAAAATCTTTCTCAGTGCACCCCTACACTATAAGAAGAATCACCATGCAAAATTTCAGCCCTTTAGGTCTAGCGGTTTGTTCTGTGCGTTATCTGCCAGTCAGTCAGTCAGTCAGTTACGGAACTGTTTTATATATATAGATAGACATAAAATTTGAGGCGACGAAGAAATAATTTAGAGTAAAAAGTAAGGAATCCGGACGGGAACAAAACTATTTAAATGCACTTACCAGACAGATAAGGGGATTTTAAAGAAGATTTTGACAAATAATGTGGTTCAGGGTTACAAGTAATAGTAATCCCGTATAAATGAACCATCATCACACCACTGAATTTAGAGAGAAGGAATATTAATTCTTACTTATATGTTAGATTTCCTATTTCTCTTATTTATTATCCCAAATTCTAAATCCGATTAGAAACAATTTTTACTAAGAGATTTTGCATCATGATAACTGGAGACGCTAGTCAGTGCGTAGTCGTCTTATACCTTTAGGACCAAACACACAATCAGGCTTGTTTAAATCATAGCATTTCTTAACTGAATAACTTTCCATGAAGATCAATTCGGATATCAGTTATAGATAACTCAAAGCATAAATATCCTTAAAAAATCCCAATTCAAACTTTTGAATATTTTTATGGCATGTGTGACACGCAAGACAATATGAAAATAAAAAGATAAATTTATAGAGAAATGGAATCCAGAAAGAATATATTAGAATCATAAATTACGAAAATCCGGCTACGACATCAGAAACACGCAGCAAAATAAAATCTATTAATTTTGAGACCAAGATATGAGAAACAGCCCATACTTTTTATCCTTCCTATAACCAAAATAATAAAGCCTGATGCACAAAATACTTGGACACAGAAAATTAGGATATGAAAAATAAAAGAACGCGCATACACTTCCGTAATAAGCTTAGAACTAGCTCTGAAAAATATAAAGAAAAGAAAATTAGCTAAAGGATTTGACTATGTTTTTGCGAATCCTTTACACGGACCAAGGGTGCCAAAAATACGGTGCCAAAAATAGCTTTTTTTTCTCTGTTTGATACGGAAATATTCATTTATTCCGCCGGTATTTGTCTTCGTCAGAAGATGATACAAATATTGCAGAATAATCACGTCACGCAGAACTGCAATATATTTTGAGAGGCCGTAAGTGAAATATTGACTTCCCGCATGGGGAGTGGTCATTTCTTCCGCTCAAATCCAGTTCTGGAGAAAAATTTTGATTAATTTCATCGTATATTACATTATTTAAGATATTTCCTGCAAAATATGTACTTCTGTAGGTTTCCGTTTGTAATACTGTAGATAAAAGTGAGTCCTAATATGCATTCCACTAATGCCATATCGTAAGACGCTTATCCCATTGTCTCCACAGCGGCGTACTTTTCACCAGCGCCGCACCTAAATGAATTTTAATCTTAACTTATCCCATTCGTTAGCACTTCTTCAGTACCGGTTAGTACCACAAAAATTTTCGTTAGTACCGAAATTAAAATAAATTTATTGCAATTTTTTACTGCGGGGCTCGTGAAATGCGACCCCTGCACCCATGCAATTCTGAAATTTCATGAGGTCCATTCGTTAGTACTTCGTTTGTACGGGTTAGTACCAAAAAAATTTTGTTAGTACCGCATTAAAAATAATTTATTGCAATTTTTATTACGGGGCTGGGGAAATGCGAATCCCGCAACAACGCAGTTCTGGAATTTCAAGACTGCTATTCGTTAGTACCGAATTTAAAATAAATTTATTGCAATTTTTTATTGCGGGGCTCGTGAAATGCAAGCCCTGCACCCATGCAGTTCTGAAATTTCATGAGGGCCATTCGTTAGTACTTCGTTTATACTGGTTAGTACCAAAAAATTTCGTTAGTACCGTATTCAAAATAAATTTATTTCAATTTTTTATTGCGGGACTAGTAAATTCCAACCCCGAAACAACACAATTCTGGAATTTCTTTGACTGCTATTCGTTAGTACAGGTTAGTACCGCAAAAATACCGTTAGTGCCGAATTAAAAATAAATTTATTGCAATTTTTATTGCGGGGCTGGTGAAATGCCAACCTCGCAACAACGGAATTCTGAAATTTCATGACTTCTATTCGTTAGTACCGCTTAGTACCGCAAAAAATATCGTTAGTACCGAATTTAAAATAAATTTACTGGAATTTTTATTGCGGGGCAGGTGAAATGCGAACCCCGCAACAGCGCAATTCTGGAGTTTCATGACTGCTATTAGTTAGTGCCGGTTAGTACCGCAAAAAATATCGTTAGTACCGAATTTAAAATAAATTTATTGCAATTTCTATTGCCGGGCCGGTGAAATACCAATCCCGCAACAACGCAATTCTGGAATTTCATGGCTTCTATTCGTTAGTACCGGTTAGTACCGCAATAAATATCGTTAGTTTCGAATTTAAAATAAATTTATTACAGTTTTTTATTGCGGGTCTGGTATTTCACCAGCTCCGCAACTACGCAATTCTGGAACTTCATGGCTGATGCAACGCAGAAGTCCGCTTCTTTAAAAGTGGTTGGAGGAGTAGAGTTAACCAAGAATTTCACCCCCTTTAAGACTAACACTTTGAAGGATTTTAACGACTCTCTCCACGTAGGGGTTGAAGACTGTCCAATCCTCTCCCCTTTCCTAACAAGACACCCCAGAGAAACAACTGGGCTACGGACTCCGATGTTTTTTTTCAGTTGTATGTTTTGAGAATATCTAGTAGTAGCCAACACTGCTCGAATACTCAAAGCGCGACCCCGTCCAGAAAAGAGTTCTTACAGGGCCTAATCACAGTTGGCTCAGCCTTAGGATCAGTCCGGTACTAGGTATAAAATTAAAATTAAGACCGAATTTCATTAAATCAACAATAAATTGAAAAATAAAAATGATATTTGAACTTTGCAAGCGTTTTATGTTTCAATGGGAAAGCAGATCTCTGCTTAAAAGTCATTTCTATGATTTATTAATATTCATTACACTATAAAATTCTGATTTGAAAAATACATTTTATATTAATAAAGTCGTCATATTTCTGTCTCTCAGTTTTATGTTACAGAAAAGCGCTTAAATATGTGTAAGATTTACATACGATTCGAATCACAAGAATCGAACTTCAGCTAGATTAAAGAGACGAAGTGTTGAGGAAGCGAAAGGAAGTGAAAGGAGCTAGGAAAGGCGTTTTAGCTAGGTTAATGCTAACCTACGCGAGTTCATGTTCGACGAAAGTTATTTAGCGTTCTGTGGCCTAAAGTTTACGTAGCAGCATTGCTGGTCGACTTTCAAGTATTGTGAGTATTGCAAAATGTATTTTCTTGCAAAGTATCTATACGGGTATAATATCCCTTGCATGAATGTTATATATACTCGTACTAGTAGTACGCTGTAGTTATGTTGAAAAGCAAATTTATGTGCAAAGTTATAATAAACTTTTTTATTAATTTAGAACTGTGTTTTAATCTAATTCATTAGAGTGACACTTCAAATTATATACACCCAAAGTTAAGGGTAGAAGTAGCAAAACTCTATGTGTTTTTGTAGTATTGTTGGATCAGATATGATTTTACTGAATTGCCAAAATACGCCTTTCTTTCGGAAATACATTTTCACTGAGTTCCAGTTTCCACACATCCGTCTGAACGATAAAATACTGACTTCCTGTAGCAAAGTTACGGCCTCTATCTCGCTAATGGGAAGATCCCACAGCGTGTTAATTTTGGAAACCGCCCTTTTCGAAGAACACGTGTGCGGAAAGAGTTATAAACAGTAAAACGTTATTTGCTGATGTAGCTCTGGCCATTTCTTAAATACACATAAAATTCTTTTGTTAGTAACACCATGTGGCGCTTTGGTTGCGTCTGAGATTTAGGTATTTCAGGGATAAAACCCCGATATCTACAAGCAAATGCGAATAATTTATCCTAGCGATGAGTCGCAATGACGGCAGGTCGGTATTATAGTAAAGTACCTGTTTTAATTATTGCATTAAGAGTATATGTATTTATTGTATTAAGAGTATATGTATTATTGCATTAAAAGTATATGTATTATTGTATTATGAGTATTGCATTCAGAGTATTGTATATGTATTTTAAGAAAACCTTGATATGTTGGAACTATTCTCTATTATTTATTTTGAAAAAAGTTTCATGTAGTTGCTTACATTTAAAAGAATATAGCCATAGACGTACCATGCTTCTACCTTTTTTTTCGGGGGGGGGGGGGGGGGGGGGTAGGGGGCACGAATTGAACTCAGTTATGGCCCTCCTCAGCGCATTGATTACCGAACGGTCCTTAAAATATGAAAATATGCTTGAAATTGAATAACAATAGAATTGATGTTTAAGTAGAATTCAAACGTTATACAATGAGAAAATAAATGTAATATAAATAAAATGAGAAAAAATTAGGCATCGAATTTTTTTTATGGATCATATCATTGTTAAGGATACAGTGTACCTTCAAACCTAACTTTTTTGTTTTGAATGGATTTGCTTGAAATTTGAATATGTGATTAGTACAATAGATATGTAAAAGTGGTTAAAATTTAAAGATGAAATATTAATAATTTATGAATTATGAATTATTAATTATATCAAAAATCGGCCTAATTAAAAATGTTCCATGCGCATTTCTTTTGCATATAATATAGTAATTTTTATTTGCAGGATACCTTATAGAACTAACAATGAAACTTATTGCTTATTTTAAGCATTCATGAAAAATATAAAAAGAAAAAATAATAAAAGTGAAAACACCCTTTTTATTACGCAAAATACCTATAAATCATGTTTTAAAGTACAAATTTTAGAACTTCTGAGCTTCGAAGCATAATATTTTTCATCAAGATTATTTGTACAGTTAATTATATAAGACTTAAACTTCAAAGCAATACGATGATTATAAATGCGCCTGGAGCAGTTTGAATACTCGTAAGACATGAAAATTTTTATTTTGCAAAAAACACATTTAAAGTTATTGCTATTACTAACCACATAATATGTAAATTAAATATAAATGCCTATAACTAGGAAAGTAATCACAGAAATTAAAAATTCTTTTTGCAACACATTCCTACTCGTCCGTAGTTTCACAGTTCAATTAAATAAAAAAAATTAAAATTTTGGACAATTTTCACAATTTTCAAAGTCCACTGTCCTCTTAAAAACTATGTTAAGGCAAAAGGCATAATCGGATCAGATTCACAGTTTCTCAGATTCACAGTTTGAAAAAGCGGAAAAAACAACTTTCTTAAAAGTTTTCTACAATTTTCTGATTTTAACTGAACTTCTATTAACGTTTTTATTTATTTCAAGTTAAGTTGGGGGGGGCGGACTAGTGCCCCCCGTGTCCCCCCCCCCGGAAGCTACGCCTATGAACATAGCAGATCTAGGTAAGACAGAAAATATAATTATACAAGGTAGTATGAGTGATGACAATATATGTGGAATTTTGCAAAATATTTATGCGCTATATGCATTGTAAAAATTGGAATACATACTCTAGTTGGGTTCTTATTCAAAATGTATGATATGTCTTGCCCTGAAACTTTCTTATAAAGTGTATGCACCCTTCAAAGTATTTTATCCACCTTTCGTAACCCCATATCTTGTGCCTCTCTGGTTCCATAACACCTGGCTTTCACTGGGCACAGAGTGCAGCGAGTAAGGCATGAATATTTTATTCGTCGAGCAGGTAGTGGAAAGGTGGTGAAAAGGTACCGTTGACATGAAAGTTTGAGTAAACACAGATGAAAAGACTAAATATTTAAAGAATCTGAGTTTTCTCCTTGCATTCCCTCTTTTAAGTACCTTAAAGAAAGTAGAAAACTCGATGCAAGCCCACTCTTTCGTGTTATTTAAGTATTATTGCTTTAAATATCTTATGTTCCCAATAGCAATCCTTTTCAATTGTCGATAATGAACGTTTCTCGGGCAAGAAAAACATTAAAAGCTTTTGTTTTGTGAAATGTTTTTTCTCCCATACTTAATAGCTTAAATTAGGTTTCGGGCTGAAATATAGCACCTTTTGTGGAAGAATGATCCAGAAATAATGAGCCACAAGTTAAATTCAATCCTTAGAATACAATTCCAGGATCTTTGTCGATTTTTTTTTCATTCTTGAAACTCTCTTTGAGTTTCACGAGCGTTACGAATTACAGCGAGTCCAAAAATAGATTTCTAAAATTACCTCCCCAAAATAGAATGTTTTGAAGAAAATGGAACACTGTTAGGATATTTTTCTTCATAACAAAAGCATATGGCCCATGGCAAAGAGTTATAAAGGAAATAGCGCATGGTGGAGAAAAGCCCAAACACGGCAGATACATTGTGACGTCATTTGTTTGATCCCAGGAGCAAGTTTTTTTTTCTATTTTATGTAGTTGAACTCGATTTAACGATAACTATGAGGCTAAGAAAAATATTTGTGAGATCGTGAAATTCGATAAGCTACTTCATCAACGTCATTTAAAAAGAACCAATAACGTTTTCAGTGACTATATGGTACGCAAACTTTTGCTGTTAATTCTTTCTATCTTTGGTTTATATGTATACTTAGAAGTTTTATATGTATACTAGCTGAATACCCGTGCTTCGATACGGGGTACATTTTAGGATAATTACAATGAAAAAGTAATGAAATTGCTTTTTAGAGGATTTTCTTATAAACAATATATTTTGTTTCTTCATTGCGCAGAACTAATATTACCAGGCTCGTCCGTGAACTTACGCGTGAGCGAGCTACGTAAAACTGACCGTGGGAGAAAAAAATTTCTCGTAAATGTACACCAACATATTTTAAAGTTTGGCCTTGGGACTTATTTATCGTCATGGCGAAGCATATTTTGAGAGGAAATTACAGTTTTATATATAGATTTGATTTAATATCCATAAAACATACTAATTTGAACTAAATTTTAAAAAAATTCCATCTCAATTAGTCTAGTGGTTAAATTTTATCTTTTGCTATAGTTTAATATTTTCTTTGTCAATTAATTTCGTTGCTATGCACGTGACGCAAAATTAATTTAAAGTATCACGAAAAGAAAAGAAATCTCGTGATCAGCATTTAATAAATTAAATTCAAAATGACTGTTTTGGAAGCTAATGTTCTGCTAATTTCCAGTAAAAGCTAAAATCATTTGAAAACCACACACCAGTGTTCCACTCACACGCAACACTATAAACCGCTAAAAGATTGCAAGAAGAAAACGTTTAAAAAATATAAATCTATTAATTTAAATAATTAAACACACACAAATGTATAAATTACACAAAAGCTTACTTAAATTCTTTAATCTGTCTACATCTCCAGTATAGAAATATTTTCGGGGCATTTAAAGAACATGGTATATTTCACTTTTGTAAACACGCATTAAATGAGCATCATCTCAATGAGAAATTTCTGAAATTAGCATGGCAATGAAGATCGTGTGTTTACAAACAACAGCAGTAACCGAAATGTGTTAAAATATGAATTTTAAGAATATTATGGTAGTGAGTTGTGTATATAAATAAAAACTTTCCAAACAATTACTGTTTTGGAAGCTAATGTTCTGCTAATTTCTAGTAAAAGCTAAAATCATTTGAAAACCACACACCAGTGTTCCACTCACACGCAACACTATAAAACTGAATTGCAGTACTCTACATTTATATGGGCATTGAAAATTGTGGTTAGTAGAGGGCAATACGGGACAATCCACGCATTGTCTATAGACACTTGCTATCTTTGGCTATTATTTCATCCGTAATATCTGCCTCATATGCCGTATGTTTCTAAACGCCATTCCCGAATGAAGAAATCGTGTAGAGGAGGCTTCTGCAACATGTGGACTGAGACAGTTGTTTTGTGACAACTGACTGAAGTGGTATCATCTTTAGCTATTATTTGATCTATAATTTCTGCCTCATATGTCGTATGTTTCTAAACGCCATTTCCATATGAACCACAGCCTAATTCCTTTAAAATGGAACAAAATGAGTAACTCCAGTTAACCATGTATTCCACCACTGCTACAGGGGCATCAAAATGGGAGAATACAGAGTTTAAATCAGCCAAAAATTGCAATTATGTCGGACAACTGACTGAAGTGTTGTCGTCTTTGGCTATTATTTGATACGTAAAATCTGCCTCATATGCCGTATGTTTCTAAACACCATTCCCATATGAACCACAGCCTAATTCCTTTAAAATGGAACAAAATGAGTAACTCCAGTTAACCATGTAATCCACTACTGCTACAGGGGCATCAAAATGTGAGAATACAGAGTTTAAATCAGCCAAAACCGCAATTATGGTGTACATATGACACCTAACTTCTCCAAAAATCTTTGGATTTGTGATGAGACTAAGTGATTTTTGTTTTTGATGAAACACTCTTGCTAACATATCATGACGATCCTGTGGTTTTTGTCCAACTATTCTTTGCTGTTGTTGTCTGATTTATTCCTGTCTCGCTTCTCTTTCCGGGGTAAAGATTCGGAAAATCATTCGGAAAAAGCTGAAAAGTAAACAATACCAAATCAATTTAAAAACTAAATACAGTATAAATAACACAGTATGAATAAAAAGTACAGGCTGCTGTCAGATATGCTCAGGCCAATATTACAAAAAAATTTTTAAATCGTAGTAAGCAATGAAAAACATTTTACACACTTCAATAATAGCAAAACAAAACATCCCACACAACCACACAGAGGTAATGATCGTCTATTAGAGCTCGAAATTCATCCATTACATCCAGGATGTACTATAGAACTCTATAAGATGAAAAAAATAGATGTCTAATAGTCGTGCTTCATTTCGACGTCTATTAGAGATCTAAGACGTATTATATACATCTATAAGTCGTCTAAGTTTCGATCTCTAATAGATGAAGCCTCTATGGTCGGCGTCTATAAAAGGTACTGATATAGACATCTTATAGAGCTCTTATAGAGCGCATTCATCCAAACGCGCCATCTAGATTAACAAACTATACACTGCTACTGTTGTTTGTGCAGTAGGTGCAATTGAATTCTTTATTCTATACCAAAACAAAGCCTCGGCGCAGTTTTTTTAGAAGATTTTGGAATAATTCAAATAAACGTAAGTACCCTTTTTCACTGTAATCTTAATATTACTAATATTTAAAACATGTATTACTTCTGTTTCATTACTTCATCATGGAGTAGGCTTAATTGCTGACTATCAACACATGCACTCTTCAGTGATTTATGTTACTTCTGCTTAAGTATGTTATATTATCGAGAATTTTTATTCTAAGTAATAACGTAACAATGCAGAAGATGACTGTTAAGCCTCCATCAGTTTAAATTTATCATTTGCAAGACATAATAAATTTCAAATTGAAGCACACATATATATGTGTGTGTGTCTCTATATATGTATTACTGATTTTAGCTGTACTAATAAATAGTTTTAATTGCACATTATAAAGCATTTAAAAGTATAATAACTAGTGCAAACTAAATGTTAGAATTTGCAACTTTTTAAGGTGTGAAATTTTTATGAGATAATTATATGTGTGAAATTTCTATGAGATAATTATGTTTATAAATATATAGAGAGAGAGCTGATTTTAGATGTACTAATAAATAGTTTTAGTTGCACTTTATAAAGCATTTAACAGTATAATAACTAGAGCAAACTAAATGTTTGAATTTGTAACTTCAAGGTGTGAAATCTGTATGAAATAATTTGTTGTTCTTTTGCATTTTATTTCGGAATATGCCAAGTAGAATATGTTAACAGAATGAAAAATAGCTTAAGTTATTTCTTCATTCTGTTAACATATAAACTGTAACTTTTAATAAGAATTCAATGTTGCTTAAAAATAGTGCTACAGTAATAATATATAATTATAAAACTTTGTTCCATTATGCATATTAATTTGCTTACAATAAAGACTGAAGCTATGAAATTAATGTTTTACAATATTAGTCTAATAATTTTTCAATACGTCAAAGTCAAATGAAATTAAAGACACGCAGGAAATTCCTGAGAGCAGGTAGAAAAAAAATTACTGTTTTAGAAAGTAAATAAGGGGAATTTTACAAAATAGGAGCATTTTTATGTGTAATTTGTTGTTTATAATGCAAAAAAGTAAGGTAAATGTTATTTTTGCAGTTTTCTTATAATGTAAATTTCTCTTATTTTATCATACCCGAAACACTATATAACAAAATATAATGTTAAATTAAGAAATTGTTAAGAAAAGCTGATAAATCTTACCATAGCTACTAAATAGAGTATTGTAGATCAGCAATATTTTCCTATTCGAGTTCATAGAAAATTTTTATGGTATATAAGTAATATTAATTGTTCATTTTAATAGACAAGCTTTTGAATGTTACAAAATGTATTCTAGTAAATATATTGTGTTGTTAGTGGCACGTCCTTGTTGTATAGTTTATATTTTAGTTTACTTTTGATCATTATATTTTAAGTTATATTAATGCATTATTCATGATTTGTTTGCTTTAATTTTTCTCTCATATTTTGTTGCATATTTTCATATTTTCAGCACTGTATTTCGATTGTATATTTTGTGAATTCATATTTGTATTCTACGTTTAATTTTTTTTTTAGTATGAAGTAATTAGACTGGTGGCATAAGCCTTGGAAACTTGGTACAGCGGATGCTGGTCAAAATAATGACAACAGTGAAATTTAGCTGGTTGGGTACAAAATAAAAAGAAGCATTTAGCAAGCTAAACATTTCCCAACTTATATTTAGTAAGCAATTATTAAAATTTTTTTTTGTTATTTCATTATAATGTCTTTTTATTAATGGTTAATTTCATAGTGCAATATATATTACTTTCCTGAAAGAGAGCTGCTTTTTTCATACTGAATTTCGTAAGATTACCTCAAAATTTTATGCAACTCATCTGTCTGTGCGTGTCAAATTTTGCAACCGATTTTTTTTTGTGTGTTGTAAAATAGTTTTAACATCTACAACAGAAATGACGGTGTAATTAAATGCTCAGTATCGTCAGTGTTCAGAAAGTCCAGTGGAGCCACTCCAGAATTTTTTTTATTTAGCCTTTTTTTCTATACATGTTTAAATTTTTTTTTTCAATTTTGTAGGTTTATTTCATATATAGACACTTGGTATTTCTGTATAATATTTATTAAAATTAAATAAATTTAATTGCATGCAGAAGTATTTCCAACAATAGTAATATCACTGTGGTGGGTATAATACCAAGGGAAATGCTTTGAAGGAGATTAAATTATGTTATATGAAACAAATGTATTTTACCAACCAAAGTTTCGGTGCTTTTTGAAAACAATTCATATTTAACTGTGTATATATATATATATATATATATATATATATATATATATATATATATATATATATATATATATATATATATATATATATATGTAACGACATCAAATTTAAACCAATATTGATTTTTATATCTTAAAATATTTCCTATCACATTTAATCAGTTTATTTCGTTTCATTTTACTTTGTTCAGTGTCCAGTCATAGATTCACGATAAGAACTACTTTCACTTAAGCAGTACACGCGCTTATTTAATATTCTGTCAAGTCAGCACTTTAACGTTCTTATGGGAACTAATCACAGGTAATTCTATGTCACTCAGACTCATCAAATGCAGCTATAAATAGGAGCTTGTTCATTATAATCTTTCTGTATTGGTCACGCTGTATCAGTTGACGAGAATATAAATATGTCTATTTAGAATTTACGCCGTTTTCACCCTTTGAGTTTAGCTATTTTTATTCATACCCAAAATTGTTTCATTTTTAATTTAATATATATATATAGAGAGAGAGAGGCACATGGTTGTATATATATATATATATATATATATATATGTAATATTTTATTTATATTAAATGTTTGCATATTAACCTTTAGCTTACGGGGCCTATTTTTCCGATTCCCTCTTTAGAAATGTGATATACCCTTTGCAAGAGCGGCCATTAAGGGGGTTATATATATATATATATATATATATATATATATTCTTGGGCCCGTATTCTTGGGATACCTGCTATCCCACCCCGTAAAAACAAGGTTAAGGGTATGCATTAAGTTAAAACCCATCTCGCAAAATGTGAACGATATTAAGGTAAACCTAGCGATATTTTCCAATGAATTAAAAATTTATTTATTGTACTTCTAGATGCTGCTAGGAGAAATCCATTACACAAGCATGTGATTCACCAAGAAATATAAACTGTTGTTAAAGATTGTTTACAGAAAGCAAAAGCGAGGAATTCCAAAAACAAAAAAAATTTCGAGGGAGAAATTTTATGAAAAAATTTTGTATTCAATAAAGACTTTTATTAAACATTTATTTCCTTTCTTTTTTGCAGTATTAAAAATATATTTTAACGAATGTGAGTACAAACAATTATGGATTAATTATTGAAGAAGATAATTATAATGAAAATTCAATTGAAGCAGAAAAGTTTTTATAAAAATAAATTATGATAGATATACTTTTTGAAACTTAATTTATTAGGTCTTATTAAAGTTACTTTTATAAATAATGATGGCTGAAAAAAGAGAGTGATATAAGATGTCTATATGTTCAACCAGTATACAGTTGCAGGGTTGGGTTTTTGACATTACGAGCATCCAAAACTGGTTTAAACTGTCAAAAACCGATGAGGAATAAAGTCTTAATCACAATAGCTATTAAAAAGGAAGATTCGTTTCTTCCTACCGTGTTCTAAGAACCACGTATAAAATTTGTGTTGAAGTATCGTTCTTTAAAATTCAATTAAAAATCGGAATTTTAAGTTAGAGACTTGAAATGAGGTTTATATGAATGAGAAAGCTTTCATTTTCTAGATGATGTAAATATTTTCTTTGTAAGATAAAAACTCGAAGAGCATCGACCGTAGATGCTCAAAAGAGCGTACATTTCTCTAAAAAGTGGGTTTAATATTTTGATGAAAACATTAGTCTGTTTTAAATTATTTTTAAACAAATGAGGTCTTCTTTGAAGGAGAAATGTATGTAGTCTTAGATTGTATAAAGATCGAAATTCTACGATAATTTTTTGCCGAGATATCGTAATCTGAAGTTAAAAAACCTAAAATATCCCACAAAATATAATTGAATGACTCAATCGTTGTTTACAACCCAAGGGGAGAATTTGCGTTTCTTCCTACCGCGTTCGAAGGACCACGTATAAAATTTGTGTTGGAGTATCGTTCTTTAAATTTCAATTAAATATCGAAATTTTAAGATAGAGACTTGAAATGAGGTATATATGAATGAGAAAGCTGTCATCTTCTAGATGATGTAAATATTTTCTTTGTAAGATAAAAACTCCAAGAGCATCGACCGTAGATCCTCAAAAGAGCGTAAATTTCCCGAAAAAGTGTTTTTAATATTTTGATGAAAATATAAGTCTGCGTTAAATTATTTTTAAACAAATGAGGTCTTGTTTGAATGAGAAATGTCTGTACTCTTAGATTGTAAAAAGATCAAAATTCTACGATCATTTTTTGCCGAGATATTGTAATCTGAATTTAAAAAAACATAAAATATCCCACAAAACATAAAATAAAAAAATTTCTAGAATAAAATTTAAAATTCGGGCTTCGAGGTGCACTTTCCCATAGTCTGCACCACCCGTGTGCCAAATTTCACGGCTTTAAGTTTCACAGATTCGCCTGGGGGCCGCACGCACACACACACACGCGCGCAAACATTCGCTTTTATTAATAAGCAGAAAATGTTACCTGGTAGTGGTTTGTTCTTTAAGAATGCTGAGTAGTGACCATATTAGATTCACACATCGTAGTGTTAACCAAGGGACAAAATTCTTCCGATAATTGTCCTCTTGGATTGAAAGATTTTCCTTTAGATTCTACTTCGCAATACAGAGATAAGTTTTATCGGGTGACTTTATTCAGTCTTTAAAAGAAGAGTATTTTTTTTTTAATCCTTTGGGGTAAAATTCGGTATGGTATGTTTTAAACGGACATATTTTCCTTGTTGATCGAAATTTCTAAATTGAATGAGATTTAGAAAAAAATAATAGTAGAGTAAAATAATAATAATAATAATAGTAGACTAAAAAAAAAATTATTTTTCTATTATGGAGTATTAGCTGAATACCCGTGCTTCGCTACGGCTTACATTCAAATTAAATACAACGGTCAATGTATGCAATTAATGTCAAAAAAGATATATATATATATATATATATATACATATATATATTTATAAAAAATCGTAATGGATATTTTTATAGAATGGATATTTTAAGAAAAGAAACCACGTGATCAGCATTTAATAAATTATATTCTAAAATTTAATCTTTAAAAATTCACCAAAAATCCGAAAATGGAGGTAAAGATTCGAAAAGGATTTCATTTTAAAGGAATTTTTATGATATTTCTCGTGATATAAATCTTATAACCCTTAATTTATTATTTTAAATGCAAGCTTGTTAGAAAAACAGATTAAAAATATAATTTAAAAAAAATCTATGAAGAATTTTTCAAAAATCTTTGTTAGTGCACCCCTACACTATAAGAAGAATCGCCATATAAAATTACAACCCTTTAGGTCCAGCAATTTGGTCTGTGCGTTATCTGTCACTCGGTCAGTCAGTCAGTCAGTTACGGAACTGTTATATATATATATATATATATATATATATATATATAAATATATATGACACGTTTCGTATCCATTTCGTTATTAATTAAAGGGAATCGTGGACCGAATGATTAGATGAGATAACAGAGATCGCTTAAATTCGTTTATTTTCATTATTACTATCAGAGCTCCAATATAATTATGCAACCACTCCACCCAGGTTCTCTATCAAGATATACGTCTTCTCTCAATCACATCTCTGTGCCGACTAACTAGCTTTTCTTTGTTAAAATCCCGCCCAATCTTTCCGCTGATTCATCATGGAATGTTCTCCACATTTCTCTTATGTAACTCTTTATATAACTTGCTCCTGCCGAAAAATATCTCTTTTCTGAACAGCACTCGTCTAGTGGCGACCCCTATTGCTATTTTTTGCTATTCACAACCCTTCTTCTTTTATGGCGAAGTTTCGTGAGTTAATAATTTTTGATTATAAATTCCCCTTTTTCCCTAACTTAGTTCCCTATTTTAGTTTCCCTATTTTAGTTTTATGTTTTTCCTTACATATATGTATATAGACTACAATAATGCAATTAGTGCGCTATTTCTTACTGTCCCAATGTGGAAATAACATCAGTAGTAATCTAGTATATCGAAGTTATTTGTTAGTATTTGATTTATGATGTCTTCCCACTGCCTTGTTACGGAACTGTTTTATATATACAGACAATTAAAGAAAGTCTTTAAATTAACGTCGACAATTATTGGAAAAATTTTCTTCATAGGTTGATACGGAACTGTATGAATCCAGTATGGCTTCTTACTTCTCAGAAATCTTCAGTAAGCAAAGACGAGCATATTTGTGTGTATAAAACTAAAGTGTCACTAAGGCACCGTTGGCAAGAGCAGTGGGCCAGTGATCTGAACGTCCCTGGTTCGATGCTCGTCGCTGCAAATACATTGCCGTGTTCACTAATGGGGGCCGGTGCACGTAAAATTGGGCGTGGCTGCAATGACCTCAAAGCTCTCAAATTTACCTCTGGAGGTGCGGGATAAAGTGTTCCTGTCTCGTCACTTCACTCGGTTCAAAATTACCGGATCAGTCATTTAGCCAAGTCAGACTCCGACACTTATGGTGCTAATTCAAAACAGGCGCCGCACCTTAATCGCTCATAGCCTTCGGGACTTGATCTGATGTTGCTGTCGGTCAAGTGGCACAAGCAACAACAGCAAAGCGTCACCATGATCTAACGAAGGTTCCTCTATACGGTGCTCTCATTAGAAAAAACCAGTAACTTTCGCGATGTTTAATAGGCGAATGTCGATAGACAATGTGCCTTCCAGGTGGGGAAAAATGTATGTTTTAATTAACTTGCCACGTCAATGAACTGCTTGAAATCCCCATGTCGGGCGAATTGTATTTTTTAACTCTAAGTTTAAATTTTGACGCAGGTGTTGAATCTCTCATGATTCAAATACTTCCAAAATAAAATACACTGATTTAGGCATGGGGAACAAGATGCTGCTTTTTACCGGATACATAATATTTAGAACTTTAAGCCAAAGTCTAATTAAATTCTAACGCGTGCCTGTACATCTGTTCTTGCTCGCAGTTATTTTGTACACTATACAGGAACCCTTTCATCTGTGCCACTCTTTGTCATCATATAACAATGAAACTCGATATTTTTATCTTGCTCAGCAATGTTTTATTCAAACACTTCTCACACGGCATCCGCCCAGACGTGTTTAATTTGTCGTCAGTATTTTTTTTCCTGTTGCTTTCCTTTCGCCTTTTGTTATGTGTCGGTGAGTATCGCCCATAAATGTTTATACGCTTGCCTCTCAACTGGAGTTTCATCAGGCGAAATACGGCCTAGAAACGATTAATATTTTTCCTGAAAAAGTGAAATAACAATACGTGGAAAAGGAGAAGATGTAGGGGCTACCTTTCTCACTGGAAAATTGTCGAAAGAGAATGGTTATTTTCTACGAACCATAATGAGCAAAGCTAAAGGAAAACTTTTCAATGCACACATTTTCCTTTTTTATGAAATGAAATATGGCAATAGCAAACAAAAAAATTCGTAAAAGTTATAATATTTTTTTTTTTGATATCTTCATTAAAAATATATTATTGTTTTAAAAAGTATTAAATGAACAGACATTTCCTATTTGATTATAGATGGCAACAGCAACAAAAAAAAACTATATCGACGATTTTAAAATTATAATTATTTCATATTATCATTAAACAGATACATGTGGATGATGAAGTGTTAAATGGACACGCATATGTTTTTAGATGAATTGAAATATGGCAATGGCAATGGCAATGGCAAAAAAAAAATAAATAAATATATATATATATATATATATATATATATATATATATATATATATATATAGATATGTATATATAATTATATATATATATATATATATATATATATATATATATACATAACACAGCAGTTATAAAATTAAAGTTATTTCATATCTCCAATAAAATGATGTGTGAGCACATAAAAATTTATAATGAACTTGCATTTACTTTTTGATTAACCGAATCATGGCAATATCATAAAAAAGATGACAACAGTTAAAAAAAATTAATTTCTTGATATCTCCATTAAATGATGTTTTTGCTTTATAAAGTGTAAAATGAACACGCATTTGCATTTGATGAATTGAAATATGGCAAAAATAATTGTAAAAACAGTTATAAAATTAGGATTATTTAAGAACTTCATTAAAAATATGCGTGCACTTTAAAAAAAATTATAATGAATACGAATTTCTTTTTTCTTGAACTGAATATAACTGAATAACCTTTCATGAATGAATATAGCCACACCAATAAAAATATAACCTCATTTATAAAATAATTGTTTAAAATCTTCATTAAATACATGTATGAAACACATGTTTAATCACACTGGATATAAGCTGTTGGATTTTGATTTTCTATTTTTGCATTTTTTTTGTGTAGAAGTTTAAATAACTCTTTTAATTGTCACTAGATGGCGATACTGCTGCAGTTTTTGCCATCGCTAATCTTCCTTCCCGCGGTGTAATCAGTTGCATGCAGTCTTGTAGGGAGGAGTGTCGTGTTAGAAATGCCGACATTCTTCCGCGTGAGTATCCAAACATTGCCTTGTACTAGCTGAGTTTTGCCTTTCAATAAAGTCAGTTTTTCAACGTGCTTGTCATCATTAACAAGTTTGAACATTGTCAAGTTGTCATCATTGAAAATGTTCAATCTGTTGAACATTGAATTCTTAGTTTCCAGAATACAGTCATGGGAAAAACCCAGCGACCTTATGAGCTGTCTTAGAATCTTTTATCCCATAATTGCTGTGTGGTTCAGTTAGTTTCTACTAGTAAGAGTTATGTTTAACGTAAAGTGAACTGAGTCACACATAAGCAATGCTTTCAACACTATTAGATTAGAATGTATAAAAGGAAGCCATCGACAGTATTGGTTTAGATAACCATCTAAAAGCTATGATCCTAAGTTATTTAAAAAACAGAACAGTTATTTTGAAGCATAGTACAGATTGGGTCTATAATGTTTGAGTGCTACAAGGCTCTTCGATTGGCCCAATTCTTTGGCTGTTAATCATCAATAAACTATTGAAAGAAAATGTCGAAACTGGTATTAAGATCCAAGCTTTCGCTGCTGATATTATAGTAATACTCAGTAGTAAGGTCGTATATAAATTTACCGATTTAGCAAAGAAAGCGCTGGACATATGTGAAAAGTGGGCCCATGAAAATAAATTGAAGTATAGCATAGAAAAATCATGTTATATTATTATACCAAGTAGCGGCAAAGTCTCGAGAAAACCTACAATAAATCTTATGAACAGTAATATAAAATATAATAAAGAGATGAAGTACTTGGGCGTCTATTTAGACGAGAAACTTAACTTTGACAAACACATTTCTAATATAAGCGAGAAAAAATCTTAAAAATCACCTATGGTATTAATAGAGTCTTTAAGAAGAACTGGGGCTTTAAGTCTGTAAATGTAAAGAAAATTTATGACAAAGTAAAAGACAGAATTTTTTTGCATGGAATCGAGGCATGGTACACGGATACTAACTATATGAATAAGAAACTTAAACGACTACAGAGACCCTTTTTAATCATGATCAGTAAATGTTATCGGACAGTCTCTACAGACGCATTAAGTGTCTTGGTTGTATCCCACTGGATATAAAAGCTAAAATGGAGTCGCTATTGTATACCATCTACACTGCTGGCCACTGTAAATGCAACACCCTGAAGGAAACATGCAAATAACATAAAATTTACAACATGCATTAGCGGAGGTGAGATATGCATATGATTAGAATTTCAGCGCAGACGCACATCACGCGCGCCTGTGGCGCCACTTCAAAACGCTATTTAAGGCTTGGAGATTTCAACGATTTCAAGTTCGGCAATTGTGTTTTTCTTGTGGTTTTTTCAAAAAACGATCAATTATGCCTCGTCGAAAACAGCGATCATCTTTTGATCAAGTATCCGGATTCGACAGAGGTAGGATAGTGGCCTACCGAAATTGTGGATTATCTTTCAGGGAAATCGGTAGTCGTGTTGGACGAAACCAAACAACTGTAATGCGGATATGTGATCATTGGATGCAGGAGGGTACGACGGACCGGCGTGTTCGATAGCATCCCCCTCAGCGCAACACTTCACGTGATGACAGGCAAATTGTGCGCATGGCAGTGACGGATCGCTCAGTCACATAACGAACCATAGCACAACACATGCAGTCTGTAACGCATCATCCAGTGTCTGCATGTACCATTCGACGCCGTTTACAGCACAGTGGTCTGTCCGCAAGACGTCCATTGCTTTGTCTACCCTTGACGCAGAACCACAGACGTCTCCGCCGCCAATGGTGCGATGACAGAAGGATGTGGACGGCAGAATGGAATGAAATTGTCTTTACTGACGAGTCACGCTTCTGTCTGCAACACCACGATGGTCGCATTCGAGTCTGGAGACACCGTGAAGAGAGGATGCTGAACAGTTGCGTTATGCACCGCCACACTGGTCCTGCACCGGGTATTATGGTATGGGGCGGTATTGGATATCACTCTCGCACACCTCTAGTACGCATTGCCGGTACTTTAAACAGCCAGCGCTACATTTCCGAGGTGTTGGAGCCAGTTGTCCTTCCTTACCTTCAGGGCTTGCTCACAGCCATATTTCAACAGGATAATGCGCGACCACACGTGGCACGCATTGTCCAACGGTTCTTCGTCAATCGCCAGATTGAATTGCTTCCCTGGCCGCCTCGCTCTCCGGATCTTTCGCCGATAGAAAACATGTGGTCCATGGTTGCTCTACGATTGACCCAGATTCCATCCCCAGCTGCCACAGCAGATCAACTTTGGCAACGTGTGGAAGCTGCTTGGTCTGCTGTACCCCAAGAACTCATCCAAAGTCTCTTTGAATCAATGCCGAGGCGTGTGGCAACGGTGATCTCCAACAATGGCGGCTACTCTGGCTACTGATTTTGGCAGGAACCACACTTCACAGAAGTCTATAAATTTAATCATTTGATACTTGGTTAACATGTTATCTACAAAATAAATTTTGTTGTGTTATCTCTTGTCTTTCTAGGTGTTGCAATTTGGGTGGCCAGCAATGTATAATGAAGGCGAACAAATCCAGATTGAAGATTTTGTTTTAAATGGCATGAATGGCGAGATAAAAAATAAATATTTAAGGAAAATTGGAGAGTTAACTAAATATAGTTGGTCATATAATTTAAAGAGTATAATAAGTACGAAATTTTATACGGGTGGTTCGAAGATAAATCATAAAGTTGGGGTCGCTTGCATTCATTACATAAATAATGAAAAGATAGAAATAAATTATAAAAGATTGAATGATCACGCTTCCTCCTATGCGGCTGAAGTTATAGCTATAAAATTGGCTCTCACTAACGTAATTAATAATAAAATAAATGAATTAGATATTTTTAGTGACTCAAGGAGTGCGTTGCAATATTTGAACACTTACTACTATAAGGATAGTCATATTGAAGATATAAAGAGTTTAATAAATAATAATAATCTAAGGGTACATTTTCATTGGGTAAAGGCCCATGTTAGCTATACCGAAAATGAGGAAGTAGACCTGGCAGCCAAACTTGCTACTACTAGAGACCAGATCGATGAAGAAATTAAATATACCAGTACCCAGATTAAAGCAAAAATCAGAGATTGGGGCTTGAGTGTATGGCAAGACAGGTGGAATAGAAGTGACCGTGACAGACCTGTTTATAGTATTTTTCCTAAAGTATCAACACATAGGTTTTCTTCAAATTTTTTTATTAACCAGGCCATCACTCAGGACAGCTGTTTCGGCTCATATCAAAAAAGATTTTTTGGAAAACATGACTCTTGCGAATGCGGTGCTGTACAGACTACGGAACACTGTCTGAAAGTAAGTGACAGATGGAATGATCCATGTTCCAAACTTCCTAGAGCAGTGTTGAATGGGCCGGCTAACCAATTTTATTTGGACTATTATTGTCGTAGATTCATAACGTCTGTAATGAACGACCTATTAGCTGAACATTACCCTTTTCAGGATGCCTCTCATTCCTAAATTTGCTGGGTATAACGAAACTTGGCCTACATTTATTTTTTATTTTTTATGGCTATAATGCTTATGCTTATATTGTTTGTAAAGGTGCTATTTTTAAACTTAAAGATAAGTTTATAATTCTGGTTTGTTGTTTATATTAGAAAGTAAATTTTGTATTTTATGTATCAACTGTGATTCTATAAATTGTAGTAATAGTATATATATTATTAATTGCAGTTGGGTGTATTTGAGTTTATTTCGTGTATTGAGTTGTGAGGCTTTAGAGATTTGCTTATTTGAATTATGTAAGAAATGTAATTTAATTGTTGAAATTTGTAAGCCATCGCACCTCTAATCGTCAGTCATTACTTACCGTATACCTTCGGGCATGGCCGGTATTGCTTTTGGATTATAAAATAATTGTTTAAAATCTTCATTAAATAGATGTATGTGCTTCAAAAAGTGCTTAAATAACACGCATTTCCTTTTGATTAAATGATATATGGTAATAGCTATTATGACTGACACACACACACACACACACACACATATATATATATATATATATATATATATATATATATATACATAAAATTATTTATTTATTTATTTATTTATGTGTTTGTGTGTTCGTGTATTACACTAGTAAAAATTTTACTTTAGACATCGACTAAAAGATTCATAAACTAATATTGGTTTTATTATACCAAATTTTAATTAGTTATTGTATCAAAGGTAATTATTAATTATATGATTCATTTTTTACTATGAATAATGTTCCATACATAATATGATAATTAAGCGAAAAATAGAGTTTTTAGTAAACATTAAAATTTTAATATGTAAAATAAGCGAAAAACAACATTTTAGCTCACTTTATTTTAAGTTAGATAAATTTAATAAATATATCTAAAGTACTTAACGTGAAGTTTGACACTTTGAGCTCCGGTTCAAACTCCGTTAAAGGCATGGACTATCCTATGCATTCTCCTGATTGGGATTAATATTTGTTCACCTATATGGTGTTTTCCTCAATAAAAGGATCAACAAAATTCACTATTAAAATCTATAGGGTTCTAAATTTATAGCTTTAGGACTTCTTGCATCTCGAATAAGTTTAATTTTAAACTTTTCTTACTCAGTTCCAATACTAATATAATTCTAGTCAAAAAGATTCTAAAATTAAATGTCAAGGATTTCGCGACTCCTACATATTAAAATGTTCAAGTAAACCTCTAAAGGTCAACAGAATCCAACTGGAAAATCCGACTTTTTTTCCTCCTTCACCTAAAATAGGAATTATTTAGTGACGAAACATCCTCTTAAACACATCAGAAAGACACATTATGGTGTTAAAACACAGGTGAAAAATCCGGCAAACAAGGTATTATTTTACGTCAAAAATTAATGAATTATGCTTTCCCCTTTATACGAAGCCGAAGTTGTTTTTAATTTTTTCCAAAGAAAGGCAGTAGAGAAAAATATCATATTTTTAAAATTATAATTTTTGATTTTTTAGCTAACATATTGAATGCGCGATTTATTTATTTAACTATTGATTTATTGATTAAATTATCGAACGATTGATCGATGATTGATTTATCTATCGATCTAGCCGTTTATGTATATATATATATATATATATATATATATATATGTATGTTTGTGTGTGTGTGTATACTAGCTGAAGTACCCACCGTTGCCCGGAATTTTAAGAAGGTTTGTTAACAAAAATCAATTTAAAAACTTAACACAGTATAAATTGCATAGCAGAGAAAAAAAGCATGTGAAATGTTATACATATCTCAGTATTTCGGTAGATACAGTCTTTCATCATTGTACCACTAAAAGCTGTAAAGTAAAAATGTTAGTAAATGTAAAGTAAAAATGTGTCAATTGTAGAATGTTTGTTAACCAAAATCAATTTAAAAACTAAACACAGTATAAATAACATAAAAAAGCATGTGAAATATTATAAATAAATAAAAAGAAATCCCAATATAAAAATATATAAATTTGTAATAAAGTCCTCAAAATTTAGCAAGATTTAACCTTCTATCTTTGGAGCAAAAGAAGCTGAAAAGTAAAACATAAAATATATATACATTTATAAAAAACCACTAAAAGCTGAAAAGGAAAAATGTCAATTTGTCTTGTGGAAAGTAAAGCTTAAAAGTAAAAATGTCAAATTGTCTAATGTTTGTTAACAAAAATTAATTTAAAAGATAAACACAGTATAAATAACATAGATTTAATAACAGTATAAATATCATAAACTACTATATACATTTATAATAAATCACTGAAAGCTTAAAAGTAAAAATGTCTAATTGTCCATATAAATACCTCCATAAATGCAGGATTCTGTAGCCAAAAAAAAAAAATAATAATAATGTAGTATTTGTTCTCTCTTCGTCGGAAAACGCGATATTTAAAAACGTGTCATGAACGGATGGTTTAAAATAAAAATAAAATAATATGTAGATTTTTCAACTTTGAAGGCAGGACTCGAATTACGAAGCTCTCGCGTCACAGCCAATGGGGTTTGTACAAGTAAATACAACAAGTATTTAATATGTAAGTATTTTTTCAGCGAGTTGGGGTTTTAAGCAGTAACTATTCTGCGAGTGAGTTGGGACTTTCCGCCATAGTGTTAGTAGCTGTTTTCGCAGCAAGTTTGATATTTAGATGTGTTTGCGACGAATTGTCGAGCCATTAAACTTGTGTCCCTTCTTTCTTCCTATAACTATCCCAAGCTTTACCATTCAGTATAAGTAGTTTTTTCAAAATTTAAATAGGTTATTTTTCGCCCGTTCATGACACGCTTATCTGTATTCTTTTTTGTTTAATGGTTAAGTTTTTGTAAATATTTTTCTTCCAAGCTATTGGATCAAATCAATAACCCTTTTTATACTATGTTTTTATGTAAAATAAGAAAAATAGAGGCATTTTAGTTAGCCTCATGAAGTCTACTTTCTTGTGAAAGGTTTTTTATTTCAGAAAATTAGGTATGGGGCAAATTATGCGGTTTAATCCACCCAACAAATAATAAATAAATGAAGTATTAAAATATAGGTTAAAGGCACTGACTGACGAAAAAATTAACAGAAATCTGTAATTTGGGGTACACGCACTATAAATGCAAAATTCTGTAGCAATAATAGAAACATCCTGTCCTTATTAAACTCCATATAAATCTCTGTTCAATTAAACTGATCCAAATATTATCTCAATGTACCTTCATAAACTATGTTTCTAGCCGAACTACCCGGTGATTCCTGGGATTTTAAGAATGTTTCTTAACCAAAATCAATTTAAAAATTAACACAGTATAAATAACATAAAAAAAATATATGTGAAATGTTATACACATCTCAGAATTTCAGCCTTTCATCATTGTAGCACTAAAATCTGAAAATTAAAAATGTCAAATTTACTTAGCCGTGCTTCGCCCATCTAGCCGGTCGGTTTAGGGACCCGCTCCCTTCAGCAATCATTGTCAGAGAATAAAAATGCTAAATAATATCGAATAAAGATATTTAAATTTTGTGGATACGCATCCCACGTCCTGCAAACAGTCTCAAGCAGAAGAAAAATACTTTTCCTTCCTTAATTTTGCTAACCAAAATGAATTTATAAATTAAAATAAGTATATATAACGTAGAATAAATAACACAGTATAAATAAAAACTAAACAAAGCATTGCTTGAATTAAATTTAAGTAAAATGTAAATAATTCAACAACAAAAAATAAAGTATTTAAGTATAGGTAAAAGGCCCTGACAAACGTAAAAATTAGCAAAATTCTGCAATTAGGACTCCACACACCATAAATGGAAGATTCTGTAGCAATAAAAATCTCCATAATTAATATCTACATAATAAATGTATCCATACATGCAATATTTTGTAGCAAAAATATTAAAGTATAGCTAGAAGACATTGACAAACAAAAAAATTAATAGAAATCTGCAATTAAGAGTTCCACGCACCATAAATGCAAGATTCTGTAGAAAAAAATTAAGTATAGGTAGAAGCCACTGACAAACGTAAAAATTAATAGAAATCTGCAATTAGGGCTCTAATCACCATAAATGCAAGATAAGTTGTTTTCAAACAACTAATATAACCAAACATGTTATTGTTCACACATTCTTTAATGTAATCCTTATGTTCAAAGGGTCAAAATATAGAGATGAAGCTAAACGTAAGAGCAACGTATGGTTAAATACAAATATTGTATGGAATATGTGATATATATATATCCGTTGCATCTCTAATAGAAATAGAGAACAAATAATATAAACTTCATACTTTTGCACATAAACACGTTATCAGGTGCTAAAACACAAAAAATTATTAAACTGAAAAAGTGAACACAGCTAAAAAGGATTAATTTGAAAAAGAACACAATAGGGGTAATATTAGCAAAATAACTTTTAATAAAGCAAACATTTAATACAATGAAATCACAAATCAATGCGCAGTAAAATTAATATTTTTCTTTCAAAAACTGCTATTACAGGTTATTAGCTTAGCAACTCTGAATAGACAATGTTAAGTGTCCTCTGTAGAATAGTAGCCACTAAAAAAACTTTTAAAAAGTAAAAAAACGCCAAGCTTCAAAACAAAAGATATGACTAAAAAATGGTGTGATATCAAATATCCAAGCTTATTAAGTTCTGGTACTTAATTTCCTAATCACGAATTTTTCACATCTAAGTGAAATGGTTAAGTATGACTTGTGGATAGAAACCCTTCTTCCCTAGACCAAACTGATCATTACATTGTAGGACATTTTGAAGATAACTGTCATATGTATCATGTGTGAGGAATTAATTAAAATAGTAACATTAGGATTTTGTCCAAACTGATAGGCGTTTTAGCTAAATTTTAGATTAATATTCTGCGTTCGGTGTCAATTTAAAAAAATTAAAAATTAGAGGTTTTTTTTTGTCTTTTATGGTAAAATAGCACTTAAAAACTAAAAAAATGAACAAAAACTTACCTGTAAATAAAATACTTTTTTTATAAATTGGTCAATTTGAAGTTATTTTTATTGAAATTTAGCTAAAACACCTATCACTCTGCCCAAAATCCTAATGCTACTATTATAATTACCTTCTCACACATTATACATATGACAGTTATCTTCAAAATGACCTACAATCTAAGAGAAAATTTGAAAATGCAAAAATGATACATGTAATTTTATGTTCCAATTTGAAAATATTCTCCGATTCGTCATTCCTTTTCTTATAAAAACAGCCCAAAATAAAAAACAATTATATCACAGAAATATTGCAAAGAGGTGCAGACAGAAGCATAAACGAAAGAATATTCAAATAAAGTAATTAAATTAAACAAAAAATGACAGAAAGTTCAAATTGCACTTCACTATCCCACTGAAATAATATTTAAAGGAATAAATTCTGTTTTAACTATTAATTTATGAACAATTAGAAAATTATCTAAATGCAAAATAGAAAAGTAAATAAAACATAATTATATTTCACAGCCCTTCAAAAATATCCAATAATAACACACTTTCCTTAGCAAATAGAAAATAAACAAAAAATGAAAACAGTATGTGACTATCACAGAAATATCCCAAAGAGTTCAACGGTAGTCCGTATACTGCGAATTAATCCAGTAAAAAAGGATTAATGAAAAAAGAAAACTAAAGGAGTAATATTAGAAAATTAGCTTTCAATAACACCAAATAACTACAAAATAATAATATTCCATGACTGTCACAGAAATATTCCATAAAGTCAACGGTATTTCGTATACTGCGAATTAACCCAGTAAAAAAGGATTAATGAAAAAAGAAAACAAAAGGAGTAATATTAGAAAATTAACTTTAAATAACTCCAAATAACTACGAAATAATTACAATATTCCATGCGTTCACTTACCTTGGACATCTAGAATAAACAGCCAATAGGTGCGCATGCGCAATTCTTACGAATGATTGATTCCAACGTCTGGAGAGGAAATATTATTTAAAAACTGAATTTATTTATACTTATTTTAAAGCTTCCAAAGTTATCTTAAAATTGTCTTAAGGCTTCAAAACATAGGTATACTAAGTTTCAACCAGATTCGTCAAGAAATGCAGATTTGTATACGTTACATACATACATACATACATACATAGAGACACTCTGCTTTATTTATATAGATACAGCGAAACACCGAGTTAACGTAACCTGTATTTAACGATTTCCCGCTTATAACGTCTTTTTCATTAGTCCCAATTTATTTCCTATACTTCTAATGTTAAAAAATACCAGATATAACATTATCATTTTAAAATATTTCCCGCATTCAATGTTTTTTCAGAGGGAAAAACTCAATGAATTGTTTCTAAAATAGTCAACAATTGTGATTAAAAAAAAGAAATATATCATATCAAAACGTGAAATACTAGGAATCTCCCCTCTCTTTGTCCTTTCTTACCAAAGTTCAACTAAGTTCGTGCAACAAGCATTCCCACAAATGGCCCTGTTTTGAAATAGAAATTGCTTCTAAACTGGCAATTTAAGGAATCACAGCTTCAAATGGCTGGATAGACCGCCTTAGAAAAAAGCACAATTTATCCTACAAGTCTATTTGGGGCGAGTCTGATGGGGTCGATTCTTCGGAAATTGGATAGACAAATGCAATTACAGAAACGTAAGATTATTTTGTTTGTTGATCAATGTACAACCCATGTTGTATATTTAAAATTACAAAATGTGCGAATGGAATTTTTCCCTGCAAAGTTCAAGAAAAGTACAAGCAAAGTTCAACCATGTAATTTGGGGATCGTACCATCGTTCAAAGTAAACTATAGAAAGCAAGTTTTCAAAAATCGCTTCTTAGTATAGAATCTGGAGGCAAGAAAAATCGATAAACGTTCTAGAATCTTTTCATATGATTTTTTCAGCATGGAAAAATGTGTCTCAAGTCATTTTGCAAAAGCTGGTTTTCCGGAGGATAGAGATGTTCAATTTGATGAATGCAATTTGTGATATACACAGGACGCAAAGTAAAATAACCGATTTATTCAAAGCATAATTTACAAAACCGATGTCTAAAGAATTGTAAATGAAAAAATAAAAGGTATGTTACCTAAATTAGTCTTTATATTATGCTCAGTGTTTTGTTCTTCGTCTTACCTGAATTAACGTTTTCCCGCCTATAACGTCATTTCTTTATGAACCCTTGAATAACGTTAAATCGGAGTTTCACTGTGTATATATATAAATAAATAAATAAATATATATATATATGTATATGTATATATATATATATATATATATATATATATATATATATATATATATGTATATATGTATATATATGTATATATATGTATATATGTATATATATATATATATATATATATATATATATATATATATATATGAATATATATATATATATGAATATATATATATATATGAATATATATATATATATATATATATATATATATATATACCGGGTGGCCATAATTAAACTGACAGTGCTCACAGTGTTCTGTAGCGCGATCTATTTGAGAGAATGAAGCCACATTTTGTAGGAAGATTAAACAAGACGGGGGACGAAGGATTCCGCGAAAAAATAAATTAGTTCCAAAAGTCACCGCTAGGGGAATATTTGGTGCTGTGCAATAGAAAATAGAGTGTTAACAAATGCAAATTAATACGGAATAAAAAATCCCTTTGCTTATGCATATTTTCTTATTTAGTTCAAGTGCAATATGGCAACACTTTTAAAAATGAAAACGGATAGAAGTTGATAATCTTTCGTAAGATTTTCCATACCGTACTGTAAGGCATATCTATATTCCGAGCTAATCCACGAGCGCTAGAGGTGGCAGCAATATTGCCTGGTCCTCTGTCGACAATCGCCGTGGCAACGGCTTCGATTGTATCCTGTGGTACAGGTTTTCGTCCTCTGCCTGACTGAACCTTCAGAGAACCTGTTTTCTCAAACGTCACAACCATTGCTTTTAGCCCATTAACTGACACAGGACCGTTACCTTGACGCATTTTTTGTGAGTTCTAAAACCACGAAGAGCGGCTGACGCGTTGCACTGGTTGAGGTAAAATAATTTGACCAGTAACGCACGCTCGACTAAAGAAGGTAACATTGCACATAAACTTTCAATCCGATTGATTCGAAACGTAACACATTGCCTTTTAAAACCCAAGCAGCTGGCACTGTGCCAATGGATGTAACGTGAAATTTGAATAAAGAACTTCTTCTTCTGCTCAGCGTACGTGATAATGCAGATCACGTGACTTTATCGGTGTTTATGTAGATTTTACGCTTTTTTAAATGTGTTGCCATATTGCACTTGAACTAAATAAGAAAATGTGCATAATAAAAGGTAATTTTATTCCGTATTAAATTGCATTTGTTAACACTCTATTTTCTATTACACAGCGCCAAATATTCCCCTAGCAGTGACTTTTGGACCTAATTTATTTTTTCGCGGAATCCTTCGTCCCCCGTCTTGTTTAATCTTCCTACAAAATGTGGCGTCATTCTCGCAAATAGATCGCGCTACCGAACACTGTGAGCACTGTCAGTTTAATTATGGCCACCCCGTATATATATATATATATATATATTTAGAGGAGAAAGTGGGATTATGGACCCTGCATTTATTCTGGACCCCCTTAATATCTGCCCTATGGGCAGGTGCAGCCACTAATTTTAGCTGTGATCTTGAGCCCCTAGGTGGCTGCTATGGATAGTCAAGGTCATTGACCCCAGTTCACTCGCGAATGACGATCTGTGGTCAATTGTTTGTTTTTCGAATTTTCAAACTTTTTCTGACGAAAGTAAAAGTGAATATTTTACATATTGTAGTGTAATGTTTGACTAGCAGCTCTGGTTAAAGCGAAAGAATGTGCCCCGTGAATCCCCCACCCCTCTACCAATCAGGGATTGGCTGTTGGGGCGTTGGACCAAAGAGGGTGGAGGGGGTCGTCGGGCAGTCAGTAAGAAAGGAAGAGATGGACAGCGTCTATGCTAGGAGTCGAAGGTTTGGCGAGATTTAAAAGTCTCGTCTAACCTCTGGTTAGGTAATTACGTGGTAATTAGAAATTAAGATAGAGAAAGGGAATCTCTGAGAGTAGTTTCAGGAGGCCTGGCAAGATTAAAGCAGGCTCGTCTCGCCTCCAGTTAATTAATTGATCGGTAACTAGATTAGAGTGTAGGATAGCCGAGGTCTGGTAAGATATTGCAGGCTTGCCTACCTCGTGCAGAGTTTACTTCAATTGTTATGTTATGTGTGAAACTGTTTAAATGTTAAATCTGTAAATAAATTTATGTTCGTCTTGTTCAGTGACGACTCATTTTTGCACAACCTCATTTGTCCCTAGGCCATAGAAAGAACCTAAGTGAACCGGTGTAAGAAAGAGGGTTCACGACACATATCTACTACTATGTTTTGTAAAAACTGATTCCTGTGCCTTATTCTACACGACATGAGCTTCCTTTGAGTTAGTTCGAAAATAAATTCGATGTAATTCATAATGTGAAAAACGAGTTTGTTTCCAAGATAGCGATGTTTGAAATATGGACCCCATGGGTGCTGGTATTATGGATCCGGGTCCATATTACCAACAACCGGTTTCGATGATGTAATAATATTGTTTCCGTGAGAAAATGCGATTCCACAGATGATTTCATTGTGATACATTTTATTTTCGTTTTTTGTGATCCTTTTTGGTTATTCTGGAAACTGAGAATGCAAGTTGAGAAGAAATCTCCCGCTAGCAAGGACGCTGTAGAGCGCAGAAGTTGGGATAAGGTGAAGATGGTTGAGGCTATCCAGATACTAAGATGCGGAGAAATGGGACTAAAGGAGGCTGCCAGAGTGTTTGGTGTATCAAGAACAAATTTGAGATTATTGGCTTCACAAGTAGATAAGCCAGCAGCAGATTTGGTTATAAAAAAACTAGGGATTGGTTTTGGTTTGGAGCGCTACCTTCAACTTTTGACCGGGCAATCGTTTTTAGCCCTTTTTTTCAACAAGGGAGAATTAGACCGGGACCTACACTTTAAAGCCGATTCCGAACGGCTACAAACATCCATTCCATCAGTGGAAGTTGAACCCACGGGATCTGAACCAAATGCCAGTGCCCAAGCTCTGGAACATAAAGCAGGGAGGAAGCCTGATTTACCAGATTACACAGAAAAAGTGTTGGTGACCTATTTGCTAGAGATGGAGTCAGTATTTCACGGTCTCAC
This sequence comes from Dolomedes plantarius, assembly GCA_907164885.2. Taxonomy (NCBI): domain Eukaryota; kingdom Metazoa; phylum Arthropoda; class Arachnida; order Araneae; family Dolomedidae; genus Dolomedes; species Dolomedes plantarius. The sequence goes on from OU015495.1 coordinate 10,897,391, forward strand.
TCGACAAGATGCGGGGAAATTGACGTTCTAATTGGCTGAACGCAATAATATCTCCCACACTTTCATAAACGAAGCAGCAGGGAGAGACTAGCTAAACCGATTCCTCATTTGTCAGACAAATTTCGATCAGAAAACCTACAGGGACGTCATATGCACGTGCAGAAGGATTCACACGTGAGCAGGTGGCTGGGTTATTTTTATTTGCTGGAAGACTTGTGTTCTAGGAATCATTTCCAGAATCTTCAATGTAGAGGAGACTGGTTTAAGTGTGGTTCAGTCAAAAGTTTCCCAAGTCATTGGGTTGAAGACAAAACATCAGGTGGGAGCTCTGACTACAGCTGAACGTGGTTCTCTGGTAACTGTGGTTTGCTGCATGAGTGCTGAGGGAACATATTTTAAACCAATGATGATATTTCCTCGTAAAATCATAATGGATCAGTTTATGAATGGAGCCCAATCCGGAGCAATTGGAATAGCTCAACCCTCTGGGTGGATACAAGCCCATATGTTTACAGAGATGACCCAGACCAGCAAAAAGCATCGTTCATCTTCTGTGAAGGTGCATTCATACATGACACATGAGGAGAACTTTGGATTCGTTGTGTGATGAGCCTACACTGGATTCATTCTGTGTGCACCGGAGCCGAAGCTGAGTTTTATATTTGCGACTTTTGCTGTCAAAATTGAAGTTTTTTTTTGTATATAGATAATATTTGATGATCCAACTGTTTAATAATATATTATCTTTCTTTCACTTTTTCATTTGAAACTGTTTCGCTTTTTTGTTTCCACATGTTTAATAAATTTATAAATGAGTTTTTTGGAAAAAAAGGTGGGAGTCCATATTACCCTCCACTTTGGGTCACCTGCAAGTTTTGACTTTTTTCACTTATGTGATTGTATAAATTTTAAAATTTGATTTAACGGCAAATCCACATAAGGATGTTTATATGATGAGTTATAGGAGATGTTAGAGCCCCAAAATATGAAAATCAGTCTTTGGTATGGACACAGTAAGCCAAAACAAAAAGGGGGTCCATAATCCCACCTTCTCCTCTCTCTCTCTCTCTCTCTCTCTCTCTCTATATATATATATATATATATATATATATATATATTTATATATATATATATATATATATATATATATATATATATATATATATGAATGAAATAAATTTAAAACATTTTCGTTATCGTTAAAAACGTCAATCCAAAATTCTTTCATCCTTTTGCTATAAAGCATTATCCCTCGATTTGACCCGAAATAACCTACTAGAATTTCCTCGAAGTCCACGCGCCGACAGAGCTTATGTAATGCAGAAGGTTCCAGAATCATGACCTCATGTGGCGTGATGAGGTCAGGTGTCAGGTTTTAACCAATTAAAAGTTCAGCGTGCCTATACCCTTTCGAGATCTGAGCGTCCCTTCGCGGGCTTTGTGTGTCTGTCGTTGAGTGAGAAACATGCACAACTTTTAGCTGTACGTTCTTTTATTTTATCCTTTGCTGTTCCGGCAGCCGCAGGACGATATTTCCTACGCATAAATTTCTATAGCTATTGTAACTGGAATTTAAATACTGTACTTAAGCCAGTACAGTATTACGTAATAAAGAACTGTATTCCCAGCAATGCGGAGTATTATGTTTTCTCGCTTGGACTTCATTCCTACGCCAGTCAGGCACAGGTTCCATCTGCCTATATCCCCGTCAGCTTTTACGACTACATCTAAGATATTTCCAATTCACCGGCCTGTCGCATCGCCCCACGACAGTTTTCGTTACATAGGCTCTGCCTAAGCCTTTCCCAGCCACCTTTCACGACTGAGTAATGATTCGAGATCTCTACCTGTCATCGAACATCTTGCTACCATTACATATATAACACAAAACTTAACATTTATGTAGTGTGTGAGGAGATAAGCAAATGATTACAAATTCAGAAAAACAGACCGTTTTATTAAGAAGATATGGCATGAAAAATGTTATAAATCAGTAAGTAGTAAATCCACATCTGGCAGCTATACATGCCGAAACACGGCGTGGCATCGAATCCCCTATGACGTCCTGCGGAAGATCATTCCATAATCTTTGCAACTGGGCAGATAGTAATCCAGTATTCCGGTACGGCTGCAGTTGCCTTCCAAGCACGTTGCATACGTGCTCTATTGGCGGGAGGTCTGGTGACCTGGCAGGTCATGGAAGTACGTCATATCCTTGAAGACATTGTTGGGAGAGTCGCGCAATATGTGGGCGAGCATTGTCTTGCTGATAAATGGCACCTGGGTGACTTGATAGCATAAGCAGTACAACTGGCGTTAAAATCTTGTCCACGTAACTGCGTGCCGTCAAAGTGCGTTGAGGGATGTGACCACTAGATGTGATCGTGTGTCTCAACAAATCGCTCCCCACACTGTCACACCTTTTGTAATGGCCGTATGCCTCTCGACAACAAATGCCGGATCGGACCGGTGTCCTGGCCGCCTCCACACGCGTATGCGCTGGTCAGCAGCATTGAGATTGAATCGGGAATCATCGTTGAAGATCACACGCCTCCAGTCGGGCACACTCCAGCTTGCCCGAGGTCGGCAAAAATCGATTCGACACTGCCTATGATGTGGGCGGCTGAGTGGTAGGCGCCTTAATGGACGTCGGCTCCTTATACCTGCGTCGGCCAGTCGTTTCCAAATGTTTTCCCTTGATACCACCGAATGTCTGGAAGGTGGTAAATGGTGTCGAACCGATTCTAGCGACGTTGTTGGTGCGGATGTGGCCGCTATTGTGATTGCGCGATCCTCGCGAGCATTTGTGTTCCTGGGACACCCTGACTCTCCGCGACGATAGACTATCCCTTCCGTGATCCCTTATTGCCAACACCGAGCAACTACCATATCGCTCCGATCGAGGTGGCAGCCGATACACCTGTTCGACCAACCTGCTTCTATGAGGCCTACTATACGCCTCCTCTCAAAGTCCGACAATTGTTCGTACTGTCGCCGGTTACGTCTCAGAGGCATCTCTAGTCACAATACCGTCCATCCAAGCCGACAGATTTGTTTGAATAACCCTATGGCACAAGCAATCATGCTTTTAAATTCTCCCAGCTGCGCAACTCATATGCGCATAGCGCACTTACCCTTGTCTCATTGGCGTCGAAATTTTAATAAGTTGCATATCTCTTACCAGACTACATTCCTTCTAAGTTTCGTGATAATAGCTGTATTTCTTCTGGGTGCATATATTTTTTTGTAACAGAGTGTATATAAATTTGAAAATCTACCGCTATATATATATGTCTGAATAAAACCAATATATGCTGTTAAGGAGAATATATTCTTTAATTCACTTCACTTCACTTCGCTTGTTCAGTGGTGCTGAAAATTATGTCACGTTAATACTACATGATTTTATTATCATATGTATATGGTTAAACTATTACTGTAAGTGATGTATTATTCATGAAAAATATTTTTTAATGCGGACGACGTCATTGGTATTCTGGAGCAGAGCAAACGTTTGGATGGATCACGTAGTATTCTGTTGCATAAATGAGGCTGTGCATAAATAAGGTTTTTTGATCACTTCATTATTTTTTGGTTTAGAGATGTTTTATTGCATGTGTAGGACGCCTTGCTTCGAATAAAAATGGGTTATTTTTCTGAGTTCATTGGGTATTCAGAAATCTTCATAATAGAAAGCCCAAAATATATTTCTATACGGACAACATAAAAAATAGATCTTTATGATGCTAACTATGTAAGGTACCTCAATGAATAAGTGGTTTCGGAGAATATTAGTCTCTTTCTAAAAGAACATTACTTGAAAAGACCATTTCCTGAGCAGGTAGTCTACAGAATTTAATTTAAATGAATACGTTTATATTTCCTTGTCAAAATTCTTTGGTGATTCCATACCCAAGATTTTATATTATTTATTTAGAAAAATTTTGCCATGATTATTAATATATATATATATATATATATATATATATATATATAAATATGCCTGAAGAGTTTGAAATTAAAATAAATTAAATTCCAAATTTAGTATTTGATGTATGTTTCATTCCAAAATCTCAATCAGCATATTTTATTTCAATTTTGTAATCAGAAATAGTTTTGAAATTATTTGTCGCTAAGACTTTCAAAAACTTTCTTTTTAAAAATTTCGGACACTTTATCGAATAAAAAATACGTTTTATTCATTATTTTTACTGGAAATCAAAAACTCCAGGAGAAAATATGATGAAAATAAAATTAAGGAATATTATATGAAAATATTATAAGTCGGGTTCATAAAGATTCTTCGCAAAGAGGTCACAAATCATGAAACATTCCATTTCGCTGTCAATGAACTTAAAAATGCTGATGAGTAGCCGCGTTCACTTATACAAAATATTTCAAAAATTTTCATTTGGGAATGGAATCAATGTAATATCATAGGTTTTGTATTACTGGATTCTCAAATGTATAAAGCTTATTTTATGTCAAGATATTAAAACGTTCTTTTTAACATCGAAGGATTTTTACGGAGGTCTCGTCAACCTAACCCTTGTCCATCATTCTTACAGGTTGGAGTGGTGAGGGTCTTGCGTCGAAGGAAAAGAAATATTGCTAGTTGTTTTACAAAAGTTTGATAAAAAAAATAATTTATTGGAACTGGATAGAAGTACGGCTGTCGGCGAAGAACGGGTTGATATCGATCGAAAATACCATCAATGGAAAGAAAACATTTGTTGTTAAAATTTATGTTTCGACGAAATGGAATATGAAAGATAGAAGATGTTTCTTTCCGGTTCATTTGCTTATATGTATAAATCCAAAGCATCGGATATGCTCATAGAACCATACAGCTGTTCAACAAATTGGCCTGTGGTCTTTTTCATGAAAGTGTAAACAAATACCTTATTTTACCTTAAAAATGTGTTACTTTATACTATCATTATAACCGCATGCTTCGCAACCGTGCATTTGAATATTTTATTATCAATTCCTTTTTTTAACACATAAGCATACCATAGTAACTCATATTTATTTTGTTCTCCTTCTCCACTTTCTTTTCATATTCAGAAAGAAGCTGAATACATATTTTTTTTTGTAAGCAGCATCAAAGTGTAATCTAAAATAATCTCTGCTTCGGAGCACTGATACGCCGCAGGCATTCAGTGCACTCGGAGCTGATAAATGATGCAGCCACTCGTAATAGGACTCATGAAAATCAATCCGGTAAATATATCCGCAAACTGTTACCTGCAGAAACCAGATAGATAAATGGTTCACGAGAGTTGCGCTGATAAATCACTGGTTTCCACACGGCACGAACGCATTTGTTAATCGAATTTCCTTTTCTTTTGTTTATTAAAGAATCCCACAGCCGCCCCCACTTTTTTAGCCATCTAGTTAACTAAGAGTGGACGTGCGTGTGAAAAAAAAATCGAAATTTCTAGAGTCATTTATTGATTTAATCTGTCCATATTCCTTATCCAGGGTAAACAATTTGTTTTATGCTAAATGCTGTATTCTACCCATATATCGGTGGTGCGCAAAATGTAGATCGTGGATAGTCTGAAGTATATATATATATATATATATATATATATATATATACAATGATAACAAAAAGTCCTGAACACACTAATTTTTTTTTTGCCTAATTTTTGTGTTTGACTTAAGTTTTCGCTATGAAATTAACGTACTATCTTAACTATTGTTATTGATTCTAATGCATTTTTCATGCTGATTTCAAATCTCTTTCTAGTATTTATGAAAAGTAAATAGTTTAATCGATATTTTGAAAAAGTACGTGATACGACAAACACCAATCATAAGCAATAGTGATGAATGATTGAAAACAGAATCTGCAGCGTGTTTTAGTGTATTGAAAGCAGTTGTGTGTTGAAATTTGAAGTGCGTGTTTGGGAAATATTTGATTTATGGGTAAATTTTAATTTCTGCCTGATAATAAAAGGTACGAAATGATACTTTTGAAGGAAGAAGGCTATTCTATGCGCCAAATTGCTGCTAAAGTACCATGTGGTCTTTCTACTGTCATGAGAACGTTTGAAATATATTCTGAAACATATTCTATTGCGGACAGGGAGCGATCTGGACGACCGAGAAAAACAACTTTACGTGAAGACATGGTATTGCACAGGATTTTCCTTTCAAACAGAAAGCTTAATTCACCGCAAATTTTGAAACAACGGACTTCGACATCGAACATGTATGTATGCCCAACAACTGTGAGAGGAAGACTGCTGGAAATTGGATTACAAGGCTGCAAAGCTCGCCCAAAACCAATACTGACCGATTTTCAACGCAAGGGGATATTGGCGTGGGCAAGGGACCATTCATTATGGACTATTAAAGTCTGGGAAAAAGGTAATATTTAATGACCAAAGTCAGTTTTGTATTTCTTTTAACGAAAGTAGTGCCTATGTAAGTCGACGCACTCATGAAGAATTCAGCCCTCAGTGTCTAAAGCCCACAGTAAAGCATCCGACGAAAGAGATGATATGGGGCTGCATGTCTTCTCCGGGTGTTGGAAGACTTCACATCGAGAGCGGAACAGTAGGAACCAAGGATTACATTGAAATACACTGAAGTGCCACTGAATTAGGGATACCTACCTAGTAACGAGTTGGGCCTCCTCTGGCCTTGATAACGGCTACCACACGACGAGGCATAGATTCAACAAGTTTCTGTAAACGTTCCACGGGAATGGCTTGCCAAATATTGGCTAAAGCTGTCCATAAATCAGTAAGGTTCTTTGGTGCTGTGTGATGGCCTTTCACGCCTTGTTCCAAAACATCCCAAAGATGCTCAATAGGATTTAAGTCTGGGCTTCTAGGTGGCCAATTCTTGACAGAGAAGTCAGAGGAATGCTCATCCAACCAGCCAGTAGCCAACCGGAACTTGTGAGAGGTACAGTTGTCTTTCTGGAAAACTGCATTATCGTGCGGATAACAGAACAGCATAAACGGATGGAGGTGATCAACCAGCAACTCTACGTACCGAATTGCATTGAGGGAGGTTGGTACACGCACCAAAGATCCCAAACTGTGCCACGAAAAAACACCCCAGACCATGATTGAGCCACCATGCCCTTGTACAGTTCCAGCCAGGCATGCAGGATACATAGCTTCATGAGCCTGACGCCATATTCTCAGCCTCCCGTCGGCGTTAAGTAGTCGGAATCGAGACTCATCACTCCATGCTACTCGTTTCCAGTCCTCTACAGAGGCTGTTCACACATTTTTTAGACGATGTATATTGTATTCACAAAACTAAATAACATAAAATTCTTGTGTTTTAAATGTTCTATTTGACATCCCTTATTCTGAACTATCTTTCGACACCGCAATTTCCAGGATAATAATGCCTTTTGAAGTGTCAGAAGAGGTATTCTATCCCATTCCTCCGGAACAGCTTTCCAGAGTCCTGTAAGGGTTTTGGGACGACGTTTGGATAATGCAGATTTTAAAAGTCCGAAAACACAAAATTCCATAGGTGATACATCGGGAGATTTAGTAGGGATATCAGTGAAGGGTATGGCCTTGATACCAGTTTTTTGTTCCATTTCTTTTAGGAAATTTACAGTGGATTTTGATGTGTGACTGCTAGCTTTGTCCTGATGGAGTCTCACAGATTGATGGAACTGTGGGTAAAGCGATGGTATTTCATTCAGAAAAATTGGCGATAAAATATGTTCCTGATAGTATTTGGAGTTAATCTTGACATTTTTTTCCACTCTCCTTATTTTAACTTGCCATTATAAGAAAAACCAGCAACAATCATGAATTCCTTAGAAAAACTTTTTTTCGATTATTTGAACCATGTACTTAAATTTTTTTCTTCCCTTTTATGATAATAAATGGCTCTTTTTTTGTTTCAATCATTTAAATACACCCATGATTCATCTATTGTGACAATTGTTTTCCATTTTTCTTTGGATAAGTGTTTCTCATATAGAATTCTGCAGCGTGTCCTGCGTTCAGCGATATGATTTGGAAGAAGACGATGCACATTGCATTTTTTCGCTTTCTTAAGATTTAAATCAACGTTTATCATTTTGTTTACAGTGGACACCGAGCATTTTAATGATTTTGCAACTGTCCTTTGACTAGGGGGATTTTCTTTTGACATTAAACAACGTACCTTTGCAATAGTCGAAGATGTCCGGTTTTTCCTTGGATACTTGTTTGGAATTTTTGTCCCACTTGAGGCTCCAATTTGACATTTTTTTCCTTTCTTGTTGACGATATTACCTATCGACGCTTTAGATATCACAAAACCATGACTCTCACATCGTTTTTGGATAACGGAGTATGCATATTTCTCTTCGGAAAGACCATAAATGTAGCCTTCGAACCACTGCTTTGTTAAAAACGCCATTTTGAATAAAAACAAAACTTTCAAGCCGCAGAGGATAATTTTGACTTTTAAAAACATAGTACAATTGCAATTATTTCTTTTGCAGCAAACGATTTTTTATTACCGCTTACCAAATTCGTCTAAAAAATGTGCGAACAGCCTCTGTACACTCCAATCTCTGTGCTCTCTTGCCCAGGCAAGACGTGCAGCCCGATGGCGAGTATAGAGCAATGGTACTGTCGTAGGTCGACGGCTCCCGAAACCCATACGGTGAAGCGAGCGTTGCACAGTCCGTTTACTGACTGTACGACTGGCACCGTCATTAAACTGGGTGGTAATTTGAGCGACGATTTCGGAAATTGAATGGACCATGCGTCGCGCACCTACGATTTGTCCGCGATCGAAGGCGTCTAAATCAGGCAGTTTGCCCATACTGGCAATTCCAACAACTAATTCAGAACAACCACAGTACGCGCTATATATGCAGTTACCACAGCGCCCTCATTTGCGCATACATGATGCGCAGCGCTACACAATTTGCATAGGCTTTGCTATCCCTAATTCAGTGGCACTTCAGTGTACAACAAAATTAATTGCTACCAACAGCGGGAGATCTTTTTGGGGATCAGGCATGGATTTTTCAGGACGATAAAGCTCCATGTCACCGTGCAAATGTAGTCTAGAAATGATTTGAAGACAATATTGGATATAGGATGAACTGTCCAGGACAGTCTCCGGATCTTAATCCGATAGAGAACCTATGACATGAAATTGATTATGATATTTTAAAGAAAAAACCTTCAAACAAACGTGAGTTGATTGAAGCTTTAATATTTTCCTTCAACCATGTTGTCACGAAAATACCTCTTCTAAAATTGGTGCATTCCATGCCAAAAAGATGTAGAGCCGTAATTTAAAAAAAACAGCTGGCCAAAAAATATTGATGTTCAAACATGTAACAAGCAAATTTTCAAAATGCATATTAAATGTACCGAATTTGTAAATTTTTGTGTTATTCTACTACGTATATTATGTTATTCTATGTTGTATAACTGTGTACATACTACACATTCATGTGTTCAGGCAGCTGTACTACAAAAATACTTACGGCATTAAAAAACTAGTAAAAGATTTGAAATCAGCTTAAAAAAAGATATTAGAAACAATAACAATAGTTTAGATAGTACGATAATTCCATAACGTATAATTAAGTCGAACACAAAAATTAGGCAAAAAAATGAGTGTGTTCAGAACTTTTTGCCACCACTGTATATATATATATATATATATATATATATATATATATATATATATATATATATATATATATATATATATATATATATGGACCTTGTCTGGAATGAATTTTAGCCAGGAGGCATTAGCAACAACAACAACAACAACAACATATGTTAAAAATGTGATGGTATGCTTCAATAGAGTGGAGATATAAATACACTGAGGCAAAAACACGTCCTGTAAACTTTGTATAAGAACTTGATATTTTCGTTTATATTTTTTATATATTAAAAATATGATGATAAGCTTCATTAGTGGGAAACTTGGAAATAATTATTTGTTTAGTACTTAACAAACTTGCTATGATCACTTCAGGGCATCATAAAAGAAACTCAGTATATTAGAAGTTATGATTACTAAGCTTTCAAAATGCTTTTAAGGCACTTTAGAGCTGACAATTTATCGCGGTTTAGCAAGGACAGATTGAGCTAGTCTTAAAAGTTTTAACAAGGAAAACTATTCATTAACATTTTCATTTTAAAAATTTCCATGAACTGCTAGTTATAGTTTCCCAATCTATATTTTTCTAATAACTTCTTTGAAACTGCATAGTTGTTAATTGATGAAAAAGAAAGTACATGAATTGGGGGCCTGAGGCATATGCCCCAAATGCCACGTAGTAGTCGTTTTGCCTAGTCTAAGAGTTCTTTCAGAAATCGACGAGAAGAATGTGTTAATATAAAGCGGAAATAGAATAGCGGGAAAATAGATAGCAATTAATATGAGTGAAAAAATACATATGCATCTCGTTAGAAAAGTTTTTCACTTTGGTCAGTATTTAAAATTCCTAAAATTTTTCGAGATCTTTCTTTCTGTTCTTTACATTGTTTTAGAGCTCCTAAAACTACCTTGAACTGTGCTTAATCCGGCAGGAGGCGCGCCTCCTAGACGAACAGAATGTCGCGCGGGGGTTATACAATGACACCAAACTTAAAAGCGATTTAAATATTTTATTTTTATCAGAACCAGATATGGATTTTCGTTTTTTTAGCCATTTAGATTATACTGGCAATTAATCAAAGTTTTATTTAATTGTTTTCAATTACGAAATAGTAAAATAATTTTATTTTCTTCTTACAGTTAGCAGAAAAATCTGTTAAAAAAGAACTCTATAAGAATAATTCAAAGAGATAGCAATAATGCTACACTATTAACATAATCTATATATATAAAACAGTTCCGTAACTGACTCATTCATTCACTGACTGACATACAACGCACAGACCAAACCGCTGGACCTAAAGGGCTGAAATTTTGCATGGCGATTCTTCTAATAGTGTAGGGGTGCACTAAGAAAGATTTTTCAAAAATTCTTCTTAGATTTTTTTAAATTAAATTTTTAAGCACTTTTTTAAACTTTTTTTACGTTTGCATTTAAAATAATACATTGAGGGTTATAAAATTTATATCACGAGAAAGATCATAAAAATTCCTTCAAATTGAAATTTTTTTCGAATTTTTACCTCCATTTCCTGATTTTTGGTGAATTTTTAAAGATTAATTTTTAGAATTCAATTTATTAAATGCTGATCACATGATTTATTTTTCTGGTACTTTAAATAAATTTATCGTCACGTGCATAACAACTAAATAGACAAAAAAATATTTTTTTTCTTGCTAATGCGGCAGACGATTGGACATTATTTTGTCTATAAAAATATCCCTTAAGATTTTTTAAAAAATATATTTTTTTTCTACATCAATTGTATATATTGATCGTCGTATTTATTTTATATATATATATATATATATATATATATATATATATATATATATGTATATATATATTATTATTTTTTTTTTGGCATTAATTGTATACATTGACCGTTGTATTTAATTTGAATGTACTCCGTAGCGAAGTGCGGGTTTTCAGCTAGTATTTAATAAAATTTAAGCCAAATACAAAGTAATATACCAATAATATCCAATGATTCTTTTTCTGTTTGAATACATACTTTGCATATTCCAAATAGGTGTCCCTCGCAAACGATTCTAGCAAGTGTTACACATTTGGCAGGTACCAGGTGCTTTTATATCCCGATTTCTCGGACAAAACTTACACCTTACTTTTGAAACTGTTTTTGCTTTCTTTTGTGGTGGTTCGTAACCTGGAGGGTATTTTGTTTTCCTTTTCCATTTGTAATCCATGGGATATACTCGGAGTATCCAACCGCTTCTTTGCGTAATCACAAATAAGTGAAAAAGACTTTTATGAAACGTCTTCTGTTTTTATACATAATTGGTGGATTCTTGTTGGATAACAAAACGATTCTAGCATTTATTCCAGCAACATTTAGAAGTGAATAAAATATGACAAGTGGTCATCTATTTGTTTACGAGCAGTAGAGTAACTGGCTGCCATTTCATATACAACATCGACGGCTCCTTTTGGGCAGTTGTAAAAAGTTACAATTTCTGGCTTTCTCGAATCCCCATCTTCTTCTGATTCTGTATCGTGATCGCTAAAACTTTCGTGATCAGAAAAGTTATCTTCAAGAGTTTCAATTACATTGTCATCATCGCCCACAACCGAATTTTCATCACTTTCAACTTCTTTAAGAAGTTTCCGTAAACATTCAATTTCTTTTTCATAAGGAGTCGGCATTTTTAGCAACAAGCAAATACTGAACTAATACAACAATTTAAAGCAACAAGCATTAACCTGAACTGAAAGAGACAAGCGAACGCGTAGATAACACGAAAGCACTGAGTCTGGGGGAAAAACGTTAGGACGCGAGGGGTCATTGAATGACCCCAAAAACAGACATAATGTTTACTAAGGAATGAATAATGCCTGGAATTCCTTCTAATTGGTCACAAAAGGAAGAAGGGCTTGTTAAACTCAGCTACTGATAAGAAAGGAATGTTTGGGTTGCTGGATTTCTTGAAATTGGTATTCTTGGAAGACGTTGGGTCATAAAATAACCCCCGCGCGTCTTGCCGGGTTAACTTAGTTTATGGTCTTCTCCTGCTGTTAACAAAATCCAGTAACCCTAATGAAATATTTATTAATTTGGATTTATCAGTAAATTTAATAATCACAACTATCATTTTAGAGAATGCCGTCCAAATGTTTTATTTATTTATTTTTTTTAATTAAAGCAATAGCACTTAGACATACATCTACACACTCTTATATGCCTCTAAAATACAACAAGCAAACAGAAGAAACAAAGCACAAACAAAATGGCATATAGAAATCTTGGAGCAGAAACAACAGTCTAATTTGGCTGATATGCATTCGTCCTCATCAGTTCTCTGGTCTCCCAATATCTGCCATAAAGACAGTTACTTGATAATACGGAGCAAAGTGGCAAATGTTGTGCATCCATACGCACATCCATACCACAAAGAGTACAGTTCGGACTTTCGAGAATACCTAACCTGAAAAAGTATTTAGACAATCAGTCGTGTCCCGTTGCAAGTCTAAAAGCAGCAACACTTGTTCTTGGTGCTGAGGGGATATGTAATATTGCATCAAAAGTAATAAACTTTATGCCTTCCAAATACTTTGAAAGTGACAAGGCCCTTGACCAGACTTTACCAGTGACCAGAGTCAAAGGAAAAATTATAAATTTCTAATTCCTTGCATCTGCCAAAATTATTTACCTGACTAATTTAAATTTTTTATGTCATATTTTCTAGAGTAATTTTTGCTATCTTTGAATATATTTCCAATTGGTCACTGGTCCAGTTCTATGTTCAGGTTCTCTCCATCCCATTATAATGCAGTCAGAGAGGATCCACGAGAGGAACGGCTAAGAACTGCAACTGTTAATAATTTCATCACACCTACAATTATAGTTAGGCTTGAAGGTCCAACAAAATAAATGAGTCATACGGCACCCCCTTCCCTGTATAATTGCGAGAATAACATGCGTGCGTAGGTCCTCCAAGTACACTGCTGGCCACTGTAAATGCAACACCCTGAAGGAAACATGCAAATAACATGAAATTTACAACATGCATTAGCGGAGGTGAGATATGCAAATGATTAGAATTTCAGCGCAGACGCACATCACGAGCGCCTGTGGCGCCACTTCAAAGCGCTATTTAAGGCTTGGAGATTTCGACGATTTCAAGTTCGGCAATTGTGCTTCCCTCGTGCTTTTTCAAAAAAACGATCAATTATGCCTCGTCGAAAACAGCGATCATCTTTTGATCAAGTATCTGAGTTCGACAGAGGAAGGATAGTGGCCTACCGAGATTGCGGATTATCTTTCAGGGAAATCGGTAGTCGTGTTGGACGAAACCAAACAACTGTAATGCGGATATGGGATCGTTGGATGCAGGAGGGTACGACGGACCGGCGTGTTCGATCGCATCCACCTCAGCGCACCACTTCACGAGATGACAGGCAAATTGTGCGTATGGCAGTGACGGATCGCTCAGTCACATCACGAACAATAGCACAGCACATGCAGTCTGTAACGCATCATCCAGTGTCTGCGCGTACCATTCGACGCCGTTTACAGCAGAGTGGTCTGTCCGCAAGACGTCCGTTTCTTTGTCTACCCTTGCCGCAGAACCACAGACGTCTCCGCCGCCAATGGCGCGATGACAGAAGGATGTGGACGGCAGAATGGAATGAAATTGTCTTTACTGACGAGTCACGCTTCTGTCTGCAACACCACGATGGTCGCATTCGAGTCTGGAGACACCTTGAAGAGAGGATGCGGAACAGCTGCGTTATGCACCGCCACACTGGTCCTGCACCGGGTATTATGGTATGGGGCGGTATTGGATATCACTCTCGCACACCTCTAGTACGCATTGCCGGTACTTTAAACAGCCAGCGCTACATCTCCGAGGTGTTGGAGCCAGTTGTCCTTCCTTACCTTCAGGGCTTGACAACAGCCATATTTCAACAGGATAATGCGCCACCACACGTGGCACGCATTGTCCAACGGTTCTTCGTCAATCGCCAGATTGAATTGCTTCCCTGGCCGCCTCGCTCTCCGGATCTTTCGCCGATAGAAAACATGTGGTCCATGGTTGTTCTAAGATTGACCCAGATTCCATCCCCAGCTGCCACAGCAGATCAACATTGGCAATGTGTGGAAGCTGCTTGGTCTGCTGTACCCCAAGAACTCCTCCAAAGACTCTTTGAATCAATGCCGAGGCGTGTGGCAGCGGTGATCTCCAACAATGGCGGCTACTCTGGCTACTGATTTTGGCAGGAACCTCACTTCACAGAAGTCTATAAATTTAATCATTTGATACTTGGTCAACATGTTATCTACAAAATAAATTTTGTTGTGATATCTCTTGTGTTTCTTGGTGTTGCAATTTGGGTGGCCAGCAGTGTAATTTTATACTCAAGGGAGATTAAACCTGTTCTGTAGTATTGGGTTGACTTAGAGCGCTACGGTCACCTTCTTGCTGCACGAGGTCAAATTAGAACGGAACCTACCCCTTAATGCCGATTCCGAACGGTTGGAAACATCCATGCCAATAGTGAACGCAGTCTCTGGTACCGAATGTTAACGCCCTTGTCATTCGGCCATCATCAGGTATAAGCCTCCCGGGATCGCTTAAAGAATTTATTTATATAAGTGTGCTTCAAATACATGTCACTGCATCGAAAACATGCTTCATGCAAACGAAAATAGTAAGAAAAAACAAAATTTTCAATATAACGCAATAAGTTTATGGTTGGGATAAAATACACTGCCCTCCAAAAGTTAAGATACAACATGTTTTTCGAAGATCACCATCAAAATAAAGGCAGTAACAATAAAACTGATAGTGTACAGAGGCTGTTCACACATTTTTTAGACGATGTATATTGTATTCACAAAACTAAATTACATAAAATTCTTGTGTTTTAAATGTTCTATTCGACATCCCTTATTCTGAACTATCTTTCGACACCGCAATTTCCAGGATAATAATGCCTTTTGAAGTGTCAGAAGATGTATTCTATCCCATTCCTCCTGAACAGCTTTCCAGAGTCCTGTAAGGGTTTTGGGACACCGTTTGGAAATGCAGATTTTAAAAGTCCGAAAGCACAAAAATCCATAGGTGATACATCGGGAGATTTAGTAGGGATATCAGTGAAGGGTATGGCCTTGATACCAGTTTTTTTGTTCCATTTCTTTTAGGAAATTTACAGTGGATTTTGATGTGTGACTGCTAGCTTTTTCCTGATGGAGTCTCACAGATTGATGGCACTGTTGGTAAAGCGATGGTATTTCATTCAGAAAAATTGGCGATAAAATATGTTCCTGATAGTATTTGGAGTTAATCTTGACATTTTTTCCACTCTCTTTATTATTTTTAACTTGCCATTATAAGAAAAACAAGCAACAATCAAGAATCCCTTAGAAAAACTTTCTTTCGATTCTTTGAACCATGTACTTAAATTTTTTTCTCCCCTTTTATGATAATAAATGGCTCTTTTTTTGTTGCAATGATTTAAATACACCCATGATTCATCTATTGTGATAATTGTTTTCCATTTTTCTTTGGATAAGTGTTTCTCATATAGAATTCTGCAGCGTGTCCTGCGTTCAGCGATATGATTTGGAAGACGACGATGCACATTGCGTTTTTTCGGTTTTTTAAGATTTAAATCAACGTTTATCATTTTGTTTACAGTGGACACCGAGCATTTTAATGATTTTGCAACTGTCCTTTGACTAGGGGGATTTTCTTTTAACATTAAATAACGTACCTTTGCAATAGTCGAAGATGTCTGTTTTTTCCTTGGATACTTGTTTGGAATTTTTGTCCCACTTGAGGCTCCAATTTGACGTTTTTTTCCTTTCTTGTTGACGATATTACCTATCGACGCTTTAGATATCACAAAACCATGACTCTCACATCGTTTTCGGATAACGGAGTATGCATATTTCTCTTAGGAAAGAGCATAAATGTAGCCTTCGAACCACTGCTTTGTTAAAAACGCCATTTTGAATAAAAACAAAACATTCAAGCCGCATACGATAATTTTGACTTTTAAAAACATAGTACAATTGCAATTATTTATTTTGCAGCAAACGTTTTTTTTTATTACCGCTTACCAAAATCGTCTAAAATATGCTGCGAACAGCCTCTGTATATGAATGATAGTATCGAACTTTAAGAAAGCTTATGCAAAAAACCTTGGTCACCACTTTCATTTTAAAGAATTGTCACTTATATAAGAGTAAGAGAAAAAGTGGAAAAAATAAACTTTCCTGACTTTGTGTGTAAATATTGAACATGATTCTTTTTTTAAAATCTTTGTTGGCAATTTCAATGACAGTACCCAGGAGAGTCTACCAATGTCTCGGAGAAGTCGTTTACCCGATTCATTAAGGTGGCAGGCGATGGATGGACAGAAATGGGATTGTCACAAGCTGATGCTGCTAGAAGTCTCAATGTGTCTAGAAGTGTGGTTCAACGACTGTGGTATCAGTTTGCATTGGAAGATTCTATGTCTAGAAGACATGTTCCAGACAGACCACGAAGTACAACACCTGAGGGAAATAGCTTTCTAGCTCTTTCGACCCGAAGAAGGAGAAGTATTACTGTGCCTCAGCTTGTTTCAGATCATTTTATCTTTTCAGGGACAAGAATATCCGCTACTACGGTGTAAAGATGTCTTTACAATTGCGGTCGCTATGCAAGATGACCGGTTGTGCATGTTCCACTTAACCGACGACAGAGAACTGCCCGTTTATGTTGGGCAAGAGAACACGTTTCCTGGACCAGACAACAATGGGCTTCTGTACTCTTCCCAGATGAGTCCAGGATCACACCAGGGAGCGATTCAGGGAGACTGTTGTTCTGGAGGGAACAAGGCACCAGATACAACCAATCCAACATTGCTGAAAGACACGGTTTCAAAGAGTAGCGGAATCATGGTTTGAGCAGGAATAACTTTTGGGAGTCACACTTACCTGTATATGTTCCATAGAGGAACTTTTACTGGTGTAAGATACCGGGACGAGATCCTTGATCAATATATCCGTCTATATGCCACTGCTGTTGGCAACGAATTCATTCTAATGGATGATAATGCAAGACATCACCGATCTGAGCTTGTAGAGAATTATCTTCAGGGTCGCGGTTTGGAGCGAAAGGAATAGCAAGTTTGATCTCCAGACCTGAATCCGATAGAGTATGTTTGGGACTACCTTGGCAGACACGTTACTTCTATAAGTCCTCCTCCAAAGTCGTTACATGAGATGGAATAAGGTTTACTCCGTGTCTGGTCTTCAATGTCCCATTTCACTGTCCTACATTTTGATTGGCAGCATGGAATGTCAGTGTCGACAATGCATTACAGCTAGGGGTGGACATATTCCTTATTAGAAACTTTTTTTAATGCTTCCATGACAGTTTTCCACATAAAACTGTGATGTATTGTTTTCTACAAATATGGAGTTTTCTGCCAAGAATGCTTTTTTTGCTCTAACCTATGTAAATTCTGTGAATTCTGAAAATTTATATGTCGTTTTTCATAAAGAACTGTTTAGTGCACATTTCATCAAATTTATCGATTCTCTGTTCATTCATTTTTAAATTAGACATAGAAAACATGTTGTACCTTAACTTCTGCACGACAGTGTATTTAAAAATACAAAAATAAACATCACGAAAGACATTTTTAATTAAAGACATTTTAAAGACATTTTTAATTAATTACCAATAGTGATTTAAAACGGTACCGCATGTTGGGGCTACTTGGACCCTAGGGGGTTACTTGGAGTTTTAACCAAAACCAAAAAAAGTGTTTTAAATTACAACTAGGTCTCTTGTCAATAAAATATAGGTATAATTCACAATCTATCCAACAGATAGGAGTATTACACTGCTGGCCACCCAAATTGGAACACCAAGAAAGACAAGAGATATCACAACAAAATTTATTTTGTAGATAACATGTTGACCAAGTATCAAATGATTAAATTTATAGACTTCTGTGAAGTGTGGTTCCTGCCAAAATCAGTAGCCAGAGTAGCCGCCATTGTTGGAGATCACCGCTGCCACACGCCTCGGCATTGATTCAAAGAGACTTTGGATGAGTTCTTGGGGTACAGCAGACCAAGCAGCTTCCACACGTTGCCAAAGTTGATCTGCTGTGGCAGCTGGGGATGGAATCTGGGTCAATCGTAGAGCAACCATGGACCACATGTTTTCTATCGGCGAAAGATCCGGAGAGCGAGGCGGCCAGGGAAGCAATTCAATCTGGCGATTGACGAAGAACCGTTGGACAATGCATGCCACGTGTGGTCACGCATTATCCTGTTGAAATACGGCTGTGGGCAAGCCCTGAAGGTAAGGAAGGACAACTGGCTCCAACACCTCGGAGATGTAGCACTGGCTGTTTAAAGTACCGGCAATGCGTACTAGAGGTGTGCGAGAGTGATATCCAATACCGCCGCATACCATAATACCCGGTTCAGGACTAGTGTGGCGGTGCATAACGCAGCTATTCAGCATCTTCTCTTCACGGTGTCTCCAGACTCGAATGCGACCATCGTGTTGTTGCAGACAGAAGCGTGACTAGTCAGTAAAGACAATTTCATTCCATTCTGCGTTCCACATCCTTCTGTCATCGCACCGTTGGCGGCGGAGACGTCTGTGGTTCTGCGTCAAGGGTAGACAAAGCAATGGACGTCTTGCGGACAGACCACTCTGCTGTAAACGGCGTCGAATGGTACGCGCAGACACTGGATGATGCGTTACAGACTGCATGTGCTGTGCTATGGTTCGTGATGTGACTGAGCGATCCGTCACTGCCATGCGCACAATTTGCCTGTCATCACGTGAAGTGGTGCGCTGAGGTGGATGCGATCGAACACGCCGGTCCGTCGTACCCTCCTGCATCCAACGATCCCATATCCGCATTACAGTTGTTTGGTTTCGTCCAACACGACTACCGATTTCCCTGAAAGATAATCCACAATCTCGGCCACTATCCTTCCTCTGTCGAACTCGGATACTTGATCAAAAGATGATCGCTGTTTTCGACGAGGCATAATTGATCGTTTTTTTGAAAAAACCACAAGAAAAACACAATTGCCGAACTTAAAATCGTCGAAATCTCCAAGCCTAAAATAGCGCTTTGAAGTGGCGCCACAGGCGCGCGTGATGTGCGTCTGCGCTGAAATTCTAATCATTTGCATATCTCACCTCCGCTAATGCATGTTGTAAATTTCATGTTATTTGCATGTTTCCTTCAGGGTGTTGCATTTACAGTGGCCAGCAGTGTAGCTAGGTCCTGAGGCACTTCACCCCGTTCCTGCTCTTTCCACCTTTTTTTAGTTCTGGTTATGCTGCTTTGTGATAAAAACACGAATATTTGTGGCCTTATAACTTCCACCTTCACTTCTTTAAACACTGCAGTCCCAGATTGGGTAAGTATAAATTTACATCTCAAATACAGTTTTTAAGAATATAACAATAGTTTTAGATGGATAGAAAAACAATTAACCCAGTAAAAACTATAAGTATTAACTAGTGTGCTGATAAACTAAAAGTGAGGTTACTTGGACCCAAGCAAGAAAGTGGGTCCAATTAATCCCTAGTCACAATTTTGATTAGACATTCTCAAATTTCACTGTAAAAGTAATTAATATCATTATTTCATGTCAGTTTCCATTTATTAAATGGTTAAACCGGTTCATGTGCATTTATTCGCAGATCTGAAACAAAAATGCTACGATATTACAAGAGGTATCCTGGGAGGAGAGAGTATGCGGATTTTACAGTTGAAAAATAAGAGGAATGTTTAATGCTATGATGTCAGGAGAAATGTCTCAGACAGATGCCTCAATCTACTTTAAAATTAGTAAGTCCACTATGAAAAGGAGATTGAAGAATGGTTTATTGAACGAACTTGGACATCCAATCATATTTACTAGTGAAGAAGAGTTGGCCTGTGCCAGTCATTTAGAAAAAAAAAATGTAATTTTGGATTTCCCGTAGACGAACTGGAATTTCAATTTATTATCAAGTCTTACCTTGCAATGCATGGAAGATCAGTGAAACGTTTTCAAAATAACCTCCCGGGGCGTGACTGGGTAAAATTAGTTGTAAAGACGCATCCACTGTTAACAATAAGATTTGCAAATAAAATGGGATTTGTTTTCTGTTTTAATGTAAAATAAATTTTTCATACATAAGCCTCCATTTTTATTTTAAGATCCTAGGTGATACTAGACAACACTACCCATTTGAATTGTATATTTCATGTAAAATGTAGGTTGGGTCCAAGTTACCCCAATCAGGGGGTTACTTCAACCAAAATTTCAATACTTTATTAAATATACATAATTAAAATTTTGGTTTGAAAAATACCTAAAATCCTGGGAAATCTTAAAATAAGTTGTTCAAATCAGGTTATCAGCACAAACATGTTTTTAAGGCTATCGTTGGGTAAGAAATGTACAAAAATCTTCACTTTTGGGGTCCAAGTAACCCCAATCTACGGTATTTAATTTAAATACTTAATTTTTTCCAGGTTTTTAGTTTTCTACAAAAGAAAGACTTAAAATCATTTGTCTGTGAGTCCTGTTGACTTTCTTCCAAACAGTTTGTACTCGTATTTGACCTACAAACATTTTTTTTTTTGTGATACACAGATAGTTCACTCACAAATAATCGACAGTTTTTAGAACGTTAATCATTCTTTCAAATTTTCCGTACCTTTTAATCGTAACTATTCTATTCTATTACCTGAAATGGAACTTGTGTTAAATGCATAATATGATCTCACAGATTCTTAATATCAGGCATAAAAATAAATGGGTGCAACTAGTTTCGAACTAATTAATAGTTTATCACTACGCGAGGGAAATCAGGTGTGATTGTCTCTATAGGCATTTGGGGATTTCCTGTGAAGCAATTAAATTTATAAAATTTGTATGTGACTGGGAAGAATTATAAATGTAAAAATTATAAATTTGTGCTTCCATTGCCTTGCGAAAATTGTTTACTGCATTAATTTTAAAATGATTTTTTTAGTCTCATGTTTTTTCTACAGTAATTTGTGCAATCTTTGAATAAACTTCCACTTGGGCAAATATGTAAATCTTAAGACCGTGGACCAGAGATAGGAATCAGTGTCTCTATGTGGCCTGTTATCGTAGACTGGAGACATGAATAAACATCAAATAGCATCGTTAAAGCACGTGATCATGTTGAGTGAACGTATGCGAACTTTTTCCCGCCATAGAAACTTGTTTTGTGCAAATTTATTGACACTTGATACGAATAATAATTCAATCCAAATAATGATGATTTGCAACAATGGTTCATAAAAAAATGAACATTTTGTGCAATATTTCGGCAAAGCACATAATTTCTTAGAAAAAATGAGGGCATTTCGTTACGATATACATCGGGAACTACTTTAAGACCTGTATCAAACACTCCTGTACCACAAAATTAACGCCAGGAACAACCGCTAGATGTGCATAAAACAGCCGTCCTCAAAGTTGGAAGTCGGTTGAAGTATCATTTATACTAAGGCCGTCTGCACACGGAGCAACTCAAAAGAAACTGATAACTGACTCAAATCACAAACCAGTCCGTGATGAGTCGCAACCTATGTAATTGAATGGAGCCACGCACACGACGCAACTGGTTACAAACTCGTCGGACGAGTTTGTAACCAGTTGCGTCGTGTGCGTGGCTCCATTCAATTACATAGGTTGCGACTCATCACGGACTGGTTTGTGATTTGAGTCAGTTATCAGTTTCTTTTGAGTTGCTCCGTGTGCAGACGGCCTAATAGTCGGGTTTTGTCTTTGCAGCAGATGTCAAACGCGTCGGAAACGCCAGCTGAAAGAAAGAGACAGAAAAAAGGTCGAACGCTTAAAGTGTTAAACCCACTGTCATAGCTTACGGCGGGTAATTGTATGATTTGGCTAATTTTTTTATCTAATGCTGAATGCCTTTGTCCGGAGACAGTCGCATTTTGTTATTCAACACTATTTACTGGCTACATTATTATGGAAAACCCCTGTAGGTTTGCCAGCATTGCTCCCTACGAGTGTGACGACACGGAAACGACCAAACCTTATTCGGAATTTGAATCGAAGCCCACTGCGTGACAGCTCAGTGCCACTAACCACTATACCACGGGGGCGGCTGACTTGGCTATATAAGACCCTCGAAACTCTTATTTACGCAGTCATCATTTTTAACGTCTGTAAGAGGTCACCCTTGATGACATTTGTCCGTTCGTTGGTAATAAAGTTTTGTGAGAAATAAGCAACAAAATGTAGTAACTTTAATTTTTTCTCACAAGAAAATTAGAAACGTTCTAATAAATTTAACTGCGTCTCTAGGGAAAGCAGTTTAGGATTTAAGAATTATGGAGATTTTAATGCATGTAACTCAACGTCAAATACTTTTCATATGACAACATTTTAATTGAGATTTAATCACCGTATACGATCGTCACCCTTTACAGTCGAAATATCTCCCTCTCTAGTTCAAACTTAATTCACACTTCTCCGTAATCTCCTCCAAGCAATTGTCTTTAATTGTCTTTAATTACTTTTATTTTTCGCCGAGATCTCCTAATTTATATTAAAAAAGAATTCATTTCATTTCTCGTGACAAGACGTAATTGAATAATTTTTTTAACCTGTCTGAAAAATTTATTTCTTTAGAGAAACTTAATTCCACTTAATCAGCTTTATCAAGAAAGAAAAAACTTACTTTTTCGGACTCTTTCAGTTTGAGGAGGTACGTGTTCACTGCACTTTCTTTTTAAAGTATTTCATAAGGTGCTTCAGCGATTGCAACATTTTTTTCCCTTTCTTACATGCTAATTGAAAAACTGCATCAAAAGTTTGAGTTATAGGATCTCAAATTTAGAAAAATCATGATTATAATTTAAAAAGTTTTGAATGTCAGAAATTTCTTCTATCACTTGAAACGGAATCCCAGAGGATACTAAAATTAGAGTTTGCCCAGCTTTTGTCTAAGGAAGATTTGCTGCTGTTGTTACTAATGCCTCTCGTTTGCCAGAGGGCCGAAAATTTGTTTTCTGTTCCTAAGCGATTGAAATTGTAAGCAAAATATATGTTAATAAGACTAATTATCTGATGAACGGTTGAAAGACATTAGAGCTACTGTTAAAGTTGGATGTTCTTGGGCCATTGTAATAATGAGATAGTGCTCCATATATATGTTACGTCCAAAGTCGGATGTTGGCCAGCTCATGAAATGACTGGCCACTTCTAGCATTAGCCATGTCCCTTGGCCAAAGACAGAAATCGAAAATTTACGACTACTTCGGACTCTGGCCGGCCAATTAGTGATACGCCCGACAATCAGCGGCCAGTTTCCGAATTCCTCAAGAAAAATTTTTTCACAGTGGTAATTATGGGAGTTAGAACTGGTATGATCCTCTCCCGTAACAGTATGATTCGGTTCAGCAAAATTTCTAGAATTGACCACTTTTAAATGGACAATTCATAAACTGGCCATTGATTTTCGGGCGCATCACGAACTCGTCGATAAAGCCCGAAGTTGTCGGAAATTCTCAATTATTTCGAGCTATGTACAAGTTACTGTGCCAGTGTCAGAAATAACCAGTCATTTCGGGAAATGGCCAGGCTTCGGGACTTTGGCTGTAACATACACATATTTCTCAGCAGGCTCATGCATGGAAAGGTATTTTTTATAAATAGATTCCCCCATATATTAGTACTAGCTGAAAACCCGCACTTCGCTACGGAGTACATTCAAATTAAATACAACGATTTAAACAATGTATGCAATTAATGCTAATATATATATATATATATATATATATATATATATATATATATATATATAATAAATACGACGATCAATGTATACAATTCATGTAAAAAAACAAAAAATATATTTATAAAAAAATCGTAAGGGATATTTTTATAGACAAAATAATGTAGAATAAAATATTCAAATTAAATGTAATAGGGCATACTAAAGAATATAGTACAGTTAATATAGTACAGTTTGAGGAACATAATATCTTTTATTGTATTTTAATATTTTTTTGTCTAATTAGTTGTTATGAACGTGACGATAAATTTATTTAAAGTACCAGAAAAAGAAATCACGTGATCAGCATTTAATAAAATAAATTCTAAAAATGAATCTTTAAAAATTCACCAAAAATCAGAAAAGGGAGGTAAATATTCGAAAAAGATTTCATTTGAAAGGAATTATTATGATCTTTCTCGCGATATAAATTTTATAAGCCCCAAATTATTATTTTAAGCACAAACTTAAAAAAGTTACTAAAAGAGCTTAAAAATTTAATTTTAAAAAATCTAAGAAGAATATTTCAGAAATATTTCTTAGTGCACCCCCTACACTATAAGAAGAATCGCCATGCAAAATTTCAGCCCTTTAGGTCCAGTGGTTTAGTCCGTGCGTTATATGTCAGTCTGTCAATCAGTCAGTCAGTGAGTCAGTCAGTTACGGAACTGTTTTATATATATAGATTGGTGGAAGCGAAATTTTGAGCGACAGAAATTAATCATTCTGGCTCGTTGGTCGGTTTGAATTAAAAGTTATATTCGATGAAACACAATTTTGTATTTATTTGGACTCTTTATACTTGCGTTCGACACTTTGGTCCGTTATCAAAAATATCCCCAGTTCATGCCAGGTTTATGTCATTTTCCCTCTTCCTAAATTTTCGCATGCTGTGATAGTATTATCATACAATAGAAACTAGCTGAATACACGTGCTTCGCTACGGAGTACATTAAAATTAAATACAACGATTTAAACAATGTATGCAATTAATGCTAATATATATATATATATATATATATATATATATAATAAATACGACGATCAATGTATACAATTCATGTAAAAAAACAAAAAATATATTTATAAAAAAATCGTAAGGGATATTTTTATAGACAAAATAATGTAGAATAAAATATTCAAATTAAATGTAATAGGGCATACTAAAGAATATAGTACAGTTAATATAGTACAGTTTGAGGAACATAATATCTTTTATTGTATTTTAATATTTTTTTGTCTAATTAGTTGTTATGAACGTGACGATAAATTTATTTAAAGTACCAGAAAAAGAAATCACGTGATCAGCATTTAATAAAATAAATTCTAAAAATGAATCTTTAAAAATTCACCAAAAATCAGAAAAGGGAGGTAAATATTCGAAAAAGATTTCATTTGAAAGGAATTATTATGATCTTTCTCGCGATATAAATTTTATAACCCCCAAATTATTATTTTAAGCACAAACTTAAAAAAGTTACTAAAAGAGCTTAAAAATTTAATTTTAAAAAATCTAAGAAGAATATTTCAGAAATATTTCTTAGTGCACCCCCTACACTATAAGAAGAATCGCCATGCAAAATTTCAGCCCTTTAGGTCCAGTGGTTTAGTCCGTGCGTTATATGTCAGTCTGTCAATCAGTCAGTCAGTGAGTCAGTCAGTTACGGAACTGTTTTATATATATAGATTGGTGGAAGCGAAATTTTGAGCGACAGAAATTAATCATTCTGGCTCGTTGGTCGGTTTGAATTAAAAGTTATATTCGATGAAACACAATTTTGTATTTATTTGGACTCTTTATACTTGCGTTCGACACTTTGGTCCGTTATCAAAAATATCCCCAGTTCATGCCAGGTTTATGTCATTTTCCCTCTTCCTAAATTTTCGCATGCTGTGATAGTATTATCATAAAATAGAAACTAGCTGAATACACGTGCTTCGCTACGGAGTACATTAAAATTAAATACGACGGTCAATGTATGCAATTAATGCCAAAAGAATTATAAAAAAATCGTAACGGATATTTTTGTAGACAAAATAATGTAGAAGAAAATATTCAAATTAAATACAACGGTTGAAGTATGCAATTCATTTCTGTGTTTAATATCCATAAAGCATATTAATTTGAAATAAATTCTTAAAAAACTTCCATCTCAATGAGTCTAGTGGTTAAATTTCATCTTCTATTGTATTTTAATATTTCTTTTTTCAATTTATTTCGTTGACGCAAAATTAATTTAAAGTATCAGAAAAGGGTAAGAAATATCGGGATCAGCATTTAATAAACTAAATTCTATAAATTAATCTTATAAATATTGTAAAAATCAGAAAATGGAGGTAAATATTCGAAAAAGATTTTATTTTAAAGAAATTTTTATGATCTTTCTCGTGATATAAATTTTATAACCCACAGGTATTATTATTATTATTATTTTTTATTACGTCGATGAATTAGTCGGAAAGACCATTTCCCTGCTTGCGGCCCAATACAAACTAGCCTTAAAATAATAGTTGTCAAAAAGTAAAACGTTAGAACAAATTTTGTCTAAAGAAGCACAAACTGTCAAATGTCGAAAATCCATTGTCTCTCTATTTGAACGCAAAGGACAGTCAGGGGTATCCCTCACACCGATTCGGTGGATGTGTCCTTGTAAGTAGTCATGTCCATTAAGAGTTCTAAAATTTGCAGCAAAGGTTTGTCTGGGGAGATTCATTGGAACTTATTGAATTATTATTTTAATTATTATTATTATTATTATTTGGTATATATTTAATTATTATTATTATTTTAATTATTATTATTTGGTATTATTATTTTAAATGCAAACTTAAAAAAAGTTACAAAAACAGCTTAAAAATTTAATTTAAACAATCTAAGAAGAATTTTTGAAAAATCTTTCCTAGTGCACCCCTTCACAATAAGAAGAATCGCCATGCAAAATATCAGCCCTTTAGTTCCAGCGGTTTTGTCTGTGCGTTACGTGTCTGTCAGTCAGTCACGGAACTGTTTTATATATGTAGATGAGGGAGTTTTGAATCGAGGCAGATATCAAATCTGAGTTCTGAAAAGAAATGGCCGATTTAGTTGTAAAGGCATATAAATGCGTATTAAAGGTATAGAGTGTTTTCTCTTATTCAGACGTTTTTTATAGCTCTCAAAAGCACTGTAAATGGAACAATATTCTTCAGAATAGCTTTCATTCCACAGTCACTGAGCGCAGACACGTCTTACATGCAGAATACCATCAGGTGTTTAGATTATTAAGGTAAATCTCACAATTCTTGTTAAATTGGCATATTTTCTTAAGGGCCAATTTAAAAACAAACAGAAAAAATACTGAGCAAAAATATGATTATAACTTTACAATATAGTAATATACTTTTTCTTACTTGCGATAGAGAGGAAAATATTGTTCAATGGAGGAAGTCATACAATACAAACTTTGCAGTTATTTTATCAATATTGTACGAGGATAAAAAATAATCATAAATAACTAGAGATTATATCTTTAATTATCCATAAATTTAATTTCTAGTTATTTATAATAATTATTATTGATTAAATATCTTAAGATTATACCTTTAATCTCTTAGCATAATCTCTGATTATTCAAAATAGTTATTTTCTGTTCTCATGCAAAATTTCTAAAAAACATTAAACTATGTATTGTATGATTCTATTCAGCAATATTTTTCTCTCTATCGTACATAGGAAAATATATATCTTTAACCATTTCCCAATGTATTTGCTTCTACTTACGATCGAGAGGAAAAAATTGCTGTATCGAGAAGTAATACATTATATACTTTACAAATTTAAAAAAAATAAATAAGTTTAAATATCGTATTAAGATGTCTCTGTAAGTTATAGAAGATAATTGAATCGTATCCGGCATAGAAATAAACGTTTCCGTTTTTAATCGTAATCCTTTTCAGATTTATGATTCTAATCGTAAATCGTATCCATAAAATCATAAATAATGGGTTTAAATTTTAGAAATCTATCGTGGAGATAATTCAATCAGCCCCCAATTATGAAACTATAGGAACTAAAATCGACGAAGAGTCAATCATGTATTTATCGCATCATCGGTAACGAGCAAAGAGAGGAAATACTCGTGACGACCCAATCAATTCAAAGTTAATTTGAAAGTGAAGCGACAAAAATCAAAATGCATTCGTCTCCAATTTGCTATTGAGGTCAGTCTCTTCAAAACCCAAACTTATTCCCGCATACTGATAGTTTTATATGTTGCAATTTTATACGTGAAACAGAATATTTGGATTAATATTCGGGTTTGCATAAACTAAAATGTATGATTACTTGTCAGATGCAGAACTAAGAGTTTTTACAATCTCTTAAATATTGTAAAAGGTTAGCCCGTTTACAAAGAATAGAGAAATATTAGGGGGTGCGGTGGCCCAGTTGGCATGAGCAGCGGGAGAGTGATCTGAACGTCCCTGGTTCTATGTTCGTCTCTGCAAATCCACCGCCGTGTTCACTAATGGTGGCCGGGGCACGTAAAATAGGGCTTGGCTGCAATGTCCTTCAAGTTCTCAAATTTACCTCTGGGTTGCGGGGTAAAGTGTTCCGGTCTCGTCACTTGACTCGGTTCAAATTACGGGACCGGTCATTTAGCCGAGTCGGACTCCGATATTTGTGGCGCTGAATTGAAAACAGGAGCCGCACCGTAATCGCCCATAGCCTTCATGACTTGCTCTGATGTTGCTATCTCTCAAGTGGCACAAGCAACAACAGCAAGGTGTCACCATGATCTAACGAAGGTTCCACTATACGGTGCTCTCATTAGAAGAAACCAACAACTTTCTCAATGTTTAATAGGCGAATATCTATCGACAACCTGCCTTCCAGGTGGGAAAAAAAGATGTATGTTAGAATTAACTTGCTACGTCAAAAAACTGCTTGAAATCCCCATGTTGGACGAATTGTATTTTTTAACTCTTGGTTTAAATTTTCATGCAGGTGTTGAATCTCTGATGATTCAACACCTGCCTCCAAGTTCTCAAATTTAACTCTGGAGGTGCGGGGTCAAGTGTTCCGGTCTCGTCACTTGACTCGGTTCAAAATTACGGGACCGGTCATTTAGCCGAGTCGGACTCCGATGCTTGTGGCGCTGAATTTAAAACAGGAGCTGCACCGTAATCGCCCATAGCCTTCATGACTTGATCTGATGTTGCTGTCGCTCAAGTGGCACAAGCAACAACAGCAAGGTGTCACCATGATCTAACGAAGGTTCCATTATACGGTGCTCTCATTAGAAGAAACTAACAACTTTTTCAATGTTTAATTGGCAAATATCGATAGACAACCTGCCTTCCAGGTGGGAAAAAAAGATGTATGTTAGAATTAACTTGCTACGTCAAAAAACTGCTTGAAATCCCCATGTTGGACGAATTGTATTTTTTAACTCTTGGTTTAAATTTTCACGCAGGTGTTGAATCTCTGATGATTCAACACCTGCCTCCAAGTTCTCAAATTTAACTCTGGAGGTGCGGGGTCAAGTGTTCCGGTCTGGTCACTTGACTCGGTTCAAAATTACGGGACCGGTCATTTAGCCGAGTCGGACTCCGATGCTTGTGGCGCTGAATTTAAAACAGGAGCCGCACCGTAATCGCCCATAGCCTTCATGACTTGATCTGATGTTGCTGTCGCTCAAGTGGCACAAGCAACAACAGCAAGGTGTCACCATGATCTAACGAAGGTTCCATTATACGGTGCTCTCATTAGAAGAAACTAACAACTTTTTCAATGTTTAATTGGCAAATATCGATAGACAACCTGCCTTCCAGGTGGGAAAAAAAGATGTATGTTAGAATTAACTTGCTACGTCAAAAAACTGCTTGAAATCCCCATGTTGGACGAATTGTATTTTTTAACTCTTGGTTTAAATTTTCACGCAGGTGTTGAATCTCTGATGATTCAACACCTGCCTCCAAGTTCTCAAATTTAACTCTGGAGGTGCGGGGTCAAGTGTTCCGGTCTGGTCACTTGACTCGGTTCAAAATTACGGGACCGGTCATTTAGCCGAGTCGGACTCCGATGCTTGTGGCGCTGAATTTAAAACAGGAGCCGCACCGTAATCGCCCATAGCCTTCATGACTTGATCTGATGTTGCTGTCGCTCAAGTGGCACAAGCAACAACAGCAAGGTGTCACCATGATCTAACGAAGGTTCCATTATACGGTGCTCTCATTAGAAGAAACTAACAACTTTTTCAATGTTTAATTGGCAAATATCGATAGACAACCTGCCTTCCAGGTGGGAAAAAAAGATGTATGTTAGAATTAACTTGCTACGTCAAAAAACTGCTTGAAATCCCCATGTTGGACGAATTGTATTTTTTAACTCTTGGTTTAAATTTTCACGCAGGTGTTGAATCTCTGATGATTCAACACCTGCCTCCAAGTTCTCAAATTTAACTCTGGAGGTGCGGGGTCAAGTGTTCCGGTCTGGTCACTTGACTCGGTTCAAAATTACGGGACCGGTCATTTAGCCGAGTCGGACTCCGATGCTTGTGGCGCTGAATTTAAAACAGGAGCCGCACCGTAATCGCCCATAGCCTTCATGACTTGATCTGATGTTGCTGTCGCTCAAGTGGCACAAGCAACAACAGCAAGGTGTCACCATGATCTAACGAAGGTTCCATTATACGGTGCTCTCATTAGAAGAAACTAACAACTTTTTCAATGTTTAATTGGCAAATATCGATAGACAACCTGCCTTCCAGGTGGGAAAAAAAGATGTATGTTAGAATTAACTTGCTACGTCAAAAAACTGCTTGAAATCCCCATGTTGGACGAATTGTATTTTTTAACTCTTGGTTTAAATTTTCACGCAGGTGTTGAATCTCTGATGATTCAACACCTGCCTCCAAGTTCTGAAATTTAACTCTGGAGGTGCGGGGTCAAGTGTTTCGGTTTCGTCACTTGACTCGGTTCAAAATTACCGGACCGATGTTCTTCGAGGTCAAGTCAGACTTCAGCCGTAGTGGTGCCTCTCCTTAAAGTGAAGCTGCTTACTACCCTTCACCAATGACCTAGAATTTGAGGACCTAGGTCCTTTGGACTTGTTGTAGGCTTTCCTACACAAAGGGGATTGGAACAACAACAAAGAATAGAGAGTTACAAAATTCTCATGAAAGATACGAGAAATAAATAATTAAGGAGATCATTTTATAAGCTAAATCATGGAGATTTAAATCATAGAGACAGTCAAAATCGTTACAAAAATTTGTGAACACCGTTTATACAACAGGGGTGGTCAATGTATACAATGCTTAGAGCCATATAGGAATGTCTTCATACTTAGAAGATTATAAAACAGGAAAAAGTTATATTTGAAATGAAAGAAATTTTAAGCGTTGTTTTTCTCCCAACGTTATAAATAAATATACCATTCCCCAGTTGTTAGGACAATTAATATTTCTAAATTTTCATAGCATTTAATAGCTTTGATAATGCTTTTACTTTTTATTTTTGTGTCAAATGATTCAAATTGTGCGTACTTCGCAACCATTCAGATAAATGCTGTTTTTTCGATAATGAACATTGCTTATTTATTATGAATCTAAATTTAGAATACCAGGATTCTCAGTATTTAATAAGCGATTGTGTCAGAGCAGAAACCATTTTATGTTACCTTATAAAATCCTTGAAATTAATTATGCTGGACGTACATTTATAGTAAAAAATTGAAGCCTTATCTATAGATTTTCCCCCTAGTTATAGCAAATTTAATTTGAAACTCTCTCTAAACCTAGGATTTGAAAGTCTAATGTTACCAATTTATTTTAGTGAACATTCATTTCCTAGGTGTTCATTGCATTTATGTATAATTTACGCGCATGTATGTTACATAAATACATAAATATCTATTTTCATTACATACATATCTATTCCTCTTTAAGTATTCAATCAATATTTAAAAACTTCCTGTGTTGTTCAGTATACAACTGAATAAACATGCTGATCGGTTAGTTGTTTATTTTATCACATTTATCTCTTGCATTGCATAAAAATGTGTAATTGTAAAATTTAAATGTCAAACTCAGAAAAAGTGGACATTTCAAATTGCATGTATCATTATATAAGGATTATTAAACCTATACTGAAAAGGAATTTTAAAATATCGGTCTCATTAACTAATGTAAAAGTTTTAGAGCCATTAACACTTTACATTGGATGAATATTAAGATATATTCATCAAATGATTACAAAATCTGAAAAAGTAATACAGCGTGTCTTGTTTTTTAAAAAAAAAGCTATATCAATGAAGTAGGGAGATTTTGTTTTCTTTTGAGGGGGGGGGGGGCGAGTTCATGTTTGGTTAAAGACACTGATGATAAACGAAAGCACCTAATTTTTGGATAAGTGTGGGGTATTCCCCCCCCCCCCGCTCTCTCTTTATATATATATATATATTTATATATATACACGTACGTATGTGCGCGCACACACACATACACCTTATGTTTAAAAAAATATTATAATGAACATCTGTTTTGGGTAATTTACAGCTTATCCTGAAAAATACTACCTTGAGGAGGAATGTATTTATTTAAGTATGTACATGATTCTGGGATGATGTTTTCCTTCCGATTAAGAGGCTTACTTTTGTTAATTTCATTTAACCTTCAAATTTTATTTCGTACTGCTGTGTAATGTTTAAACAACTTTCCTTCTCTAGGGATTTAAAAGGAATTTGTGAAGACTTTCCATCAAAACAACATAGTTCAGGCTTTTAGCCTTTTAGCCAGAGCGGGCTTAAAATTACGTTTAATTAATGCAGTCAATGAATGAAACCTTGTTTTCTAATTCTCCTGCATTAAAGTGCGTAATACAAGTTCCGAGATAAACTATATTTGGAGATTATGAATATAAATTACTGAATAAAATTTACTTTACAATCTTTACTTATGGGTGTTGTGAGCCTCTCATATATTTCCTTAATATCGTGATATTTCGGAATCATTTCTCTTAACACATTCGGGAAATATAATAGTGAAATTGATATTCATAAGATTTGTGATAAACACTTACTCGGATATATTTTTTTTTGGTTTTGTCATTGCTTCGTATGAAATAAAGTTTTGCCAGTACTTACTTTTAATAATAACAAAACTATTCATGATTGAAAAATGTTCTTAAATCTCATGAAAACGGGTCTCTTTGGGAATGTGTATGTCCCAAAAATTTAGGATATGATTTTTTGTTTCACACAAAGTGTCCAAAGTTATTACTCCCCGTCCTGAGTTCAATAAGGCAATTATTGCACGTTGACTTTCTTCTCACAACTCCAAAGTGTGAAACATCTCTAATTTTCATTTGATGAAGCATTCGTTGCATGCCTCATTTATTGCTCCTCAACAAATTGAAGAAGATAGAGATCCACGTGTAAAACGAACAGGAATGGCATCTATTATCTACCTTTCATCTGCATGTTGCATCAATGATGTTTCCTCCAACTGTCTTAGGTTTAGCCCACATAGTTTTCGGAGAGTATAATTCCCCCTTTGGCTCCTCGATTGCTCACATGGCCTGCGATTGGTTTGACGTATCACGTGGTCTTCGCTCCATCTGCCAGAGTTAAATTCGAGTCTTTTTCAACGGATGACTTCGTTGCTTTGAGCTCTAAGCCCAGCCACACACCGAATGCAAAAAAACATTGCGCAACGTTTCTGTTGCTAGAGGTTGCGCAACCAAAATGTTTTATCGTGGAAAATGGTGATACATTTTGACTCGCAACGCTAGGTTGATTTGATATTTCAGTATTAGTAAGTAAGAACAGGGGAGTAGAAGAGGTCTGCAGCATTTTGTTCTCTGTTGAGGGAAGTGTTCAGTTTTGGGAAAGTAGTTTGGTCATAATTGTGGGTGATATGGCAAGTGAGGAAGTAGAAGTAGCTATTCTTTTGTGGAAATTTATACAATTTTTGGATGAAAAACCAGAAAGAAGCCGTTAGATTCACCCAATCAATAAATAAAGAGACATTGGCAGTTTTATTAAAGAACTTAGAAATAACCCAGATAAGTTTTAGAATTATTGTAGGTTAAGCATACCTACGTTTGATTATCTCTTGAGTATACCTCCAGAAGAAAGGCTTTTAATAGCATTGTTGAATAGCAAAAGTTTTTATGTTTTGTAAACGTATTAATATAAAGAGCAGTAACAAAAGAAAGACAAATATATAGTTAAGTATCTACTTTTAAATCTAAGAAGAACATATCTTAGAAAATATTTAAAAAAATCAATAAAAAAAAACAAAGTAAGCGCAATTTTTTTTTCCTTGTACCAATTTTGCCGCCCGTCAAATTTGCCGCTCTGGGCAGATGCCCTGCTTGCGCCTTGTTAGCAATGAGAACTAAGAATTACTTTAAAGGTTCATTAATTACTTGCCTTTCCAAAATTTGACGTCATGCTTTTCATTTCGTTTTTAAGCCGGTTCAAGTTAAAGCGATTTAATTCATAACTAAGCTGAATCTCTGACGCAAGTTTCTTGTGATTACGTCATGTTTGGAAGATTGCCGTACGTCATATAATTAAACATAAAAGTCTCTAGTAGATAGCGTATTTCGTAGAAGTTACAACCCGATATTTGAATATCAGCTTTTGACACCTGTATATAAGCCGTGGATACTTTCAGGAAAGATGAAATAGGGGTGTATAGAGGTGATGATATAGAAGATATGAGATGAGTATCGGTATTATTAGGTAGTATCAAGCTGTTCTGTTCATCAATGCGTTTATTAGGAAATCGGTGTCTATTCTGAAAAGATAACAAGATATTGTATTAAGCCTGCTAAAAGTAAGGTATTTTATATTACTTCAACATTTAAATCCCTTTTGATAGTCCATCACATTATAGGAAATAGACTGTTTGTTTAAGAAATTGATTCAATGTAAAAACCCGGTATGCATTACTAATGTTGCTAGTGAAGAATGAAGATATTGACATTGTTGTTTTCAACTAATTTTAACTAGTTTTTCAAATGAATAAACACTTTTATGTTGTTGTTAAAAGGCTTGTCGTCTATACATTATTTTAGGCATCTTCAATGGCTTTAACGTATACCTTTTTTTAACAAACATAGCTTTTATTGCACAGCTTTTACTCTGCTATTCAAATATATATAATAGAGAAATTATTAGAATTGTTGACGTACATGTCTTACATGTACGCTGACACGCCTCCCTAGATATGGCCCTGAGTGACGCAACGCTATGTTTCTTACTTACCTATATCTTAAAAAATGGGGGTGTCTGGATTACTTGAGGGCATGGTTTATTCAAATAAATGTGATAAATTGGTGTGGTACATACTTGGAATATTCAACTCCTCAGCTATATCTTGCCAAATTTTATTTATGACATCTTGGTTATGGTTGTTCTTCGCTCTAAAATCATAAATTTCTGGCCTTGTGTTCGCAAGAACTATCAACTTGTCAGCATCAGTCTCCATCTCTTTTTATTATAATAATGCAAAAATCCTCAACACGGAGCATTAATGAAAATAAAATGCGCGTGTTCCCGCACATGCGCAGATGAATCTTTTCACCAGCTGTGTGTCGAGAAACATCGGTCAGAGAAACATACACTTTTGTTGCAGCAACGTTTCCGAAATGACGCGACGTGTTTCAAAACAATGTTGCATCCGGTGTGCAGCACTCTCCTTTGATTATATTGCAGACGATACGTCCGATACAGAAAGCTAGAAACCGAAACGTTTTGCGGAATGTTTTGTTGCATTCGGTGTGTGCCCAGGATTAGTGGTTGAAGTTTTTATCGCTGATGTCGAGCTGAACACCGCAAGGATGGTTTCAGTTTCGGTTTATAACTGAAACCGAAAACCGTAGAAAATCGATTCGTTTTTTTTCGGATAACTTTTTTTCAAAGCAACTCTGCATAAGTTTATAAAAAAAGGATTAAAGTTAAAACTGAAGCTCACGCTTGGCGTTTTGTTTATACGTTTATTTTGGAACAACTAAATAATGACAAAAATACAAAATTTCTGTCAACAATTAAAAGAAGAATAGAAGCATGAAAAATTACAAATCTAATATCTTTAGCAAAACATCTTCATAAAACAAATCAACAGCTTTTAAAATCCGTGTTGAATTAGGCTACATATATACTTAAACCTATCGTCAATGAAATAGCTAATAATCCGCTAAAGAAGAGCCTCGCTGTACCAATACAGAATATTGCAATCTTACACTAAAAGAATTAAATTTGGCTATTGCACAAGCAATAAGGGAACCGGACACGGAAGATAATTTTGATGTTTTAAAGAAACAGATTGCATTATACAAAAATACAAACAATAAAATGAAAAAAAATTATTATTATTTGCGATTTTTATGCGATTAAAAGTATATTTAATGCTATTAAAAGCATATAGCCGACATCCACAGAAAGGGAAAGAGCGTTTTCCATACCATCCGATTTCTGTACAAGAAAATGATCCCTACGATCAGAGGATTCATTACACGCATTGGTAGTTTTGAAGTTCTATTTTTTTTTAAAGAAAAACTGAATTTATTAATTATTGCTCTCTTTCATTTTTTAATAACTTTATTTTTCTATAACTAAAAGAATTAAATTTGGCTATTGCACAAGCAATAAGGGAACCGGACACTGAAGATAATTTTGATGTTTTAAAGAAAGAGATTGCATTATACAAAAATGCATATTTGTATGAAAAAAAGTAATAAAAATTTCTATCAACAACATTTTTTATTTTACTTCTAAACCCCGAATAACCGTAAAAACCATGGTTTTTAGAAAATTACAAACCGGAAACCTCGTGTTTTAAAAAGTTCAGGTTTTCTGAAACCCTAACCGTAAGCAATGTGTACGAAGCTGTAAGGACTTTGCCTTAGATAAAAGACTGCCAGCCGTTTTGTATTTCATGCTTTAATTGAATTTCTCGACTAAATGCAGGCTAATTACAATGCGTATAAAAAAATTAAATTCATGGGTTCATGGCATCCACGAGGAAGGTCAAACTTGAGTTATCTCTGCGCTCATTCAAGTCTATAGGCCGGGCAATATCTCCTTGTCTCTGGTTCCAGCTTCGCTCTGATTAACTTCGTCTCAGAATCTCTGAATCTCAGCAACAACGAATTCGTGTTTGGCGATTTTATATAGCACTGCTAAAAGTTCTCGGAAGGTATGGAAAACGCCGCCTTTTATATTCAGTTATGTTCTCAGACGACTTGGCGCCTCCGGTCGGCAACTTCCTTTTGGTAGCTAGCGAACTGTTCTGTGAGCTGTCGGTAGCACTTCCGTCCATTATGTCACAAGGTGACATAATGGCCTCGTCTGTCTGCAGCCGTCCAAATCAACTATGTGCACAAACCGCGCGCTGGTTGGCCTTCCCAGAATTCCCACGCACAAAATATTCGCTATTGTACTGGAGTCGTTACACGGTCTTATATTGACAGTCGAGGCACGGGTCAAAATACTTTTGTCACGTAAAATATGCCAAACTGATACAAGGCTAGAATATTCGTCTCCCCACATTTTATAGGGATTAGTGTCCACAGTGTGGGTTCGGATACGCGATCGGCAATAAAGTCAGGGAAGTATCTGTGTTGTCCCCCAATAAGAAGGCAAAACTGGGGCACTGTTGGCGCACTTTTTACCGCGATTCTGCGCCATTTGACGCATTGGCTGCTCGTCAAGCTTTTGCTTGGGAGTTACCGAAAATGGTAGAAAATAGAATGTGATTTAAAAATGTGGACGGATGTTTGGTTCGTTCCACAGTTGTATCCAATAATGAAGTTTTTTGTAGTGTAGTGTTTCGAGGTTTTGGGGAATTTATAGAGAATCTATGCTCACTTCTACCCAGACTTGGGTGTATATAATTTGAAGTGGCACTCTATTTGAATTATATACAAACACAGTTTATACATGAAACAATGTTTATTGAATTCGCTGCACATATAATTGGCTTTTACAGCAATAAGCATGCGTACTACTTGTACGGAATGTAAATACAGCTTTCAAGAACAATATATTTTTATACTCACGAACAGTAAGTCAAACCAGCAGTACTGCCATGTAAACTTCTGGCCCGCTAAGCACTAGCGCAGCATAACACCTTTTCAACCTCCCCTTTTTTTTCATTAATCACGCTGCGTGGTATTTATACTAAGCGCGTATGCCAAAATTAGCATATCTGAAGCAGCTTCTTTAATTCACTCAAAAGTTCGATTCTTGTGAATCGAATCTTGTGTATACCTTACACTGGCCTCCCTCGAAAAAAAAAATTAGGTAACTGAGGTCTGAACGGCTTCAGTTAACTAATTGAAAACGCGTGCTGGTCTGACTTTTTACATAATGGGTGGCAAAGCCAAAAAACCTTCCACACGTTGTGTGGGGGAAAAACGCCACTACCATTTTACAAAACTAACCCCGAAGGGTCCAGGTGACACCATTACAC
Organism: Dolomedes plantarius; assembly: GCA_907164885.2. NCBI lineage: Eukaryota > Metazoa > Arthropoda > Arachnida > Araneae > Dolomedidae > Dolomedes > Dolomedes plantarius. The sequence continues at coordinate 10,936,279 of OU015495.1, forward strand.
AGTGGATTTGCAGAGTTGCGGATACTGGGCTGGCCAACTGCGCCCTAAAATATCTATTTTAATTAAAAGTGACAACACAATTGCACAGCATGACATTTCTTGACTGTATCTGCTCTCCCCCAATTTATAATGTACATGTGTTATGATTTGCGAAGTTAGTATGTTAGTTGTTTGTTATCTGTAGTTAGTATGTATTTTTTTTCACTACATGTCCCCTTCAAAAATTTATAAAACAACAGTATACCGTTTTTTTTCAGTGCCTCACCACTTCCCCTCAAAATGTTTACACAGTATATACACTGGGGAACTTCAAACCAATTTGGTTCGATTTTATTAAAGGGTGGGAGTTAGAATAAGAAAGTTGATACAAGACTTGTTCCTCATGAATGCAGCAACTTCACTGCACCAGTTTGTCCAATCCGTGGAACCTCTCTTGATGGTCGCAGTCCAAGTAAAGGGGTTCGTTGACCGTGTGGGCATCCTTCGTGCAGCAGGTCGTAGGTCCTGAGGCGCTGGTCCGGCTTGACGATGGACAGGAGGTCTCTTGGGAGGAGGCCAACATTGCTGGGCGGCTGATATCTTGCGTTCCCTGTACTTATGCAAAGGAGCTTTAAAATTGTCATTCTTCCTTTTCATAACCTTGTGTACCTTATGTGTGCCACGTTCATCCTTAGATGGAGGTTTTGTAGTGCACACTTTACTTTTCTTCGTACTTTTGCTTGTATCGGTATTAGATTTTAATGCAGATTCTATTTTTTGAAACTTATACGCCGCACCAACGTGTTTAGTAACTGGCTTTATCTCGCTGCTTGTGTCATGTTTTTCAACAACCTGACTCTGTTTTTTCGTATTTGTGCTTATACGACTTCTTGTTTACCGCCTTAATTACTTCAGTATTAGCAGTTTTAATGCTGGAACCTGAAGGCGCTTTTTCACGTTTTTTATCCCCCTTAACTTTAGTTTTATCCTCTTTTGACAAAAAAGTTTCTTTGAAACTTGCGACATCAGAATCGTTATCATTTAAATTCTTTAACACTGCTTCAGTTTTAGGAAGATTAAGCTTTTCGTACTCGTGCGTTTTATTGCAAACTTTCTCTATAACTTCCGAAGCATCAGCTAAACTACCTACAGTATAACTCTGTGTCAACTTTTCATCCTGATTCTCAGTCTGGTTTTCATGTACTTTATTTAAAACCATATTATCAACCTGGCCTACACAATCCCCATTCGGCTGGAAACTTGAAATAATATCATCACCTAGCAAGTTCCTAATATCGTTTAAAGAATTTTTATTGTCGTCAACTAATAAGTATTCACTAACTTCCGTAACGCATACTTCGTCATCTACTAAATTTCCTTCATTAACAGATGTGTGAATATCATCTAAAATATCAGGTATAGCATCAATAATATCAGGTATAGCATTAATAATATCAGGTATAGCATTAATAGAAGTGTCAGATGATTTATTTTCTAAACCACTAGCATTAGTATCGGCACTATTTTCAGAAATTTGTACTGGAATTACCTCATCATTCCAGCTAGACTCACTTTCTTTATAAGCCACAAAAATACCCTGACTTTCACTATTCTCAAAATAATGATTACTGTTCGGACAAAATAATACATTTGACCAAACAGTTTCAACAGGTTGAACCATATCATGTGAATCAACTTGCCAGTGCAAGTAAGGTGCTTCCATATTAATTTCTTTAAGTGCACTAATTTCATTATAACGCCGTGCGCTTCTATTATTTTGCCTGCGGTACTGCTTACGCTGCTGGTTTGAAACTCGCGAAAAATTTTGGCGCGGCTGTATAAAACTTCTCGTACCTGAATGACGGTGAGGGGTAGCGAAGAAATGTCTATTGTCATACTTAGCTAAAGCTTGAAGGAGGGTAACCTTGCTTGTAATTGTTTGATTATCTAAAAAATCTTGAACACTTGGCTTCAAACGTTGGATAACTATTTTTAAGATTATCGCTTCCGTCATTCCCTCTAAATATTCCTCACACTTGGAAATCTTTTCCATAGCAAAATCTAATGCAGACTGACCTTCACGTTGCCTTAGCGAATAAATTTCCGCTTCAATTTCACTTTGATTAAAGGTGTTTGGAAAAACGCTAAGAATCTGTTGCTTGAATGACGAATAGTCAAAAATCAGATTACTGCTTTGCATACACGTGTACCACTGATATGCACTACCTCTTAAAGCGGCTAGAGCAATTTTAAGTTTATCCCCCTCTGGGGTGCATTGTTGCTGAAAGTAATGCTCAATTTTCTTTAGGAATTGGCTTGAGGGGCCGCCATTGAAGGTGGCTTCGAATGGCGCAATTTGCTGAACCATAATTACCCGAGGAAAATTTCCAGCAGGATTTTGTTCTACAACACTCATTTTTTAAATAGTATATAAGTACTTACAACAATTTTATCAATATACGTACACAGTACACAGTTTTTAATTTCAATTATGTTCTTCGTTACAAATTTAACGCTAACTACCAGGGTATATATATTTTTCGGGCGCCAGTATAGAGAATCTATGCTCACTTCTACCCAGACTTGGGTGTATATAATTTGAAGTGGCACTCTATTTGAATTATATACAAACACAGTTTATACATGAAACAATGTTTATTGAATTCGCTGCACATATAATTGGCTTTTACAGCAATAAGCATGCGTACTACTTGTACGGAATGTAAATACAGCTTTCAAGAACAATATATTTTTATACTCACGAACAGTAAGTCAAACCAGCAGTACTGCCATGTAAACTTCTGGCCCGCTAAGCACTAGCGCAGCATAACACCTTTTCAACCTCCCCTTTTTTTTCATTAATCACGCTGCGTGGTATTTATACTAAGCGCGTATGCCAAAATTAGCATATCTGAAGCAGCTTCTTTAATTCACTCAAAAGTTCGATTCTTGTGAATCGAATCTTGTGTATACCTTACAAATTTAATAAATGTTTGTTAGTATATTTATAGACTGCTTATTATCGATTATAAAATTTAAAAACTAACGTCAACAGTCACCTATAAATTGTTTCTATGTTATAGCATTCTTGCAATGAAGTTGGTTACACAAATAACAGTGTTTACAGACGACTGCAATTTGGATAAATGCAGTGAGCAGAAACATACCTACACATATTCATAGATTCCGGAAATTATGTTAATAAGTTAACTGAACTTTTATTTCCATGAAATGTTCTCATCCTTTCCAGAGTTTATGATTTTATGTTAGTTCTCTTAATAGGCACTTCATAGAGAATCAGCGTTTTACCTCGAAAATTTAAAGATTCGATCATTATTACTTCAGTTTTAAATCTTACATAAATGTCAGATTTAAAATGAAAGTTATACTTGTGGAGGCGGAATTTTGGAAATCAAAGGATCATTAATAATTTCTGAGCCGTATCGACCAGAACGTGAAATGAAGTCATCAAAAATTCTACTTTAAGAAGCAGAAGTTAATACGATTATGTTAAATGTGTTTTCAAATGACCAGAAGTTTCATGAACATGGTATTAGCAGAACATTTCTGCATTTGCTTCGCCGTTACGATTGAGCAGGTTGTCTGAAATTCAAATTTTAATGCAAATGCACATCGAAACTCACGAAATGGAGGATTTGAAGATGTTAGTATTTAGGTGGCAGTAATTTTGTGTATTTTTATAAGCGTTATTTTCACTAGAGATTAATGCATTTGTGTACTATTTGAGTAAGTAATAACCCAGGTAAGCCTCAATAAAATAAGTGATTTCATATTCATTCAAATTCATATAGTAACAACATGAGGTATTACCTTCATTACTGTTGATCCTAGCCTCTAATACAGGTTCACTTTAGTTCGTTGTTCAGGACGTTTACGGTGGTACACAAGTAAATTTTAAGCGGACAGTGGAGTTTCAAAATAGTAAAATTTGTCCAAATATTCGATTTTCTTCATTTTATTGAATTGTGAAACTACGGGCGAGTAGGAATATGTTGCAAAAAGAATTTTTAACTTCTGTGATTACTTTCCTAGTTATAGGCAATTGTATTTAATTTAGATATTATGTGGGTACTAATAGCAATAACTTTAAATGTGTTTTTCTCAAAATAAAAATTTTCATGTCATACGAATATTCAATCTGCTCCAGGCGCATTTCTAATTATTGTATTGCTTTGAAACTTAAGTTTTATTTACTTAACTGTATATCAAATAAATATTATTGATAAAAATTATGCTTCGTAGCTCAGAATTTCTAAATTTTGTGCTTGAAAAGATGATTTATAGGTATTTTGCGAAATAAATAGGGAGTTTCACTATTATTATTTTTTCTCTTTATATTTTTAATGAATGCTTAAAATAGGCAATAAGTTTCATTTTTAGCTTTATAAGGTATCCTGTAAATAAAAAATTACATATTATAAGCAAAGGAAATGCGCATGGAACATTTTAATTAGGCCAATTTTTGATATAATTAATAATTCATAATTCATAAATTATTAATATTTCATCATTACATTTTAAACACTTTTACATATCTATGGTACTAATCACATATTCAAATTTCAAGCAAATCCATTCAAAACAAAAAAGGTTAGGTTTGAAGGTCCACTGTCCCCTTAAATTTAGTGTGTTTCATGTTAGAAAAAGGGCTTTCACACACAACTGATGTCGAACATGGAACAAGAGAGTGAAGTATTCAGTATTATAAATACAATGTTATACATATATTTCGTATTATATGTATTCTTTTTCAATTGCTTTAGTCCCATGGGTTGGTTAAAAAAGACCAGGCCGGCAGTTGTCCATGTCTGGTGTAGAGGCACCAACATCGCCCCCTTGGGACAACCTAGTTAAGACTGAGCATCCACAGGGGAGACATATGGTGGTCTCTCACCCTCCTCCAACCCATGTACCACATTGATGGACTCTCCATCCCATGGATTTAGCGTGGCCATACCCGGCGTAGACACGATGACATTTAGTGGCTCTTTTCGGCATTCAAACGTAGCACCCTCAGTGCCGTATTTCGACGTGCTTACCACCAAGATGTCATGGGCTCTATTACGATATTTCAGCTCTTTGCTGGCTGAAATTATCTCTTAGATATATGAAATAGAAATTTATCTGATAACCAACACTTAAACTTGTTCATCAAAATACATGGTGTTTCAAAACCAATCATCCGATTTAAAAAAAATCATAACTATTCATCAAGGAGGCACAGGACCGTGAAACTCGAGGAAATGACTATAAATAAGATCTAATTCTAACCACAAAAACTCAAGTAATAAGAGAAAATGAAATTTTCTTTCTTTATACATATAATGTACATATCTTTAAATATGTCGTATACAAAAATGAAAAGTATAAATCTATAAATAATTTTCAAATTAGCAGTTTAGAATTTTATATTATTACCTCGTGATTTGAGTTTGCGTGCATAATTACTTTCATACTATCAATAGGAAACTGATAAAACTACACTCATATGTATATTTCATGGTACTCTACAATTTAAAACCAGAAAAATGTACAATTCTGGAAAACTTTTTTTTATATGTGGGGAAATTGTGGAAATAAAAGTGATAATTTTTGAAGTTTTCCAATTTTATGCTCACTTTTTATTTTAAATAATATTTATTAGATTTTTTTGGTTTTACATTACAGGTAAATATATTACAAATGTATTCTGACCATTAATTATTTTCTGTAAACATATATCTCAATTTTATGATGCCGGCAGCACTTCATGATTTTTAGTCACCAGTTAATCATACAAAATTCTAAACTGCTAATTTGAAAATTATTTATCGATTTATACTTTTCATTTTTATATATGATATATTTTAAGATATGTACTTTATATGTATAAAGAAAGAAAATTTCTTTTTCTAATATTATCTGAGTTTTTGTGGTTAAAATTAGACCTTTTTTATAGTCATTTCCTCGAGCTTCAAGGACCTGTGCCCCCAATCCCTTTTGATCGAATAATGTATAAGCAGAAAGAGGGAAATATCGAGTTTCACGCAGTTGCCGACAAGTAGCGCTAACGCTCTTCCTTCGCCCGCCACTTAGTGTTTGTAAAGATGGCGCCTGCACAACAGAAATCCTTTTGTGCTCTATGCTTTGCAAAGTGTGAGTCCGTAACAACTGTTCAGCGTGATTTTCGTCGACAAAACTCTGGTAGATTGAAGTTCTTACCTCTCAGAGCATTAGGCGATGGTATAAACAATTCCAAGACACGGGTTGTCTGCGTACGCATAACAACCGTGGCAGCAGTGTATGCAGACATGTTCGCAAAAGTTTGCAACAAATTTGCCTACCGCATAGAAAGATGGCGTGCATCCAAAGGTGGGCATATTGAGCACCTTTAATTTGGTTTGTAAAAAAACTTTATGATTGGCCATGTAATATAAAATTAATTTCAAGTTTCTATGTTCAATATTCTTCATAATATAGTCATTTCAAATAGGTTGATTCTTTTTGAAACACCCTGTATATTGTATTTGACAAGAATGTATTGACGGAATGGTTGTTATAAAAGTCAAGCTCAATATAAGTACTCTAATGCACTTCTTGTTTAAAATTTGCAAAAATACTGAAGGAATCTATTTTATTCACTTGTTTTAAACGTTAATAAGGTATGAAAAATATTTTAATGACCCTTTTATTTGAAAATGAAAATTTACCGTAGTTATTAATAAATAAGCTGCGTCAAAGGTGTCATATCATTTGTCACAGATGGGGTACAGACTGTTTAATTTCTTCCCTTTTATTTACAGCACAATTTTTCACTCAATATTTATTACTCTTGTTTGGCGCAGTTTGTTCGCCAAACATCTAAACAAAAGAGCAAACATTTTAGTATTTTGGTTGTAGTTTTTCCCATTCCATATTTCCCGCCGTACAAGCAGTACAGCCGATTACAAACATATTATCAAATTGGAAAATCCAACTACGAAATGATCTCTAACTACGAAAACAAATCGGAAAAACTTAGATTCTCAGATAGCCATAGAAAAAGTAAAATATATGTCTTCAAGTTTAATGTTATAATGAATACCCTTTGACTCTTAACAAGTTTCTGATTGTTCTTTTCCGTCATTAGCACACAGTTCAAATCCCTTTACCGAGAACAGTTGTTAAAGGCTAAAGAACTCTAAATCAATTCTGGTATCTAGAAAAATAAACTGATACATAAAAAGTCATTGTAGCTTATACATGAAAGTCCCTGTGAAGGATCATAGACTTTTTTTCGAATGCGGAGGAACTTTGTCATTAGGCATTCATCTTTTGTTATTCACCGTGATTTACTAGCTACTTTATTATGGGAGCACCATGTGGTGAGCCACCATTGCTGTCTACGAGGGGAACGGGGGGCGACACGGAAACGACCAGGTCTGATTCGGGGTTTGAACCCAAAACAACTGCGTTGCAGCCTAGAAAGCTAACCACTACAAAGATTCGGCGGTAGGATCAGAGATGAGCTTGATAATATTTAAGTTTACAAGGGGCGCAGTGGCCCGGTTGGCAAAGGCGTCGAGCCAGTGATTTGAGGGTTACGGGTTCGAGTCCGGTCGCTGAAAAAATCCACAGCCGTGTTCACTAATGGTGGCCGGGGCACGTAAAATAGAGCGTGGCTGCAATGTCGTCCAATTTCTCAAATTTACCTCTGGGGGTGCTGGGTCAGGTGGTCTGGTCCGGCCACTTTACTCTGTTCAAAATTCGCGGACCATCGAACGGGTGCAGTGTGGACCCACCCCCTGTAGTGCACCCGGGGCAACGCATGCGGTGAAGTGATCTCACGCTTCCGGCTCTGCCCGGAGAAGAGCCTAGGTTCAGTTCTCCCAGCCATTAGAAAAGAAAAATTACGTTCACAGACCAAATCCAGTAAGTTTTACTTATCATCTGTTTATATAGTAGTATGTAGCTTTAAAGCATTAGGAATTTTTAACATCCTGCATCACAGACATTGTGAAAGCAAACCACATAGTGTTTCATAAAAGTAAAGTACAAATGATGATTTATATCTAGTAGCATGACATCATTTCATCTGCTCCTACACAATTACGTATATTCAATCGCACTTGTGTTTTCTAAAAAAAATAAAGAAGTAATATTATATGATATAATGAAGTTCAACAGCTGTTATTGTAAGGTAGAATTCAGCTGTTCCTTTGATGAAACACATATAGCTTTGCTGAACAGTAAAAAATGTTCAGGTTTCTTCACAAAAATAAAATTCTTCAATGAAAATATATACTCATTTCAGCATTTTCTTGAAAGTTTAAAACCCAACTTCATTTTTTTTTTTTAAAATCCAATTTATTTTGGCAAAGAATGATTTTAGAGGCAAAAAAATTAACTTTCTTCCTAAGGACACATACGATGGGTTCCCTGTACAGCTTTCTTTTCCTTTCCTATAAGAATCTTTTTTTAAGTCAGGAAACAAATATATTTCAGCTTTCTTCTTTAGAAGTCAAAACTGTACTTTTTCTTTATAAGAAGTTAAATGTATTTGAAAGCCCGTTTTATCCTTTTTGTTCTCTTGCTTTTGAAGAATCCACACAAGAGTTAGGCTTAATACGGATTGTAGTAAATTACATATATTTGAAAGGCTACTGCTAAGTCTATTTCTTCATAGAGTAGATAGTTTAATTATGCACTGGAAAAAAACAAAAAAAATGGGTTTGCATTAAAAAAATCATAAATTTGATGCATGCATACCACAAATATTCATATTTTCATACAAGATGAATTTTTCATTTTTAAATATTTCAAAAAATTAAAAAACGGGTTTGGATAATCAAATTTTGATAGTATATGGAAATGATATCAGTATCAGAAAATGTTGGGGTATATAAGTTTTAAAGGGGTCCAGGACAAAATTCTTCGATTGTTCGAGATAAATTTTATTTCATTAAAAACATTTTGTATTATTTTCCGATTAAAATGATGTTTAAATCATGTTTCTATCTTAATTAGATCAAGAGATATTAGTTTTTGTTTTGCTTCATTCTAATAGCAGCCAATCTTTGTTTAAACATTTAAATGCGTTTTTCTGCATTATAGGTTTTTTCACCATTTCTCGACTTTAAATTGTTATAAGTCAAGAACTGTTAAAGATAAATGGTTCAAAGTAGGAACATGTCTTTTTCAGTTATTTTACTTTAATTTTGATTCAGCAAATTTGACAAAAAAATATTTAATTTGAAAATATGATTTTTTGAAAATAAGTTACATCATTTTAAATTTTTTTTTCTCTAAATATTTTTTTATTATTTTTAAAATTAATATTTAAAAATAAAATGCTGAATCAGAATTAAAACTTATATATTTCTGTTTAATTAAATGAAAAAAAATTGAAATAAAACAAATAATATTTCGAGTGTTAACGATTTTAAATTACCCTACTTTAAAAAAATTTTAATTTAAAATTTTTTAAAAACTTTATGAGTTTTGTTTACAAATTATATGGTTGACCATCACGAAAATATTCAAAATTTTAAGAAAATAATTAAAAAGTTTTTAAATGTGTTCCGGACCCCTTAAATCAATACGTATTAGTTCAGGAAGCATAATTTTGGTAGAACCGTAGTAATTATTTAAATTTCTATTTAGTGTTTAGAATCAAGAATACATTTTAAATTATGTTTACGTGTGTTTAGCCTACTGAAACTTTTACCACTGAAATATAAACCATAATGGTATCTTCAACACTTATATACTGAAACAAAATTAGCTAAGAACTTCGTTTGTTGAACATCACATGCGTTTAATCAAATCCATTTAAAATTTGTATTAATAAAACTTGTAACGTACCATAAGACAATTTCTAGTATAATTGGTTTAAATAGTGGATTCTTTCCTCAAATTTGAGAATATTCCTAATTGGAAAGAAAAACACAGAAGTTAGTATAAGTTGAGAAAACTACCATACATTTGTCTTCTACTTTTGGTGACACGTCATTTCAAGAAATAATTGGAAGAAACTTCTATTCGTGTGATCTAATTGTGCCGAAAGTGCAAGAATTATATCAACCATTAGCTGACATTTCTTTTTCTTTCTCCTTTAAACGTGCAATAAAACAACTAATCATCGTATCTGCCCTGAGCTTTAAATATCTTGAGCAGATAAACTCTTAGATTTAGAAGTATGTGTAAGGAACAAAATGTTACATTTCTTAATTGCTTTTCCTGTATTTCTTTACATTAAATATTCATTTATATTTAAACGCAGATAATTTGTTGGATACTGATCATTATTGCACTTCTACCTCAATATTTTATGGCTATGAAAAGATGATTTATAATCCTATTGCAGTATCAAAGGTCCAAGAAATGCTGCTAGAAAGGTATTAGTAAAGTTTTTATTTTCATTATATTTTTCTACCATTTGGTCTCAAAATACAGAAAATGCTAGCATTTCTTGTGTTCAGTTCGTAAGATACAGGGTGATTTTTTTTAAATTGATACTACTCAGAGCGATCTGTAGCGCGATCTATCAGCCGGAATTCTACCAAAATTGATAGAGGGACTCTCGGGTGCGCTGTCGTTATCGGCGCACCCGATAATTTGCATAAAAGGCCCTAAGGGTCTTTGACGGCCCTAAAGAACAACATTTCCCTGACTTTGATGAACATTTCTGGTGACATGTTACGCTCAGTCGTTTATAACGTAGTGTTCAGGATGCAATGTGTCGTCCACCAGGACTGTGGTCACATTGAAAGAGGGAAAAGTGAATTTGCTTCATGAAGTGGTGTTGCAGTGAAATTTCTTTGTTTGGTTTGGTTTGGTTTGGTTTAGAGCGCTACGGTCAACGTTTTGATACAAGAGGGCTAATTAGAGCGGGACCTACAGTTTAAAGCCGATTCTGAACGGCTGCAAACATCCATGCCAACAGTGGGGCTTGAACCCGCGGGATCTGAACCGAAAGCCAGCGCCCTAGCCATTTGTCCATCACCTAGCTGAAACTTCTTTCTTATTCATTTGGCTGCTTACTGCTTTATCGGTATTCATCCCTTATCTTTATAGCCCGAAATTCTGGCGCTGATGTCGACTACAGAGTCGTGAATTAGTATTTTGATGTTTTACTTGCCTTTTATGCAGATTCTCGGGTGCGCCGACAACAAAACCGCCATATCATCCCCTATCGGAGACTTTTGGAACCTTTTGTTTTCTCACGGAAACTCTTTCCCATATCGTCCTCAGTCCCTCTATCAATTTTAGTGGAATTCAGCCTTATACATCGCGCTACAGACGGCTCTGAGTAGTGTCAGTTTAAATAAAAATCACCCTGTATCTCAGTCTAAGTCTGGTGATGATATCAAAATGAGAAAAAATCTTAATATTTGGAAAAGCGTGCAGTAAAATGCAAGTTAGTGAATACAGAGTTTGTGATATATTATAACAGACTTTCCAAATTGATCACGATTGTTAGACGTAAAGTGTTTGTGCCCAACTCCTTTTATTAGAATTATATTTAATTTTTAATGAAAAATAACATCTAAGGTCTTAAATATGAAGAAATCAGCTCCCCTCTCTCTTTTGTATGTCCCTTGCAGAGCTGAGGGGGCCGGCTCCGAATTTAACACTCGGTATTGGGCACCTCAATTGTAGGAGTCTAACTTCTCTTTGGTGCCACTACAATTTAGATCAAGTACCCCCAGGATTGACATTGGGAGGGGGGATATAGTACCCTTCGCCCACACCTGCAAACCCCACGGTTTAAATGTTCGGCTGGCAGATTTATAATGAACCCATCCCCGGAGTAGACAATATATATTTCAGTGGCGCGTGTAGAAACTCGGACGGAGCTCCCCTAGTATCCGATTCCAACGGATTCCACTAGGTTGATAATGGAATCAGTTATAAAGTAATTCTAAATGTATTGGCTTTCCTTCAGACCTAACAGTATGTTCGAAATGCTACTTGTAGTAAACTCAATATTCCTAAGAGCTTAACTATCACGTCATTTGATTCGTCTGTACTTGATCGAAAGTTCTTTTTTTTTATTTGAGGGACTTCTTTTGTACTCAAAAGGGCTGACTTTGCTCGTTTAATTGTTAAAATGAGGGTTTTATCTGATGTTAACATAAAACGTAACTGCGAAGATTCTTTTATCTCCATCAAGTCTTTGCGGTATCGTAGAAATACGGTTTTTGATATTTTGCACACTTTTGAGTGTCATGTCGTCACTGAGCTTTATTTTATTTCTAAGGCATCCAGTTACAATGTTAATGATTGTTGTTGCGGCCGTGATTATAAAAGATCAGCAAATTACATTAAAAATAAAAGAAAAAACTAGAATTCACTTACCACACTTTATTTAATACTTAAGCTAGGAGAGCAAAAAAATTATTTGCACGTGGACATCACAATTCTTTCTCAAAAGACCAAGAAACATTAAAATGTCTTGAATCCATTACATTGGCCAATTCCGCATTTGTACAAATCTGTCTAACACATGCGCAGGAACTTGGCTTACATAAGCTCGATTCACTTTTTTGTAAAACCCTTCGTAGATTAATTACAATTCCTTTGTGCTACACGTAAAACTGCGTGCTTCAGAAAGCCTTCTCTATAAGAACATCGATGGATCTTCTCGCCGAAGAAAATTCGAAGACTGACTTCACATAACTTTCTTGAGCCGGAAGATTCGAAATTCGACACACCTTTTTTGTTGCCAACGTTTCTTTAAAACTTTGTAAGAAGTTATGGAGAATGTCCATGCTCGCGCATTCATTGCCGAGTCACCGCTTTGAATTGGGCGAGCAGGAGCAAAGCAAATCAGTTCCGTCTAGTTTTAAATCGGATGTTCCGGAACTAGTTTTAAGTTGATGTATTCATAACATACTGAAAAAAGCTATTTTGTCGTCTAGTAAAAGAAATCTTATTTCAAAATATTTTACATTATTTTTGTTTAATTGATCCAGTTACGTTTCATGTATAACCAACGGGAAAGCTCAGGGAAAATTTTAATTTTTCCTTAATTTTTTCCCTTTGGAATTTATTAATATAATTGCTATGATAAACGTTAACAATGAATAAAATTAGAACTCGATTTTTACAGAAAAATGAGATAATCATTCACGTAAAGTGGCATAATTCTCTCAGGAACAAAAAACAAAATAAGCAAGAGAAACCTTTTTTTACTTTTAGATTGAAAAGTTTCCTTATTAAAAAATTCAATTCATGGAAGGAAGGTATAAGAGAATTAATCTGTTGCAATCAGTACGCTTTTTTCCAAAGAGGTGTTCTCTTATAACAATACACACCTCGCTGAAGAAAGTTAAATAAAGTATATCACAGTCAGTTGTTCAAGAGAAGAAAGACAGAGCTGGATCTGTCTTTAAAACATAAGAGCCAGAGAGAAGCAAATTTTACACGAGAATACAAGCAAATGTAGAAAAACTTGGTGAGAGCATCTAAATTGAAGCTGATAACAAAAAGTATGTAAAAACCAAGGAACATGAATGGATACTAGCCCCATTGGATTAGCCCAGCACACTGTAATCCTATGGAGAAAAATTTTGTCGACTTGGATTTTTTTTTTAACGTAGGATTACATTCCTCAATAACGGTCCTAATACATTCCTCAATAACGGCAAGTAAAATTTCAGATGTCCTGCGTCACGAGTTATAATTTTGGCAGCGCACCAAACCCAGTTTGTATCGCTTTAGCAAGCAGTAAATAGTTAAACAGAGAAGTATCAAAATGCGTCAAAATTTTGACATAATGCTATATATATATATACAGAGAGAGAGAGAGAGAGAGAGAGAGAGAGAGATACATACATATATACATAACACATACATACATATATACAAAAAAAAGAGGTAAGCAACGATAGGTAATTCTACGTTAATAACCCGCGGTAGTTTCGTTAGAAGAGACTACCTGAAGTTTTTTTTGTTAAATTTTACTCCGTAATAGAGAAAGATTTTTTCTTACTTGGATGTCTTTTTAATTATATAAAAAAAGCAAGTAATATTTTTAAATATGAATTATTCGGATAAAATAAGTGGCATACGGTATTTTAAACGGAAATTATTTCCCCTAGTGGACGAAATGTCTAAAATGAATCAGATACCATAAGTAAAAAATTACTTCCTCTATTATGTAATGCAGTTTAACAAATCTTTAAATCCATGTCGACAGTCATTGAAAACATTTTCTCGATACGTTAACATTTAAAAAATCAAACGGAATTACTACCGAGCAGATTTATAACAATCCTTTGAAATATGAACGTATTAGTAGTGGCAGTTGTAATTATTTGTACTAGAACTATTATTTCCTATCAACAACTCGATAATTACTAAAATAATTTGATGCGAAAAATTTACGATTACTTTTTCATCTAAAAACTAATTCTAGAATTTATCATTGATAAACTACATATTTTTTGAAAGAAATAAAAATTAATATATTTCTTTAAAATAACGATACCTTTTGAGTCGCATCCCCGAAAGTATATATATATATATATATATATATATATATATATATATATATATATATATATAGTATAAAACCCGCACTTCGCTACGGAGTACATTCAAATTAAATTCAACGGCCAATGTCTGCAATGAATGGCAAAAAAATAAATATATATACAGTGGAATTTCGATCGATCGTTTTTTCCGTATGTGTCGTTCATTTTATCCAGTCCCAACAATAATATTGCTTTGTTATGTTTCCGCATCTATCGTTTTCCTTGCATTTATAGTTTATTTCAATCGGTCCCTTGGAAAACGATAGATAAAGATTCCACTGTATTTATAATAAATACGACGGTCGATGTATACAATTGATTGTATATATATTTATATTTATAAAAAGAACTTAAGGTATATTTATTTTTTTGGGATAATATCCAATCGTCTGCTGCATTAGAAAGAAAAAAAAATTCTATTTAGTTGTTATGCACGTGAGGATAAATTTATTTAAAGTGCCAGAAATAGAAATCACGTGATCAGCATTTAATAAATTAAATTCTAAAAATTAATCTTTAACAATTCACCAAAAATCAGAAAATGGAGGTAAAGATTCGAAAAAAATTTCATTTTAAAGGAATTTTTATGATCTTTCTCGTGATATAAATTTTATAACCCTCAAATTTTATAAGTATTATTTTAAATGCAAACGTAAAAAAAGTTAAAAAAACAGCTTAAAAATTTAATTTTAAAAAATCTAAGAAGAATTTTTGAAAAATCTTTCTTAGTGCACCCCTGCACTATAAGAAGAATCGCCACTGAAAATTTCAGCCCTTTAAGTCCAGCGGTTTGGTCTGTGTGTTGTATGTCAGTCAGTGAATGAGTCAGTTACGAACTGTTTTATATACATACATACATATATATATATATATATACATATATATATATATATATATATATATATATATATATATATATATATATATATATATATATATATATATACCCAACAAACACAGGACTGACGGCAGCTTATCGGGCCAGTGCTGGAAGCGCCGGTAGAACGACAAGTACGGGAGAAATTTCTGGGCCGTTCGCGGGTTGTTTACGAACCTTCGAAGGGGAACGCTTTGCTGTTTACGTGTTTCAGGGCCTGTGATGGGTTGATATGAACCGCGCCGATACCGACATGGCTCCATCGTACCTTAATCGGCCGTCCGATTCGTAGCCATAAGTAGCAGAAATCTGTATCAGAATTATGGATTTGAAAGGGAAGGTGATGATTAAACAAAAGATAGTTTTCAGAGAAATAGCTCTTATTTCTGTGTAACCTCTTTTACGAGGAAAATTCACATAACATTCTTGGTATGTAAAGATTATATTATGTGAGAAGTGTAAGGTAATCAAAAAGTAGTTTCATTGTTAATTTTTTATCTATTACTGGAGAAATTTTAAAAATATCTACTTAAAAATGGAGCCTTGTTGCACCACTCTTTATTTAAAAGAGAGGAATTAGTGGTGTCTATCTTATTTTACTACTCATTTATTTTTAGCGGTGGATGTCACACATTTACGTAGCAACTTCCACAATGAATTTCCTAGTAAGTATTAAAGATATTTTTTCTTAATCAAACTCTTCTCTTTTTGTTTTTACCTGCACTGCAAAAATAAAATGCTATTTAGTGCATGTAACCAAATTATAATTATACCTAAAATGTATAAGAAAGTGCCTCAGCTACCAAAATATATTTGCAGTTGTTAATTTTCAAGCACATATTTCAGACGGGTATGATTTTGATTTTGAAACGGATATAGACGTAGATCTCCAATGTGGGGAGAGGTTCCATATTTATGCCCTCTACTTCTGAAAATAGTTCTTATTTTGTGGAGCTCGTCTAACACCATTGGTAGCAAGAATTGTTAGTAAAAGATATAGAAAAGAGATAGCATGTTCCTGGAATTTCTGCAGTCAGAGAGAGTTTGCAAGAGAGTTTAAAAATGTTAACATTTGTAAACAAAATATTTTTTCTTATAGGTTATATTGCCATAAATAGCCTATGTATTAATATTTTTTTACGACATTTAAAATTTTTTTTGCCGTCGACTAACATCTACATGTTAATTACATATATTTTTTTAATTAACATGAAGGAAATAATCTAAGAACTTCAGCTTGCCAGCCTTGAAGCAGGGGAAAGAGAGGAAAAAAAATGCCAGCCGCGGGACTCGATCCCGCCACCGCTAGGTTACAAACCCAGAGCGCTACCACCCATGCTACGAACCACTCAAGAAAAATGTGTGAATTACCGATAACAACCAGAGCATGTTGGCGGTTTCAAGATAATCTTCGTGCATGTTTGCTAGGGTGGAACGAAAAAACTTTTTTTTTAATTTAAATATGCTATAGTTTTCAAAAGTTGCCTCTTGGGATTAGAATAAAGAATATAAAATAAAATTTTATTGTTCTACTAAAATCTTTTCAAGTACCGCAAAGTGCTTCAAAATGGATATTTTTATATAAAAGTGATAAAATTTGTATTTTTTTATTTCTTTTATAGTATATTAAAATAATATATATATATACATATATATATTGTAAATAAAATATTCAAAATACGATATTTTTACAGGAAACTTACAATTCTAAGTATTTCTAACTGTTAAATGCCATTACAGAACAACTGATTTTGTAGAATTTCGCGATTTTCATCATATTAATTTTACAGTAGCATATCTTAATAATACACAATTGAATGAAAGAAAAACAATTTTTAATTAACGGGCATTAGTTAAAATAAACAAATCTCACTTATTTAGAAAAATATTAATAGTGATTAATGTCTTTAAAAGCAAAACGTTATTTTGAAAAAAACATTTATGTTTTTCAAAAGTCCATAGTAATCACACATGGTTTCCATTGCTTATTTCACTGACACATTGAATTGTTTTTTTTGTTTGAAATTTTGGCATTTTCTTTTGAGATTGTATTTTTGTTTTTATCAATGCATCTCTTGCAGAAGTGTCACGAACGGACAACTCGGTATAGAATTTAACAATCCTTTCTTTCTGTTTGTGTGTGACATGGAAAATTATTGAAGTCAATACGTTGACTCTCGTGATCAGATTCTTTTGCTTCCTTTATAAACGGCTTTAGTTTGTCATCAGAAATATGGCTCTTCATAGGAAGTCCTGTTACTTTAACATCATTCCATTCAATCATGTCAGTATAATACTTGGTATCTAAATTTATATGTTGGTTTAAAAACTTTCTGATGTCCCCTTCAATTTTAGCCTTTATGTTTAGAATCAGACTTAATCCAAGCTCTCTTATGTGACTGCGATCATCTGATATCATACAAAGGAGGAGATTTTCAGAAGCAGCAAAGTATGCATTTCTTTGAATAACTGGGTGAATTAAATTTTTAAGAGTCTGATGGAGGTAACGTGAATAGCTTGCAAGTTTCCACAGGTGCTTTGATCCATGGATACAAGATGCTTTCAGCTTTAGGTTAAACCAAACAGCTGCATAAACTTTCAAAATGTACTCAGTCAGTATTCGGAGATTTTTTGCAGGATATTCTGTTCCCGCATACAAGGGAAGTATTCTGTTTGCTAATCTATTCCATCTTGAATGACAAAGTTTTCCTGGTTTTCTCATGGACAAATCAGAAGAACACCTCCAAACACAGATTGCATTACTCATTTCTAACAAATATTTTAGGTCCACACGTAAATCTTCCTTAATTTCTAGTAACGGAATGTCATTTTCAATAGGTGCAAATTCGATGACTGGTAGTTCATAGCAGTTTTCTAGTAGTTTACCTACACTGCTGGCCACCCAAATTGCAACACCAAGAAAGACAAGAGATATCACAACAAAATTTATTTTGTAGATAACATGTTGACCAAGTATCAAATGATTAAATTTATAGACTTCTGTGAAGTGTGGTTCCTGCCAAAATCAGTAGCCAGAGTAGCCGCCATTGTTGGAGATCACCGCTGTCACACGCCTCGGCATTGATTCAAAGAGACTTTGGATGAGTTCTTGGGATACAGCAGACCAAGCAGCTTCCACACGTTGCCAAAGTTGATCTGCTGTGGCAGCTGGGGATGGAATCTGGGTCAAACGTAGAGCAACCATGGACCACATGTTTTCTATCGGCGAAAGATCCGGAGAGCGAGGCGGCCAGGGAAGCAATTCAATCTGGCGATTGACAAAGAACCGTTGGACAATGCGTGCCACGTGTGGTCGCGCATTATCCTGTTGAAATATGGCTGTGGGCAAGCCCTGAAGGTAAGGAAGGACAACTGGCTCCAACACCTCGGAGATGTAGCGCTGGCTGTTTAAAGTACCGGCAATGCGTACTAGAGGTGTGCGAGAGTGATATCCAATACCGCCCCATACCATAAAACCCGGTGCATTACCAGTGTGGCGGTGCATAACGCAGCTGTTCAGCATCCTCTCTTAACGGTGTCTCCAGACTCGAATGCGACCATCGTGGTGTTGCAGACAGAAGCGTGACTCGTCAGTAAAGACAATTTCATTCCATTCTGCCGTCCACATCCTTCTGTCATCGCACCATTGGCGGCGGAGATGTCTGTGTTTCTGCGTCAAGGGTAGACAAAGCAATGGACGTTTTGCGGACAGACCACTCTGCTGTAAACGGCGTCGAATGGTACGCACAGACACTGGATGATGCGTTACAGACTGCATGTGCTGTGCTATGGTTCGATATGTCACTGAGCGATCCGTCACTGCCATGCGCACAATTTGCCTGTCATCACGTGAAGTGGTGCACTGAGGTGGATGCGATCGAACACGCCAGTCCGTCGTACCCTCCTGCATCCAACGATCACATATCCGCATTACAGTTGTTTGGTTTCGTCCAACACGACTACCGATTTCCCTGAAAGATAATCCACAATCTCGGTAGGCCACTATCCTTCCTCTGTCGAACTCGATACTTGATCAAAAGATGATCGCTGTTTTCGACGAGGCATAATTGATCGTTTTTAGAGAAAACCACAAGAAAAACACAATTGCCGAACTTGAAATCGTCGAAATCTCCAAGCCTTAAATAGCGCTTTGAAGTGGCGTCACAGGCGCGCGTGATGTGCGTCTGCGCTGAAATTCTAATCATTTGCATATCTCACCTCCACTAATACATGCTGTAAATTTCATGTTATTAGCATGTTTCCTTCAGGGTGTTGCATTTACAGTGGCCAGCAGTGTATTTCTCCTCCAAATTCATTTGGACCTTTAATTAGGATGTAGGGGCAGTTCATTTACTTGAAATAGACAAATCAACCACTGCAGTGGCCTTCTTAATTCCTTTTCCAATAAAGGAATCGCACCATTATTCAATCCAGTGTTCAAGCCAGTTCCATCACATCCAATTACAGTAATTTTTAAGTGTTGGTTGTTGCCGTTGAAAGTGCTATTATGCCATCTTTTATACCTTATCCAGTGACAAAAATCTGCTTCAGAAAATTCCTCCTTTGTATGATATCAGATGATCGCAGTTATGTAAGAGAGCTTGGATTACGTAGGATTCTAAAAGCAAGGACTGCAAATGAAGGAAAGTTTTTAATTCAACGTATAAACTTTGATGCCAAGGATTTTATTGATATGATTGAATGGAATGATGTTAAAGTAACAGGATCTCCTATGAAGAGGCATTTCTGATGAAAAACTAAAGCAGTTTATAAAGGAACCTATCACGAGAGTCAACGTATTGACTTCAATAATTTTCCATGTCACACTGAAGCAGTAGAAGGGATTGTTAAATTAGTTAGCGAGTCATCGTTGTCCGTTCGTGGCACTTCTGCGAGACATGCATTGATAAAAACAAAATTACATTAATACCAAAATTTGAAACAAAAAGAAAAAAAATTCAATGTGTCAGTGAAACAAGTGATGGAAACCATGTGTGATTACTATGGACTTTTGAAAAACATGAATGTTTTTGTGTACTACAAAGGATAAGGAACCAAAACAAAACAAAACAAAACAACAATATAAACTTGAAAACGACAATATAAACTAGAAACAGAATAAACTTGAAAAATATACAAGAACTAAATAGCTGTGATTTGTTTGTTTTAACTATGGTCCGTTAATTAAACATTGTTTTTCTTTCATTCCAATGTGTATAAGAATATGCTACTGTAAAATTAATATGATGAAAATGAGATGTATTTCATTATGATTTGAATTCTTTAAACTGTAAATACTGTTCATATGACTAAGATTTCTTATAATGACAAACTAACAAAAATTTTGACATTGTAAGAGTAGCTCAGTGGTTTGATATAAAAAAGGGGGGTCGTCGTCTGTGTTTTTAGCTTCTCAGAAGCTTATGAAAACAGAAAAAAATGCTTCAGCTATCGAATTTGATATTTGGTTTAAATTCGCCGCCATTTTTGAAAGATCGGGGAAGAAAGGCAGGACTTCGGATGAATGGCAGCTACGTGGACCAATGAACGACGTAGAGAACAACGCTTTTGCACGGGTTGCCACTTTAAAGCGTGACGTAGTTAGGGTAGCTTCACTCATAGTGGGTGCCTCTTAAAAGAA
The DNA here is from genome assembly GCA_907164885.2 of Dolomedes plantarius. NCBI lineage: Eukaryota > Metazoa > Arthropoda > Arachnida > Araneae > Dolomedidae > Dolomedes > Dolomedes plantarius. The sequence continues at coordinate 10,957,295 of OU015495.1, forward strand.
ATTACCTCCAGCTTAAGAGTAAGTAACATTGTTTATTGTTTAGAGATTTGTGATTAAACTAATTGCAGTTATTTAAAATAAATTATTGTTTTTAATTTTCAACGTTTCAAATTCAATGCATATATTGATGTAAAAGAATGGGTAGGATTAACTGAGTTGATCTTAAATGTCTTGCCTACAGTTAGTAAAGGATATAAAAGTTAAATTAATGTAATTGAAAGTTATACAAATTCCAGAAACTTCATTCTAACACTGTTTAATTTAGATATACATTTATGCAAATTCTTTTGTATTTAAATGAAATATGTAATTTTATTTTGTAGTAAAGTAAATATCTTTTTGTTTGTATTTAACTTCGTAGATAAGATCAACAAAACATCAGCCTGGCTTAAAGGATTGTGGAAAGCATCAAAAGGTAACGTGCTATTCTAAAACTTAATATTGTGGCATTTGTTAAGAATTGTAAGATTTCAAAATTTAATAATTATAAATTTCCTTGCAAAACAAATAAGATAAATAATATGTTAAGCATTTTAAAAGAATTTGGATTAAATGAAAACAGTAATGAGTGATGGTGAAAATGTATTAAATGTGGTAATTGAATTGCTTGATGTTCTACGACATAAAATTTCTGATCATCCAAATACAATAATTGACTTCTTGACTGAACAACTGACTTTATTATTAACCAAAAAAAGCCTTTCATTATAGTTCTGAATCAATGATATTTTGTAGTATATTATATAGTAAATATTTGAATGTTTAGAATAATTATGTCTATCAAAGTATTCTCTTTAAGCATACAGACTTCGTTCCTTTCCCAACCTCCAGTCAACCAGAGCAGGAAATTATATAAAAAAGAAAGTTAATATTTTTCTTCAAAATTTTTACTTCTAAACTTCTTTTGCATATGTTCAACTTCATGCTATAATTTTTAAAAATTCTAACAGAAGTTTATTGATTTTATACTTATAGATCAGATATCTGATATGCATATTTTTAACACAACATACTATATAATTCTGATTTATGCTCAATCATGCAGTCTGTATGAGTGCAGAAAAGAAGCAACTGGAAAAAAAGTCATGCACTTATCAGCATACATCTGAATATTAATGTTTATAGTTGTTTTTATTTTTTAGTATTGCATAATCATATGTATATAAATATATGCAGAAAGTTATTATATTTTTCATTCCTAAGTTATTAAATTGCTGGTCATCATGCATTTATATAATTTAATTTGTCAGTTTCAACTTTAAAATCTTGTATTATAACCTGACAAGGAGGAGAACCTTTATTTAGATAACATCATGTGTGCTAGATTTTTATTAAAACTTTAGGTAAACTTTTGCATTCTGTGTGTGTCGTTAAAAATTTGAGAATGTCCTCAATAACTTATTTATAAGCTATTTGTTTTCAAGACTTTTAGAGAGTATTTAGTTGTCATGTTGTGTAAAATAAATAAGAACTTACTGGCCCAAAGCATAGACGCGCCCCCCCCCCAACTTAACGTGAAATAAATTAAAACGTTAATAGAAGTTCGGTTAAATCAGAAAATTGTAGAAAACTTTTAAGAAAGTTGGTTTTTTCCCGTTTTTTTTCAAACTGTGAAACTGAAAATACCGATTATGTCTTTAGCCCTAACATAGTTTTTAACAATATGATCCATAACAAAAATTCGATGCTACATTTTTTTCTTCTTTTATTTATATTACATTTATTTTTCTCATTGTATAACTTTTTGAATACTACTCAAACATCAATTCTATTGTTACTCAATTTCAAAAAATCATAATATTTCAAATTTTAAGGATCGACCTTTTTTATTTCACTGATAAGCAAATTTATAATGAACTCTGCTTTTCAATGCTTCTTGGTATCACAAATGACTCTAATTTTTATTATGGCATTATAAGAAAATATTGGTTTCTTTACAGAATTCTAAAACTGGAATCCATCTTCACCTCATTGTGATTTCCATGAAAAGATTCCACAACTCACTTGGCAGTGTGCTCGATTCATAATCTGTAAGTTGATTTTAACCTCACTGAACCCATTTTTTTTTTATTCTGTAGATATCCTTTTTTTTTCAGCAGTGAACTTGTGGGCAAAATCACAAGGTTGTGAATATATTTTTTTAAAATTTATTTTTTGTACTTAAATTTGAATTTTTCTATGAAAAACCATAAAAAATATTTTTATTACATAATTCTTAATTAATAAACAACTCAAATTTTCAAATTTATCTTTGTATATTATATATGCTAATCCGAACATTCTCATAAACTTTGGTTGCAGTAATTTGTGGATTGATATTGATTTCCTTTATTCATTATATTTTTAACTGGCAAGCCTGTTATTAAAGTATTAGGTATGTCCGAAAGTGCAGTTCAGGGACTTCAGTTAACCATGACTCTTGTGAAAGTCTTTTATCATAACTGCTTACCAAAAAAATTTTTATATTTCTATATTATAAAGATATAAAATGCCAAGGGTTATTTTACTCTTGATAGTTAATGTTAAAAAATTTTTAAATTTAATTACCAGAATTTCATGAGAAGTAGTTAGGGGTTCATTCATAATTCCTTACAGAAGTAATAATAATAATAATAATAATGCTTATAGATGTATTAGATCATTCGTTGATGAGCTAATAGGTAGTTGAATGTCATTTGGAATACTAACTTCTGCCTAGTATTTAATTTTTTTATTATTTCATTGTCAAATTTTGGTGGAGATCTGTCACATAAAATATATTTTTGTGAGCAGCTGTTATTATAAAGTGTAAGGATAAGGGCAGTAAAAAAATATTCCAAAATATATTATTTAGGTTCAGTTAATTATTAAACAATTGTTGACTATAATAAGGTTATGTTTGCAAGTGTGTAGGTTTTTTTTTATGGTGTATTATTTGGTTTATCTAACTTAAGTTGAAAATGATGCAAGCATACAAAGATTGACTGGCTGTCAATGTTGAGTGCAGTAGCATAGATTATTTTACAAAGTGCAATAAAATACTTTTAACATTTCAAACCGAACTTCTAACCAGAATTTAAAAAAAAATTTAATAAAACTTTTAAAATTGAAAATATTTTCATGGATCTAAAGAATGGAACATAACACCTGTATTGTCAACTAAGTCATGGATAAAAGATGCAGCCCTAAAAGCAAAAGGCCTGGTTTCTGTATACTTTTATAATAATCATGTTACAACAGTATACAGAAACCAGGCTTTTTGCTTTTAGAACTGAATCGTTTATCCATGAATTTATTGACTATACGGGTTTTCTATTCCATTGTTAAGATCTGTGAAAAATACTCTCATTAGCAAAATATTTAAAAAAAATTTTAAATTTGGGTTAGAAGCTTGGTTCAAAAAGTCTAAGTGTTTCTTCACGCTTTATAATATAATCTATGCCATTTCACTCAACATTGACAGCTAGTCAATATTACCCACCTCATTTTTCAAATTAACCTAGACTAATCAAACAATATATCATAACAATTGTTTAGTAATTACTGAATCTAAATAGTATATTTTGAATAATTTCTTACTGTGGTTATCCCTAATAACAGCTGCTCGCAAATAAAAAATATTTTATACACAGATCTCCACCATAATTTGACAATTAAGTAACAAAAGATATGCTCTATTAAATTACTATGCAGAAGTTTTATCCCAGAGTACTTTCTACCACATTTTTTGTAAAACCAATTACTGTGAAAGCTACATCATATAATAAATGTTTACTTTATTCATTATTATAGTAATAGATTAGTTGTTAAAGAGTATTCACCCTTTTCACTAAATTTCTGAGTACAGTAAGACATTCAATCCTGTTAATTAAATGATTAGTTATTACAGATATAAATAAAATAGATTAGAATGCCTTGATAGAGTACAATAATCGAAAGCTGACTGAGAGACTTGTTTAGAATGACAACAAAATTTTCTCTTCACTATCGAGAATCACTCTCACATTGAAAGTAAAGAAATACAAGAATGAACATTGAATACTAAATAATATGTTAGCATATAAAATCTTAAATTTCTAAATCTGACCCAGCATCTGTATTAATGCTCTCTATGGCATGTTGTAATTAAATTTAGAAATTTAAGATTTTGTATGCAAATGTTTTACTTAGCATTCAATCTTTATTCTTGTGTTTCTCTACTTTCAACAGCATTATTGTCAGTAGTGAAGAGGAAATTTTGGTGTCATTCTAGACAAGTCTCTGATTCAGCTTTCAATGTTGAGCTGAAATTATGCTCAACATTAAAAACTTATTATTGTACTCTTATCAAGACAATCTACCCTATTTTATTTATATCTATAATAACAAATTAATCGACATGGTTGGATTTTCTACTGTACAGAGAGAAATTTAGTGAAAAGGGGAATACTCTTTAACAAATATTTTATAACTATTTTCTATTAGTATATTTATTTAATCAAGTAAATATTTTTTACATGATGTAGTTTTCACAGTATGTAATTGGTTTTACAAAAAAAATGTGGTAGGAATTTACTTCTTGGAAGTAGTTATCAATAAAATGACAACAGATTTAAAACTGCACTCATGTGTTGGGTGCTGTTTTATATCAAGTTTTTTTAAACCCCTGTCTCAGAATTTATATTTCCTAATTGGATTTATTTAATTCTACTTTATCAACAATGAATTTTTCAACTACTTTCAACAATCAACTATTTTTACAACAATAAATTACCCTTTAATGTACAAAACTATGCAAAAAATAATTTTCTTATCTGCAGAGCATTTACTAAAGAAAAATAATTTAAATAAATTCTTTTGATTCATAAATTATATCTGGGGATGGGAGTCATTTTCCTTTCACATAAATTTATGAACTGATTTTCTCTTTCTTTTTTTTCCCTAGATGCTGTAAAGATGGAGCCAGAGGTACAGCGAAAGGATCCTGTTTTGTAGAAAATATAGAAAAAAATTGTGTAAATGTGCTATGTACTTTCTAAATAAACTATTTTTACTTTAAACCAGCTCTTTTCTGTATTTAAAAACATGTGTCTATAATTATTTCTCCCAATTACAATAGAAGATATTACTATCATAGTACTATTTCTCAAAAATAGTACTATCAAGTGTTGGATATAAAGTCCAATATAATATTTTTTAAAAATGACTTATAAGAATTTAATGAATTACTCTTTAATTCACAAAACTATGCAAAAAATAATTTTCTTATCTGTAGAGCATTTATTAACTCTACACCAAAAAATAATTAAAATAAATTCTTCTGAGCAAGTTTTCACAAGCTCACAAAGATGGGCTTCATCATACACACTACACATTACTCAAGTTTGAAGAATATCAAATTTATGTTTATAAATTTATCAAATTATGTTAATAAATTTTATACTGGGGAAGAACAAATTTTTTGGGTTAATTATTAAAGTAGTACTGGTTTACATACTATAATCTCATTCTAAATTTAAAAAAATCAAACTGTAACCTTAGATCGAGTGGAAAGATGATTTAGCTTTAATGGTTGGTATTAATGTTATCTTAACTTTCAAATTTGGGTAAATGTATCTTAATGCAAAATGAGGTTTTGCTCTAACAAGTAAACTTGTGATTCTTACACAAATTTTTAGGTAATAACAAAGATCAGTATTTGGTAATACCTAAAAATACATAAGGCAAAACTGAAAGAATACTAGAAATATGAAGGCAAAAAAATAATAATAAAAGTGAAAGGGTTGATATCAGAGGTTAATCGTCAATGAAATAAATAAGCATATAAACGAAAGGGTCCTACGCAAAACTTAGAAAAAATGCCGGCGGTCCGATTCTGGTAGAATGCTGGCATGATGCCCGGACCTACGGCACATTGCTGTTTACGAGATGGGTAGATGACGGTATGTCGACACCAATTATTGCTCCCGTAACCGGCCCGTCAACCTCCGGTTACGTTCCGGCTATCTGTCCGCATCGATGGCTTAATCGCGGCTGCCTAACGGTTCGTAGTCGGATGAACGATGGCTCGAATCCTACCGGAAGCGGCCCGGCAGTCGACGGGGTAGTCGCGGGCGAGAGGACACAGCCGTGACGGAAACGATACTGACCTAATGCGCCGGCCCGGCAGTGGTGAAATCGGCTGGCCGGAACCTTCCGACCCCGGCCCGATGCCTTTGTGTTTGTTGGGTATATATATATATATATATATATATATACATATATATATATGTATATATATATTTCGGATTTGAGGAAACAAGGTGGTTATCTACTTATATGGATGTTTCACATCCATAATTTGTTTCAAAGTTGGCAGTTACAATTCTATTCATGTAGGACACTAATAGCATATCGAATAGCCAGACTGAATGCCCAAGTCTGTAGATGATGTATTTCGAATAGCTTGAGTAAAAAATTTGCAACGTAATGTAAGAAAAATTGGATAGGTGTCTAGCATATAAAAAGTATAAGAACATCACTTAAAGGATTTATCCATTAAAGGTATGATTAATGGAATATAGATCGTCTTCAGTACATATTTCTTCATACATTGTGTCTGCAGCATAATTAAATATTTATCTTCCTTTATGGTTGTATGAGCATTTCTATAATCTATGTATGCTGATTTTTAATAAGTAACGTTTGAATATGATCATTTACTTACGACTGTATGCAAACACAGTTTATTTTTTTTTTCATTTAAATTGATGAGAACGTCTTCTGATGGTATAGTGCATTATATATTTTTGAAATGTTTATATTAAGTGGGATAACATTTTTGTTTTACATGCGCATGTACAATAGGAAAACAAATGTAGTACATTTAAACGTAGGAAGCAATTTTGAGTATACATTTATATCTGGAATACCATTTAAAATTGTTGAACATCACGTTTTGTTAAATGACAATTGGATGCATAAAAATTGAAATCTCATTTTTTCGTGTCAGAACAATTTTTGAATACAAAGCATCACCCATTTGTAAGGCAACTAAACATTATATAATGCAAATTTACAACGGATGAAAGTCTCATTTTTTAAACAACACGAATGCCGCAGTTTATTTACTTCGAGCTGTCGTGGTTTTAGTTATGGAGAAATGGTTTAGCGGTAAAATGAATTTTCTCAGAGTTAGGCACGCAATGAAAGAGAGGGGGGTGGGGGAATAGAGGATGGTAATAAATGCAATAAATCGGAACTGGCTAAGAATCTAACCACAAGGAAGTGGGAAAACATCATAAATGAAATGCTAACAAATTACTCCGAAATATTAGATTGCTAGTGAGGATATTTCCACATTAGGACAGTAACTAATCGCTTACCAATTGCAGTATTATAATTGCAATATAATTCTGATTGTCCAACTATACACCTATAGAAGAAATAAAATCGGTCAAACAAATCGGAAAACTAAATTATGGAGTTTGTTAAAGCCCATGTTAGCTAACCAGCAGAGTTTTCGTAAAATGAAATTATTTGATTCTACCGAATTTAATAGTTTTAGGTTCCCTTAGCGACTGTCGTAGACAGATGTTTGCATGTACTTGAAATCAGTTCGGGACTGTAGGTACCGGTGTGTTATAGCCATCCTTGTCTCAAAATGTAACCGTAACACTTCAGTTTCGTACCAGTTCCTTTAATGACTGATATCATTCTAAATAATAACAGTCATTATATTAATACTAAAGTTTATTCATATACAGTTACATAAAAGTAATCGTGAAATACATTTGAGGGCATTTCTTACTCTTAATTTGAGAATATTGAGATTTATGTGTTCTCAGGAGGCTTGTACCAGTTTATGTTGTATGTCAAGTGGTAAAAATATAATGATTTAGAGACAAACTGCTTTTAATGTTGATTCCAAATTTTGTCTTTGGTAACGGCAATTTGAAATCCTTACATTGATATAATGCCAATTGCACAGTGCTTTCAAATTAAGTATTAAAGAAATAAAGGGCTTCGATGGCACGTAATCAGTAGAACAATCTAGTGGTTCCTTTATGAGAAGATTCATCTTAAACGTCAGCATGCTTGCTATGCTTATTAATACTCAAAATTTAAGGCATTTTCAGGATTCAAATTAGAAGAGAGAAAGTATGTTTCAAAACCCATCCAGAAAGCTGAAAAGAATGATTATAATTCTTTGAAGAGAATACCTGCAAAATCAGTGTCTAAGTAACTACAAGCAGTAACTTATGTAAAGAGTAAAATACTTAATGCTAGTAACAAATTAATTTTGAAAAATTCAAGATTTAGTTTCTCTTTACTGATGCCGAGTTACTTCTTTACAGATTCTTCGTTAAAGGGGTACGCTGCACAAAATTTTTCGAATTTTCGAAAAAATTTTATTGCATTAAAAATTTCTGTGTTCCTTTACCCTTAGAATGGCGTTTAAACATGTTTCTATCTTAATTAGAACAGGAGAATTTTTTTTTTGCAACATCCTAATAGTAGGCAAGCGTTGTTTAACCCTGCAAATGCGTTTTTCTGTATGATGGGGGTTTTCCCCATTTCTCGTTTTTAAATTATTATAAGTCAACAACCGTTAAAGATAAATAGTTGAAACTTGGAAAATGTCTTTTTCAACTATTTTACTTTACTTTTGATTCAGCAAATTTGAAAAAAATATTTACTTTTGAAAATATGATTCTTTAAAATAATGTTACATCATTTTTTTTTGTAATTTTCAATATAAATATTTTAAATTTTTTTAAAAATTAATATTTTAAAAATCGCTGTATTAAAACTAAAACTTATATATATTTCTGTTTAATTAAATGAAAAAGAATTGAAATTCGACAAATAAGATTTCGAGTTATAACAATTTTAAATTACATCACTTTTTAAAAAAATTTTTAATTTAAACATTTTTTAAAAACATTTTGAGAAGTTTTACTAAATGATTTTGTTTACAAATTATATGGTTAACCATCACAAAAAAATTCAAAATTTTAACTCAATAAATAATTTTTTTTATTTAAATGTGTCTCGGACCCCCTTAAAAGTATGATTGTTTACGGTTCATTATTATGTTTTATTAAATATCATGACCATTCAATATACACCTTGGCAAACGAATTTATTTTGTAGATGTTTATACTCTTCTCTGATAATTTATGCTCTTTTTGTTGCTGTGTGTACACACACAAATATGTAAGAGCTTGTCATTTACGTTCTGGTAGTACAGACTGGGAAATACAAGGTGGTCATTAAAAAAACTTTGCCGATATATGGACCTCTAGTGGCTGTTTTGTTCAACCGATCGAGATGAGATTTCAGATATAGGCATTTAGAGGTATGAGCTCGGGATACTGTGAACGGCAACCAAGTGGCGCTCACGGTTATAGGTACAGAAACTCGAAATTTTCGAATGGCAATGGACACTTTTTCCCGTCGCAAAATGCTCAGCGCCCTAAGAGCATTGGAACGGTACGTGTATCATAAGGAATGGAGGCATTATGCACGCACAAAAAACAACCCTGCGAACGGCCTGTTATGGTACCCATGTGGAAAATGTGTAATCCAAATAAAAGTTTTCTTTTGTCCTATCTGTGCTGTCATCAGTGATTAGTGTCTTACCTCTGTCTTATGCAAATTTATTCCGTGTGCCCCGATCGTGTTTTTGTAGGCCGTTCACGGAGCTGTTTTCTGTGCGTGCATAACGCGTCCGTTTTTTGTGATATATGTACCGTTCCAACTCTATTTAGGGTTTTCGCATGCGCTGAGCATTTTGCGACGGGAAAAGTGGGAATTGCAATTTGAAAATTTCGATTTTCTGCACCTATAACCGTAACAGTGAGCGCCACTTGGTTGCCGTTCACATAATCCCGAGTGTAACCGTATTTTAAATTGTTTATATTATTTTAAATGAAATTATGATTGAAATTATGTTCATGATTGTGGCTAGTACATTGATGTGCTTCCCAAATAATGGAAATTAACTCTGGTTATATTGACAAATCAATTTATTGAATATTAACACACATAAATAATACACTCCAAAATTACTCAATATTTTCTCCGGCATTTACACATTATTACCGCAATAACTTCATTCCTACTAAATTAATTCTTTACGACACCTATGTTTGATTCATTCACTTATTATAACAATATTTCATACTGCCTCTATACATATTACTTTCAATTTTACTTCTACTAAATTAATTCATATATATATGCAAAACATTATATTAAATTGTTGGTACGAATTATCGGTCTATTACTCAACATCTTATACTCAAAAACTATATTCATCGCGCTCTATCTTAACCATTATGGCTATACACTGAGAAGCAATGATACAATATAAAAGGGAAATGCAAATTCGGTACCTCAGCAGATGACGGTTGAATCCCTCTGGGCAGCTGGCACTCGTAATGATGAATTCGTCGTCTTTATCCTCAAGCTTAATTCGGGCATCTCTTTATACGGAATACGGCTCCGTCGTTCATTGCAGACACTCGGCATGGGACACTGGGCGCTCGACAATTTCTATCTCTCTAAACTTTACTGCACTCGAACACGGCTCCGTCGTTTATTGCAGACACTCGGCATGGGACACTGGGCGCTCGACAATTTCTATCTCTCTAAACTTTACTGCACTCGAACACGGCTCCGTCGTTTATCGCAGACACTCGGCATGGGACACTGGGCGCTCGACAACTTCTGACTGACTCTCACTTCCCAGGTTATCTCTCTGCCTTCACACTATTTTTTATTTCATATATTTTCTTACTAATGTCTCCGCCTCTTATAATTTCCATTGGTTATCTGGAAATTATCATGCCATCGCCATTCGTCCGTGCTGCCACTCCTCAATCCCCTTTTACCAATGCGCGTCGAGGGCGGGATTTATAAATTCTCCCTGAATTTTAACTTTTTCCCATGCTTTGGATTCAAGTTGGGTGGGCCGTTTTATAGCCATCATAAATTTTCTTTTATTTTCACTCTCTTCCACTTCTATTTATTGCTACGAACATTATCTCTAATTTTCGTTCCGGTCTATGGCTTTCTTCCCTTCTCTTTTATTGCCCTGTTTCTTTATTGCATTTAACAATTATTTTATTTTATTTTGTATTTTTTTCCATGCTCCTGTCTCTGGCCGTAACACTACTGTCATGTCCCTATGACACCGAGCTCATACCTCTAAATAACTATATCTGAAATCTCATCTCGATCGTTTGAACAAAACAGCCGCTAGATGTCCATATACCGGCAAATATTTTTTAGGACCCCCTTGTATATAAGAGCCTGTCATTTATGCCCTGGTAATAAGGACTGAGAAATAACTACACGATGATCTAATTTATTAAAACACATTACTTGTGAATGCAGTTTCAGTAGTCCCTTGCGTATAGCTTAAAAAATATATATACTTATTTGTCTTCAACCGGCGCAATATTATTACAATTTTAACTCAGTATCTTTTTCAGCTTGAATATGTGACTGACATTGAAAAAATTCCGGTCGGAAAAAGGTTTTTATTTTTCCCATATGCTTGTACAAATGAACACGCACAAATTTTAGAAACCTGCTGGCGAGTGTACACGCAAACATGTCATTAATATCGTACCTCTACGAAGACCACACGTTATTATAAATTTCTGAAAAACTTTCACGGAAGAAGGGCAATGTTAAAACACAGATATTGTTTGTTGATTAAATTGCAGACACTTCCATGAGCTGTCAGGGAATGAAAAATGGGGTGAGCACGCGGTGATATTTGCGGCGAGAAAAAAAGGATGTTTGAAAGAAACTCCATTGTGACGTAATACATTCTTGGGATGGTAGCTAATATGTAAAGTACTAACACTGATCGTATAACCAAGTTAATATGAGTACTAAAGAAATTAGGAAGCAAATTTTTCCTGATTTTCTCTTTGGCTTATTAAAGCTTTCGATTATCAAAACGGTTATCAAAGTTATTTCGATGATCAAAGGTATTTTAATCAAATTAAAGTTAAAATAGGGAAAAAAAACAAGCATATAAGATCTGTTCTCTCCTACATATAGAAAGAAAATTAATATATGGAATAAAGTTTTTAAATGATTTCACATATAGTATATACATATTGTTACGAATTTTACAAGTCTATTGTAATCTCGCCAAATATGAGATTTATCACGAAATTCGCGATGGATTTGGAGACTTATTTTGGTCACCAAATTTGGCGATATGGTGGCAAATGGTCGCCAACCTTCTGGACATTTCCAGAAGGTTCTGTGAAGTAGCTAATATTTAAAGCACTAACACTGATCCTATAACCAAGTTAATATGAGTACTTAAGAAATTAGGAAGCAAATTTTCCTGATTTTCTCTTTGGCTTGTTAAAGCTTTCTATTATCAAAACGATTGTTAAAAAGTTATTTCGATGATCAAAGGTATTTTAATGAAATTAAAGATAAAATAGGGAAAAATGCAAGCATATAAGATCTGTTCTCTCCTACATATAGAAATAAAATTAATATATGGAATGAAGTTTTTAAATGATTTCACATATAGTATATACATATTGCTACGAATTTTACAAGTCAATGGTAATCTCGCCAAATATGAGAGTTATCACGAAATTCGCGATGGATTTGGAGATTTATTTTGGTCACCAAATTTGGCGATATGGTGGCAAATGGTCGCCAACCTTCTAGACCTTTCCAGAAGGTTCTGTGAATTTCTAGCTTATTGACCGATACAGGGCGCTTTGGAAGTCTAAAAATATACCTGAGATTGACATTGCAAGTCCGTATTTTTTTCTGCTGAGAATTGAATGAATTGAAAGTGCGTTAGGCGTATATTGTATTGGAGACTCTATTATCCTGACTTGTGTTTTTAGAGTTTTCTGTTGTATAGAAGACAGTTGTTACCTGTTTTCTATTGGTATTTGTGTATGCATCTGAAGAATTTAAAGAATAATAAATTTTATTTTGTGTGCACTTTCTGACGAGATTTTATTGAATCCTATCGAACTCAAGAAAATGGAACAATATCAATATCTCACTGTATATACATCTCTTTCTCTCTCTTCCTATATTCCGGAGAATGGCCGAATTACTAGGGCGCTGGCATTCGGTACAGAGTCTGTGGATTCGAATCACACTCTTAAAGAACCTCGTGTAACAAATTGTGATAACCAAAATCAATCAATCAACCATTTCATTTAATCGAGCAGCTATGTTCCCAATGTTGATACTTATCGCGAAATTAAATCATATATTTACAAGATAATATATATAAATATACAATAGTTTTTTGACAATGTATTCATAGTTTATAAAGAAAATGAACAAGAGTCATTGACAACATATCCAACATAAAATTAATATTTATTTTTAAAAGCTACAGCAATTTTTAAAGTAGTATAGTTAAATGATCAACCCTATACAAAATCAATCTAAAGTCTGAGGGGATCTTTTATTAATGTTGCTGGATTGTGATCCATTCGATAATCTCATCTCAACGTTAACCCACTGAGAATAATTTTCCAAAGATTGACTGCTTGAATTTAAAGAATTTTTTCTATTCTACGCCGAAACAGAGAAATGAATTTTTCACTATGATATCTTATTTATTTTAGAAATTTCGTGCACCAAAGTAAATTATGTACGTTTAAAACACAACAACCAAATTCTAATTTTTTAAATATTTGAATTTCTTTTAAAGAACGGAAAAGATACCTGAGTACAAATAAATTCTTTTTACATTACGGAGTACAATTAAAAAAACTTTAAATCAAAGTCGATAATCTTTGAAAAAATTTTCTCCATAGGCTAACACTGAGAAAATGCACGATAGGGACTGCCCGAGCAACCTAATTTCCATTTTGACCTCTACTCCAATTCATAACAGTTTGCAATAACTTTTGGCTACAAGCATAAATCAGTTTAAAACAGGGAATGCAGTTAAACTAGAAGCAAACATTCCCTTTAAAGCAAACATTCTCTTTAATGTGGACTATTAGATATACTTTTCTCTATGTAACAAAGTTGAATTAGTCCGTATAAAATTCTGGATATAAGTGGACTTGGTGCCCATTGTTATTTTTTTACAGTCATCATGCTGAATAGTCTAGATCAGTAGTAGCCAACCTGTTCTCCACCGCCAATTAGTGGGCGATTCAAGCTTTCATGGTGGGCGGTGGAAATTTTTGCCCTGCTTTACAAATTTCGTTCTTCCTCCATATATCGAATACACTGCAAATACATTCGCGAATTTGACTTTCTAAAATATGCTTCTGCCATTTACTTTTGAATTCCATCTCTAAACTTGGATTACAGGTAGTTATTCACCAGTCACTTCTAGAAGTATACTCGTGGACGAGGGAGAAACGAATTTGCTCCGTGGCCATCCGTAGCTATTTATGTATATATATATATATATATATATATATATATATATATATATATATATATATATATATATATATATATATATATATATATATATACATAAAATATAAATAAAAGATAAATTTAAGTACATATTTTTTGCAAACACTCCCGTCTGAAATTTACTTCGCACTTACGCTAAATTGAGTCACTGCGGATATGCACCGGTGGGCGGTAAAGAAACGTTGCCATGAACAAATATACAAAAGTGGACGGTAGGTATTTAAAGGTTGGCGGCACCTGGTCTAGATAAAATTCATCTTCGTACAAATTTCCGCCACCACGTATAATTTTCGCTTCCTTTTTATGCCGAAACAAATTTAATTTTTACGGAACAATTATTCATTTTATGATAAAATATGCCATAAAATTTACCCTCATGGCTTGCTTCTCGACAAATAAGTACTTATTTTCTAACGTATTTTCGTAAGATTGGATCCTTTACTTGGAGATCAAATAATACAGCAGTAAGACCAGAATACATTGAAAAAAAATTGAATATCCAGGACCTAATATAGGAAGCCATAAAGCATATCTCCAAAACATATTGCGAAATGATTCGTATATTCTTATCCCCTGAAATTCAGTATCACATACGATTATTTGCAGTGATACGGGGAAAGCCCCAAATGGTATTTATTTTCGCTTCGGAAGGTTTAACCTCCGGTATGTATTCAAGAAATTTCTCGAGCGGGGAAAGATGACAAGCGATACGAAATAAAAAGATAGAATTCGAAAACTCGGTATCAAATAGTCCAATGTTTTTATACGAAATGCATTCTCTGTTCGTAGGAGTAAGTATTTATAACATAAAAAGCAAAGTCTAAACATAATACTTTTACTTTTTCACTCTTCTGTTTTGTTTTTGATGCTGTTTATTGTATAACATATATGTAAGCCTCACTTTTCATTCATATATAAACTGTAAGAGATATTTTTATATTTGTAATATTTTGCTCTTTACATAACCTGCAACTTAATTCAAGCTTCAATTCACCCTGTTTGCTTGATAGTGCTCATAACTCCGCCAAATAAAGATTACGTAAATATATACACCGTATATTAGGACCATAAGACGCACCTGTTTACATTAATAAATGGACTTAAAATTAGGGTTGCGTCTCATGGTCCGGAGGTAACATTAAAATTAAACGAATATTTTATTATATATATTTACACTATATATATATATGTATATATATATGCGTGTGTGTGTGTGTGTAAGTAAGTAATATCCTTGACGGAGCGATACAACAGGCCGGTGAACTTCATTTCCTCAGAATACTCCGGGGTTTGTAGTCGGACAGAGTTTTAGTCAAATGGACGTGGTCGTGAAGGCAGGCACGCCGGAGAGAATAAGTTAAGTTCGACGCCGGGAATGAATAGGCTATCTGGTCAGAATATAGGATGATTTATTAGGTGACACAATCGTTGTAGAACGTACAAAGTTGATTATACTTAACACTTAGGCACAAGTTTACCCAGTTTAATAGTCAAAGTTTTCCGGATATCGCCGGAGTCATCACACAGAAGACAAAGGGACTCAACGTGCCCAAG
The DNA here is from genome assembly GCA_907164885.2 of Dolomedes plantarius. Lineage (NCBI taxonomy): Eukaryota > Metazoa > Arthropoda > Arachnida > Araneae > Dolomedidae > Dolomedes > Dolomedes plantarius. The sequence goes on from OU015495.1 coordinate 10,973,240, forward strand.
TTTTTACATCCTAAAAGTCCCGTGGCAGGCACACAAAAGCGCGCAAAACTCGAGGTTCAGGCCCTGAGGTACAGCCGCGCTGAACTTTTAATTGGTTAAAATTGACACCTGAATTTAACGCGTCATATCGGGTGATGATTTTGAATGTTCTACGAGGTTCGATCTTATATAAGTGTTGGCCGCACGGGGCTTTTAGGGGGACAACTGCTAGATTATTTCGGTTATTCCGAGGTCAAATTTAAATGAGGCATAATGTTCTGTTGCAATAAGACAAAGTTAATGAAGGGAAAGGCTTGAAATTCGTCTTATATATATATATATATATATATATATATATATATATATATATATATATATATATATTATCTTTATGAAGTAAGAAATTGAGAATGTCTTTATATACCTAACAAAATACAACATATTCGTTTCTAAAAATCCCCCATAAATTTGAGGAGCGTTTAATCTTCCATTGCGTCTTATGGTCCAAAAAATACGGTAGTTTGTGTCTTTTTCTCGTTATTCAACCACTGCAATGTAGCTTAAACAATGCTGTGGATTTTGGAGCTTCAGGGTAATTAATTGCTATAAAAGAGCAAATAAGTTCAATGCCTACAATTCAAACCTGGTTCCAAATCCCTACAAGCACCCATGCCTGCCGCGGTGCTCGAATCCGCAGACTCTAGGGCTCTGATGAAGAAGGCTGCCTTAACAATCGGCCATCTTCTTTTCTCTCTGTCTAGGAGATATAATAACATAAACATTCAAGGTTTTATTTCACTTTTCTGCCCTCTCCCTCTTGCCTTTTTATGCTTTCAAAATAGATGCAAGGATAATTAGACATTATTATGCAACAAGGAATCAGCCCACGCTATTGTAATTGAGTTTTAATAAAGCATTCAATTAAAAATTCTAATTCTACTGATTGGTTCACCAGTTAATAAATAGAATTTTAATTGCCTGTAATACTTTTTATCTCGCTCGTAGCTAAACTTGTGGCCTGCCCAATCAGCTATTGAACAAAACTTTTAAACTTTTGTGGGCTAGTTCCTTGTGGTACAACACTGACCAATTTGTATATAAGTTTCCCTCTTTGTGATGGTCTTTGTTCTCTTTTTGAGTAAGCAACTATTTGTAGTAATAGTGTATAGTTTGTATAATTGAATAAATTAGTTTTTTCTTAAGTTACCAGCCACTTGGTGTACACATATTATGTTACGCTCAGTTGTTTGAATCCCACACTGTTTCAGGAGTAAAATGGAAGTCGTACTACTACAACCAGCCAAATGTGTTTGCTGTTTACTGCTAAAGAGCAGTAAACAGCAAACACTTTTGGCTGGTTTTATGGGAATGCCGTACAAACATATGATACATTGTACCAAGGGCATTCTCGAGTTGTATAATTCATACAATTTGGTTTTTAAGCCAGACAGTCTTGGGTGATATGATTTTCTGCACTATTTGGAATATATACCCTTAAAAGGCTACCTAAACGTCAGTTTATAAGACTTAGTTCATCAGTGTTAATTTCCGACGGCCATGCTATCGTCTTAGACTGACATAGAAATTGTTACCTAACAGCTAATGCCGTTACGGCAACTTCTGTCGTCATACATCTCAGTTATGGGGTTTATCATTTGTCTTCCCCCATGGTTTATTCTTTTCCTTTTCCAGTGCATTTTATGCAAATGTGTGTTAATTAGATCTTGCTTTCTTGATTAAATGCCGCTCAGGTTAGAGAAAAGGTGCCCTGGCAACACACACACTTCGAACACGGACTCACGAGCTTGACACACCTCTAACACGGACTCACTAGCTGGACACACCTCTAACACGGACTCACGAGCTGGACGTACCTCTAACACGGACTCACGAGCTGGACACACTTCTAACATGGACTCATGAGCTGGACACACCTCTAACACGGACTCACGAGCTGGACACACCTCTAACACGGACTCACGAGCTGGACACACCTCTAACACGGACTCATGAGTTGGACACACCTCTAACACGGACTCACGAGCTGGACACACCTCTAACACGGACTCACGAGCTGGACACACCTCTAACATGGACTCATGAGCTGGTGAGATTGGTTTGTTAGAAGTCTGTTGTGAGATTATTTTGTTAGTACCGATTCTCTGATTTTATAGATTTAACGTTCATGGAGCAAGTTTGTCGAGAGTTAGTTTCTTGATTGTTTTAATATCGTAACGAATTTTCAAAAAAAAATTTTATTGCATTAAATTTTTTTTTGTTCTTTTACGCTTAAAATAACGTTTAAATCAAGTTTCTATCTTAATTAGAACAGGATAAATTATTATTTTTTTTGCAACATTCCAATAGTAGCCAATCGTTGGTTAAACCTGTAAGTGCGTTTTACACCATGATGGGTTTTTTCCCCATTTCTCTTCTTTAAATTATTATAAGTCAATTGTTATCAGTCGTTAAAGATAAATGATTGAAACTTGGAACATATCTTTTTCAACTATTTTACTTTGATTTTGATTCAGCAAATTTGAAAAAAAATATTTACTTTTGAAAATATGATTTTTTAAAAATAAGTTACATAATTTTATTTGTAATTTTTATTCTAAATATTATAAATTTCCTTAAAAATTAATATTTCAAAAAATGCTGAATCAGAATTAAAACTTATATATTTCTGTTTAATTAAATGAAAAAAATTTGAAATTCGACAAATAATATTTCGAGTTACAAAGATTTTAAATTACCCCACTTTTACTAAAAATTAAAAATTTTAAAATTTTTTGAAACTTTTTGAGAAATTTTATGATGTGATTTTGTTTACAAATTATATGGTTGACCATCAACAAAAGAAATTCAAAATTTTAACTCAATAAATAAATTTTTGTTTTAAATGTGTCCTGGACCCCTTTATGTTTCTAAAATAAACTTTGTGATTTTACCTAAAGTCTTGCTTATTCATGAACACACACCATGCCAGACAACTGCAGACTCATCTGTTACATTGCCACTCTCCGTAATATTGTGCATCTAAATTTGTTAGTGCATTGCTCAATCCTGTGCGAGATTCACTGTTACCTATAAACATATTTTGACATGGCACTCAAACAGCTAAAAGCGTATTCCGAATGGATGCAAACCTCAAACCTAAGGCAGGGTTTCAACTAGCAAGCTCTGATTCCAAAGATCGGATTCAACTATTGTCAAGTTATTCCAGGAATGGAACAACAACGTAACAAGTGCATTCGAAATCGCAAAGACTAATGAGAAAACGACTGTAGGAAATCCGATTATAAATAAATGAATTTGTTAAATATCCTATTCATATTTTATTGATTTGTGTGCGTATATCATTGTGTCAAAAAAAACTGAAAATTTAAGAGTATTCACCTTTTAAGATAGTTAAATGAAAATGAGCTTTTCTATTTTGACATTACACTAGCGATTTATTTGGTTATTTCGATAATTTTAACGCATTTACTAGAATTATGAAAAAAAGTAGAATAATTTTAAAAAGTAAATACATGAATTTCGTTAAAAACTATTATTGAGGCTTACAACACTGCTTAAATATATTCAAAAGTTATTTTTTTCTTTCGTCAAGAATATTATTTTGTGACTTAAATCTTTATGTTTTTAACTTTGAGAAAAGACATTTTTTTTCATAAAATGCAACTAAATGAAAATGCTTTACTTAGCGACATTCCGTTACCAGGAATATATAGTATGCGAAAAGGAACATTATTTTGTACGTAAATTTACTTAAGGCTATTAGATTTTTTTTTTTGGTCGAAAGGAATTTAGTCGTATTTTCTATTTGCACATCCAGATATAAATCTTATCAAAATAAATGGATCGTAAAAATGCGCCATGTTGCTTGGGCACAAAATATTCGCTTTTCTTCAAATTATTGCTGAATTACGTATTTTGTGCTTGCCTAAATCGTATTTCTTTTAATGTATGCTTATTTGTGAAATTTATGTTCCTGCTTAAGAATAAAAATATGCTATGAATTTTCCTTTCTATGCTTTGAGTTGAAGGTTTTAGCTACACGCTAAAAGTTCTTATGTTTTGTTTCACTGGCGAATATTGCGCGATATTATAAAACAATTTCGCAAATACGCATTTTAATATTTTGCTGTGAACTGTCTTAAATTTTAAAGTCGGCTTAAAATATAATCCCAGGGAAATGCTGCCGAATAGAGAGTGCGACTTGCAAAGGTTATGCGGCATTATGAGTGTGCGCAGCAAACATACCGAAATTAATGGTGATGATAATTTAACACATCCATATACTAACAATATGTCCTGGAAGGCTAGGATGTTAGAATTCGAAAATACGGGTGCTCGGATCAAATTCCGACAAGCGCCCCTGAATGTCCTCGTGTTTACACTGGGTATGGACACATTAACCCTTCAGCGGGCGCGCCCGTGTACAAAGTGCAACAGTTTCGTAATATTGAATGGTTTGATTTTATATGTAAGGTTTGAATGTTCTAAGCAGTTTCTATTTATAGCTACACCCTTTCTAATGCAGATCTGATTTTCTGACCCTTGTATTTATTTCCATTGATTGTTGGTCGGGATTTAACCGTGGTAAACCAGCGATTATACTGGATTACAATACAATAAAAGCAGGAGTTGATGTACTCGATCAAATGTGCATCTATTACAGGGTATTCTGTATATCACGAAGATGGACAATCAGATTGTTTTTTAAGTTTTTGGACATAACAGGAATCAATTCCCAAGTTGTCCTTAGATCCAATAAAAAGGACAGTTTTGAAATAAAGAGACTGTATCTGCATTCTTTGGCCTTTAATTATAAATATATCTGAATATTATCAACATTTTATATGTTTTCATAAAACGCAGAATTATTATTTTCAATTTGAAAATAAAATGTTCATTACAAAAAGAATCATCAAGATCTAAAGATACGTTGCAATTTGTGCCACGCGCCTGCTGGTGTTCCAAAAATTAGCGCGCCCGCTGAAGGGTTAAATCTGTTAGCCGAAAAGTTCCCTAATGGAGTTTTTAGGGGTGGGATGAGGGTGAAGATCCCTCAAATGCCGTCTTTGGGGTCACTAGGTCTAAATTAATGTAGCAACAAGGGTCGATGTTGGTTCACTTATACGATGATCTCATTAAAAAAAAAAAAAAATCCCCATGCACTGGGCAAATGTCAAAAGACAAAGAGTCTGCAGCATTGAAAAAATATTTCTACAAATCCATGCTTATTTTACTTTCCTTTAAAAGTAAGTGAATCTCTAATAGGTAATTAGAATCGAATATATGAGGTATGCTAAATAACTCGCCACAAAAGCTTTTAAAATCTTGATTTATTATAAAAATCATCATAAATATATGAAAACTAGAAGGTAACCCGTCATTTTGACGTCATAATACTAATAATGACGTCATAATGGAAAAAGTATATGAAAGTTAAAAAATATCCCGAATTATCTAACAATATTGCATTTAATCCACACCTTGTAAAAGCAAACCCTTTCATTATTTTTTATTTATTTAGTTTTTCATGCGATTGGAGTAGTAGACAGCCATCCAGTTTTTTACAGCTCACTACGCGATATGAATACTTGAGCTACTTGATTCATTCGCATTCAAGTTTGTTTACTTTCAGAATTCATCGTAAAAGTAAACAGATTTTTAAAAACTGTTAAATATACAGCTAAAAGCATCCATTTTTTTTTTAGTTCTGGATGTTTAATAGAAAAATAGGCTGAACGAACGTGATTTGATGGAGAAGATATTAGTTTTTAGGTAAGAAAAAATTCTGATCCCCATCTGAAATTGAAATTAAGCCTAACCGGCTGTTTGTTAACTGAGGGCTTCCATTGAAAGATGAGTACAGCCCGGAAGTGTTAGACAGAGACAACGGCTATTATATATATAATTTTGGCCTACTAGAATCTTAATATTTTGGGGAACATTTTTCTTTTGAAAACATTTTGTCCATTTAGGAATCGAGTAAAAAAAAGTTTTTAGTTACATCAGTACAGATGTTCATGTCGCTGCATACTTATAAATTTCAACTTTTCACTATCATTTGATGCTATATCCTTTTGTCTTATTCACGTATGTAATTTACACCAGTAATATCTGACAGGAATAAAATATGGTTTATGCATGGAGAGGCGTTTTAATCCCGCTGTGAAATAACGAAAGCCGCACATTAAACCGTGTGTTCACATTATCATGTAACAGCTTAAATTTGTTCGGAGGTTCGATTTTGTGTTAATCGTTGTGAATTCTCTTCCAAAACTTCCAGGCAAAAGTATATATCACTGTTATATCAATAATCGCAAGTTTACCGAATCCTTCCATTGTTAGGCATTTCCAAGCGTAACGCCTCTTCCGCTTTGTGTGGGTCTTATTTTCTGGGTGTGGTCCTCCATTTGGTTTTCAGAGGACAAAGTGGGATACACTCATTCAATGTTATTTATGGTTTACAGTATTTTTGAAAGCACACAGTGTCTCTAATGCTTTTAAAGAGAATACAATAATGATTCTATTCAAATATAGTTTGAAATGAATTTCAGTTTTTGCGCATGCTTTTTTAATATCTTCATGAAGCAATTGTATACTCCACTTTTTGCAATGCATATTGGGAATTTCCCTTGAAGTCGACGAAAGAGCCAGTAAGTCATGCAATAGAAGAAGATAGTTTTTCTAACTTTGTAGCCAGTTTTATTGAGAAGGAAAAAAAATTTAAATAACACGCCCTAGATTTTTGATCCAAGTGTTAAACAAACGTGCTTAATTTTAAACCCACAGTGGTGTTTTACTAAAGTAAAATACTGTGCTGAATGTCACAATGAATATTATCTAAAGTTTAGTCTCAATCCAACAGCAGAAGCGCTTTATATGAATCCCCTTATTTTATTGAGTCGAAATTTAACATTTTTGAGACTATGTGAGAAACAAATTGAAAAATATTGAGAATCTATATATTTAAGTTGCTAAACCGATTTTTTGGGCAGTCCGTAAGAGAAAACTACTGCATCAGTTTACTTAATTTGGCTTTAAACGAAAGATTTTAATCTATAGATATGTCAAATTTGGTTTTTGTAACCGCAATTTCTATTGATGAGCGATATTTTACAATTAAAAAATTACTTTCTGTGCATGTTCAGTGACATTTTATATCTGGCTTTAGATACTCACTAAGCACGAGGTCGCATAAACACGTTAATTTGTTTATGCGCATGCTCAGTGACATGTTTAAGTCTGGCTTTAGATACTTACTAAGCACGAGGCCGCCCAGACACGTTAATTTGTTTATTTCAAGGAATCTCTCTAGCTCTCTCTCTCTCTGCCATTTTTATTTTTAATTATGTTATATAGAACAAAACCTGGAAATTGCTTATTTCGCGCTGTTAGGTAACCCTATTTATTTTTATTGGATCCAATAGTAATTTTTAAAGTACATTTCTCTATCCTTAATATTATGATTTTTAACATTTGGCAATGATGTATAATTTCTGTATTAGTACATTTATTTCCTATCCAGCCATCATGTTTTGACATGTACCAACTAGTATATGAATTAATATATATAAACTAAGCAAAATTAATGCAAGTAGAGGAAAATATCGGCAGAATAATTTTTACTCTTTATGTTTTAAAGTTTTCCATCAATTTTGACTTTACTTTCACATTAAGATGTTTATGTTAATACCTATAACAAACCTGCTCTATGTCGTGTCAGCATGGGTATACATACACCCACTAATTGGAATAAAATGCTGAATAACCACAATATAATAAAAATAAATTTAATAAAATAAGCAAATCATAATAGAAAGTGTAGAATAGTTGAGTGTCGCCCCTGTTTATACCAGAGTTTCGGTGATCCTTGCATGTGGTAAATGTTTACAGTGGAAATCGCACCTATTGATTCTCGGCCTGGCGATGAAAAATTAATCTGTTTGAAACATGTAGCCGTCCTTTTTATTATATTTTGGTTATTAAGAAGTTCTTTGTTCGTGTTCGTGCATCCACAAATCTCCTGTAAGTGACATCCGCTTATGTTTATTAATGAATCATTTTACTCGTATTTATTTCACACACGTCTCTCCTAATACTGCTTAACTTAAGTCCTCTTGTTTGTTAAACAGCTGTTAAATGTTTAAATTTCCTTCTAAACGGTTTATTTTAACACAACTAAAATAATATAAATTATCAATAGCGAGAAGTGTTAAACCGTTTTGTAGGGCGTGAAATATATTATAATTTCTTTCTAACCACACTATCTTTCAAATTTTAATGTAATTACATGTATACTAACAGCAGAGAATATTAATAATCTCCCTCCAGTTTATTTTCCATGCACGCAGAGTTACACACATTACGCATAACTCAGTTCAAAAATCAATTGCGTCAGAACGGAAGCATATATTTTTAGACTATAGAAGTATCTTTTCTTTGAGAGTTACTGTTTTTAAAGAACAGTTAATATGACGTTTCACAAAAGTTTTCCAGTTTCCAAAACCTGATGTTTAAACATTGAAATTAGTGGGAATTTTAATTGCTACTCTAACAAAACTAAACAAAGAGTTAACACGCAACAATAAAGACTATTTGCATATGAATAAATCTTAATACTCTCTAAGAGTTGTTTTGACTTTGAGCTCGACATACAAACATTTCAGAATATGAATGCCTTCCATCATTTCATATTTTACGCGCATAGTCATATGTAAATAATTGTTGACAATTTTCCTATAAGTCAAGTTAGTGTTTAAGGGTACAAAGAACCTTCAAACTCGAATTTTTTAATTTTCAATTTTTAACTCTATATACAAAATGAGAGTAATTAATTTTCTTTTTAACTACAATGAAAACCCTTAAAATTCAAAATCAGGAATTTTTTGCAGAAAAATGCCTATTTTTCATTTTTTTTTTCCAAAAATGCTAACGTTTTTCAAAATGCTCTATGCGCATTCTATATAAATTAAATTCATTAAATTGTTTATTATAAGTTTAACATATGTATATAAATATAAATGTTCATTTAATTTTTGTTTTGTAGGAATCTAAATTCTTAAATATTTTTTTTCTATTCTGCCAGTTTTTATTAATGTTTTTTTTTATGTTTTTACTTTATTTTATGGTCTATAAATTAAAAAAAATATTTGTGATTTCAAAGAATTATGCACAGTTTTGTGACAAACACTTTAATTAGCAATTCTGAAAAATTTAAATTCGGAAGATATCAGAAGAAAACGAATACGCATGGAGCCTTTTGAAACATTCTAACATTTTTGAAGAATTTTTTGATAACCAGGTCTAATTTCTCCACAAAATACTTATTTGTGAATCCTAAGTATTTTCAATGTAGTAGAAAGGAATATTAATCATACTAATGTGGTATACATCATAAAATATTGAAAATGAAAGAAGTGTGAAATTGAAGGTCACTTGTTCCCTTAATCACTCAAATTAGAACACTTGCAGATGGGGGACAAAATAATACGAAAGCCAATGAAAAGTATGCCGTAATTCCCACTTGCAGAACAGGCGCGTCACCTGGCACACAATTCTTCCACCTAGTGGCCTTGAAAGGGAAGGTATCGGTCGCTCAATAGCTGTCATGTTCAATAGCTGTGTTGCATGCCTCTATCGTGCTGTTTTTACAGACTTGACAGAGTTCGAAAGAGGCATGATTGAGGGAGCACGTTTAGCTGGAGCGTCGGCAAACCTTTTGGGGGGGGGGCAAACTTTAACAGCAAACCTTTTGAGTTGTGCAAGGAGCATGGTATCAGCCGTAGACGAAAGACGGTAAGATGGCATCTGCAAAGCACAACAATGGAGGAAAGAGAAACCTGATTGAGAAGAATAGACAGGTCTGGAAGCGCATAGTGGCCCGAATGCACAATCAATCGTTATCCGAGATGACATCTGACATGAACAGTCATCTACAGGACCCCGTATCAATCTCGTTTCAAATTGTAAAACTCCTCCATGCTGTGAACATGGGTGAAAGAGGTAAACCGTTCGTTGGCGACATCACGTCACGCTTTCCAGCAACGCAAGTGGTTTAGAGTTTGGGCCCACAACAGTTGCAACAAGTCCTCTGGTCTGATGAATCAGCATTCACCCTATTTCAGATCACCTGACGCGTTTACCTGTGAAGAACGACCAGAGAAGCGTTTACTCCTGAATGCGTCTTGCCGTCTGTGAAGTATGGAGCTGGTTACCTTATGGTATTGGGTGCAGTATCTTGGCGCGATCTTGGACAACTTGTTACTCTCTATGGTTCAAAGCTAAGTTCAAAGCCACTCACTATCCCCCCATTTTGGGGGATATTTTCCATCCTTTCGTACACACTTTATTCTCTGGAGAACGTCTACTTTATAAAGACGACAACGCTCATATCCACACTGCTAGATTTGTCCAAGCACGGTTCGAAAAGCATGACCATAAAGTAGATCTCACCTGGACCCTCAATCTCCTGACTTGAACATTATTGAGCATTTATGGGCAATTTCGGAGTTTAAACTTAATGCTCGATTTCCCCTCAAGTCACACTTTCGGAATTAGAGACTGATCTCCTGGAGTTATGGCTTCATATTACAATCAATATTTGGTATATGACATCTATACATCCATCTTACATCGCATACTATGTGTACTTACTTGAAACGGCGTTTCAACCCCCCTAATAATAAAGCTTTTACCTTATTTCACAGATGTTCTTATTATTTTTTTCTCCCATTTGTATACAGATGCTTAGTGGTGCTGAGTAGTTGATAAATCCGATTCACTCAGCTCGATGCTAACCTACGAAGAAAATTTCTCCAATGATTGTTGACTTTGATTGAAAGTTTTTTTTTATTATTTAAATACTGCTCCGGGATAGAAAGGGTTTTTTTTACTCTATATTATTCCTTCATTAAAAGAAACGCATATAATGTTTGTAATTTTGAATTAGTCCGGAAAAAATGGGGAATACTGGGTTTTAAACACAAATAATTTATTTTGATGGACAAAATTTCTAAAGGGAATAAGATAGAATAAAAAAAATTCTCTATTACAGAGTAGAATTTGAAAAAAAAACCTTGGTGGGAAACCATTGGAAAAATCCAGGTCGAAAATCACTGGAAAACTTTTCTGCATGGGTTAACATTGAACTGAACGAACCCAATATGGTTAACGCCAAGCAGCCATAAGTCTACTATATAATGTTAACCGCTTTTTCCTGTTAACTTCTATGTTCGTAAAAAAAATCCGCTAAAATGAAACTTTAAAGTACTTACGAGATACAACTATTAAAATTAAGAGTTAAATCTAATCCAGTTGCACTCATTCTTGCGCTTTCTATAATCCGTAACGTTTATTTTACTTTAAAATTGTCAACTTATCGCAATACATGATAGAATGGTGTGCAAAATTAATCAATTACTTTAAAAATCATGATTACTTTTGATGTATAAAAACACATATGTCGAATAATATAAGGTATATTTATTATTTTATATTATTCGACATTATATTACCTGTGTGGAAATGGAAATCTCATTAACACAAGCAAAAGACCCGCTAATACTGTATTGGTATACAAAAAAAACACATTTTTGTTACTTGTACGATACCACAGTTCCATGAACATTTTCCTTCAGTTGCAGATTTATTTTCTTTAAATGCTCTTCGTACCATTAGCAGAATCATGATTGGTTAAGGCACATATTTTCTTAAGAAATAAAGTTTGTAATAAATAGAATCGTATATTTCAATTTAAATTCTTGTTATGTATTTTTACAAATTTTACATTTTCTAGAATGAACTATATGAACGAAAAAAAGGAAGACAAACGTACTAGAAGACATTTCCGAACGGATATATTAAAATTTATTGTGGTGGCATAAAACAGCATAAGATAAAATTGCGCGTTCGAAGAAAATTGAGACACTGCTAACAATATATAATTTTCTTTTATTTGTTGTTACGTATTTTGTGTTGTATCAATTCTTTCAAAATGATTTGTGAGAACCTATTTTTGTTTTGAGGTGAAATGCTTTCAGAATTTGTATTCTAAAAATATTCTAATGACATTTCAATGGAAAATGGACAAAGGAAAGTTTTACGGAATCTCATTGAAATATTTTCGAAGGAATTTGATATATACTTTCTTAAAGAGGAGAAATCACGAAATATTCGATACGAAGACTTAAAGTACAAATATACGGCAGGGTGAACATACTGAGTACAGTAAAAACATATTCTATAGGGTTCTAAAGAGGCCCAGAATTTTCTGTAATGACTCTCGCTAGGATGAAGCAATCTAATCACCCCCCCCGCTTCATACCTTGACGTATGTGTAATCGATTGCATTACACGCGATGCTGGAAAGAATATCCATTTTCTGCCAGACACATGTTAACTCGGTGCTCCATATTCCTGAACGTATTGGCAAGAATATCCGATGGAATGACAGCCTTTTCATGTTAGATGTTTTCCTTCAAATTTTTCAAAGTGTGAGGCTTGTTCCGATAGACTTTTCCCAAAGGAAATAGTCTGTTGGTGTCAGATCCGGTGACCGTGGGGGCCAAAACCCAAATGACCCTGTTCCTGGAGAAAGGCTCAATTTCCGCCATGCTCCTTGCCGATGTGTGAGACGTTGTTCCATATTGCTGCGACTAACCCTCCGTTAACTCACGATCATCGAATTGATTCGCGAACTGTTAAAACATGTTAGGGTGCACAGGTGTTCACTGGGGTGTCGAAGAAAAGGGAGCTTATGATGCGGAACCGAGACATCGGGCACCAAACACCAATGTTTTGATAATGGAGCCAATATGGAGGTTTTTCGAGTTAACATAAACCGGCAAATGGAACCACGTGTCATTCGAGAGCCATGAGATATGGTGTGCCATCTACTTAGAGGTATATTGTACGTTGTTTCATTCAGACTGCTTCGTCCTAGCGCGAGTTATCACAGAATATTCGGAGCCTCTTTCGAATGAATCACCATATATCTGGAAACGATATTCCTGGGAATTGGTGCTTTATGTTATTTAATTCTAAAAACTTCGTAGTAAATTTAAAGACAAGAAAAAAACTGTTTTATTTAGAACTTTGTTTCATGGCGTGTTGACATTTTATGCTGAAAGAAAACGAAATGCAGAAGAAAAAATCCCTTTTGTAAAAAGATAACACCTTGTAAATACCATAAAAAGACCATTGATAAGATGGCGTGGGAAGCAATAAGCAGAGATAAGAAACGGTTAAACCGCACAGCGGGAACCAAAGATATTTTAACATTAACTTGAAGGGAGCGAGATTTTATTGATGAGGGAGTGAGCCCCACGTGCTAATGTTCAATGGTTTAGAAGTTTATGATGTCGGGGACGAAGAGCATGAGAAGATAGAAATATGAAGTACGTCACTAAGAAAGGATGGGGCAGAGTAAATCATATATACCTTCAAGCGAAGGATACAGCTCATGGGCGCGAGGGCCCAGTAGACTAGAGTAGCGGGCCAGTGATCTGAACGTCCCTGGTTAGATGCTCATCGCTGCAAATCCACTGATGGTGGCCGGGACACGCAAAATAGGTCGTGGCTGCAGTGTCCTTCAAGTTCTCAAATTTACCTCTGGAGGTGCGGGGTCAAGTGTTCCGGTCTCGTCACTTGAGTCGGTTCAAAATTACGGGACCGGTCATTTAACCAAGTCGGACTCCAACCCTTGTGGTGCAAATTCAAAACAGGAACCGCACCTTTCAGCCCAATAGCCTATTAGGACCTCGTGAATGTAATCTCCAACCAGGGGTCATTAGCAACAACAAAATCAACATGACAGGGCTGAGGGAGGACCAAGAATCAGAAGAAGCTAACAATAAGATCTCTAAGGGGTGGAAATAATGAAGTGGAAGAATGATTTTTAAGAGAGACGAAGACGAGATATAGAGATTGAAATTCAGGGATAAAATATACGGACATATAAAGTGTTATGAAATCATCAGCTTAAAACTAGTTCTGGAAAATTCGATTTAAAACTATCCGAGACTGGATTGCCCCCAACTCATTCCATTCAAGGAGGTGGCACGGCAATCAAAGCACGCGCACGGACATTCTCCAGAACTTCTTTTAGAGAGTCCATCGATCAACTTCTAGAGAAGAGGCTCTGAAGCACGGGGTTGCACGTGTAACACAAAAGAAACATAATCAATCTACGAAAGATTTTATGAAAAAATGAATCGATTTTCTGTAAGCTGATATCCTGCGCATGTGTTAGATAGATTTCTACAATTGTAGAATAAACCAATGTTGATGGATTCAAGACATCCTAATGTTTCCTGGCCTTTTGAATTAAAATGTGATGCTCGCATGTAAATCATGTTTGTGCTCTCCTAGTTTAAGTATTAAATAAAGTGTGGTAAGTGAATTTTGGTTTTATTCTTTTATTTTTAATGCAATGTGCAGATATTCTATATTCTCGGCCATAACAATAATCATTAACATAAAGACATACAGATACAGAAACGGAGAGATTTAGAGTGGACCTTGCTACATTGTGATGAGAGCCGGTAAAGTTTTGTTGTTGTTGTTGCTTATGCCCCTCGACCGACATCAACATCAGATCAAGCCCAGAAGGATATCGGCAATGAAGGTGCGGTTCCTGTTTTGAATTAGCACTACAAGGGTCGGAGTCTGACATGGCTAAACGGCCGGTCCCGTAATTTTGAACCGAGTCAAGTAACGAGACCGGAACACTTGACCCCGCACCTCCAGAGGTAAATTTGAGAACTTGGAGGACTTTGAGGCCACGCCCTATTTTACGTGCCCCGGCCACCATTAGTGAACACGGCGTTAGATTTGCAGCGACGAGCATCGAACTAGGGACTTTCAGATCACTGGCCCGCTGCTCTTGAAAACTGAGCTACCACGCCCCGCCCATAAAGTTTACTACTGAAGCAGTCCATGTTTCCGACCTCTGAAATGAGCAAATGAAAGGAGCGGGGACCAGGTGAAAGCTGCCACACCAGCCATAGCCCCGCAACATCAGTGTAAGTCTAAGACAAAGAGTTCTTCGTCCAACCCACCTCAAGTGCGAAATACGGTCCTCAAAGATCCCCAGATGTCCATGCCTTGCAGAATTCCAAGCGTCACCCGATGCAAAGACAACCAACTCAAGGGATAATTATCTGCGTTCTCTCTCCTGTCAGTGGAAAATGCTCTTTCGTCAAATTAAAGATGTTAGTAAAATGTAGAAGTTATGGAGTTACTTAAATATAAAGAGGGAAAGTTAATTGAATTTAATGAGGAAGTGATGAATTGCTTTATTTCAAACGAGATTTCTTGAAAAACTGTGTTTCATTTTTTGATGAAAATATTAGTCTGTTTTAAAATATTTTTAAACAAATGAGGTCTAGTTTGAAAGAGAAATGTCTGTAGTCTTAGACTGTAAAAAGATCAAAATTCTACGATCATTTTTTGGCGAGTTATCGTAATCTGAAGACGAAAAAGTCAATATTTTCCCACCAAGCATAAAATTAAAAAAAACTTTAAGTCCGACGATGATGAGACATGTCTTACTTTGGTCCCCCCCCATTTTTCTGCATCCATTCGTATCGCTCTCGACCCCATACCCCTAGAGGATTTGGAGGAGATAGCGTGATGAATTGAATTATATATTTCATATGTATATATGAATTTTAACATGCTTATGTGTAAATATACTTGTGTTGAAATGTTTAATAAATCAGTGTATTATTGTTTAATGAGTAATCAATGTCGTCATCTTGACTGAGAATGTTCCATTATACGATCACTGTCACACTTTGCATCCCAGGTCCATTTAAAAGGGTTTTCATTATATAAAAAAATGGTATACGTAAAAATATTGAATGATAAGTGCTCAGATTATGGGAGTCAATGATCCCTTCACAATTTTAAAGGGTTTAACGGGGTGATACCACAATTTTCGGAATTTAGTTTCTCCGTGTGCATCCACTGTCAGATGAAGACTGATAGCGGAGTTAAGCTAAAGTAGCAAATCAAGATGCTTTGCTGATTATGGTACTGAAACACTACTGATGATCCCAGGAAGTGACGTTATATAAGTAGCACTAAATTTCAAAGATGTGCTTTGGACATTTTCTCATCAGTAAATGTTCTGAACGCGCGAGATTGGCTGGGTTATGCAGGGGTGACAGACATGTTAGTTGTATTAAATGCATTCGAATACTCACGCACTCAACGATTACTTACAATTAAATTATGAATATGACTGACCTTTCTTTATTACTTGTGTATTTTGACATCACATATTTGATGGGAATTATGAGCGAAGTATTTTCTGCATAGATCATAGTTAATCACCAACTCGAGGTTTTATAGAAGGAAATACGGTAGCAATATATTTTGGACTTTTATGCAAATGCGATTAATCCCTTAAAACCCTGTGCCCGTTGTATTCCGCATATAAGCACATTTGTCTCTGACAACGGTCGTAATTTGACGCTTCTATAAGTCCGATTATTTTACATTAAAAATAAATTGGGTTTTCCTTCACGGAGAAGTCGTTGTCGGGATTTTTTCAACAAAGGAATTTATCGCACGAGGAAAGTGCAATATCCTGCGTTAAATTTAAATATTTTCTATTACACCTATTTCTCTCACATTCCTCAGAAACTGAGGGTGAATGTATCTAAGATAAAAATAATAATCACAAGATAAAAAGAACTTTTTGTATACCATGTTTTTCAATTTTATGTTGAATCATATAAACTTGACAATTTTATGTATTAATAATTACTTTTTAAAATTTTTTTGATGAATTATCCCATCAACTTGAAAGAAAATGAAGTTAATTGGAAGTTAACTAGCGTTTAACTTTTCGTTCCTGTCCCGGCCGATAGATGGCTGCACCATTAAATAAGTCTACAAAACAAAAATAACTGAAAATTAATTCAAATCTCCTTAAATATGGCTAAAAGTATAAAAAAAATACATTACCATCGTGTTCTGAGCTATTCTAAAAGTTTCAAAAGTCTAGCTAGTCGGGAAGTTAGTAAAAATTCAATTGCAAGATTTAGACTGGACAAACACACACACAAACAAACAAGAAAGCAAGTTGATAAAAACATGGTAATAATAATGAACTTAAAATATTGGTCATGAATGTAATTCTTACATTTAAATGTACACGCTAGCTGTTTTTCGTAACTCCTGTCTTAACAAGCCTATATTGCCTCAGTAAAAGTTCAAATGCAGACTGGAATACCACACCCATCGCGTGATAGGAGAGAATCGAAAATTACCTTTCACGAGGTCCATTCACTTTTGGTTCGCAATGCAGATTTAGATTAATCTATCACTCCCAGACATCTCAAATTTCAGACAGTTCTCGGCAAAATTGATGTGACACGTATATATCACCTTGCGCAGTTTTTTAGTTTCTAATTTTTAAATTACTGCAGTTCAGATAATGAATATTCTTCAAATCCAGTTCACTTTTAATTTATTGTTTTTTTCTGTGGGCGACAATTACAGCAAAAAGTTGATTCGTGTGTTTTCTCTTTTAGTGCAAAAAGCTTAAGTCTAATTTGCATCAAATTGGTTTGGATTTTTTTACTAGAATTTTGCTATTTTCATATTATCGTAAACACAGGAAAAATAAAATTACCTGTTTGCCAAGATTGTAATAATGTATATTCTATCACGACTGAAATTACCTGGCTTCAATAAGTGATCAAATTTTAATAAAACGCCCACTATATTTTTGTACTTTAAAATTGATAGTTTCGTAGTTTTTGTAACATTTTCTTTAACCCACAATTATTTTTTTAAATTTTATCCTTTAATTAAATCAGTGTTATTATCTGTAATTTAATTTTTGGTTTATTCAGTTAAATTAACTTTAAAGGATTTTGTTTATTTTAACGTTCTATGTGCAATTACACTCTTTAGTTTAATTCATGTAAAACGTTTAATTTATTTGCTTATTAATCGTTCATTGAAAGCATTAACTTTCGAACAGTGAACAACTTCAAATAAATTTATCATTAAATTAATGTTAAATAATATGTAATTTAAATCTATATAGAAGATTAACATCAGGTAATTCTTCAAAAGATTGTAATGCTAATGCTGTTTACATAAGTTATTTAATGAAGGACAATCCGATTAACAATATACGAGTAATTCGGTGAAAGAGTATGTGGTTTTCTAATGGGCTCCTTTATAACTTCATTTCGTAAAAAGCACCTTTATAACTTCATTTCGTAGATAATTAAATAATTTCTAAGATCACAATAGCATTCACCAATCAACATTGATTGGTTCTTTTAAAGGAATTATTTTGCTTTTTTCTAGAGTCCGCTATTGCGGAAATGGAAGCTTCTTAGGAAAGTAAACCTCATAGACTTTACCGAAATGCGATGGAAAAACGTAATTTAGAAGATCCCATTGGAAACATGGTCTGGACATTAACGTTAAACGCTGTCCACATGCATAAAGATAATATTTAGACAGCAGAATCTTCCTATCCTTTGTTTTGGAAGCTTTTGAAAATTAATGTTTTCAAATTAAAGATTATGACTGTTTTCAAATAGCAATGGCTCCTTCAAATTTCTCAAAATTTTCAAATCTTCATTCCATCTCTGTTGATGAAATATTACCAAATTATTCTTAAAGATGTGACAGATCAAGACTACTGAGTTCAGGTTTTGAGATCTTTCCGTGGGGAAACATGCAGTAGAAGTATACTTGATATACATCTATTTGCTGGTAAGATAAAAATATACGATGTATTTTATTAGCTATAGTAAGTGTTGAACCTATGCCTCGGATACATTGCCTGTGACCTTAAGAAATGAATACCCCCCCCTGAATTCATTGGAAAAAAATTCTAAGGAATTATTTTTGGGGAGAATATTCAGCCACGAATTATACCATCTTTATAAAGATCCTGACACTACTAAGTTTATTAAAATACTAAGAATGAAATGGGCTGGTCATCTGACCCGATTATTACAAAGGTTGAGTTTTGAAAAATAATTAAAAAAGGAAGAAACATATATAAAATTATGATTATTTTATTTTATAAGTAAGTACAGCGAAATAAAAAAATCAGTAGTATAAATGGGTTTATCTCTATATATAAAAATGAATGTTTGTTTGTTTCTTTATTTGTTTGTTCGTATTTTATGCGCTGCCGTACCGTTCATCCGATTGCGATGAAACTTGGTCAACTTATTGCTTGAACTTCTGCGATGGTTATAGACTATTTTCATTCCGCTACGACGTTCAATTCTCGAATTATATTAGAAGTATCAACGGATATTGAAAATCGCCAAATTTCCCCGAATATTTTTGTTCAAAGCCATTGTAATATTTCATTGTTGCCAATTAAATTATAACATTTCCGTAAAAATAAATAGAGATGAATGAAAAACGTGATTTATTCATATATTGGCGCATGCAAGAATGAATTTGATATATTATTTTCATGTAAATGGCAACGCCGGAATGTTTCTTTATAAAAATGAAAATATAAGGATGGAAAGTCATTCATTTTCAATGCATGTGTTATCTATCCATTTCATGAATTGAAACTATCCCAAGCTACCTGTTCAAACTCAAATATACTGCAGGACAAGTTGACTTACTTAGAAACACGTGCGCGTTTAGCCTTGACGCGATGATTTATATAACTGAAGTGACATTGAAACATAGCAGATGATTTAGTTTTGAGAAAGAATTACAATCATGAAATACGTGTATATTATAATTAAGAAAGTCTGAAAGTGGCATTGAAACGTAGAAGACGATTTAGTTTTGAGAGAGAATTCCGAGCATGAAATACGTGTATATACTTTTTCTATAATAATTACCAGATTTGCTGTGTTTTAATATTGAATGTGATCTCAATCCATTCAAACATTTTTGATTCTTTTTCTATAATAATAAATCCATTCAAACGTTATTGACTAGCTGTAAATTAAGGCTTTAAAATGCCCAAAAAGAGGAGAGCAACTTTTAGTCCTGCAGAAGTAAGGGAAAATGTCAAAGATTGTTGAGAAATGAGCAATGTGATGAAAAAAAACAGAAGATCGCGAAGCCAACAGAATTCGAAATGCAGTTAGACGCACACAAGAATCTGAAGAAAAAACATTCCCAAGAGCTCGAAGGTAACAGAATTCGAATTGTAGTGATCCGAAACAGTGTGACTCATGAAAGCACTTTTAACGCGTCGAACATACGATTGTCTTCGAGCTTCAACATCGAAAGGAGAGGAAAGCGATGAACAATGACAGCACCGACAACAAACTAATGCTATTTGCTACCGCAAAAGAATTGTAGAGAAAACTGTAGAACATCATAACATGAGGCTAATCATTGAAAAAAATAATAACAGAAACTGAATCCGGGTAATACATCTAGTTACTTATAAATGCTTTATTTAAAATTTAATGATTTTTTGACTCTGAAATGAATTATCTAATATTTCTTAATTGGTAATATAAGATGATTTCCCCGTTCTGAAGCAATCCACCAGATGTTCATCAGTAAGTTCAGATCTGCGTTTGGATTTTATAATATTAATTCCTCAATAAAAAGTAAATATGTAAATGATATTTCAAAATAAAGTCGAGCGCATTCCACTACCTTCGCATGTGCACATGCGCCCGCGGGCACAGGGTTAAGAACCAGAGTTGGTCTATGGATAATGGCCCCAAATAGGAAGGAATAAGAATATCCTTCCTATTATTATACTATCTAACTTTTTAACCGCAGAGTTCGTAAATATTTCAGTTCTCTTTTAGTTATCGTTAACGACGAAGAAAAAATCCATCACCATTAAAATTATGTTGTAATACCACAGATGAAATTCAGTTGTGTCCTTGTGTCCAGTTTAGCTGATATGTAAGGTACATAATAATAGAGTAATTCATCTAATTTATAAGAACCAATATTATTTAATTAAGGATAGACTGTTAACATTTATATTTGTTTTCATATTGTCTAAATTATGTTTCTGGAGTCTTATCATAAATTTTATTTTCCGCTGTTCTTCCTCGAATTACTTCTTTTAACTCCTTATATTCAATTAGTATTTTCTGTTCGTTATTATTTCATTAGTTTATCTGTGTTATATTCAATAACTAACCATAATATTTTCCTACTGTTATTATAATGTTTTCTCCCTGTTATAGATCTAAATCTTTCATCCAAGTCTGCTGGGTTCTTTCTAACCACTTTTTTCAACATGTTTAGTTACCAGTTTATCGCACTTCAATTCACCGCACATTAATTTATAAAATTTTTTTACTATTTTATATTATTATTTAACTTTTCCTCACTGCTACAAATTTTTCTTTTTTTTCCCCTGAGGCTCCATTTTTTAAAATTTCTTGCTTCACAAACCAATTTACATTCTTAACATTAATTAATTGTAACCTCTCACAAGCATAAATTAATTTAGTGCAAATTGTGATATGAATATCTTTAATGTGTTTTTATATCTTTGATAATTATTGGTCTTTGACAAGACTACCTCTAATAAAAATGTGTGTTTGCTTAACCATATTTCTATGCAAATTAAACCAACCATTGCTTGCTGCCTGGCTATATTTTAGAAAAATTTTGCTGTTTGGGCAATTCCCTCGATCTCGTAATCACTGGCAGGATTATTTTTTCCTGTTTTATGCTTTATTTATTTTCTTTTTTCCAATTGAGTAATCACTCATTTTTCTATCGTAGCAACTTTGCTACAGCAATTAATTTCTCTAATTAATTATCAAACTTTTTGTAATACTTTTACTCTTCATAATTCCATTCGAAGTTTTTCAGTATTTTCCTTTCTCTGCTTAAATTTAATCATATTCTCCTATAATAAATTTGCTTGGATGACCTTTTAAGCTACAGTGGTTATCAAAAATTAAGGAAAAATCACAAAAAGAGGGATAACACGTTCAAACTAGGTCAATCTGTTCAAAATTTGAATATATTATTAACCCACCAGGACGCACGCATACAACACCGAAGCGAGGACGCGCGTCGGGTCGAAGAGGCCCGGTCAATCGATTTTGCACTTTTTATCATTAAAAGTAGATTTTACTTAGCTTTTAAACATTACAAATGGAAATGAATAGAATAAATAAGATTTTAGACAATAATTACAGAAAAAAATATTGACTTACCATTTATTAGCATAATTTACATACAGTAAAAGTATGTCCGTTGCAGACATTTTTTTCCCATTTGGCATAAATGGTTTTTGATTTTCTAACTTTGATTTTAGCCAGAGTAGTTTTTTTTTTTTTAGTATCGCGATCTCTTTGAAAATTACTGGCTATGCTATCAGCGTAGATACTCGTGAAATTTACAAAGTTGCGCAAAATTGTATCATCGACTAAAATCTGCCAAGAATCTAGTGGATAAGACAGATTTTTGGCTTTATCAACATTTCCTGGAAGCTTGGTGATAATATTGCAAGATGGGGCTCTTACATTTTGTCGGAATTTTCGCTTATTCCATTTTGTGAGCCCATCTTTACGTATGAAATATTCTTGGGGGGAATCATCTTCATCACTGGAATCCTCAGATAGCGATTGAACACTATGTTGTTCATTGTCATCTATTTCTTCAGATTCTTTAGCTAAAGGCTCCTCATCCGTTGAAATTTCAGCCAACATAGCCCGTAAGTACTTTTTCTCCTCCTCAAAACTCAAATATCGCCACATGACAGCAAATAAATCCACTATGGTGTTGCGACGAACCTATAACACGAGCGCGCGCGCCGGGCCTGAGAGGCCCGAGGAACCAGTTTTCGACCGGAAGAGGGGTAAAAAAATGTTTGAAATTCCAGAATCTGAATAATGGGACTAAAGGGGCAGCTACAGAAGGAATTGCTCATTTTTGAAAAACAGGGATGTTTTTATAGTCATTCCATTTTGCGGTCGGGCCTTAGAGGCCCGACGCGCGTTCTCGCGGGTTAAGTAAAAGGTGCTGAACAATACTACATAATGCAAAATAGTGGCGCTGCAGTCGGAAAACGTCATTTGCGAGAAGTATAAGAGTGCATGTCTCAGAGCAAGGCGACAATTGTCGTTGCGAGGCTGAGATTAGAAATCTGGCATAGCCAAATTGTAACAATGACCTCCAGGCATCATTTGACAAAAGAACTGTGATGTCGAGCTATTGGGAGAAGAGGAAGGACAAATTCAGACAGAAGTGGCCAGATGACTAAATGGGAGTCCGTCTGTGGTTCATAGACTTTGGCAAAAATTTCTAACCACGGATTCGGCATCCAGGAGGTTCAGCCAAGGACAGCCATACACTACGACGAGTGCCGATGACCGGTATTTGTCATTATGCACACGAAGGAATAGAAACGCAACTCCGTCTGCAAGCTCCGTCTGCAGATCCTCCCTCGCGGCAAGCTCTGGTAGGTTGGAATCAACGTCAACCATGCGTGAAGGCTTCACGAAGGTGGTATTTTTGCGAGGCGACCAGCCATTTGCGTTCCGCTCACATCACGCAATAGCCGGGAACGTTTGCAGTGGTACGTCAACATGTCCACTGGACGCGTGATCAATGGAGGGCTGTTCTCTTCACGGATGAGTCCAGCTTTAGCCTCCAAAGCGATAGTAGGCGTTTTTGGATTTTATTCAAAATATTTTGGCAGGGGTGTACAAAGAAAGATTTTTAAAACATTCGTCTTAGATTTTTTAAAATTAAATTTTTAAGCTGTTTTTGTAACTTTTTTACGTGTGCATTTAAAATAATAATTTGAGGGTTATAAAATGTATATCACGAAAAAGATCGTAAAAATTACTTTGAAATGAAATCTTTTTCGAACCTTTACCTTGATTTTCTGATTTTTGGTGAATTTTTAAAGATTAATTTTTAGAATTTAATTTATTAAATGCTGATCACGTGATTTCTTTTTCTGGTACTTTAAATAAATTTATCGTCACGTGCATAACAACTAAATAGACAAAAAAACATTTTTTTCTTTCTAATGCAGCAGACGATTGGATATTATCAAAAAAAATATCCCTTACGATTTTTTTATAAATAAACAATATATATATGCATATATTTTACATCAATTATATACATTAATCGTCCCATTTATTATATATATATATATATATATATATATATATATATATATATTGGCATTAATTGCATACATTGACCGTTGTATTTAATTTGAATGTACTCCGTAGCGAAGCGCGGGTTTTCAGCTAGTCGACTATAATTTGATTTTTCTTATTACTGCCCATTTTTTTTTTTGTTTAAATGGAAAAGGATTTGCTTTGTACATAACCTGCCAAATTAAGTTGTATTACTAAAAAGAAAATCCTTCATTATTATTACTATATTAAATCTACTCTCAGGCTCTCGATGGAAACACAAAAATTACCTATACATGCTTAACATTTAGAAAATTCTTTACAAAGCACTTTTAGATTTGATAAGACGAGTCAACTCAAAGCATTTTCACATACCGATAAACTAAATGCCTCAATAATTCTTTAGTACCTACTTAATCGCATCTATTTCAATATCTAACACCTTAATTTTCCAATAATTATGAAGCATTCCATTAGTACATTATTTACTCTGCCTCTTTTTCAGTAATTAATCAAGCATGTATATATATATATATATATATATATATATATATATATATATATATATATATATATATATATATATATATATATATATATATATATATATATATATATAAATATATATATATATATGTATATATATATATATATATGTATATATATATATATATATATATATATATATATGTATATATATATATATATATATGTATATATATATATATATATATATATATATATATATATATATATATATATATATATATATATATATATATATATATATATATATATATATATAATATATATATATTATCGCATATTATTCTATGCTATTTATCTTTTAACCATAATAAATAATTCCTACGAATCCTTTATACGAGCTACAGAAAAAGAGCCATTATATAATATATAATGATATTTATTCAGTGCATACACACATATGTATATTATGTATTATATATTATAATATTACATATTGTATATTATAATATACTAATATAATATATCGTAATGTAATGTAATATAATGTATTACATTACACTACATATATCCATTGATGCCGTCTATAATAATGGGCATTTCTATTTATACGTTTTTACGCTTTAAGATAGCGTACATGAGTGTATGTGTTCTTTCAAGACTTATGGTGTAAAAGATTAATTTGGCTCCGTTTCTTTCAGAAAATTGTAAAATGGTAGATATTTTGGCAAAGAGGACTCAAGGGAGGAGAAAGACTAAAGCTTCTATGATAAAAGCAACTTTGTTTCATTCCCGAATTTAACTTTAAAATTGAATTCTGTTCCGTTGAATCTTCTCCCAAGATTAGATATTTTCTCTCTTTTCTTAGCCTTTTTTTTTTCTCAGTCGGGATTAGAATTCAAAAGTCATTTGATTGAAAATAATTCCAGGGAATTTCTTAGTCTCTTATTCATTAAAATTTTCAATTTAGTGTTGTTATAATCTTACTTTCAAATGATTTAGAGTGATTACATTAGGTATTGCTTGTAAAGTATTACTCTAAAGATGTAGTTATTTTTGACTAAATTTGGAATAAATTTCCATGATTGAATTTGTTATTTATTAATACAGCATTGGATTTTAGCAGGAGTTCACTCACCTGTTTGGTTATCCAATATTTACATATAATTGAAACTAGTTTTAATATACATTAAATAGAAAGTTTTCTAATATGATTTAACTAAATATTTCTAGCTGTACAAGAATTAAATTTAGCATTAGTTTTTCAAAAAAATTTACAGAGATATTTTTATGTATTCATCAAAAATGCTTTTGATGCCAAAAATATTGAGGATTTGTATACTTTCAGGTATGAATACGAATATTTTCGTTGCTTTTATTCTTACGCTTAAAGAGAGGGTCATATAGTTATCGCCACCAAATCCAGGTGATAGATGTCCCATAGAAGTTTTAAACAAACTATTCCCTTTGTGTGTAAGCTTTACAATGAATACACCATGAAATATGTAATATAAAATCTCAATCACTCAGATACTTTTATTTGAATTTTAGCAACAAAGTTTTACTGTAAAATGAAGCATTTTTCTAAATGTTTTATATGTATGTTCATTCCAGACGTATAGTTATTCTTCTAATTTTGGCGCTTTTGGGCCCAGTTTACACCATACTGAATTTCAGATAAATTCCAGGAGTTAATACTACACTCATGGACAAAAAAATTAGCGCACCAAGAAGGAGACGTCAAAATGAAACGAAATTTAACATACGTAATGACTACTTTGATATAAGTAAATGATAAGAAAATCAAACAAAAAAGATCATTTATTTCAGAGAAAAAGACAAAACAACGGAGGAGTTAATACTCCATTGGACCACCTCTAGCGCGAATGCACGATGCGATACGATCGGGCATTGAGTCATACAAGTTCTGTATGATGTCTTGAGACATTTCGTTCCATATTATGCAACCTTGCCTCTAGTTCGTTCAAACTCGTAGGATGCCCAACTCGTCGTCCAAAATGATCCCAGATATGCTCGATTGGAGACAAATCTGGGGATCGGGCAGGCCAAGGAAGGGTGGTTACAGTGCGGAGACAGTCTTGTGGCACCCTTGCCGTATGAGGCCGAGCAGTGTCTTCTTGAAAAATGGCTCCTGGGAGCCGTTGCATGAGTGGCAACACATGTGGTTGCAGGATTTCATGAACATACCGCTGGGCTGTCATGGTGCCACGGAACAATACTAGGGGTGACCGTGTATTGTAGGCAATGGCACCCCATACCATCACACCAGCTGTGGGAGCGATGTGTCGCTGTACAGAAAAGGCAGGATTGAAGCGTTCACCACGGGCTCTCCACACACAAACACGATTGTCATCACTGCCGAGATTGAATCTGGATTCGTCGCTAAAGACGACCTGGTTCTATTCCGCTGCAGTCCAGTTTCCTCGTGCGCGGCAAAACTCCAAACGGAGGCGTCGATGGGTGGGCGTCAAGGGCAGCACACGTAATGGGCGCCGCGATACCAACTGTCCTTCAGCCAGGCGCCTTCGTATGGTTCGAGAAGACACAGAGGCCCCTAGTGAATGTGCTACCTGTGCCTGGATGGCGGCCGATGAAGCAGTTGGCTGTACGCGTGCATTTCTTACGATGTGGCGGTCTTCTCGACGACTGGTCTGTCGAGGGCGTCCTGAGCCTGGTCTTCGTGCACATGACATCTCTCGGGTCCACTAGTCCCAACACCTCCTCACAACACAATCAGAGCGGCCTAATTGACGAGCTACTCGCCTAGCTGACCACCCAGCTTCCATCATCCCGACGATTCTCCCCCTCTCAAACTGCGACAACTGCTTATATTGTCTTCGAACACGGCGTAATGGCATGTCTATCTCAGCTCTTCCTTTGTAAACGATTCAGCACACTCAAACAAGCTTTGGTTACCTGTTTTATAATCCACAGAGTACGATGTTCAACGCCCTCTACCGGCTATACGTAATGCGCAATCACGCTGCATTTCTAATCATTTGCATATCTCCCCGACATGTACCTTCATTGCAAGTTTCGTGACGATCCCGCAATTATTTCTTGGTGCGCTAATTTTTTTGTCCATGAGTGTATATTAAAATATTATCTGCGTTTCATTAATTGTATTAATTACTTTAACTGTATTATATGCTGGATAATTTACATGAATTGCTGATATTGTTTTAAATACATTTTTTATCTATTGTTTATGATAATATCCCGTTTCTCACAAGCTTCATATTTTTTTTAGCTTCTAATTTATTTAAAAGTTTATTGTTTCTTATGAACCCTCGAACGTCATATTCCAGACGGGGTCATAGAAAGACGGCAAGTCTGTTGTTGTTTCCAATAGGCTTTCCTACACCAAGTCCAAAGGATCTAGGTCCTCAAATCGTGAAGGGTAGTAACCAGCTTCACTTTAAGGCAAGGTACCACTAGGAATGAAGTCTGACTTGACCTCGAAGAACATCGGTCCAGTAATTTTGAACCGAGTCAAGTGACGAGACAGAAACCTTGACCCCGCACCTCCAGAGGTAAATTTGAGAACTTGGAGGACATTGTAGCCAAGACCTATTTTACGTGCCCCGGCCGCCATTAGTGAACGCGGCGCTGGATTTGCGTCGACGAGCATCGATCCAGGGACGTTCAGATCACTGGCCCGCTGCTGATGCCAACTGGGCCACGACGCTCCACGGGAGTCTGACTTAGCCAAGTGCCATTTCAATTTTGACCTGGTGGACTCGTACCCTCCTCCAGACTTCTATTACCACGTAGAGGGACTCTTAGGACTGCAGTTTTAATGTGCCCATACCCTGCGTATACACGAAGGCGCTCAAAGGCTCATGTAGGTACTCGAATCCATCTCCCTTCGTACCGACGTACTAACCAATGGACTGCAATGTGCCCAGGCCAGAGTTACCAATCAGAAATACGGATTGCAAAAAAATTAAAATTTTGAAAAGTTTTTAGTCAAATGATTAGACAGACAACAAAAAAAGTGTTCTATACAATGGAAATGTTGGAGTGAAATGGTATCTAGTAGTGTATTCTACAGTTTGCAATTTCGGCTATCTTATTGCAACATTATTTCTAAACTCGGCATAAAATAGATGATTACTAATTGTATCACGGTGTACTCGAAGAACCACATATCAATCACTGATAAAACAGTGATGCAATGCTTTGGCATCATTTCATGAGGTAGGAATATGAAGTGTTCTCAATATTCCAATGTATGGGAGAAATGTTTCCCATTAGTAACTTATACTGATCCGCTGTCAAAGCGCGGGCTCTTTGTGTTATAATACGAGTCTGACATAGTATTCACACATAATGAGACTGAAAGCGTGTATTCATTGCTTCCGTTCAAACTCTTTGGATTTTAATGTCTTCATTGGTTCCCGCACCGCATCATAAAATAGACAAGACAGCTATTAGTCTATTTCATCTGGTAATGATTATAATGTTTGATTATACAAGGGTGGTTATTTTTAAATTTTGTGTATATGAGTGGGACAATTTTAATTTTGTAGAGAGTTTTTATAAGATATACACTGTGTTAGCTGGTTAGTCGGGACCTCTTTTTTAGACTACGAATCGGGAGGTCCGTACGATGAGGTACATCTCAGTATATCAATAGTCTTAGGGTTTCCAATTGTCGGCAATAAATGCCATACTGGAATTGGCCTCTAAACTACATTGCATCCAAATCGCTATATTTTAAAATGAGTGTTATGTAAATTATTTTCTCAAAAAAGGAGTTCGTTGAATTTTACGAGGTTGCAATCATCTCTTTCAACATGAGGAGGTAGAAATTGTAGGGAACCTACAGATTCCGAATGGTTATAAACACCGAGGCCTTCTAAGGGATTTGACCTTGCCGACCCGATTTTGGTGACCATTGACCTAGATTTTCGGTCGTAGTACATGTTACGACCATATAGCAGAGTATAACACAAAACTACTAATATATAAATGTATTATATAAGTTTCTCACATTATGTGAAGACGTAAATATCCTTATTAAGAAAATCCTTACTAATAAACCTTAATAATTGTGTGTGGTATATGATAGATCTTAATTATGAGACATGTTATGTTTATCTCGAAGAAAGATTCCATTCATTAACTACCTTTACAATAAGCGATGATTTATTTTATATTCTTTAAAAAGTTCCCTAATATTAAAATCCCCTTTTAGTTTTTCATTTTTTAAATGATAGCTTGACACGTGACAGTGTACATTTTTGAAGGTATGCTCTCAATTTCCATGCACCTGCGGTAGGAAGCTAATAGTATTAAGGACCTTAAAGCAAAATTGAAAATAAATTGAAATCCCATTCTTTTTCAATCTTATAGTTCAAACTGGAAACATTTATTTTAATCCATGTAGGTGGCATTTATAGTACCATATAAATGTCACCTACTTGACGCATTTATATGTTATTTCTTCCCGACTAATACGACGGTTGTGTGTTGATTCAGTCCTTAACGGAACATGCTTTTAAAACAGTTTTTGAATGGTAGCTTCTCCTCACGATTTTAAACATTGAAGGGGAATTTCTGGTTTTGTCACGTATCTCACACTGATGTGGTCAGTAGACAGAAAATGAGAATTGGTAGCCGTTGATATGATCGGAAAATGCTGTGATGCGAATTGTAAGCAGATGATAGCAGATAAAGAAACTTGACAAAAACATTGAGATTCTACCTAGTAAATGTGTCTAAATTAGAAATCGATTATTTATTGAAGATAAATATCAGTAGATAAATCAATATTCATGGACAGGTGTAAAATTCTACGTGACGTATAAAAACCTTTCCTTAGCAGTGCCTATGATTTGGATCATTATTTGGCTGAGATATTATTCTCAAATCCTCGTCCATATTCTCTTCCAGATATTTGAGATTGTAAATATCTTCAGAATGTTTACGAATTTTTTTTTTCATTATTTTACATTTCTGCGTATATAAGTAAGCACTAAAAATTTCCTCTAAAACTATTACTTGCCAATTTGAAAAGCATAAATTACATTGCTATTTATTACAGAATAGCACCAAGAGTACTGACGTCATATAAATAGGCTGCTAGGCAAGTTCTTTCTTTTTATTAACAACGATTTTATGTTTTTATTTCTCTATCTGTGCAATCTTAACTTTAGGTTCTTCTGGTAACTTTCAATTTGAGATAATAAATTTAGGACCATAATATGCGCGTAATGAAGTTGGAAGGTCCAGTATTGTGCTTCTCAGATTTTCAAACTATATTTTTTATGTAGTGAGGCTTTCTGTTGTTTTTTATATGGGACGCTTTCATCATAGCCATTTTAATTTAAATCTGACATATAGTTATTTAAATCTACACAGTATATTATAAATAGATGCAAAAATAGTTCGAATACATTATACACTGAAGAGGAAGCTTTGTTTTCAGATTAGTTTCTTTGATGCTTCACATCTATAAGGCATCCATTCTCGACACCATAACGTCTTCGTGAACTGGTTCAGGAACGTCCACTGGAATTTACTCAAAAAACAAAACTCTTAAGGGGACTCACGACTCTTAAGTCGAGGAAATAAGGCGTATTTTCATACTTTTTGACTCTTTGTAACTTTTTCAATTTACTCTCAATTTTTCAAAATTTTATAAATATGATAAATTGATATATTCATTTTAATAAACAAATTTTCAACTCTTAAAATAATTTTAAATAACTTTTTTTTAAAAATGCTTTAGATATACCTTGTTTTTAAAGTATTTTTATTGTATACTGGCTTGCGCTCAGAACTGTGAAATTAATTTTACACTTAAATGTATATTTCATGTTTTATATTTAAAATAAATAATTCAAAATACAACTGAACATAAAAAATTAAAATATTTTTTCAATTTTTTAAAACTGCTCAAAATATACTTAAAATTTCCTTAATTTTTTGCATTAATTTACCACAGAAAAAATAACAAAATGTGCAGTGATTGCAATAATTCTAGTTCAGACGCAATAAAATAACAGGATTATGCAGTGATAAAAATTTCATGGAATTATGTTTCATAGTTTTTGAGTTATCAGTTGCGGAATGATGCAAAATTACATTTTGACAAAAATGAGTTTAAAATTTTACTTAACCATAAACTTGATCAGTAATTAAATATTTAGAATATAATATATCCGGAACTAAGTGGAATATTTTCCTGTGGTTTGCTTTATTTTGTTCAGAAATAATCAGGCTTTAACAAATTTGTTTACAAAAAATCGAATTTTTTAAAGATTTAAGGGTAGTGTAGCGTACTGGAAATATGGTCTTATTTTTTCCCGAGACCCCACAAGAGCTTGAAACACAGCTGCGTATTTTTCAAGGAATGTGTTGCTCGGTTCCACCAGTTCCGAACACGCGGGGGGATTAAAAAACTTTATTTCACAGATGCAG
Organism: Dolomedes plantarius; assembly: GCA_907164885.2. Classification (NCBI taxonomy): domain Eukaryota; kingdom Metazoa; phylum Arthropoda; class Arachnida; order Araneae; family Dolomedidae; genus Dolomedes; species Dolomedes plantarius. Next base: position 11,005,273 of record OU015495.1, read on the forward strand.
CCAGTAAAGCTGTCATCCTAACGTTTCTGCAATGTAATAAAGTTCGGCGTCTAAGAAGAGCTGTCAGCCGATAATCTGCCGGCCCCTCTACCCCGTCTGAAAATCCAGACATTGTAGAGAGACGCTAGAGAATGCGGCCTGTGCGGATGCGTGTTTTAGGCTCCGTACGTTGTGAATCTGCACGGGATTTTAATTGAATATGTTGCACTGTTTAAATGTTAATTTTTTTGTAAATAAATTGCTGAGTTTTTGTTTTAAAAATTTGGCCTTCGTTTGTTAATTAGAACTCTGTCTTTCTTATGGATCCCATGGTAGTAAATTTTAGCAACGCCTCAGAGAGAATCGCCTTACCTACTTGTCGTGACGCTACAGTAGGGAGTCCCCTTAAAGATTATAACTAATCTTTTTTTTTAAAGCTTTCAAAATTTCATTTGTGTCGAAATTGTTGGTTCTGACTGAAGGATACCAGTGTTAGACGATTTGCATGAAACGTTAAGGAAACTTGCAGTTTTATTTGTTTTGATTTTCTAATTAACAGTTTTAATTCAAGTTCAATTTAAAACAGTTATTAGAAAAAAAATTGAACATATTTGTATTGGTAAATCATTCTCAATAGTCAAATTAATTAAAATAAGTCTGGGGATAAATTCTTTTTGATGTTAAACAGATTAACTGAACGTATTTGCTAATGTAGGAAAACGAATGTATCCTGCACACTAATGTACGGCTTAAAACAGTTGTCAAATAAATGTTGCAAATTGCCACTAATAAGATATTTTTTTGCAATTCATATAACTGATTTAGTTTTATTATCTTCAATTTATAAATGTTAGAAACTTATTTTTAATATAAATTTATTTTTTATACGTTCAGAAGTTAACGTTTATAACGTAGAATTGGTATTATGTCACTTACTACATAAATCGTTCAAAAGACAGGGCTGTATAAGATTCCTTCTATAACTTAAAAACTTTTACTTTCATCAGAATTCCGACAAAATAAACATTTCGAACACTCTTTCATGTATAACTTCTATTTAAGTGCCTGGGCGAAAACTTTCGTGTATAACTGGAAAAATAATTTAATTTGAAATTACTGAGGAAAATGGAATATTCATGAGAGTCAACTTTCGTAAAACTTGTTACGCTTTAAATATGAAATGAACCTATTTCCCTGTCAGAAGGTTAAACGACTTCGGCTTCAACAAGTCGAAATTGTTTCAAACACAATTTACAGAACTGGAAGACAGAATTAAAGAATAGCTTATGCATATAAAATATTGATTAAAATTACGTAAGTTTTGAAGCTTAAATATAAGAGACTATAATTACTGTTTACCTAATATATTATTGACTATACATTTCTCTTCATCACTTATTTTAAATATAAGCTGTTTAGCAATGTAGTTTTAATGTTGTGCACACTTTATCCTGACGACACTCCTGCATGTATACCACGAGACTTGTTGGCTTCTATGAGAGTCTGAGCAGGTGAGTCATCTCTAATTCCTATGGTGGTTCAGTATACGCACGTCTATCTTCGCTTGTGTTTAAACACACGCCCACGCGGTCTTAGTTTCTGTTCACAACCACTGTGCAATGTGGGCAGCTGTTAAACATCAAAGATAGGGACATACTGCTGAAAGAAAAATGGAAATACAAACTTATTATGGCAGATATTACTTGTAACTAAATATTGATTGGACGTAAAATTACAGGATAAAAAATACTTTTAAAAAATTCACTTTAAATTAGATACGAAAAATTTGCAAATTTTAAAGGTTGGTATGGCTTTATTCATCAGAAGCTGGAGATGGAAACAGACACATAGTAAGCAAAAGTAGGCTAAAAGTACATAGCTTTTTATTGTTACTTTAAAGCGAATACTTAAAAGGCTTTTTTCTACCCTATCTTCATTCAGTTATCTTGATATAAACATTTTCAACACTGTTTACTTTTTGCAGACATCGGATCAACACGATTCTTCGTTTAGGAAACGCACAAAGAAAAAAAATTTGGAGATCTAATACCACGTTTTACCCCACGGCTGAACAAGTAAAAAACAAAGCCTACAGATCACAATAATTTAGCCATACGATCTCCGAAGGGCTAGGGCGCTAGCATTCGATACCAGAGTCTATGGATTTAAGTCCCACTGTTGGTATGGATGTTTGTAACTGTTGGGAATCGGCTTTAAGTAGTAGGTCCCGGTGTAACAAGCACTTGTATAGAAAAAATGACCGTATCGCTCTCAAAAACCAAATTAATTTAATCTTAGTGTGTTGACAAATTCGTCAGATACTTAAAATCAAGTTAATTGTTACAATTCTTTTACAGTACTAAATACGGCCGTCCGTTGAATTTGATTAACAAGAATACGCTTTCTTTTGAAGGGACTATCATATCATCCCAAAGCTAATGTTTCTGAATTCGAAACAGTTGTATCCCACATAATAAAAAAATCAGAGATCAACGAGAATGGTAGTTACGTTGTTGTCTTGTTAAGTATTTCCATATATTACTGCAACACCCCGAAAAAACTTACTAGTCTATCTACCAATAAGTATTTGGACTCCTGTTATAGAAAGAAACAAAATTTATTCATATTCAATAATTGGTAGAGCCTCCATGGGAGGCAATTACAGCCTCAACCTTCCGGGGCATGCTTCCTTCAAGTCTTTGTATGACGGCTATTGGTATTTTCTTTCACTCGGCTTAGAGAAGACATAAAAGTTAATTGACTGATTTTGGACGGATGTTGAACACCTTCATTCGGCGATCCAAATCGTCCCAGAGGTTCTCTATAGGGTTCAGGTCCGGGTTCTAGGCAGGCCAGTCCATTCGGTTAACACCACTGTCACCATACCAATCCGTGGTGGACCTCGGAACATGGCAGCTAGCGTTGTCGTCCTGGAAATAACATGGGTCCAACTGCCACAACGTAGGAAGCACACTGTCATCCGAAATAGTGCAGTATGCGTCGACGTTGAGCTTACCATGAATTAGGACCAAGAGTCCCAGTCCATACCAGGAGCAGTACCCCCAGACTATAATTCCACCTCCTCCGAACTTTACTGTGAGCAAAATGCATTCTGGCAATAGGCATTCTCAAGGCCCACGACAGACCCAGACACTACCATCCGAATGGTAGAGAGTGAACCTTGATTCATTGCTCAATAGAACCCATTTCTCCTAATTTGCGGTCCACTTTCGACGTGATTTACACCACATTAACAGAGCAGCGCGGTTGGCCTTTGTGATCAAAGGCTTATGGGTGGCAGCTGGATCATGGAAATCAAGCAGATGTGTTTCTTTACGGATGGTATTCATCGAAAAACACTCCTCGATACCTGTTGAAACTGCTGAAGTATGAGGGCCATTGGTTGGGTGCAGTTCTTCCGAATTTCTCAAGACAGCACTCTATCTCCCAGTTTCTTGGGTCCGCCGACTCAGGGCACATTCCCACAATCATCGGTATCCTTCCACTTCCAAATCACATAGGCTTCTGTAGATTTTGGGTAATTCAGCTCGCTATATATGTCCCTTAAGGTTCGGTCATTTTTGTGCTACTCAACTATTTCACCTTTCTCGAAATTAGATAACTCTGCACTTCAAGGCATCTTGCATGCAATTCTTGCCAATGTTATTCCCTGACGATATTTAACGGCGGAGGGCGTGGCGTATGTTAGAACTGCAGATATCGTCATTTTTCATTGATGTCCAAATATTTATTGACAGATATGTATGAACTAATATTTTTGTATAACTCTCTGAAATTCAGAAGTTTTAAATTTAGAATTTTCAAAGTTTAAGTATCAAATAATGCATGGATAAATAAGGAGCATTATTAAGTTTCTTGTGCAATTTTTAACTATTATTTTCACTAAAAACTTGCACTTTCATAAACTACTTGGTCAAAAAAAAAGACAGTGACGCAAAAAGCACAAAAGTAATTTACGATACTTATACGAGCGCAGTGACCCACTTGGCAACAGCAGCGGACTAGTGATCTGAAAGTCACTGGTTTGATGCTTGTCGCTGACAAATCCACTGCAGTGTACACTAATGGCCACTGGTGCACGTAAAATCTGTCGTGTCTGCAATGTCCTCCAAGTTCTCAAAATGACCTCTGGAGGTGCGGGGTCAAGTATTTTGGTCATGTCACTTGACTCTATTCAAAATTGCGGGACTGGTCCTTTGGCCAAGTTAGAGTTTAACCCTTGTGGAGACAGTTAAAACAGGAGTCTCACCTTCATCGCCCATAGCCTTCGGGACTTGATCTGTTGTTGCTGTCGATCTAGTGGCATAAGCAACATTAACAACACGACAAAAATTATAAACACTATAATAGGTGTATTTAATTTTAAAAATTTATTGAAGAAAAATTGAAATACTTGTACAGAATTTATTACAGAATGAGAAATAACATTTTAGGGGAGCATTAGCATTTGCTCATTTATAGTTTTCCATTATTATCACAGATTATTATTATTTAGTATGCAAACCACTGACATTTTCAACAGCTTGGAAAATGTTCTACATTGCATAAACTAGATTGAGTTGTATCACTAGCCCTTTTGGTCCCATTAACTTTCTCTCACTGACACTAAATTATTTCTGAAATTATTTTTGATAGCAATGTGATGCTTTTGGACCTTTAAGTCCAGAAGTTCCATAATTTTTTCAACCGTTAATATCAGCAGAGTGGGGAGGTAAAATTAATCTTCTGACATAATATAGCAACCATTCTCCAGCAATGTGATCTGTGTTTTTAAGATAATCATCCTTCTGGTAATAAGTATTTTCAAATACAAGATTTTATGTAATAGGCCGTGAATTATGTCCCAAAATGTTTATGTACTGCCTAACATTCCTATTCACTCGAATAAAATATAAGTTACAATGACAATGTGTCGCAACCTCCATCATACTTAACTATTGGAGAAAATGAACTTTGTTTTCATACCGTATTAGTGTGAAGCCAAATTTTTATACGGACATCTGGACGAAAAAAAACTGAATTTGCTCTCATCAGTAAATAACGCATTTTCAATAAATCAGTAGGTTTATTTACGAATGTGTAAGCAAAGAGCAAGCTCTCTCTCTCTCTCCTGTTCTGTTCATTAATATATATGTAGCTTTTTACTTGTTACACTACCATAATATTTTCATACATTTAAAAAAACATTTCGAGAAGGGAAAGCCCAAACACCTATTCCTGCCTATTCAGTAATGATTTCAGAGCTTGTTTGGGCACTCGCATAAGGAGTTTTTCAGACTTCTGCAACAATTCTACGACGATCTGTATGTCAACTTTTTTGGAGATCTGAACGGTTGATATTGGTTACCGCTCCACGGGATTTTATGTTTTAATTACATATCTAACAGAAAAAATATCCTACTTCGTTTTTGATGCCGTAATACTTTGTAACTGGTAAAGTTAGTAAAACTAATACATTTCCTTTAGATGGCACACTCCCTTTATGACAATTTTTTTATATCTGAAAAATTTCAAAACCATACATTATTGTCTTAATTTATATTGTTTAATGAAGTCATTTGACTTAGCCATCTAGATTTCTCCTTTGTCAGAATCAATTAATTAGCATATATTACAGCCAGTCATAAGAGTAAAAATACATGAAGTATACAAAATTTTGAAGTTTCAAATGACAGTTCTAACAATTATCAAATTTTAAAATTTCGCATATCTTTATCTTAATTAATCTGTGGAACATAACAGTTGTAACGGATTATGATGTTAAATATTTACACAATTTTACAAGATATAAGAGAAAAAAATATTATGTTCAAATACTTTTTTAAACCACTGTGCATGTCTTCAGCGTCTATTCGCGTTTATTTATTCGTGTTTTCATAGCATTTTTTCATAAAGAATATTTTGAAAACTAAAATAAACGAAAAGCACCTTTTGGGATATTCTTTTAAGTCCGGTTTACTTTAAATATGCCACACTGATATTAAAAGGAGACCTGAAACATGAAGCAAGCTCCATCATTAACCTTCCTGCAAAAGGATCATTATCCGATAATAAGACCGTACAATACCCGGAAGAAATACCTAATGCCATTCCGATGAAAAGCTTTCCTATCCCATTGTTGTCGAATCAAGCGTAGAAAGAAATTGTTCTTACATAATGGAATTTGTTATATTCTACGGCTGATGGAATGGTATTGCTTGGGATTTAGTTTCGGGGAGCTATTCAAAAGGTATACGGAATTCTGAGTATCGGAAACAACGAGATAATATGATACATCAAAAAGAAATAGCAAATGATACAGTTGAAAAGTATTATTGAGGCATGAAAACAATTCACGCCGACGCGGAAAGTATTTATAGAATGAATTCGGTTGGAAATTATTGCTCAGAAATTATGCTATCGATTTCAGGGGTTTCCCAGAAAACAGGAAATCTAAATAGAAGAGAACCGTGAAAGTATTTTAGGAAATACAGTTACTTGCTACTATAAATACGAGTACGTTGCGCTCACGATAGCCTACTTTTTTTTAGCACGTCGAAATTCGGTACTGAGTATGCTCGATTCGAATCCTGACTAGCACCCATAAATGGCTACGCATGGGCATGTAAAATCCGTAGGCTGGAAAGTTCCTCCATGTGGTATGTTTGTGGACGGTGGATACGAGGCTATCAGGTGTCACCTCTAAAAGGTTTAAAATGAAGAGGTGCCAGTGGGCAATGTTGACTCACCTATACGGTTTCCTCATTACAAACTGGCCGGGTTTCGCCCAGCTACTCTCAAGCCATCAAAGGGAGTCGATGAATGAATCAAGTGAATGAATGACTCAATCGTTCTTTACAACCCAAGGGGAGAATTTGCCGTTCTTCGCGTTTGAAGAACCGATTGAAAATTTGTGTTAAGTATCGTTCTTTAAAATTTAATTAAAAATCGAAATTTTAAGATAGAGACTTTAAATGAGGTTTATATGAATGAGAAAGCTTTCATCTTCCAGATGATGTAAATATTTTCTTTGTAAGATAAAAACTCGAAGAGCATCGACCGCAGATCCTCAAAAGTTCGTAAATTTCTCGAAAAAGTGGGTTTAATATTTTGATGAAAATATTAGTCTGTTTTACATTATTTTTAAACAAATGAGGTCTTGTTTGAAGGAAAAATGTCTGTAGTCTTAGATTGTAAAAAGATCAAAATTCTACGATAATTTTTTGCCGAGATATCGTAATCTGAAGTTAAAAAAACATAAAATATCCCACAAAGCACGAAATAAAAAAATTTCTAGAATAAAACTTAAAATTCGGGCTTCGAGGTGCACTTTCCCATAGTGTGCACTACCCGTGTACCAAATTTCATGGCTGTAAGTTTCATAGGCTGCACACACGCACACATTGAGGCGGTACACCCGGAGAGTGTGACCGACAGACAGACCCGGACCTTACTTTATTAATATAGATAAACCCCAATACATGTCTCTGTGTAGTAGGTGAATGTCGAATGATAAAATACCTGCCGTATTGAGAAAAAATTACAAATTTTATATCTTTACTGTAATAAATGCTTGTTTTAATAATGCTTCAAAAGCCGCCCACATGGTGTAGTGGTCAGCGTTCTGAGCTGCCACGCATTGGGCTCGGGTTCAAATCCCGAATAAGGCTTGGTCGTTTCCTCATCGTCCCCTCGTAGGGAGCAATTCTGGCCCACCTTTGAGGTAATTCTTCCAAAATAAAGTAGCCAGTAAATTAGCGGTGAATACCAAAAGGTTATTATCTAACGGCAAGTGCCTGCGCATTATACTGAATAAAACATGATGTTTCAAAATATTAGCAAGAGAACATGTTAGGTTCTAGATAAAGTGAGGAACAAGCATTTAAGGTAAGGAATTTACAGAAGTAGGGGATGAAAGAGAAAGGGTGGGATACGAAAAAGGCGTCATTGTAGAGAGAGTATAAATTTTCTATGATAATGCTATATATATATATATATGTAACATACCGACCCAGTCCCATGCTAATGGAAACCGGAGTCGGCATGTCACACCTCAAAAACTTGTAGTCGTAACCAGAAAGACGATTCGATTCATTTAACACATACGTTTATTTATATATTTATTGACATCGATGACGGCGGTTTACTAGGCAACAGTGCCACGCCAAAAACTGCTCTCCGAGGTATGCTGGAATTTATATAAACTTTTTTGAGCGTCTTGCCATGTGATCACAAGTCTGTAGCCATTGGCTGAAACTATGACTCTGATGTCAGAGGTGACGTATTATTATTACGTAAAGATGCGCTAGAGATTATATTTTTTGAGGGGACGCTGCCCATGCTTTGTTCTTGGAATCAGAAGCGAAAATAGCTCAATCGCGACAACGCCCAAGGCAATTTAGAATTTTAATTGAATATAGGAGTTTTTATGTTATAGAATATCCCCCCCGTCCGAGAAGAGGCTGACCAACAATGCCTGCATTGGAGGACAGACTCACCCGGCCATGTGAGGAAAATGGGCGTCGACCACAAATTTGGAAAAGTTTGAAAAGGAACATATGTTTTAAGTTAATTTAGTATGATGATCACATGACAAGACATTGCACATTTCAATATAGAATACACAAAAATACACTAATGATTTACTAATTTATGAACACAATAAAAGCAAAAAAATTTATAGTAATTAATGATCAACTATAGAAAATTGTAAATTATGTAAATTTCCTCTTATATTGTTGCTTTGAAAAAAAATTAAATTTAAAAATGTATTTATCATCGACTGAAAATTGCCGTGCAGGGCGGCCGTCCCCACACAACAAAATTTCAAAAAAAATCAATTAAATCTACTTTAAAAAATTTTAACTTACTAAAAAAATTACTTGAAAAATATATTGTAAATACACATTGTAAGAATACACTTTAAAATATAGTTGTGATCCACTTGGACAACTGACAAAACAACGAAAAAAAAAAAAAAAATCCCTATCTAAATGTAAATACAAAACACACACAAAAAAAAATCTCCTATTCTTGTAGAATAACAACATAATTATACAAACGTAATTACGAGTTCCTGAAAAAAAAACACAGAAAAGCAGCAAAAAAAAATGAAAGTGGATCTCTGGTTTCCTTAATCAATAGAATCAAAAATACACAACATATGAAATTATTAAACACACAATAATAAAATACCTTGGTTTTTAAAAGTATAAAATAGAAATTATCACCACCAATCTATTATAATTAAATGTCAAATTTATCCATTACTTTTAGTAACTTAATTTCAATGTTCAAATTTCAAACTATTATTCTATCAATTGACACAAATAATCAAAATTCTTTTACCAATAGACATCTCAGTTTTATTAAGTTAATCATGAAATCGATAAACTAAAATTAATTTTTCTTTTCTTATATCACATTTTGGTATGAATCCTCGCTGTAAAGTTCCCAAATATTCATCATTTGTATTTAATATCTTAAAACATATTTCTCATTATAATATTATCTTTCCTATTTATTTATTATTCTTCATTATTTCTATTTCGAGAATTTTCTGGGGCGGATGAACCAAATATAACATACAATGGTTTTTTCAATTCTCCAATTGTGGTTTTTTGGCACCCTAAGTCATGTTATAAAGACGTTCCGTTTATGAAAATCGTAACACGAATTTTAACTGTCGACTAACCTCCAGAAATCTCCTTTACTTCAATTCGTAGAACAATTCGAGGGCTCAAAATCAAATGTAATATGTCAAAGTACTTAAATTATAAAATTTTCTTGATGTCTGAAAATTATTATGTTATCCCTGCAGATATTTTCCAAAATCAAAACCACAGGCATCATATGTTTAAATTTAGAGTCGCAAAAAATTCTAAGTTAAATGAATCAAAACAAGTTTGGCTCTTTTCGTGATCGTGTTTACAAAACTAATGCTGAGCATTCAAATTTATTGCGGAGGCGACCTTCGAAATGTACAACGCGCTCGAAAACGGAAATGATTTACGTTATTATTTTTTCTTTTTCTCCGCGACGATTCAGAACTGCGTGCAAAATTACATACTCATAACATTACTTAACTCATTTAATATTTCAGTTTAACGTAACCAAGGATCATTAATTATCTTAAAACACTAAAATATTCAGTACTAGAAAAAGAACACAGAAATATTATAAAAATTATACAGAAAACACACACTTAATCATTTTATCAAATATAAGTTTCAAAATTTTCTTTAGTGAAATCCAAAATAAAAACAAAACATTCATTTTACTCAATTCAGCTCAATAGTCAAATGAATCTACTGAGAACATGAATTAGTTAATTTCTCTGTTCACAAGCTAAAATGAAAATGTGTCAGTTTAGGTTTATTCATTATTTCAAATTCTAATATTTCCAAAACAAATCTTCTATTTCATTAAATCTGACACATCCATTTAGGGTATAACCACCCCTAAGCATTAACTTTCCATTAACTACTTTCAAGAAATCACGTAAGACTTTATTTTTATACTATGAACAATATACACTTAAAATTCTATCAAAATGTAAATCAAACTTAAACACTTTATCAACTCAAAATATAAACACAAAAATCAAATAAGAGAAACAAAAAAGGTCATCAGTTCTGAAGATCGAAATTTGAATTAAATTATTCAAAAATTTTCTCAATCCCTAATTATTAATTACATAATTTATAAAACGTGCTTACCTGTTGAAGTGGTATTCACAAAAATTCTGTTATTATTATAACTAGTATTATTTAATTATTTTCAAATTACTTCTATGTATTTTTTTTTTCATTAATTTTACCCATTTAATTTCCCCGACACATACAAATTATCTTTTCTTCTTAAAATTTCTTTATCGCTGTGTGCTCCTCTGCCGAAAGTCCTGTACGGTGAACAATGTCCTTTCCGAAGTAAAGTTTTTAACATTTGCAGGAATAACTCTTAGGCAAAGTTTTTTCAATTCGAAAATACAGTTGAGTTATAACTAAGAAAGTTTCTGTCAAATTAACGATCGTAGCATCAATGTTTTCAGAATCATTGTTATCCACGCTGGTTGTATCGAGTGACTCGAAAAATGCACAGGGGCATCTCCCCCTCGTCGCATGTTACTCGGATAACTGTTGTCAGACACAATATTTTTTTCTTCGGACGGTACTCGCAGTTTGGGAACCACTGATCAGCAGAGTTCATTTCTCCTCCCATCGCAATAGTTGTTTTATCCAAAGATAAATGTTGAAGAGATGATATGGGACTTGAAATATTCCACTCGTAAAAATTGAAATTCGTTTAGATCGGAGCTCCCACAAGTCTGGACTAGGGACGGCGCAGACTGATCTTGTACCCACAATCGTGGGAATCCGTTGGCATCATCTCGCCGGCGTCGAAGGGACGAAACACTAAAGTAATATTTTTTTTTTCATTTAACATCCCGCGCAAAACAAAGTTCTTTACCTCCCGCACGACTCTTTGTAACATACCGACCCAGTCCCATGCTAATGGAAACCGGAGTCGGCATGTCACACCTCAAAAACTTGTAGTCGTAACCAGAAAGACGATTCGATTCATTTAACACATACGTTTATTTATATATTTATTGACATCGATGACGGCGGTTTACTAGGCAACAGTGCCACGCCAAAAACTGCTCTCCGAGGTATGCTGGAATTTATATAAACTTTTTTGAGCGTCTTGCCATGTGATCACAAGTCTGTAGCCATTGGCTGAAACTATGACTCTGATGTCAGAGGTGACGTATTATTATTACGTAAAGATGCGCTAGAGATTATATTTTTTGAGGGGACGCTGCCCATGCTTTGTTCTTGGAATCAGAAGCGAAAATAGCTCAATCGCGACAACGCCCAAGGCAATTTAGAATTTTAATTGAATATAGGAGTTTTTATGTTATATATATATATATATATATATATCTAAATTGACGTTGAAGTTTTAGGCTATTCTCCTGCAATGAGAATTTGTTTATATTACGTATGCAATGGGAGGTTACCTAATTCTGAAAATATACAGAAACAGTTTTGAATTTCAAGTGAAGCTACTAAACCAGAGTTAGGAAAAATGCATTAATCTCGTTTCTGTAAGGCACTTTCATGCAACGATACTAATGCACCCACCTAAAAAATGAAACTCAGGGAATGATTCCACGCGTAAGTCCTGTTGTCTTCAATTCACAAAAAGAACACAATGTTTAGCCATGCATTTTCAAATTAATCCTATGTAACCTTTGTGTTTTATCAACAAACGCTTTTGTTTAATTTTAGCAAGAGTTAAAGTTTCACATGATACGCACAGTAGGGTGGAGCGAAAAAAACTTTTTTTTAAAATTTCAATATGCTCTAGTTTTTAAAAGTTGCCTTTTAACAAAATAAAGACGGAAATTAAATATTAGCGTAATTGGTCCATGTTTTCAGTTCGCGCAAGAAGGGCAAACTTTTGGTTTTTATTAAATTTTTGACAAATTTCACAATTATTTTGAAATTGAATACACTTGTAGTACAAAAAAGTAGCAAAATATGTAATTTAAACATTCCTTTTAGTCAGGAGACCTGCAAAACTGATTATATAATACGTTTTACTTCATAAAAATAGTACACATAAAGGCATTTAAGGACGAGGCACTTAAGGACGAGGCACTTAAAACACACTCGGACATCACGGTGGAACGAAATTTTTTTTTCTGAATTTCAATATGCTCTAGTTTTCAAAAGTTGTCTTTTAAAATTAAAATTAAGAATATAAAATCATTTTGCTCTACTAAAATATTTTCAAGTGCCGCAAAGGGGTTTCAAAATGGATATTTTTATGAAAAAGTGATTATATTTGTATTTTTTGTCAATTTCTTTTATAGTATATTAAAATAATGTATATTTTCTGTAAATAAAATATTCAAAATAATATTCAAAATATGATATTTTGACAGAAAACTTGCATATTCTAAGTATTTCTAATTTTTAGATGCCATAACAGAGCAACTGATTTTGTGGAATTTCGCGATTTTCATCATATTAATTTTACAGTAGCATATTCTTATAATACACATTGGAATAAAATAAAAACAATTTTTAATTGACGGACCTTAGTTAAAATAAACAAATCCCACTTATTTAGAAAAATGTTAATGTACTGTCTATAAAGGCAAAACGTTATTTTGAAAAAAATATTCATGCTTTTCAACAGTCCATGGCAATCACACATGGTTTCCATTACTTATTTCACTGACACATTGAATTGTTTTATTGTTTCAAATTTTGGCATTATCTTTTGAGAATGTATTTTTGTTTTTATCAATGCATCTATTGTAGAAGTACCATGAACGGACAAGGATGATCCGGTAACTAATTTAACAATCCTTTCTACTACTTGCGTGAGACATGGAATGTTGTTCAAGTCAATAATTTGTTTCTCGTGATCAGATTCTTTTGCTTCCTATATAAACTGTTTTAGTTTGTCGTCAAAATTAGAAATACTTAGAATATGCAAATTTTCTGTCAAAATATCATATTTTGAATATTTAATTTACAGAAAATATACATTATTTTAATATACTATAAAAGAAATTGACAAAAAATACAAATATAATCACTTTTTCATAAAAATATCCATTTTGAAACCCCCTTGCGGCACTTGAAAATATTTTAGTAGAGCAAAAAGATTTTATATTCTTAATTTTAATTTTAAAAGACAACTTTTCTAAACTAGAGCATATTGAAATTGAGAAAGAAATTTTTTTTCGTTCCACCGTGATATCCGAGTGTCTTTTAAGTGCCTCGTCCTTAAGTGCCTTTATGTGTACTATTTTTATAAAGTAAAACGTATTATATAATCAGTTTAGCAGGTCTCTTGACTAAAAGGAATGTTTAAATTACATATTTTGCTATTTTTTTGTACTACAAGTGTATTCAATTTCAAAATAATTGCGAAATTTGGCAAAAATTTTATAAAAACCAAAAGTTTGCCCTTCTTGCGCGAACTGAAAACATGCACCAATTACGCTAATATTTAATTTCCGTCTTTATTTTGTTAAAAGGCAACTTTTGAAAACTAGAGCATATTGAAATTCAAAAAAAAGTTTATTTCGTTCCACCCTAAAGTACAGCATCGTTATTAGGTGGTTTTATGCAATGTCACGTAGTCATAAAGTAAAAACGAGGCAGTTTTCCTGAAGGTGATGATGGCGAAATGCTAGTTAGTCTTTGGATTCGCAGTAGAATGTGCGGTTTTGAATCCCTCGGTGGGCATGGAGGATTGTAGCCGTTCGAAATGGGTTTGAATTGTAATTTCCGTTTTTTTTTTTTTTTACCTTCGTGACCTTAAATATAACATAACGACCTTTACCAACACACAAAATGTTCAATAAAGTAAAAATTTATTCGATTAGCACAAATTTCTCAAACAATTTCGAAACAGGAAGTTTTCTGCCATGAGGTAGTTGAATATTTCTGTAAAGTGGGAAGAAAATAAGAGCATCAATAAAATTATTTTAAAGACATGTTCCAGTTTTCTATTCTTGAATTCTCGTGTTTTATGAAGATGCAGTTTAAGAGTGAAAATTGATATCTTATTATCTTATTTTTTTTTTAAAGATTTCATATGTACTAATTTAATGTTATATAATTTATTTACTATAAGTATTTATTCCTACATTAATTATAAATTTTTAACTGAAAATTTGGAATAATATTACCGAAAACGTGCTGGATGTAGAAGATATGATTTTGTCTGCAAGACCATTTTATTTTACAAGTCTTGACTATTTCATTAATCCTTTTGAAGAAAATTAAATTACTCCAAACTTTATTCTACATTTACTTTCAATATTAAATCGTTTCAGTAATATAAAAGTAAACCTATTTAACTTCTTCGCAATTTTATCAAGTTTAAAACGTTTAAGAAAATCAAGTTCTCTGTAAGTGACCTATAAGAAAAATACATGAGTGATGATTCTAATATTATGGTGACGTGTTTAACCCTTGTGCAACAATAAATTACAGAAGCGCTCCAAAACAAGACATACCGAATAACTAATATAATCTCATCTATCATACTCATGATTTTTTTTTGTATATGGAGCGTCATGCCAGATTAAAACTGTCGTTTTCCCTTAAAAAACCTATTTGGAATTTCTTTAGAAATAATTTAGTGGTACATGATACCTTTGCTAAGCTTCGTAAAATTTTGTAAGCTTTCTATCAGTGTACAAAGCTAACAGAATCTCAGTGAATAAAAATTCTAAATAACTGAAAGATTCCTTTAATAAATCTAGTCTTTTTGTAGCTTGGAATTATTAGATTTATAATTTTTTTTTATTTTTTAAACTGATCAGATCCAGTCAACAGAATTGTTTCATGTGACTGAAGATGGTAAGTCTAGAGAGCTTGGCTTGAAGAAGCTCTATTAATTTGTAAAATTTAAGATGTCGCAGAACGCAAACTACCGGGAAAACATTAAGTTCTTGTAAAGTCTGTTTGTAAAATATAAAGTACGGTGTTAATAAGGTAGATTGTTGAGCAATATGTTAAAATAGATAATAAAACTTTGCTTCAATAAAGATCACTTCCGTAATACAAATAAGGGAGATCAGACTAGCCTCCATGTCTCTGGAGGTGGAATTTCGATAGTAGATAGCGTCAAGGGGTCTTGAAGCGTGTATCACTAACACTTGAGGCAATTCCATTTATGGTGCAAATACTATTCCCATCAATGAATCTCTCAAATTGATCACGAGATTCCTTTCCCAGCTCATCACTATTTATTTCATTCAATGTCAGATACCGAAGTACTTAAACTGTTATAATAACATCAATGACTATCTTTTGAAAAAAAATTCCATCGCAACATGTAAACCTCGATAGCAACACCCATCTGTTGCTACATTGGATTTCCTCGCCTATAACATCCCGGGCAATTAGAGGGCTGACTATCTGTGAGAACTGGGACCTCGCTGTCGTTTTCACCATCTTCAATCCCGTGCAATGAAGACCAATTTGCTATCCTCAAGAGAAAATCTCCGGATTCCGCGCTGTCCCCTTCAAAGGTACAATTACAATGAATCAGGAGAAATAGAGCCTTACAAAAGCTGATGCAACAAGGTTGTCCAGATATCGGGCCAAATATTTCGAAACCTTGTGGTTCTATAACGGCATCCTATCTCTCTTGTTCTTTCATCCATTCTACTGGTGGTTTGGCAACTCCCTATTCTTCAATATCTAGGCATGTCTGAGGATTTCTTCAACAATAATATCTAACATCTGAATTGCAAAATTAAGGCCACTGGGATCAATGAACTGATTTAATATATTTGAATAAGTGAAGAGATAAAAATGCTAGCCTTATTTGGAGAAGCTTCGGAGATTTGGGAGACATCTGAGAAATATCGAATTATTTAGTAAACATATTGTAAAAAACAACACTTTCCCAGAGGAAAATGAAATGCTGAAATATGATATATAAGTGATAGAAAAATGTAAAGCAGAGAAAAAGATTTCATGGAAAAATCAATGGAGGTCCTACTTTGTGAGAGACTTCTCTCTCTCTGTCTCTCACTGAGATAGCTAGAATTATCTGGAATGTATCTAAGGAAGTTAAAAGAAGGAGACATCTAAATGAGATAAAAAATAACACGAAGAAGAAACACAGAAAAATTGAAGCTTTCAAAATATTTAGCAGATGTTGAGATATATGAAAATGTCTTATGTGCATCGAAATAGTATCTTAAAAACACGCAAGAGCGACGAACCGAAGACTGGTAAGAATGACTGTCATATTTCACATTAACAGTGAAGAGATCGAATAGAAATTCTATTACAAGAAAATCCACAAAATTCCCCGCCAAGCAAGGTTTTACATAATATTGAATCAAATATTCTTTGCCTATGCTCTATAACACTTGTGTAAGATGCATAAAGGAATATGTGATGGTTTATACTGATATATCAGGGATATACATTTAGAACGTATGTCGTCTTGGGCAAAGATCTAAGGATCTGTGAACTAAAATCATGAATTACTTTTAATATGAATAAATTTGCGTATTTTTATCAATACATAAGAGGAATGTAAATAAAGTAGTGGCAACGTAGTCCAGAAAGTCGCAGAACATCGGGCATGCGCAAACAGGATATCGGAGGAGTGAGGTGGAGCTGTTGTCGATGTGTAGAGTACATAAAACTGACGATCTAGTAGAAGGGGTAGTTACTGTCTGACGTTGAAATGGACAGTGTCATTTATACCACTCTAAATAACGTTTACAAAAAGTGATCAGCGGTAGAGGATTAAAATCGAGGTTGCTCGTGGCTACAGCACCATCTACGTCCGGCTATAAGGGGCAAACGTCTAAGTTTATTGAGAGACAATATCCCTATTGTGTTGCATGACAATGCTCTTTGTCATGTTGCATGACCTGTAGATGATCTTTTGCGACGGTGGTCTAGGGAGTTGTTGGAACACCCTCCGTGCTCCCCTGACACGGCTTCTTTCCTAAGTTGAAATAACCCCTTCGAGGCATCAGATTTCCCGACGTGCTGTTATGCCATCTGTGATCCGAGCAGTAGGGCTCTCCGTCCCTGACATCAACACACAACACCTTGCCAACGGTATCCTACAGCTTCCTGACATCTGTGAAAAGGTACAAGACTTTGCTGGTGATTATATTGAAAGAATGTAATGTAATTTTGCAAGTACGCTTTTTAAAATGTGTTTTCCGGGTATTTTGCCATTACTTTATTTACAACCTCATACATGAAAGATTTTTCAGCAACAAAAAAATTCCTCTGTGATACTAGACGAAATATGAATGATATACGTATAAGAAATGAAATTTGATGGGTTTTTCAAAACCCGAAAGGTCCAATAAAGCCAAGTATAATTGTGAGGTTTAAATTGTGTTTTATGAAATACTTTAGCGTTTTAATTAAGTACTAGTGGTTAGCCCGTCAAAAATGACATGTTAAATTTAATTTTTATCAATTTACATCTGCAAAGTCGATATTATTTGTATACATAAGAGCTTCTCTAATTTCTTTTATTTAAATTAAACACATTTTAATTATTTAAAATTTAAAATAATAATCGGTGGGTGATAAAATTTATATCACGAGAAAGATCATAAAAATTCCTTTAAAACAAAATCTTTTTCTAATCTTTACCTCTATTTTCTGATTTTTGGTGAATTTTTAAAGATTAATTTTTAGAATTTAATTTATTAAATGCTCATCACATGGTTTCTTTCTTTTTGGTACTTTAAATTAATTTATCGTCACCTACATAACAAAGATATAAATTGACAAAATAAATATATTTTTTTTCTTTCTAATGCGGCAGACGATTGGACATTATCCAATCCTTCTACATTATTTTGTCTATAAAAATAACCGATTTATATATATATATATATATATATATATATATATATATATATATATATATATTTTTTTTCATTAATTGCATACATGGACCATTGTATTTAATTTGAATGTACTTCGTAGGGAAATACGGGTTTTTACATATCATTATGCCTGCGTCGAGGTTGCAACTTTTCAAAAATACTAAATTTGACATTATTGTAATATCTGGTTAAAATATAATATATTATATGGTTAAAATATAAATATATTAAAAAAATTTAATGAAAAACCGTTTTATTGTAAAAAAGATTCTCTGATTCAATTTTTCTTAAATTAACGACGATGAATGTATCACGGTGAATGAATGACTCTCTCTTGTTTTCATTTTCAAATCTGCTTTTTCTTTTTCAATTCTGAGTATATAAAATGAATACGTCTTCTTAATTTAAATGAAACACTATGATACCTCAAAAGGTGGCGGAAAAGAGATAATTTTCTAATGAATATAAATATCACATTAAAAATGAGTTACAATGAAAGGATATTTTATGCTGAGAACAGGTTTAAAAGTCGGCGAGCTGTTTTCAAATTTTCATAACCGTTTATTACATCCGTCTAAAAATCTAAATAAAGTTTCTTTGTGTCTATATTACATTGTTTCTAATAAATTTTTTGGGTTTAGACAGCAATAATATTTTTTAACTTCACTTTTAACTTCTTAAGCCTAACTCATAAAACAAAATGGATGCCATAGGCTGATATTGTCACGTAGACAGATCGAGTGATTAACACAGAAAGCACAATTTAGATAAACGAGACTTTTATTCACAGCAAGCGTGTTAACATGCACCCACCTGGAACCTAACTGACTTCCCATCAGCTTGAGGGAAGCTTTTTTATACACTAAAAAACTTTCTAGAATTATTTAAATTAAGAGAATTAACATATTTGGTACTTTCCCGAAGCTTCGAGAAAGCGAACATAAATTAACTTAAAAAAAAACACGAAATACTTTCGACAGTCCTTCTCGGGGCTCGAACCGACGACCTTCTGAATTGGAGCCTAGTGCTTTAGCCATTCGGACACGCCGTCGCTCGAAAATGGTTGTAAATATGACATTATCCCACCTTTAAAAGAACAACGTCTCGCTGTTAGATGACTTCTTATTTTTTTTTCTGGAACGCGTTACTGGACCAGAATATTCCTCTTTCTGGTCAGCATCACCAAGCTTATTATCATCATTTCCTGGTTCCTCCTGAAGAGTAGTTGTATCTTCCTGTAAGGCTGTTTCTTGCACATCCGGATCATAGTAGGGTTTCATGCGTAACACATGTACACCATCTCGTGTTTTTAGTCTTTTTGACTTAGGATCACAATCTTGAACTTCATAGGTAACGTCGGATAGCTGCCTTAATATTCGATATGGACCGAAATACCTTTTTAGGAACTTTTCTGATAGGCCTACTTTACGAACGGGGGTAAAAATCCATACGAGGATACCAGGCAAATATTTTACTATTCGGTGCTTTGCGTCATAGATCCGACAATCTTTTTCTTGAGCTTCCAGTGTCCGTATTCGAGCTAGCTGCCTTGATTCTTCTGCTTGAGTGATTACTCGATTGAGGCAACCCGACACTGTTCCATCAGGGCTATACGGGAATATAGTATCCAGTGTTGTTTCGGCTTCTCGACCATACACTAAGCAGAAAGGTGCGAATCCAGTGGTATCTTGTCGAGCGGTATTGTAAGCAAACATGACAAATGGTATTATTGTGTCCCAGTTTTTCTGTTCTATGTCCACATACATAGACAACATATCAGCTAAAGTTTTGTTAAGTCGCTCAGTCAGACAATTTGTTTGAGGATGGTATGAAGTCGTCATTCGGTGGACAACATTGCAGGTTCTGTTAAGTTCAGAAATTAGCTTCGACTGGAAGACTTGTCCTCTGTCGGTGATGATCGTCCGTGGTGATCCATGCTTCAAAATGATTTCTTTGACACAGAATTTTGCAACTTCGGATGCTTCAGCAGTTGGCAGAGCTTTTCTTATGGCGTAACGAGTCAAATAATCGGTACATACTATGATCTATTTGTTACCAGCCTTAGATTTTGAGAATCTTTCTAATAAATCCATACCCACCCGCTGGAAAGGTACCTCTGTGGGAGGTACAGGAATTAGACGACCAGGCGGTTTTTGAGGAACGGATTTTCTTCTTTGAGATTCTTTACAATCATTACATAGCGACGTACGCTTCGATAAAGCCTAGGCCAATAAAATCTTTTACGTATTCTATCATAGGTCTTCACAAATACCAAGTGGCCGGCAGTTGGTTCGTCATGCAATTGCCGAAGAATATCCAGTCGCAAATGTTTAGGAATAACTTTTAACCATCTCTTTTCCGAAGGATCAAATTTTTTCTTGCACAGGATCCTGTCGATTATCTCGCGGTCTACTTTGCCAGACTTTTGTGGCTTCGTGGAAGACTCGGACTCAAAGTATTCAAAAAGCACAGAATCCTTACGTTGCTCAAGTGCTAAATGAATGCCGGGGCCAATGGTACTGATATCTACTGAAGTGGCATGGTCATCAATGGGGTTTCTGGAAAGGATATCGGCATGATTGTGTCTTTTTCCACTTTTGTATATCATAGAAATATCGTATTCTTGGAGTCTTAGAGCCCATCTTGCCAATTTCCCTGAAGGATCTAATCTAGCCAACACAACGCGTGATGGTCTGTCACAATTGTGAATGATTTTCCAAACAAATAAGGGCGGAACTTCATGATGGCCCATACGAATGCAAAGCACTCTCTTTCGGTTGTTGAATAATTTCATTCGGCTTTTGACAGTGTTCTAGATACATAGGCTATGACTTTTTCCTCGTTCTGCTGATGTTGGACCAACACAGCACCAAACGCCATATCCACTAGCGTCAGTGTGTAATTCAGTGGGAGCTGTTTCATCAAATAAACCTAGTATTGCTTCAGAAATGAGTGCTGACTTTTAAGTCGTTGAAAGCTTCTTACTGTGTCCACATAAATTTGTAATCGCCTTTTAGTGAAATCTGGAGAGGCTGGGATCGATAGCAGAAGCTATTGATAAAACGACTGTAGTAGGAGCACATTCCGAGAAAGCTTCTAACGTCATAGACGCTCTTTGGGGCAGGAAAATCTTGAACTCCTCTTATTTTATCTGGATCAGGTTTTACGCCTTCACCGGATACTAGATGGCCTAAGATCTTGATTTTCCTTGTACCAAACAGACATTTCTTAGGATTCAGAATTAGGCCAGCTTCCTTAATGCATTTAAGGACACAGGGGAGTCTTTTAAGGTGGTCCGAAAAAGTTTGAGAGAGTACCACAATATCGTCTAAATAACACAAGCACATTTTCTACCTAAGGTGACGCAGTAAATTGCCCATTGTTCTCTCAAAAGTTGCTGAAGCATTACAAAGTCCAAACGGCATGACCTTGAACTCATATAAGCTTTCACTGGTGACAAATTCCGTTTTTCCCGATCTGCTTCGTCTACCTCTATATGCCAATATTCCAAATAGAGATCCATGGAAGAGAAAAACTTCGCTCCTTTCAAGCAATCCAACGTGTCGTCGATTCGCGGTAAGGAATAAACGTCTTTCTTTGTGACCTTGTTTAAACGTCGATAGTCTACACAAAAGCGCCAGCTACCATCTTTCTTGCGCACGAGAACGACAGGAGAGGACCACGGGCTGTCAGATGGCTGAATGACACCCTTTCGTAGCATCTTTTCGAATTCGTCATGCATTATACGGCGTTCGACAGGTGATATTCTGTAGGGTCTCTGGCAATAGGAGGGTGATCTGCGATATTAATTTTGTGTTTGACATGAATTTGGCGTCGATCAACTTCAGAGTTTTCATTGAGAGTATCTGAAAATTTCCTTAAAAGTTCCAATAGACTAGTCCTCTGCTCATCGCTAAGATTCGGCGCTATCATCTTGCTGCAATCCACTATCCTTGTACTTTCTTTCGCGGTATCTTCGGAGGCTATCTCAGATAGGGGACTGATGCAGGTAGGATTAATCGACTCGGCATTGCTTATACACATACCTTTCAGAATGCGTCGGTCTTTATTCAGTGAATTAGCGATCCATAATTCACCCTTTTTATTTTAGATGTTGATGATCGAGGATGGCATGACAACTGCCTGACTCATGAACATAAACTTATTACCCTCTACGATAACATCAACATCCTCATCGGTTACGGAGGGAGTGGATACTTGTATCTTTGCCGTAGTGTGTGCAGGGATCAAACAATCTTCTACAGCGGATAAGCCCCATTTCTTTTGAGGCTGTTCTTCAGGGAGTATCTTATCAAATATGAACTTCCTCTGTCCACAGTCTATAATGGCTTGGGACGCTTTCAAGAAATCTCAACCAAGAATGACTTCATGGCTGCATTTGGGCATAACGGTGAACTCGAAAGGCTGTGCAAGGTTTCCAGTAGTAATACGAAGAACACAGGTCCCTACCGGGCTTACATAATTATCATCGGCTAGTTTGAGAACCAAGTTCTGTAACGTCCTAAACATACTTTTTTCAGGTGACGCCGGTATCTCTCCGATATTACCAAAAAAGAAGTTCCAGAATCCCCGAGTGCTCGTATTGGTTGTTCGTCAATGATAACGCCAAGAAAAATGTCTTGCATAGTAGCGGCGGGACGATTTTGAGGGGTAGCGGCCTCACCTCCAAGGAAGGTCGCATGGCCTAGTTTTCCTTATCTCGGCGGCCGGGCAACTGACTGAATATTCGATATGGAGATGGCGATCTATAACGACGGGTCGGCGATCGTCCTCGCATGGGACATGGTGATGGGGTTCTTCCTGCTGCCCGGCTTGTTTCTTCGACGTCATGGTTGTAGCTGGAATAGGAGGGAGCTTCAGGTCTATAGTATCTGCGAGTAGCGTCGAGTAGGGATTTTCGGTCACGGCAGTAGCGCACGACATGTCCTGGACGACCACAATGGAAGCAGACCGGACGATTATCCATGGTACGCCACAGGTCTGTTTTTCTGTAAGATTGTTCTGGTACAGGTTTTGTTTTTGTATACGCTGACTGGATGCGGCGGTTATGGTCCTGGCGGCTGGGATGGTATGGTACGGCAGCTGGTGTGGTCCTTTCAAAGCTTTCACCAGATAGAGGAGCTAAAGTTTTTTCTACCTCCCCTCTCATAATGACTTCAATAGCTTGCAGACCGGTCTGTGGCTCTTTTATTTGAGGTGCAATGTATCGTTGAATTTCTTCACGGACGATTTTATGAAGTAAGGATATCAAATCTTGTTCTTCGTCGACGGCGGCGATTGGGACGACATTAGGCAGACGAGCGAACTTCTGACGCCCAATTCTCTTTTGCTGCATTTCCCCGATGTACTGACACCATTTAATGAAATCAGCTGTTGTTTTTATTTCTTCCGTTAGTAATGACTGGTACATATCTTCAGCTATTCTTTTCACACAGGTGGGACACTTTGTCTTCCTCCGTCATGTTCGGGTCTACTTGATTACAGAGTCCCAACACATCTTGAATATAAGATTGGGTTGGATCGCCAGCCCTCTGAGCTATAAATTTTAACTCGTCCTTTGCTCGTCGTATGTACAACTGAGTATCACCAAAAGTTTTTTTTTCAGTTCTGCCTCAAAGACATTTCACGAGATAAAAATGTCCTCATTATTTTCAAACCATATCTTGGCAGTCCCATCTAGGAAAAAGTAGACGTTGGCAAGAGATAGAGTATCATCCCATTGGTTAAAATTTGACACTCTCAGATATTCTTTTAACCATTTAGTTGGATCTTGTCCGGGATCGCCTTTAAAGATTGTTGGTTTTCTAAGCTCCTTTACTAGTGCTGATGTAAGCAGGCCAGTTGGTGGCTTGCCAGTTGGTGGAAGACACAGAATCCGTGTCTTCAGGCATTTTTCTTGGCCGTTTCCCTGAATATTTTACGTAAAGTCCGTATTCAGGAGGGAGATTTAAAAGTCTACGACTTTGTCGAATTTCTTCCGTTTCCAGGTTGAATGGATTACCCGGCGCCTCCACCAGGATGTCTCGTAGACGGATCGAGTGATTAACACAGAAAGCACAATTTAGATAAACGAGACTTTTTATTCACAGGAAGCGAGTTAACATGCACCCAGCTGGAACCTAACTGACTTCCCATCAGCTTGAGGGAAGCCTTTTTATACACTAAAGAACTTTCTAGAATTATTTAAATTAAGAGAATTAACATATTTGGTACTTTCCCGAAGCTTCGAGAAAGCGAACATAAATTAACTTAAAAAGAACATGAAATACTTTCGACAGTCCGTCTCGGGGCTCGAACCGACGACCTTCTTTATTGGAGCCCAGTGCTTTAGCCGTTCGGCCATGCCGTCGCTCGAGAACGGTTGTAAATATGACAATATTGTCATGGGAAAACTGACAAGACGGTTAAAGACTACTCAGACAGTATAGAAATTTTAATGGAAGTAATGAAGTGCTACCGGAGTGATAGTACAGAGGAAGACTGCCTCTCTGCTGGAGTGCAGCAACTTATATATCCTAACAGAATATTCAAATTAATTCAATTTACATATACTGGAATATTCTGGAAATTTCCAGAAAGGATATTTAAATAAAACGCTGCCCGCGATCGGCGGAATTCGAACTAAGGACCAAGCGCTCCGAAGGTAACATCGCTACCTCACAGCCAATGGTTCACTCTCAAGAAATGGAAAATGCGGCAATATATTTATGAAGCGGTCGCTCCGGAAGCGTTCCAGATAGATAGATCTGTGGTATTATTAGGATAGATAGTAAAATGGCTTACTCACATGGAAAATCCATATAACACATTACACAAATTGGGTATTTTGATATCTGTGTGAATGGTATGGAAGAAAGATGATTGCTTTAATGAAATGATTATTAAAATATCTTGAAAGATTCATGAACAGTTCAATAAGAGGAGATAGTCTTTTGACGGATCCTTTTAGAGACTGTGTCAACCTTTGCGGTTCTCATAGCATGACTTTAGACGACTGAAGAAACATTGTTATACGACTGTTTATGTAAAAGAAATGATTATAAAACTCTATACAAATGTACTCTTATTCTGTGCCCTTGGTCAACAATTTTAGATATTGATTAAAAGTATTAAATAGGTTATTTAAACTACAAGAAATGTAACATATTACGATGTTTCGTATTTAACCTTCTCTATATATTTCATTGATTTCCTTTTAAAACATTACACATATGAATGAATATGTGGGTTTAATTTGTAAAGAGTTTACCCGTACCTCCAGAAATACGACACTGGATGAAAAGGAATCAAGATTTTAAGTATAAATCAGACTTTTAATAATATTTCTTTCCATGAAAGGATAATTTCCAAGAAGCTAGATTAATTTATATTTAAAATCTTATACATGAATGATACAGATATTCAGTTTCCAAGAAGTTCTTTTGTTCGACATCAATGACAAATTATGAATGGAAGATATGAAAAAGACTTTAACCAACGCGTGAATGAAGAAATTTGAGTTACAAAGCTGATTCATTATTAGTAAATCATCCAATGAATGACACGCCATAATTAATAAAAGAGTTGTGGCTGAAAGGAAATTTCAACAAGTTAATTAAAACACAACAGAGAGGACAAAACATCCCAAGAAGCTCTCCAGAACAGCTGATTCCAGCGTGAAAAATAAATCCATATTTCAGAAATCGGCGCTTTAATTAGCTTTTATAGCTGCTGCATAATAAATTATAGTCTGTCATCTCGGGGATTAAAGCATTATGTTAACAGGATTTCAATAAAAGCTGGCCACACTCTTTCCGAGTTACTGCAAATTGTGTTTTAAGAAATTTATGGAGAAATGGCACTTTGCCAAAATATTCTTCGCGTCTGAATAAAATAGCATTACAGTTGGACAATGGATATTTTTTGTAGAATCATCGGCCAGTTTCTTTGTTCACGCCAGCCAACAAAGATTTAAAATTTGTGAAAAGAAAGGCATTGATGTGTTTTCACTACTAATGCATTTAAAATAGACGCAAAAATTAGAAAAATATGTTTTAGCTTGTTGCGTTTTGGGAAATCATAAATCTTTTGTTTAAAAAGGCGTAAACTTTTTTTTTTATCTTTTAGCTTTTTGGAAGATGCGGTATTTGTGTATTCTGCTTATCTCCATATTTATTACTGAAGTTTATTTTTTGTAAATTATGAAAAAAGATTAAGGAGATTGTAAATGCATTATTTAAAATTTTGGCACTAAGTTTTCCTATTTGTCTTGAGCTGTAGTAAAAGTTCCTTTCTTGAAGAAAATTGAGTTAAATATTAAAGAATTCGCCAGACATTTCACTCTCACCTTTTAATTAATTATTATTGCCATGTTTTTATTAACTCTCTTTCTTGTTTGTGTGTTTGTCCGGCACAAATCTTGCAATCGATTTTTAACTAACTTCCCGACTACCTAGACATTTGAAACTTTTACAATAACTCAGAACACGATGACAATGCATTATTTTAATACTTTTAGCCATATTTAAGCAGAATTGAATTCATATTCAGTTAATTTAGTTTTTTAGAATGGTGCAGCCATCTATCGGCCGGGACGGGAATTAAAAGTTAAGCGCAAGTCAACTTCCAATCCTCAAGCTAAAGGATTTATTACGCATTTGATATCTCTTGATTACGCATGTGATCATTTTCTTTCAAGTTGATGGGATAATTCATCAAAAAAAAATTTTTAAAGTATTTATTAATACAGAGAATTGTCAAGTTTACATGATTCAACAGAAAATTTAAAAACATGATATATAGAAAGTTCTTTTTATCTTGAAATTATTTTTAACTTAGCATGCATTTGACCTCGATTGTCCCTGATCCATACACATCGCGATGTGTTAACTATTTTATTAGTGAGCACCCCACGGAAGCCATTTTACGATTCGGGCATATCATTGTTTATTTAGTCTACTTTAAAATTCTGGTAAGATCTGACAGGATTTCATTTCCAACTGAAACCGTAGTTGAAAAGTATTTCTCAAGCGAAATAAAGTAGAAATGACAGAAGAATTGCGTAATCCTGTCTAAGCTGGCAGTGGCGTATAAAGCCGTGAAACATCCTTCTCTAAATTATTACATAACTGTGGTAGTCTCTTGTGAGATTAACCCGCCCGAACGGATTCGCAAAATTCGGTGTTAGTCACCTCTCGGCCTTGAAAGGAAGTGTTTTATTTGATCATGGCCGAATTCTGAGAAAAACTCTCACGTTCGAGTGCTCCAGTTACCTCTTTGTAAGACCCTGTGAAACTTTTTCTCACACGCAATTTCTCACAAAGTATTTTTTCATTTTCCTTTAATTTTTTATTGCAAAATTTATCAAAATGTTGCGTGGAAAGGCTTGACGAAATGGGGAGGGTGGTTTTCGAATCAACTGGTATGTTCTCGTTCTCTCAGCTTGTATATATACTTATAAAGATATACGCGCTAGTGGATTCACCTACTTTTTACACCAGTAATCTGGAGGTTTATGCAGGGCGACAACATAGTGGACCATACCACCTAGACAACAGTGCTAGTTCTGTAGTCAAACATCTGGCAGAACACATGTTGAAACCGGAGAGGAGCATTACTATGTATAATTATTTTACATACATTCCTATATCAAAGGAATTGCTATAGAAGAGAACGATCATAGTTGGAACAGTCCGAAAGAACAAACGGGAAATCCCACAATGTTTTATTGAAACCTAGAAAAAGGCTCTTCGTAGTAGTTTATTTGGTTTCACAAAAGATGGAGTTTTAGTTTCATACAAAGCCAAACCTCAAAAAATCGTCTTAGTATATTCCACTTTGCATTCTGACGGGTTAATTGGTGCAGAGACTGGGGATTTCGCTAAACCAGAAATAACAACGTTTTACAACTCAACCAAAGGTGGAGTGGATGTAGTAGATGAGATGAAGGGTAACTGCTATGTGTCCAGAGTATTGTGCAAATGGTCTCTGACTATTTTCTTTGGTCTCATGAATATTGGAGGCATCAATTGTCAAACACTTTACAAAGGATAATACAGGTGATATGAACGAAAGAAGAATTTTCGTGAAAACACTCGCTCTTGACATGATAAAGGGCTACTTGAGCATGAGATCGGCTATCCAGAATATCCCTCATCCAAATCGCAAGATGATGAAGAAAATCGAGGGTATATGAGAGGTCGACGAAGACGTACAATAAAATGTACCATCTTAGGGCTTTTGAATGCTGCTTGATATCTGCTTTTGAATACTTTTGAATGCTGCTTGATATCCGTTTTTGATATCTGCTTATTGCCCCCTCCGAAAAAACAAGAAAACAAAAAAAATCATGTGCAATGTGTAAAATCTCAGTGTGTCCAACAAACACTGTACATTTGTGTTTGAAATGCAAAGAAATCGATGATAAAAGAATGTCTTTTTCAGTCTAACTTGTCGTGATTCTATCTAGCTTATTATGTGTTGCTTGCTTAGTGTACATTTTGTTACCTATAACTCTAATACATACCTAGGTATATTAAGTTTTATTTTATAACTTGTCATTCATCTAGGTTATATGAATGTAGCATTTCTACTACTTGTGTTACCCATTTTAACCTGTGAACCAATGTCTAATCCTAATTATTCCAGTTACTAGTGCAAGGCCTATATTTTAACTTGTTCTATTTCTGATCAATGAATTTTTGAAGAGTAAAGGAATATTAATTTCATGACTCATCGTTTTATTTATTATGATAAAACGGATCCAAATATTGACTCATGCGTTTCGAAGTACCGATACCTACTGAAACAAAAGAGTGATCCAAATGCCTATTTTTTTGGAGGTTGAAGTGTGAAAGTCTAGTGAAAAAGTAAGAGAAGAGTCTGATGAAAGAAAGGACACTTAAATTCCACAAGGGTTTAAAATCTGGCTAATTTTCGCACAGAAATCCCCATTTGAGAGAAATTCTCACTTGCGAGTACTAGCGTCCTGCTATGTCTAGCGAGTACTGGCGGGTTAACCACTGAACAGTTAATAGCCCATGAAAGCAGTGAATAAGAAAAGAATATCGCCGTTCAGCGTTGCTTGTCGAACCAAGAACCCTTATTTTGATGCCTTAAAAACTAGGTGGCCCTTGAGTCCTTGTTATGTAGAAAGGCACGTGTTTTAATTTAACTTCCATGAATGTTAAATGCTTTAAATAAATTTATAAATTTATGTAAAAGAATAATTTAGCTCGGGACGAAAAAAACAAAAAGGAAGATAAACCTAGGTATGATTGAGAAGCTCTTATGACAATTATTTTTACGAAATGTCCATCAATTGGTCTCCATATTTTACAGAAGTTAATATATTTTGGCATTCAATTAATAAATTTTCTTCCCATTTTATGAATAATTAAGCTTCGAATTAAATCAGTTTATTCCATATATTTTTATTCCTCTGTATAAAAAAAATCTCCCTTTCGTCTCAATCAATAAACAACCTATTTTTATAAACATCTGTGATATTTACAGACTAGCAGCACAGTTTCTCGACACAAATAAACAGATGGCCGCAATCTCAAATGAAGGTATTCACTGAAAACAGGAAAAAGATATTTAAGAGCGTGTTTTTAGTTAATTACTTTAGGGATTAGATAGAAGAGAAAAATAAGGAATGTCCCTAAATGGTTACGTTTACTAAACGGTTTCTCTACTATTCGAAAATTGCAGTTCTTTTACTGGTTAATAATCTCCCTTTGGCTTTAACGAAAACTTTTTCGTAGACTGTAGGTAGTTATCCGTATAATTTCTACATCTACGTTTAGTTTGTATTAAAAAGTTGCTTACTTTGGTAATTAGAAAACGTATCACTGCATTTTAAGTAATTGAACTTCTAAACTAAAAGATAATAAGTTTAACGTCCATTCGGTTTATAGGTCCTGATGTCATACAGGATGAATATAAACACTTTCGATGTCATTTTTTATATGAATAGTGTGAAGTTTGGTTCTTTTGTATTATAGACTTCAGGTGTTTGACAACATAAACATTTATTGAGAATTAGAAAACAAAATATTTATCACAAGAGACTGAGATGCCCTACTCGGCGATCCCAAAGAAGTTAAATTGTACATAACTGGTTCCTTGTCCTAAATACAACCTTAAAAAAGTATTCCATCATATTGACTAAAAATATATAGAAGTTGCCATCTTCAGTTATTGTAAAATACGAACAATACAAAATATAATATCACGGGTGCAAACAATCTCGGGTGCAGGAATCTAGCAAATATTATATTACACCATACTGGTCGGCTGAATTTCAAACATCACAAATAGGTACTTTTGTTGCACAGACCTGTTATACTTATTAAAATATCTATACATGATGCTTATGCAAAATAAAATTCCATCGATATTTCTGTTTCGTTGTCTACTTGTTCATCAATTTCTATACGCCTATGGTCTATTAATTTTACAATATATTACAATTAAAAAGACATTTATGTTTGCTTTTCTCTTCAGAACATTAGATTTGAGTACTGTCTTATTTCTACGCATGCTTGTGCACATAATTTCTGTAAGTTATCGGGTTGTTTACTTTATATTCGAATTTCTCATGGGAAATTTAACTGAAGCTCATGCTTTTTTGCTTTTTGTTCAAATTACAGCGAAAGCTGATGAAACTGAATGGAACACACTATAATGAGAGAGGTAAGTTATGAAAAAGTCATCATCCTCACAAAAAATGGACTTAAGTTTCGACTTTCTTATGGGCTTATAGTCAACGCTACACTAATAGCAACATAGGAAAAGTTGGTTGAGAGAGCCTTGGGGTTAAGTAGGCTAATTAGATAAGGATCTATAGTTGAAAGCCGATTCTGATCTGCTACAAATATTTTTTCCAACAGCGGGCTAACAGTGTCACAATTCAGCCTGTAATGAGCACCCATTATATTTGTATAAGCAGCTCAGATTCTAACTTTCAATAACTTTTTCTCCGTATTACAGTTTCAGTGAACATCAGGGTATACACATACACAGACACGCATATTTATATATGTAATATATATATATATATATATATATATATATATATATATATATATATATATATATATATATATATATATTATATATATATATATATATTATATTATATATATATATATCTATATCTATAAAGGAAGAAGTCCTGACTTATATATACATATATACATACACGTATCAACGCCCAGCAAAAACTATTGGAGATACAGATATCAAATTTTAGGAGCTTATTACTTTTGTGCTGAAGGCGTCATTTAAGAAGCGATTTTTCAAAATTCGCCCCCCAAGGGGGGGAGGGGGGCAAAACGTGTTTTTTGCACATTCCTTCATATCTCAAAGAAGGATATTGATATCCATAACATTCTTGCTTTAAAATGTAAGTAACATGAATACCTAAAAACCAATTTCAGGATTTTTCAAAATTAGGCCCCCAAGGGGGGGAGGGGGAAAAACGTGTTTTTACGTGTTTTATCACATTTTCCTTCATATCTCGAAGAAGAACACAGATATCCATAAGATTCTTGCTTTAAAATGTAAGGAACATAAATACCTAAAAACCAATTTCAGGATTTTTCAAAATTCGCCCCCCAAGGGGGAGAGGGGGGCTAAACGTGTTCTTACGTGTTTTATCTATATATATAAAGGAATCAACACCCAGCAAAAACTATTGGAGATACAGATATCAAATTTTAAGAGCTTATTACTTTTGGGCTGAAGGCGTCATTTAAGAAGCGATTTTTCAAAAATCGCCCCCCAAGGGGTGGAGGGGGGCAAAACGTGTTTTTTACATATTCTTTCGTATCTCAAAGTAGGAAATTGATGTCCATAAGATTCTTACTTTAAAATGTAAGGAACACGAATACCTTAAATCCAATTTCAGGATTTTTTAAAATTTGGCCCCAGGGGACGGGGAGGGGGGCTTAACGTATTTTTCACGTATTCCTTCATATCTCAAAGAAAGAAACAGATATCCATAAGATTCTTGCTTTAAAATGTAAGGAACACGAATACATTAAAACCAATTTCAGGATTTTCAAAATTCGGTTCCCCATGGGGGGGAGGGGGCAAAACGTATTTTTTACATATTACCTCATATCTCAAAGAAAGAAACAGATATCCATAAGATTCTTGCTTTAAAATCTAAGGAATATGAATACCTAAAAACCAATTTAAGGATTTTTCAAAATTTGGCCCCCACGGGGTTAGGGGGGCTAAACGTGTTTTTACGTGTTTTTTACATATTCCGTCATATCTCAAAGAAGGAAACAGATATCCATAAGATTCTTGATTTAAAATGTAAGAAACACGATTAAATGTAACAAACACGATCAATGTCACGATTTTTCGACATTCGCTTTAGATTTTGAAAAAATTGCTAGGAACAATCGAATAATTTATATTTCCTATATATCACCATTTTGAACACCAAATTGGTGGTAGGAGAAAAGAGAGAGATCAATCTTAATTAAATGAAGTGTGGAAAGGTGTGTGTGTGTGTGTGTGAATTGTATATATTTCGGTTGTTAGTACGTATACATCTAGAGCTCAGGTTAACTCCATTCATTTTTATTATCCTGGGCAACGTCAGGTAATTCTTTGTTTATGAAACCGGCGATTTTCACAAGGGTTTACGGGGAAGCCCTCAAACTCCTCGAAGGGCCGGGATCCAGTGGGTTATCAAAATTGAAAGAAACATTTTAATGCTGACATTAGAATGGGGAGGGGGGGGTTATTATAATATGCTGATGGGATGATGACCAGTGGAGAGGGGTATAGATTGCCATAAAATACAAATATACATATCATACAAGTAAGCTTTATTAAGGGTTCACCAGTGCAACGCCGGGTATATAAAGCTAGTATATCTATATATATAAAACAGTTCCGTAACTGACTCATTCATTCACTGACTGACTGACTGACTGACATACAACGCACAGACCAAACCGCTGGACCTAAAGGGCTGAAATTTTGCATGGCGATTCTTCTAATAGTGTAGGGGTGCACTAAGAAAGATTTTTCCAAAATTCTTCTTAGATTTTTTAAAATTAAATTTTTAAGCTGTTAATAAACTTTTTTTACGTTTGCATTTAAAATAATACATTGAGGGTTATAAAATTTATATCACGAGAAAGATCATAAAAATTCCTTCAAATTGAAATTTTTTTCGAATTTTTACCTCCATTTCCTGATTTTTGATGAATTTTTAAAAATTAATTTTTAGAATTTAATTTATTAAATGCTGATCACGTGATTTCTTTTTCTGGTACTTTCAATAAATTTATCGTCACGTGCGTAACAACTAAATAGACAAAAAAAATATTTTTTTTCTCTTTCTAATGCAGCAGACGGTTGGATATTATCCCAAAAAAATGCATATCCCTTACGATTTTTTTATAAATATATATATATATAGATAGATATATATTTTACATCAATTGTATACATTGATCATCGCATTTATTATAAATATATATACTTATTTTTTGGCATAAATTGCATACGTTGACCGTTGTATTTAATTTGAATGTACTCCGTAGCGAAGCGCGGGTTTTCAGCTAGTATATATATATAACGGTATCCTTTATGGTCATTCATGTTATAACCTGCATATCGAAAGATGTACGGAAATATTTCGTAATATGGCTGAGGTAAGAGGAAAATTCTGATGTTTGAAATATTTACATCGCACTCTATGCTGCAGTTCTAGAAGCATTTTTTTTTAAATAAGAAAAAGAAGATAGTCCTTAGATTCCCCCCTCCCCCATTAAAGAACGTTGCCATAATGCAGATACCTTATATTCTTCAATCATTGTTTTTGTGGAATTCTTTTCATGTATATTTAATTATTTACTTTCAGACTAAACTTCATAAAGCATTTTCTTTTCCGGGTCTTTTGAATAGGGAATGTTTTAATATTTTCATACGATGCTGCGAATACTTGCTTCTTTACTGATTTGTAATTTAAATCCATCTTGATCGTTTTTACACAGTAATTCAAACAATAATTCAAATATTTATTTTAAAAGAATATTTTCGATGTTTAAAAAAGTGCATTATCTTCTTTTACTTTTTTTGTTTATTTTTTATTTTTTTTCCAGGATCCGTTATTTGCTTTTAAAAAGTTTTATTATGTTAAAGTTTAAAGGATGACTTGCTGGTCATATAAGACATTAATTTCTTATGTGGAGGAAATTTAACCTTTACATTTTCTTAGATGACAGCGAGTAATACTTCTAAACACAGTTTATCTAATCACATAACCGAAAATATCAATACAATTTTTTTTTAAATATTAGTACATATTCCTTCAACAAGCCTTTTTACTTCAGTATCAGGAACGAAAAGTAATAAATTTTTGTCTTCCTTTGCAACATGGTGAATCAGGGCATGAGAATGTCGAAGGTGATAAAACCTCCGTCTTAAACTGATAAACGACATAAAAGCGTTTGACATAACTACATGTTCATTATAAGTATTTTTCCTTGAAACATCGCATCAAAAATTCATCGTGAAACACGATTCGAGAATTTCCGCCAACGTTGGCGGTGCATAATTTAGGAATGCGCGCCTGGCGTATTCTTTAAACTGTCATTTAACAAGCAAATCCTTGTCTTAAATTTATTTCCGTATAAAGTTCCTTAGCGTTCAGTTTCAAAACACGCATTTATGATATGTAGCACTGAGAAAAATTTGTTTCGCATGATGGACTGCTTGCAGGGTTTATTAGATTCGAAAGAGAATATAAATAAGGTTTTAGAGACTTTTAGAATTATCTTAAAGAATACCCCAGGGAAAATTAGATATTTACAATCGGTCAATGAAGAGGAGAAAAGTTTGAGTATAGAACGGGCTTGATTGAAGACCGTAGTAACTATGATGAAAAAGAATTGTTTAAAAGAGTTTATACGATTTTTCTTTCCGTTCGTTAGGGGTAAGGGGACCTCTTACATATGGTAAAAGTTATAAAAATTACATTTCTCTTACTCTGCTTGCAAACATCTAACATGTAGAGCAACCTTTTGGCATATCTGGGCCGCACTGAGGGAAGATGAATTGTCGTGGGCCGCATTCAAAATATATAATTCCATTTCATGTATTTAAAGTACAAAATTCCCTTTAATTTTTTAAAAATTTTGTAATTGGTGTAATTGTAAAACGGGGATATTTTCCTCTGGGGAGATAAGTCTTATTAAGTTTGGAATCTCGTTGGGACACATTGCAAGTTGTCAAGGTGCGCATGCTGCTCACGGTCCGCGGGTTTGTGTAGGGTGGATCACACAGCATAACTTGTCCCATTCTTATATTTCTGAAAAAAAAATTTCACAAGAAAGTAGACTTGAGGAGGATAACTAAAATGCCTTTATTTTTTTTACTGTACATAAAAACATAGTAAAAAATAGGGATCGATTTGATCCAATACATCGGAAGAAAAATATTGGAACTAGTATGATATCCCCCCCCCCCCCAATGGCGATTTTGGCGATTTTTTTTGTCGCCATACAGAACGCGTGTCTTTGAAACGGGAAATTCCGGAAAGTTCCAAAAATACGCATTTTTTATACTGTACAACCACAGAAAAGCACAAAAACACATAAATATAAAAAATAAAAGCTGAAAAATAATAAGAAATTTGTTAGAAAAAAAGAAAGTCAGCGAAAAAAAGTCAGTATAGTGCAACTAATAAAAATTCATTTAAATAAACATAAAATACATCTTGTTTAAATATATATTTCTTGATTAAACATAAATTAAAGCACAAATACAATAGAAAATAATACATGTTGGCAATATAATTTTGAAAAAAAAAGTATCTATACCGAAATTTTGTACTCCTCCCAGTTAATCCTTGAAACGATTTCAATAAATTAATTAAAACAATCTACATTTGCCGCTAACCATGATTTCTGAAACATGTACATCGCTAGGTAGAATTTAAAATATGCCTTGCGATTGTACGAAGGCAACGTTGCTTTCACATGCCTCCACGTACTTTCAGTTGTATTCGTGTGAATACAACTGAATAATGATTTCTCAGTATTACATTGCTTCCCCCGGGAAGAGTTCCGTATCCTGTGCCGCTTGGCGCTATTTGGCGTAGTTTCTGATTTTTCCGCGTTTGGCGGAAAACTCAGATTATTGCAACCTATCTAAGCGACGCCATCTTTTCGGTGTCACTTAGGCTTAAAAACAAAACAAATAGAAACAAAATAAATTTTATAACTTACATATATATATATATATATATATATATATATATATATATATATATATATATATATATATATATATATATATTTAAATACCCAATAAGGGTGGGTGGGACTGGGGCCTCACACTTCGTCAAGAAAGGTCACATGAAATGAGCTCCTGTTTATGGACATTTCTATAAGAATCTACCGGGAAAATGTTACACATTTTCGGCATTTGTTATTCATCTTTTACGTCAAGAGTTTCTCTCTCTATATATATATTTATCCATTTAAATAATCACGAGTGAATCCCTGAATGGTATTTTATAATTTTCAAAAAAAGAATTATCCACAGGATTTACGGAGCCACAGCAAGTATGTGGATTAGATTTTGAAAAATGCCGCGAACAACAAACCCATCTCCATCCCAATTTAACATTAGCCGCACGATTTTTTTAATTTCAGACCCACATTTCGGACAAGGAGAGCAAGAGTCATTAGGGAGTAAATCCACATCAATTTCAAAAGCAATTGCGGCCTCCTCTGAATTTATTATAGACATCCATCTAAAAAACACTTCGTCTAGAAAGGTCACATGAAATGAGCTCCTGTTTATGGACATTTCTATAAGAATCTACCGGGAAAATGTTACACATTTTCGGCATTTGTTATTCATCTTTTACGTCAAGAGTTTCTCTCTATATATATATTTATCCATTTAAATAATCGCGAGTGAATCCCTGAATGGTATTTTATAATTTTCAAAAAAAGAATTATCCACAGGATTTACGGAGCCACAGCAAGTATGTGGATTAGATTTTGAAAAATGCCGCGAACAACAAACCCATCTCCATCCCAATTTAACATTAGCCGCACGATTTTTTTAATTTCAGACCCACATTTCGGACAAGGAGAGCAAGAGTCATTAGGGAGTAAATCCACATCAATTTCAAAAGCAATTGCGGCCTCCTCTGAATTTATTATAGACATCCATCTAAAAAACACTTCGTCAAGAAAGGTCACATGAAATGAGCTCCTGTTTATGGACATTTCTATAAGAATCTACCGGGAAAATGTTACACATTTTCGGCATTTGTTATTCATCTTTTACGTCAAGAGTTTCTCTCTCTCTATATATATTTATCCATTTAAATAATCGCGAGTGAATCCCTGAATGGTATTTTATAATTTTCAAAAAAAGAATTATCCACAGGATTTACGGAGCCACAGCAAGTATGTGGATTAGATTTTGAAAAATGCCGCGAACAACAAACCCATCTCCATCCCAATTTAACATTAGCCGCACGATTTTTTTAATTTCAGACCCACATTTCGGACAAGGAGAGCAAGAGTCATTAGGGAGTAAATCCACATCAATTTCAAAAGCAATTGCGGCCTCCTCTGAATTTATTATAGACATCCATCTAAAAAACACTTCGTCTAGAAAGGTCACATGAAATGAGCTCCTGTTTATGGACATTTCTATAAGAATCTACCGGGAAAATGTTACACATTTTTGGCATTTGTTATTCATCTTTTACGTCAAGAGTTTCTATATATATATATATTTATCCATTTAAATAATCGCGAGTGAATCCCTGAATGGTATTTTATAATTTTCAAAAAAAGAATTATCCACAGGATTTACGGAGCCACAGCAAGTATGTGGATTAGATTTTGAAAAATGCCGCGAACAACAAACCCATCTCCATCCCAATTTAACATTAGCCGCACGATTTTTTTAATTTCAGACCCACATTTCGGACAAGGAGAGCAAGAGTCATTAGGGAGTAAATCCACATCAATTTCAAAAGCAATTGCGGCCTCCTCTGAATTTATTATAGACATCCATCTAAAAAACACTTCGTCTAGAAAGGTCACATGAAATGAGCTCCTGTTTATGGACATTTCTATAAGAATCTACCGGGAAAATGTTACACATTTTTGGCATTTGTTATTCATCTTTTACGTCAAGAGTTTCTATATATATATATATTTATCCATTTAAATAATCGCGAGTGAATCCCTGAATGGTATTTTATAATTTTCAAAAAAAGAATTATCCACAGGATTTACGGAGCCACAGCAAGTATGTGGATTAGATTTTGAAAAATGCCGCGAACAACAAACCCATCTCCATCCCAATTTAACATTAGCCGCACGATTTTTTTAATTTCAGACCCACATTTCGGACAAGGAGAGCAAGAGTCATTAGGGAGTAAATCCACATCAATTTCAAAAGCAATTGCGGCCTCCTCTGAATTTATTATAGACATCCATCTAAAAATTGAAAAATTTAAAAGTAAGGAATGCATATCTCAAAAAAAACTCAAACAAAAAAAAATAGAAATTGGCAGAAGCACAAAGACTTACGTTCGGTGAAATTCCTATAGTCAAAATGTCCGTTCAATAGTAAAACTATAGAATTGTTAACGTTTGAAATTACCAAGTGATTAAAATTAAATTGATTGGCCTTTAGATATTGTTTCCAACAAGCGTGTTCTTTAATTCCGTTTGAAATTACCAATTGATTAAAATTAAATTCATTATAGATATACCACGTGATCTCTACGTAGAGACACAGCAAACAAACATCTCAACAAACACGAATAAGAAACCACCATAAAAAACATCGTAACACAAACGAATGATAGTATACCATATTGAAATATTTATCGACCAAAAAAAATCGCCAAATTTCCCGGCACAGGATACGGAACTCTTCCCCTTCCCCCAAATAACTTTCATAGAAACAAATGTAAAACCATCAGTAAAAGAACTTTTAACTTTAATCCTCATCTCTCACAGGCACCTTAACATCTTCAAAAATCGTCTTTTATCTTGTTATTTGTCCACGAATATATCCTTGTTTCCGATTAAATACAGTTATTTGCGAGAGTTCACCGGGAGCCATTTTGAATGAAGTTTTGTTTCGGTTTCTTCAAAAATTGTTAGAACAGTTCGTTTTCCATCGGCTCGTCGATGACCATGTAGCGTGATTGTCCGTCGAATAGATAGAAGACTGTAATTTCCAGAAATACTTTAATAAACAACACCTATTTACAAACATTTGAACACATATTACGTATCGAGTGACAAAACGTATCGAGAGGCAAACGTATCGTGAGTAGACATATGACATATGGGGAAAAAAAGCTCCCGCTTTTCGTTTGCTTCTAATAGCCTCGTTCATATCGAGCAGCGCTAAAACCAAGGAGGCGAGCCGCGTGACGGGGAAAGAAAATTTCAAATTCTTAACATATATCATCCTTGTAGCTAGATTATTCTAAGTTGAATTTAAATGGTTAAATTTGCTGTTTCATTGGCACAAGTTTTTTTCTCCTTTTGGTAACGTCTTGCGCTTTGAATTTCTGCAACTGTAATCCTAAAAGATTAATTTTCCTTTTTTTGGTATACTGTGTTATAAATGTTGTAGCAATTTTATTACTGTTTCCCTTAGTAAAAATTCCGATCTTTTAAAATAGGATTATACTTTTCTTTGGCATTCTTCGTATCAACGGTTCCTAATTGTTTGAATTACATATAAAATCGACCTATATGGGAATATATTTTTAGCAAACATCATGAGGTTGCTTTTGGTATTTTCTTGTTATTTCTAAGTTTGTTGAATCGCGAAGACGAAACGTTCCCTTTTTGGTTTGTTACCATATTTTTACTAACTTGCTCTCTTGTTTGTGTGTGTGTTGGTGTGTTTGTGCAGTACAAATCTTGCAATCGATTTTTAACTAACTTCCCGACTAGCTAAACATTTGAAACTTTTAGAATAGCTCAGAACATGATGGCAATTAATTTTTTTAAATACTTTTAGCCATCTTAAGCAGATTTTTACCGTTTTTATTATTTTCAGTTAATTTTGTTTTGCAGACTGGTGCAGCCCTCTATCGGTCTGAAAGGAAACGAAACGTTAAACGCAACTTCCAATTAACTTCCTTTTCTTTCATGTTGATGGGATAATTCATCAAAAATTTTTTTTTTAAATATTTATTAATACATAGAATTGTCAAGTTTATATGATTTAGCAGAAAATTTAAAAACATGGTATATAAAAAGTTCTTTTTATCTTGTAATTATTTTAAAATTTATTTGTATGACTCGAAAGTATGTTTTGGAATAAATTACGAGGGATGGAACTTTAATAGTGGCAACACTGTTGTAGACTCCCTGCGTAACAGAGCCAAGGAAATCAGCTTATGCCACACGTACATCACATAACTGCCTTACCTCAAAGCGAATGCTCTCTCCCCACAAACATCACACGCCTGCACAGAGACAGATAAATAGCCATAGTTTAGTTACCGATCTATCGTACAAAATAGTTTGTTGCATCGTACTTATGGAAGGAAAATGCTTGTGCGCACACTGTGGCTGACGTATTTGCTCTCTGGGGCTGGGAAGTGCTCTAGAATCCCCCATATTCCCCGGACTTAAGTCTATGTGACTTTGATTTCATCCCCAAGATGAAGGAACCGCTGCTTGGATTCCACTAGAGATTCTGCAGGCCGTAGACCGCTCTATTCGAAGAATGAACAGATCAGGTGTTGCCAACGGCATTCTGGACTTCCAGAACATTAGCGACGGGTGCTAAACAATGCTGGTTACTACTTTGACTGCCTCTAAAATGCGTCACTCCTATACGTCTTCTATGTACTTTGTACATAGCAAGTTGCCACTATTAAAGTTCCATCCTATGTATATTGAAAAAGCTGTTTTTGGTGTTGAACTTGAGCACCCTTATCGGATAAATCCTGCATATGGCCATTGAAGGCTACATGGGGAAGAAATGCTTATTTTGGTCATGGCTGTTGGATACCACAACGATAGGAAGACGACTTCGTAGGACGAATCGCCAACTTCGGTGACGAATCGCCCAATTATTTGGCGCTTTTTACGAGATTCGTGAGCGTGCCAATTGTGGTGTCCAAGTCGATTTCGAATAGAATTTTACAATTAAGGTAAGTGAAACAATAGTTTGCAGTAGTCTTTCCCAATAGTTTTTTTTTACATTAATGTAAGTGAGTGTATTTTAATTTTTCAGTATTTTGTAACAATTTCAAGTTTTAAAAATTACTATGTTTTTGCAACGATTTTTATTTTTAAAACTAGTAGGTAACCCGTCATTTTGACGTCATAATGGAAAAAGTATATGAAAGTTAAAAAATATCCCGAATTATCTAAAATATTGCATTTAATCCACACCTTGTAAAAGCAAACCCTTTCATTATTTTTTATTTATTGAGTTTTTCATGCGATTGGAGTAGTAGATTGCCATCCAACCAGTCATTTTGACGTCATAATACTAAAAATGACGTCATAATGGAAAAAGTATATGAAAGTTAAAAAATTTTTTTACAGTTCACTACGCGATTCATTCACATTCACGTTTGTTTACTTTCAGAATTCATCGCAAAAGTAAACAGATTTTTAAAAACTGTTAAATATACAGCTAAAAATATCCAATTTTTTTTTTTTAGTTCTGAATGTTTTATAGAAAAATAGGCTGAACAAACTTGATTTGATGGAGAAGATATTAGTTTTTAGGTAAGAAAAAATTCTGATCGACATCTGAAATTGAAATTAAGCCTTACCGGCGGTTTGTTTACTGAGGGCTTCAATTGAAAGATGAGTACAGCCCGGAAGTGTCATACAGAGACAACGGCTATTATATATAGGATTTTTCAACTGCTCTTTTATATTTATTTTAGTTTTTCGCCTTCTTTAATGCCACTTTTTTACACAGTGTCCTCTGGAGAGGTTGCAACTCCAGGACACAAGACGTGAGAGCGTGCCAAGTATGGCGATTTTGAAAATCACGCCAAGCAGTGGACAACTCTTCGGTTTCACCACTTAAGCTCTTTACCTACCCCTATCCGTAGAAGAGACGCGGATTAACTCTCCGGCCAACATATTAAAAGCGGATATACCTGGCTTAGACACAAGATGGCTTTTTGACACAGTGGCGCTTGCCGATATTTAAACTTAGGCTCCTCATTTTCCGTCAAGCTAACCAATATGAACCTCCGAACCTACAGTAAAGAAGTTACAAGAATATTTTTATTATGTAGAGTTAATATTGCCTCTCATTCATTCTGAGATTCAACAAAAAATTTGTGTTACTAGTAAATAAACTGCGAATTTTGAAATTCACAATTGTTGGAAACAACATTAAATTTGTTCCGTTTTCCTGGGTGCGATAGGATTGAATAAATTCTTCTCAAAAAGCGCACACAAAATAAAATTTATTATTCTGTAAATTCTTCAGACGCATACATAAATTCAAACAGAAAAACACTAACAAATGTCTTCTATACAGCAGAAAACTCTAAAAACACAAGTCAGGATAACAGAGTCTTCAATACAATACTTGCCTACCGCGCTTTCAATACATTCAATTCTCAGCAGAAAAGAATACTGAGTTCCAATGCCAGTGTCAGGAAAATTTATAGACTTCCAAAGCGTCTTCTATCGGTCAACCAGCTAGATAGTTTCAGAAACTTCTGGAAAGGTCCAGAAGGTTGGCGACCATTTGGTGCCATATCGCCAAATTTCGTGAAATATCACCAAATATGGAGACCAAAATAAGTCACCAAATCCATCGCCAATTTGGCGATAACTCCCATATTTGGTAAGATTACCATAGACTCCTAAAATTCGTAATAATATTGTCCGATTCTACTTGTCTTGTATCTGTTTTCGAAAACTAAATTAAAGTTGGGGACATCTGCAGTAAATGTAAAAAGTCGTTTATATTGATATCTTATTTAATTTTCATCAAGTGATAATGTAGGAGAATTTGGTACTTTTCCGTTATAAGTACTACACTTGGCGCATTTTTAATCTTGGCGACGCACAGATACAACACATCGTATTGGCGAATGAAATAACTCAAAATAACTCCGGATGTTACTCAAACGTTGCCTGCTCATCTTTAGGCAAATTCCATATTTTAAAATCCATTACGTAAAAATATGGTCCGATTTTCTGACGGATTCTAAATTCATTATAAACTAAAATAAGCGTATTAAATTACGGCATTCCATGAAGTCTCGTTATCTCCATGATCACGAAAATAATCTTCCTCATATTGTCTCGTGATCCTTGATTCTCGAGATATGTATACTTCAATATTGTAATTTAACAATCATTAGTGTGATTATATCGCGTTACCTTTCTCTCGTTGCAGCGATTTTTGAAAATGCGCCAAATTGGTGTGAAAACGATTGTAGTACTTATAACGGAAAAGTACCGAGAATTTTAAAGGGAATAGTTTAAAATTGACACATCTTAGACTAAAATACATTTTTATAGAATGTGCGAAATATATAGAGTAAATATATACTCAATAAATACCACATTCAGAATCAAATGTTATTTCAATCGAGGGATGAAAAGTCGTAATTATTTATTAGCTTAGCAACTTTCAAGAGAGGAAAATGTTACTCAATGCTACTAATGAATTACAATGGCACAGAGAATAAGTCGTTAACGTATCTGTGTCAACAAGTCTTTTGAGAATAACGTAAACAAGTTATCATTAAATTAAGAGCAGACATTCTTCGTTTGAAGCCGGTCATTTGATATATTGAAAATCATTCTTATAATAAGGTCTGTGAGTAATACAATAATGATTTTCAAAGGCATTTCAAGGAGAGAAAATTGACTTTAATTT
This sequence comes from Dolomedes plantarius, assembly GCA_907164885.2. Taxonomy (NCBI): domain Eukaryota; kingdom Metazoa; phylum Arthropoda; class Arachnida; order Araneae; family Dolomedidae; genus Dolomedes; species Dolomedes plantarius. Next base: position 11,049,578 of record OU015495.1, read on the forward strand.
TGTTGAGTCAAATGTTATTAGTACATATGGAGTGATTACCATGTTTAAGAATACAGTATATAAGACAATAAGTAGGGTGAAGTGATATTTTTGTTTTAATTTGCAATGTAATATGATGGCGTGAATTGATCGTATATACCTGGTACGTTCTGTCAGAGCTCCGGGGTTTCATGCCTAATTGATTAGGCATATTTTTGTTTCCCAAGCTTGCCAAACTGTACGTCACGCAATAACTTTGTTGAAGATTTATCACCAATTTGCAAAATATCAATTATTATTTGCTATTTACCTCTTCAGGATTTGGAACGTATTTATCATAATGAGTATTCGCGGCAAAAATGCACCCGAAATAATAATTAAAGAATAAATGTATTTCAAGAGAACTTAGCAAACTGTAGTTCAGTTTGGAGATATAGTCATTTCATATTCGAATTTGTGGTAATGCAAAGGCGTTACATTTTATTTTTCCTCAAATGACGATCTCCGCATCCCCACCAACACCCACTGTTAAAAATGTTTAAACAAGTGGAAATAAATTCTAAATTTAGAAAATAAATAACTCAAAAAAGCATTTGGTCTGACGAAGAAAGTATTGTTTGTTCAAGATGGAGGATACAACACAAAAACGCAGCATAATTTAAGCCTGAAAGTAATATGGTTTGACTCATCGACTTTTTACTCCTACCAAGAAGTTAGATGATATTAAAAAGTTTGGAACTTTCACACTGGTACGGCGCATCCCGTTGGTGTCGGTATCAAAATATCACACACACACACACACACACACACACATTTTATATATGTATTTATTCTATATATATGTATATATATATATATATATATATATATATATATATATATATATATATATATATATATATATATATATATATATATATATATGACAGGCGTTTGGTTTGCCTGCTCTCCGACAGCATTGAAGTCTGTCCCGCGCTCTGACAAATCTCACGGCCAATTGCGTGAGCCAACTCTCTCTGCACATGCGCAGAGCCCAATCTAGACATCTCTCCAAGGAGAATTATATAATACTTGCTCTTCGAACGCTTAACCATAGACTCGCCAAGATTATAAAATGAAAGGGGAAATTTCCCTTTCCCAAATCGCGCATCTTGAAATATGAAAAATTAGAGGCGAATTACGCCACGAATATAATTTAACTCCCAAGCCGCCTTTAATTTTAAATTAATCATTCCTTTCCCACTAATTTCTATGTGTGTGTGTGTGTGTGTATATATACATATATATGTATATATATGCATATATCTATCTATCTATCTATCTATCTATCTATCTAAAAAACTGGATCAAATATTTAATAGTCTAATGCATTTTTTTTTATTTCAAAAGAAAGCAAGAGGACTGAAGATAAAAAATGTGTTTATAAGAAGAGATTAAAAGAAATTTTATAAATAATGAATAGTTGAGAAATGAAAAAAGTTACATGATAAATGTTTTCAAAGGAGTTAGTTAATATTCCATTACATAAGTCAGAAACAAGTTGGATGCATTATTTATAAAAATATTTAATGGGATGAAACTTGAAACTGTTTGTAATTAATTGTCAAAGTATTCAATAAAAAATATATATAATAATTTTTTTCATTCTTAATAATACCTTATATACTATTTCAAGTACCTCGAAAATACTTAGACAAATAGCTAAAATAATAATGTATCTTTCCATATTTCATCCTTTTTTTGCACTTTGAATCTTCATTAATGAAAGTTTTTTTAGGAATACAAACATTATTTTGTTTTAACAGGATTCGCTTATTTATGTTCCCTCTTTCTGTATCTGCAAATGAAAGGTAATCTATACTAATATATAAAGAGAGAGGGGATTTTGTACGTGGAGGGTAATCTTCAGAACCACTGCACCTATTTGAAAAATTCTTTCACTGTTTGAAAGGTACATTATTCCAGATGGATATAGGCTATATATTATGTATATCTGATCAGTAGAAATAAAGTTAGGGGCTTAATCCTAACAATCTCCATTGTTACCGCTACTGTCCTCTACCGCTTTTTGTGCCGAAGTCTTCAACGATCCTTAATGTGTGTGCTATCGCTCTGGGCTTCTGTCCTAACGATAGTGGTTCGAACCTAGCCGTTCTCCGGCACGCCTTTTTCTTTTAAAAAATTAACTTTAATTATTAACTAACGTAATATTCATTTAATGTATTATTAAGGTTATTTTTAAGGCAAAAAAAGATTTACAATTTATTGGCAATCAACTGGAAATTTATTGGTATAATATTTTGTTCAACCCGGACAAAGTCGGGACGGGCCGCTAGTATATAAATAAATATATAAATATATAAGTATATATGTATATATGCATATATATATATATATATATATATATATATATATATATATATATATATATATAAGAGCACTTGTAGAATTTAAAATTTTGATCTTAAAAGAGTGAAACCTATTAATGAAGCGGTATTTAATGTTTTCTTTATCTTCCGAGCTTATATCTTTTAAAATAATAATTTGGCTTTGGGAATTATTAAATTACTTACAAAATTTAGAATCACTTGGAGGATAAAAGGCAAAAATAATTTTTTAGAGTAATTTTTACGCTAAATCTAAAATCTTGAAGACAGGTTTAGCAAAAAGAGAATAACAGAACGCTCTACATTACTACATGTATTTTTAAACAAATCCTTTTTCAACTCTGTAAAGGTTTGAGCCGTATTTTTCCGTTCCACACGTTCAACAAATAAAGAGTTCACCAAAAGTGGCCGCAAAACATCCATCTAATTAAAACATGCACTAATTAGGTTTTACCTCGCTTCTATCAGTGGAATTGTTTTCATCGTGAATTTTTAATGAATGTGCCATGATCGTTGCAGAACAAACAGTGAACAGGTATTTTCAAGATATAGTGGTGGTTTTAATCTGTTTTTTTCATTTTATTTGATGTGAAATTTATAACTAGTGCAGGTTTATTGGTGGAGAATACCGGAGTTGTTTTTGCTGATATTATCAGTAGACTTAATTAAGAAAGTACACATTAGGTGGAAGGTACTTTCAGTGCCTTGCACACGCAAAGGGAAACGTTTAGAACAAAATCTTTGCTGAACAAATTTATTTTACTTTTGTATTATGAAAAGATTATTATTAAAAGGTTAAAGATGACTCTGCGTCAGGCTTTCATAACAAGGAAAAGTAAAGAAAAAAAATACTGTTCTTGAGTAACCACGCAATTTTTCAATTTTAATTTTGTCCCAAGGAATTGTCTCCGGTACTTTAATTAATCCCTTAAGATGTCACGCACTTATCTTCCAAAGTTTTTCAGCTCAATGCAGACTCGTGGTAATAGAAAAACTTGAAAATAGGAAGGAAAAAAAACAAATTTTCTGATTTTGTTTCGTAAGTTTCACTCTTTTGATGTTGCATCCTACAATGTGAATGGCCGAAAATTGCGAGAGTGTCATTTCGGGAAATTTTACAGGAGAAGATAAATTAAGGGGTAGGTTTGCGAAAGCTCGAATTTTAGTTTGTTGACATCTCTGAGGTCATTGTGTTCTACGTTAACTGTAGACACTTAAGTTTTTTAATTATGGATGGGTCTTCTGTTAAACCGATTTGTAATACTTTAATGTTTTAACACTCTCTCCCTTTTAGTAAGTTCTAGTATTATAATCTTACTTTAAATAAGCTGCATAAAAATTTCTTGATGGACATCGCACTCTATAGAAGCTGCATCAACTCTTTCTGAGCAGGTAGTTTAGAGAGGGAGTCGAGGTAACTTTATTTAATATGATAGAGCAGAGCTCAATGAAACCCTATTAATAAGGAATATAATTATGAAATTTTGCCCACAGATGTGACTTGTCTACTTATGGTTTGGTTTGGAGTACTACGCTCAGCTTTTTATCCCACGAGGGCTAATTAGACCGGGACCTACAGGTCTAATTATGAAATGTGAGTAAAAAGTATTGGAAGCAAAGAATTCGTTTGGAATTAAGTTTCAGGAAACAATTCCAGCTTTTTAAAATACTGTTGTTTACCAATGCGGGGCACTTGCTATGTAGATATTCGGACACATGAAGTGAATATTCCTTGGCATCTTTTTATCTAGTTGCACTAGTCCAGTGAACCGAGATAACCCTTTTGGTGCCGCCAGAATTTAGACCTAACACCCCCAGGGAAGGATCGGGATTTGGAAGAGGGGGGGGGGGCTCCTCCCAAGCCTACAAACTCTACAGAAGAGACTTTCCAGCCCCCAGATTTAATGTTCCTAAACAGGCGTAGACACAAGGATATTCGGGGGAGCTTATCGGAATTCCAACCGAGTATCCTCGGTACCGAATCTCAATGCTCTAATTACTGGACTGTTCCGAACACAACTTTTTAAAATAAATGTGCTTCATGTACATCTTGCGCTATTAAGTATAAATGTTTGAAATAAAAGGCCCCTTGAGCAGGGAATAGAATGTCCCAGTATTCCTGGAAGATAGCTATTCAACGGAAAATTATGTTATCAAAAGTATTTTTTTCTCAATACTGATGACTGAGTCTTCAAAATAGTGAAGCAATTTTTCGATTACTGGATATGGAATAATACGAATGGCATAAACAGGAAATCCAACGTAAATAAAGCACAAATAGCAGTAACATGCAATTATTTTGCATACGGCCGTTTCGAAGCTACAAAGGAGCTTCTTCATCACTTTAACGAACTTAGTGGCAGCTCAAAAAAACCGAAGACTAAGCGACCAGACACGTGCACATGCACTTAAATACCCGCACGTGTCGAGCACCCCAAGGCGCGAAGCAACGGAGAGACCGATATAAGGCAAGCAGCGCCATCTAATGGCAAACAGAGGGAAAAAAATAGTTTCTTTTCAATACGAATGGCGTCTGCCTTCCCTGACATACCGTGCAGGTGTTTTCATTTCCTGCTCTCAAAGAATAAAGCAGAAGTTGGTTGCGAAATATTCCGATTGGACCTTAAAATCGATCATTTCTAGTGAACATTTAAAAGTTTTCTCTGTGCTTGATTTATTTTACTAGTACTGATGCTGTATTTACTAGCATAGGAAGGTCTGTCGGAATTTTATTTGGTATTAACCTATCAAATTTACGTGAGATCGATATCAGAATATCTGCAGGATATCCATTTGCCAAATACAAAGATATCTTCTAGCTAATAATTCAACTTCTAAACGTTCTCTAGATCGTTTTAGCGATCTCTGATTTTTTAAACTGCGTTGCTGCCAGTTGATTTAAAAAAACAATAAGTTAAATACGCCAAATCAGTATTTGAATGGATTAAAACCAGTTACGTATTAGAAATCGTAAAATTTGTGAAATATGAACTGTTCGCAGAAGAAACAAAATGAGAGCTTTTGAAAAGGTTTTACGAAAATCTAGACCACTGAAAGTGATTTAAATGAAGATGAATAAGGAAACTCTGCAGTCTCTGAAGGAAAGTGCTGGATTTATGAAAGCCGAAGACCTACGTGTCCCTATTCCTACATAGATATATCCCTACGGACGATGCTGGGGTGATTAGCAGAAGATACTGTAAATATCCGACAACACAAGGGACATTTCCACCCTAGACAAATTGTAACTCGAGCTTTCAAGTTGTTAGGAGACTGAAAGTGTTTCCATTTAATCGCACTGGGGAGCAGAATCATTAGACACAACTAAAACAACTTCACAATTAAAAATGAATTCCAAAGCAGAGGGACTGACGTAAAAGTATCTAAAAAATGCTAATGACGAGTTTTTGAATAAAAAAATTAATTTTATATTTTAAATAAATTTAAATTAGTGCCTGCAATAAAATTTATATCGCCGTTACAGCTGACGTGTGTAACTCGTGTCTACGCCGGGTATGGACATGTTAAATCTGTACGAAGCTAGTTCTCCGTGGAATATGTAGGGGTGTAAAGAATTTACGAGCCCCCCCCCCCCCCTCAGATGTCCACTATGCACCCATTCCATCCTGACAAGGATGTACGAGAGCGAGCGAACGGCTAAACATGTGTATTTTTTTCAGTTTATTTGGTAACACTCAAGTTCATTTATTTAATACAAATACATGAGTGACGTTTGAAAGATTTCAACAGTTCCCCTGTTTCACCGTGCAATTTCCTGTCCTTCGAGACTCTTGAAATGAAGTGTTTTACTATAATATCGAAATCATATAAGCCCTGTTTATCACGGAATAAAATTTTTATACCTCCATAACGAGGGGAATATCTTTAAAGTGGGGAAGGAAATATTACCTATACGCATATTTTTTAGAAGAGGGGCATCTCCTTAGGGAGTGAAAAAGTCAGAGTAGCTATTTTTGGAGATGTTTACATTGTCATGTTACAGCAGATGTAGAGACGTTATTTTATGTCGCTGCAGGCAGAATTTGTAGTAGAAATGCATGGCAGAAAAATGAGTTTTCTTCACGACATTATATTTTAATATACTGATATAATTTCCTCTTTAAAATGCTTAGAAATTAAAGAACTGCACTTTTAAAAAGTTTTTCAAAGTTACATAATGAGCAAATCACAGCTGTGTATCTTTTCCATTTACGACTTTTAAGTTAAAATGCGTAGTGAAAGCTGTTATATCCTCTTTTACTTTTAAAGATAAAAGCATCAAAACCTTCTTCCTTAATTTCTAAACGTTACTGTGTAATAGCCGTATTGTACTTGCTCATCAGGACGTAAACTTGTGGAAAAAATAATTCTATTAATATTCATATTGGATTTAGATATTTTTATTTAATTGTACTCCGTCGCAGTGAAAGAAATTTTTTACTTTTGTATCTGAATCATTAAGCTTTAAGAGAAACGAGGAAAATATTTTAAAATTTGATTACTCTGGAAAAAAATGGGGTAATTTTATTTTGTAAATAATTTTCTCTTGTGTTAGAAATCTCTAAAGTGAATTACATAGCAGAGGAAAAAAATTATTTTTCTATTGCGGAGTACAGATAAAAAATTTGAGTACAATTTGACAATCAAAAATTTCACAATTTGACAACAACAATTGTACAATTTGACAAGTTTTCTATAGGTTTACATTGTGGTGAATACAGTAAGCCTACTACCTAGAACCCGAAATACAGTATGACAATTATTGAGCTATATGAAAAGGAAAAAAAAAACTTTTGAACCATTGGCGAGATTAAGGGAAACCTTGGCGGGGCATGTTTGGAATTTTTTCAGCATGTGCACTCGTATTGTTGTTGGTGTTCATTTTTCGTTGAAAATGTCGAAATGAAGCTTATATGAGCGAATGGGAATCGTTTGGCCACCATATTTTCCTGATCTCAACACTTGTTACTCTGTTTGTGGGACAATAAGAATGGCAATTAAATCTATTTGTGGGACAATTAAAGGCAAAGTTTACGCAAATAGCCCCGAAACCATCGCTGAGCTCAAAACAGCCATTCAGGAGGTCATCGGAAGCATCGATGTCTCGACACTTCAGCGAGTTTTGCAGAATTTTGCTCTTCGTCTGTGCCACATCATAGCCATTGATGGCGAGCATATCGAACATGTCATACACTAAATCCGATTATCTGTAGTTACTTTTCAAATTTGAATAAAATATTTGAACTTAGAAGTTTTTTTTAAATTTAATTTTTTATTTCATATATCTCAATAATTGTCAGCCTGTATGTTCCGTAACCATGCATGTTTTCGATAGTGTAAACGAGTACTCATAGGGAACCACATGTTACTTACGGATATTAAATACGTGAACCTTATAAAGTTCACTAGGTTTGTTTTTACCATGTTTTTATTAACTCGCTTTCTTGATTGTGTGTGTGTGTGTCCAGTATAAATCTTGCAATAGATTTTTTACTAATTTCCCGACTAGCTAGACATTTGAAACTTTCAGAATAGCTCAGAACACAGTGACAATGCATTATTTAAATAATTTTAGCCATATTTAAGCAGTTTGAATTCATTTTCAGTTAATTTTGTTTTTTAGAGACTGGTGCAGCCATCTATCGGCCGGGCCGGGAATGAAAAGTTAAACGCAAGTTAACTTCCAATTAACTTAATTTTCTTTCAAGTTGATGGGATAATTCATCAAAAAAATTTTAAAAAGTATTTATTTATACATGGAATTGTCAAGTTTATATGATTCAACAGAAAATTTAAAATCATGGTATATAAAAAGTTCTTCTTACGTGCTTTTATTAACAGAGCCACTATTACAGTTACAGGATAGCTTATATAGTACAGTTACGAGATACAGACACAGATAAGAAACATAAAACAGTTAAAAGTTAAAACATATATAAAATATATAAAACATAGTTAAAACACATATAAAACAGCAATTAATATTTTTAAGTTAAATTTCCATAGGAACTTCATTCTCTTTCGGTTTCTTTAATCTTATATTACACTAAAATTTCACTCTTCAAATATATCGAAGCCCAGTCATGCAAGTAGGAGCTCACATTATAAATTATACATTGTTATTAGAGCATTCCACTGGCGTAGAGCATTATTGGCATTAGTAGACAGCTTTCATAAAAATATCGCATGCTCGGAATAAAGATTACTTTTCCTTAATTAAAACTAGGAAAATATTGAGCCTAAATTGATCAGGTACTAGAAAACAATATTTAACGTAACAGCAATCAGGAAAGGTGTATCATCTCCATTGTTCTCTTAGTCCATACAGCGCATAAATTCCTCTGATCACGGAATTCGAAGACAATTTCTGGTTTAGTAAGCCCACTGGAAATCGAACGCAATCGATTACAAATCGGGTGTATTTATACATTTATGTTTAAACAACAAATTTTCTTGTATTTTAGGTTTATCTTAATAGTTTGCTATCATCTATTAACATTGAAAATCTGAAAAAACTTGAATTACTCTAAAAGATAGCGTGAGTAGGTTATAAAGCCTCTTCTTCATCAGAAATAAAGTAAATGGATCTAGGATTAAGCCTACAGAGGAATAGATAAATGTATTTCTCCAAGGAATTGAAATCTAAGAAAGTACTTAGAATTTCTTCAATTACCTCACATTAAATTTTGCTTCCGTTTAAGTTAGTGTCCTTATACGATTATTTAAAGATATATCCCAGCGATTAAGGAATTTTAAGTATATTTTTGAATATTTTTGATTATATTTAATTAATATTTTAATCTATATACTCGGGAAAGGCAGCAATCCTGTGATCTAAACGTCTCTGATTCGATGCCGGTCGCTAATAAATCCACCGCTGTGTACAATAACGGCGGCTGGTGCACGAAACATCTGTCATGGCTGCAATATTCTCCAAGTTCTAAAATTTACCCCTGGAGGTGCGGGATCAAGTGTACCGGTCTCGTTACTTGACTCGGTTTGAAAATACGGGATCGGTCCTTTAGCCAAGTCCGATTCCGAGTCTCGTGGTGCTATTAAAAACTGGAGCCGCAACTTTCTGCCCAATAGCCTTTATGGACTTGATCTGATATACTGCCGGTCAAGGGACGTAAGTCACAACACAACAACAATCTATTGTAGTTAGCCGGTTTACAAGTCATATTTCCATTTATTCATCGTGGCATAAAACAACAAATAACAAAATGGGATCTCGAAATACGACATATGTTTGTTATTTTTAACATGTTTTTATCAACTCGCTTTCTTAATTGTTTGTTTGTTTGTCTGTGTGTGTGTTTGTCCAGTACAAATCTTGCAATCAATTTGTAACTAACTTCCCGACTAGCTAGACATTTTAAACTTTTAGAATAGCTCAGAATACGATGACAATGCAATTTTTTAATACATTTAGCCATCTTGAAGCAGAATTGAATTCATTATCAGTTAATTTTGTTTTGTAGAATGGTGCCGCCATCTATTGGCCGAGATGGGAACGAAAAGTTAAACGCAAATTAACTTCCAATTCTAAAGCTAAACGATTGACTACACATTTGATCATTTTCTTTCAAGTTGATGGGATAATTCATCAAACATTTTTTTGATGAATTCATCAAACAACCAACACACACACACACACACACACATCAATAAAACATTTTTAAAAAGTATTTATTAATACATAGAATTATCAAGTTTTTATGATTCAACAGAAAATTTAAAAACAGGGTATATAAAAAGGTTTTTCTTATCTTGTAATTTTTTTAAAAATAAAAGGACGAGAACTGTACGTTAGTTAGGTTTTCCTTAAATATGGGCAAAAAAATATATTTCAGGTAGTCTCTTCTAGCGCAACGAAATCAGGTTATTAACGTAGGATTACTTATCGTTGCTTACCTCTTTCCTTTTTTGACGCCTTTTGGTACTTTTCTGTTTAATTGTTTACTGCCACTGGGTTTGCGCGCAGCCAAAATTTTAACTAGCGATACCGGACAATTTTTTTCTCTCCGCAGGACCATTATTGAGGAACGTAATCCTCCGTTAAAACTGGAAATACGCAACCAATTTTAAGACAACGTTTTATGCGCCAGTTCTAATATTTGTACAATGATTCGGATAGTAGAACTATTATCACTAGTATATTTAGTGTCGTAATCTGAAATTATTTTCATCATTGCCAAAGGATCAAAATATCAACATCATCCTTTCTTTTTTGAAAATTTATATTAAATAGGAAATTAAGAATTGAAAAATAAAACAAAGTTATTCGAATAAATTAAGGAAGTAGTGAGAGTATAATACACCCTTTTAGGGAAATAAGTTTTTTGTAGCTAAGTGTAAAGAACAGATTTAAAGTTCTTTGATGAAGTCGATACACTTGGGAATACGGCAAAATTTTACAGAAAATCTAATTCAGAACAGCTATTTCTTTAAAAAGGGGATTCCTATTGACGATGCAGCACTAGTTACACCTCTATAAATTTTTACAGTCCTTCCGCGTCGTAAGTGGGTGGGAAGAGTGAGCGAGCCAATCAGATGTCACCCCAAGGGATTCTCTGGCAAAATCGAGGTGGCATCAGGGGGCAGTGATGGTTCACCTACAAAATGCCTCCATTACAAGAAACCAAGAAATCTCGCGGTGTCCTCGGGTGAATATGGGAAAGACAATGGAAAATGGCCGCATTGGAAAAAAATATTTTTTTTACAGATTTAAGAAGATTTTATCTCCAACTCAGTCCCTCTCAGAAATTTACCTGTCTAGTAGAAATACTTTGGCAAAGTGTTTTAACCCTTCATTCTCTGCATAATTTAAACTCACGCTGACAAATCATGCGTGGAATTGTTAACACGCTTCTTGTGCCGTGAATATTAAGCAAGTAAACCTCTTTCTGTAACAGCCTGTATCCGCTATGCTTTATTTACAGTTTGGCATCGATCGCAATGAGTGGCGAGTAAAACAGACTCACAGAAATATTAAGAAAAATTAATAGTTTATGGTCGCTGGAGTCTAAGATTGAAATTTCAGAACTAGGTCATTTGGAGAATTCCCTTGATGATTCGAGTCTCAGTGAAATAAAGTAAGCTGTTTAGAGCTGGATAAGGTTTTGTGAGATATTTAGGTTTTATTTCAGAATTATTATTTTCTGGATCAACAATCCTTTGTATGAGGTGGGATATATCGCAAATTTACTTATCTATATATATATATATATAAAACAGTTCCGTAACTGACTGACTGACATATGACACATAGACCAAACTATTGAACATAAAGGACATAAAGGGCTGAAATGGCGATTCTTCTTATAGTGTAGGGGTACACTAAGAGAGATTTTTGAAAAATTCTTCTTATATTTTTTTAATTAAATTTTTAAGCTGTTTTTGTAACATTCTTTACTGTTGTCAAAGTGTTTTAATAATTTTTTTAAGTTTCCATTTAAAATAATCATCCGAAGATTATAAAATTTATACCGAGAAAAATCATAAAACTCCCTTTAAAATGAAATCTCTTTCGAATCTCTACCTCTATTTTCTGATTTTTGGTGAAATTTTAAAGATTCCTTTTTAGAATTTAATTTATAAAATGCTGATCACGTGGTTTCTTTTCTTTTAACTTTGCGTCACGTGCCTAGCAACGAAATAGACAAAAAATAAATTTTTCTTCCTAAGGCGGCAGATGATTGGACATTATCCAAAAATATATGAAAATACAGCAAAAGAAATGTTCCTCAAACTGTACTATATTAACTGTACTATATTCTTTAGTATGGTCTATTAGATTAAATTCGAATATTTTCTTCTACATTATTTTGTTTTTAAAAATATTTGTTACAATTTTTTTATAAATATAATTTTTTGTTTTTTTACATCTGTTTCATACATTGATCATTGTATTTATATATATATATATATATATATATATATATATATATATATATATATATTGACATTAATTGCATACATTGACCGTTGTATTTAATTTGAATGTATTCCGTAGCGAAGTACGGGTTTTCAGCTAGTCTACTATAAGTGATTTTCGTAAGTCGAAAAAAAATGTTTTTTAAGATAACCACATATTTTAACACTTAGGACGTCCTTTAGAAATACGTTGAAAATTTTAACTTTTCAATAAAAAATTGCGCAGTTGCAATAAATCCTCATGCTGAAAATGGACAAATATAACTAAAAGCAATTAATTCAACAAAGATAATTATTAGCAGGTAGAATGTAGACAAAAATAAACAGAAATCCCACACATAGGACTCCACGCACCATAATGCAAGATTCTGTAGCAGTAACGGAACTAAACAAAATATTTAGGTAACCGACTGGTCTCGTGATCAGGAGGCCTAACTAAATTAGTTTCTTAAGGGGGAACTTTCTGAAATTTCCCCCATTGATCTTCCAAATTGAAACAAATAGTTTGATTTGACTATCTGTTTCAATGGGGATCTCGGGGCCTTGGGATGTGTTTTGGTTAGACCTACATCCTATTCACAAAGTTCCCCCTTGAGGTAACTGCTTTGGTTAGGCCTCCTGATAACGAGACCAGTCGGTTACCTCGATATATGGTTTAGTTCCGTTACTGCTACAGAATCTTGCATTATGGTGCGTGGAGTCCTAAGTGCGTGATTTCTGTTTATTTTTGTCTACATTCTTCCTGCTAATAGTTATCTTGCTTTGTTGAATTGTTTATTCTTAGTTATATTTAAAAAAGAAACTAATATTAAAATGTTTTTATTAACGTCCGGTTATAACTTAATGTACTTATTTGAACTAGTCATTTTAAGTTTGTGGTCTAATGAGTCAACATGTCTATCGATGCTAGAGCTAAAAACTGGTGCTTCACGTCTTTTGATGTTGAAACCGAGCCTTTGATCAATGTTCGAGACAAAATTGACTATTTGGTTTTTGGAAAGGAGACTTGTCCAGATACAGGTCGTTACCATCTACAAGGATTTGTTTCCTTCAAGATTCGCACGAAGTTCTCAACGATTAAGAGAATGCTACCCGGTTGCCATCTTGAGAAGATGCGTGGTTCCGTGAACGAGGCAGCTGACTACTGCAAGAAAGATGGTGAGTTTATGGAATTTGGTATTCTTCCATCTACAACAGCCAGTAGTAATAAGTTTAAGGAATCTATTTATTTGGTCAACAATGGCAAAATAGACGAGATTGCTGACATTCATTCTGGTTTATACTTAAGATAAAAACTAACTTTAGATTCTTTGAAAAAGTTTAATTGTCAGGAATTAAATTCTTCTTGTGGAGTATGGATTAGTGGTCCTCCACGATCTGGCAAATACTTTGGTCGATCTGGACTGTACGAAGAAAGTTCAAATAAACTGCCAAGTTTCAGTTATCAAAGATTTATTGACGTTAGCCAACGATATGGCTCATTTATTTTGGGATGCTTCCGAATGAAGCTTCCTACTCGAGCGAAAGACAAAATTCAACTGCGCAAACACTTGTTGCAGCCAACTCATAGGCGCCAAGTAACGTAGGTTACAGTTCAACCTTTAACCAGGCGTAAACATACCTCCCGACTTTGAAATCCTAGGGATTTCAAGAAAATAACAATTTTACAACCATATTTGTACAATATTCAAATTATACATAGATTAATACAATTCAAAATTTACAAACAAAATTAATATGTAGATCACAATACAGTAAAACACCATACACTTATATAATTATAAATACACTTCCATACAAATACTTCAGTAGACTATACAAATTAAAGATATAGATAAAATTAACTCTTTCAACTCTCCATATTATTTAAAGGTAAAATGCAAATATTAGATATACTACGTTTAAAAATACCACGAGGTGTTTTTACTAAGACTACTGGTATTTTTCCATCTTTGCCTGGGATGGTGTCGTGAATTCTACCAATAGACCAAGTGCAAATTGGTAATTTGTCATCTTTTAGTAGTACTAGTGTTCCAGTGGTAATGTTATTTTTGTCAAAAAGCCATTTTGCCTCTTTGCTGTAAATGATTTAAATAATCTCGTGTCCATTTTTTCCAAATAATTTGATTAAATTTAGTTATTTTTTGCCATCGAGAAAGTTTATTTTCTGGCATATCGGTTAATACAGGTTCTGGAATAGCATTGATTGGGCGACCTATTAAGAAGTGGTCAGGAGTTAGGGTTTCAAAATCATTAGGGTCCGAAGAGAGTGGAATAAGTGGCCTGCTATTCAAAATTCCTTCGATTTGATTAGTTACCGTTAAAAATTCTTCCAGAGTCAATTTTGAATTTCCCACTGTTCTCTTTAAATGATGTTTAAAAGATTTGACTCCCGCCTCCCACAATCCCCCGAAGTTCGGAGATCCGGGAGGAAGAAATTTCCAAGATATTGACTGCGATACTAAGTATGATGCTAAATCATCAGATGGCTTTTGTACCAGTTTGTAAAGTTTTTTCAGTTCAGAATTAGCTCCGACAAAATTCGTAGCGTTGTCTGAAAATATTGTCTCGGGAACACCACGTCGGGCAAAAAATCTCTTCAAAGTTGAAATTAAAGCATCCGAGGTCAAATCAGTTAAAATATCTAAATGAATAGCTCTAGTTGAAAAACACACAAAAATAGCAACATAAATTTTGCTTACAATACCTTTACGTTGGTTTTTATATCTTATAAAAAATGGGCCACATAGATCAATACCCGTGTTAAAAAAGGTAGGGCTAATCGTCACTCTTTCCCTTGGTAATGATGACATTAATTGTTCTTCTATTTTAGGTTTATTTTTAAAACAAGTAATGCAATTATGGACAATTTTTCTAGCGTTATTTCTGCCATTTAAAGGCCAAAATTCTTGTCTAACAAAATTAAGTAATGTTTGAGCACCAACGTGCAAATTCTTTAGGTGGAAATATTGCATTATTAAAATAGTTAGCTTATGATCTCTTGGTAACAAAATAGGATGCCTTTGGTCAAATGACAAATTTGAATAATTAAGTCGATCTCCAACACGAATTAATCCATCATTGTCTAGAAAAATATTTAAATTACTTACATGATTGTCCTTCAACCTTTCCTTTTTCTTTAAAGAACTTAATTCTTTGAAAAATACTTTTACCTGTACTGATATGATTAAATATCGTTTAGCCTCATTAAATTCCTCCTTAGTGATAGGTCCACGTTTTTTCTCTTTATTTCTGCAATTGTATTGAAACCTAAAAATAAAGCTAAGAATTCTAATTAATTTAACATAGCTATTACTTAAATCAAGAATTTAGTTAATAAAGCCATTATTAGATGTGAGAATCAAGTTAGCGTTCGAAGATTGTTTTAGTTCACTTAAATATAGTTCTTTATCAGGAGAGTCCATTCCACTTTCATTCGGAAAATTTAGAATTTCTTCAAAGGCAAGCTGTGGTCCATTCCACCACAATTCCAAGGTTTTAAGTTCTTTAGGATCAACACCACGGGAAAGAACATCCGCAGGGTTGTCACCGGAAGAGATGTGTTTCCACTGATGATTTGAGGTTAAAGATTGTATTTTGGAAACTCGGTTGCCAACAAAGGTTTTTAGCTGATGAGGAAGTGATCTGATCCATGCCAAGGCGATGGTAGAGTCCGAGAATAAAACTACCTTGTCAATAGTCATTTTCAAAGAAACAAGAACTTTGTTGACCAGTTGCGCAAGTAACCAGCAAGAACATAATTCTAAACGAGGTATCGATAAAGTCTTCAACGGGGCGACTCTAGATTTGCTAGCGAGTACTTTAGAGGTATGAGATCTAGTTCGAGTGTAACAAGTTAGGTAAACAACAGCTCCATAGGCAGAGATTGAGGCATCACAAAATCCAAAATGTGCGATAACTTCAACCTCCTCTTTTAAGACATACCTGTTGATTGTGATATGCTCAATTTCTTTTAAAGAGCTAACAAAATAATGCCATTCATTGACGAATTCTTCTGGTAATTTATCATCCCAGTTCAGTTTTTCTAACCAAAGTTTCTGCATAAAAATTTTAGCTCTGCAAATAACAGGTCCGATTAATCCAAATGGGTCATATAACTTAGCAATCGTTGATAATACATCTCGTTTAGTATAGAAATTTTATGGCTTTACAGATAAACTGGTCTTCCCTAGATTTCCAGACCATTCCCAAGGTTTTGATCGTAGCTTCTGAATCTGGAGCAAATGAATGCTCGTCTCGAATTTGTTTTTGATTTTCAAGAAGTTCTTCACAGTTCGAATTCCATTTGTGAAGGCTCATACCGCATGTTTGAAACATTTCAATTAGTTCAACCTTCAAAAGTTTGGCTGAAGTAACGTCTGGGCAACCAGTAACGATATCGTCCATATAAACATCTGATAACGCAACTTCTGAAGCTAATGGGAATTTTGCAGATTCATCTCGGGCAAGTTGTTTAATAACCCTTGTTGCCAGGAACGGCGCACTTTTTGTGCCATAAGTCACCGTGTTTAAGTTAAAGACAACGGTTTTTTTTGATTTTCTTTATCTTTCCAAAGTATTCTCAATAGATCCCTCTGACTTTGATCTATTATTATCTGTCTGAACATTTGCTTTATGTCAGCAGATATCACTATTTTATATTTACGAAATCGTATCATGATATCGAATATATCCTCTTTAACTTCGCCTGTAAGTAGTAGATAATTTAAACTTCTACCCGAAGTGGTAGGGGCCGACGCGTTAAACACTACTCTAAGTTTCGTTGTACTTTTTTCCGGTTTGTAAATTCCATGATGTGGTAAATAATACACTACAGCAGACGAATTTTCGTTCGAAACCTTTTCCATATGCCCAAGAGACTCGTAATCTTTAAGAAAGTCATCATAGAGCCTATGCATATCCGGATTCTTGTGGAGTCTACAAATTGTTTGTTGCAGTCTTTTTTCAGCTAAGTTTCGAGAATCTCCTAACATATTCAATTCTTCTTGAATTGGCATCTTAACGACAAATCTACCAGTTTCATTTCGCTTATGAGTTTTCTGAAAATTAATTTCACAGAATTCTTCTTCCTTACTTAATGGTCGATCACAAGACACTTCTTCTACCTCCCAAAACTTTCGAATACTATCCTCTAGGTTTTCAGAATTAGAAATCAACCCACAATATTCTTTAGAAGATTTTGTCATAACCGAGCCACTGGTAAGGAGACCAAAAACCGAATCTTGAAATATTAAATTATCTGACACAATTTGTTTACCATCTTTAATTACATTAAAAAAGAATTCTGCACCAATTATCAAGTCTATCGGTCCAGGCTGATCGAACTGCGAATCTGCAAGTGTCAAGCGCGGTGGGATGTTTACTTCTTTAATGTCAAGAACCGAGTGCGGGATGACATCGGTAATCTTCGATACAACACATAGATCCATAAACTGCTTAAAAGAATTATTTTTATTACTGATTAATGCTCTCGTTTTCCATTTGACGCAAGTTGAAATTCCACCTAAACCGCAAACAGGAATGTTTACTTTTTTCTTTACCAGACCCAATTCCGAGGCAAAATTTGTTGTTATGAAGCTTGACATAGCAGCGCTGTCGAGCATCGCTCTTCCCCGAATATAGTTATGTCTAGTAGGAGACCAAACCCATACATTAGCTGTCGTCAGCAGCACTGTTTTGTTCAAAGTTTCATTGATGGTCGAGAAAGAACTCAACACTTCCTGGTTATTTGAAATGTTTACATCATCGGAGACCCGAGGGGATGCAATTGGAGCTGGCGAAAAAGACGTCTGGGCCAGTGGTTGCCCGCTTGGCGAGGAATCTTTCACCGGCGAATTTGTTTCATTGAACTGATTATTTTCATTCCGACACAACAGATAATTATGCTTGCCTTGACATAAGCGGCAAGAGTATTTAGAGGAGCAAGATGTTAATTTGTGGGATACACTTAAACAGTTTAAACAAAGTTTATTCCTTTTAACCACATTAAATCGCTGCATACGAGTCATTTTCAGAAACGAAGGACATCTATAAATCATATGTGATTGTTTACACAAAGAACACAAGTCGCTATTAGAATTTAACAAAAAGGTTTTATTTTTTGGTATGTTCGAAGCTTTAACTTTAAAAGAGAAACTTTGCGCTCCTTGCATGTTTTCTAAAATTTGTGATCTTTTCTGCAGGAATTCAATAAAAGTATCCCAATTAGGCAAATCAGTTGAAGTTAAACTCATTTCATAAAGTTTGCGAGATTTCTTATCTAATTTTTGTAACAGGATATTCATTAAAAATTGTTGTGTTAACTCATTTGCTTCTAATTCTAATAATTTTAAACCTCTCAAGTTTTTATTAACAACATCAACAATATTTCGCAGCTGTTTAGCTGATTCAGTAGTAAGTTTTTCAATATTCAAAATATTTTGCACATGTTTATTGACAATCAAGCGTTTATTCTCATATCTATCGATCAAAACTTTCATTAAAGAATTAAATGTATCCCCAGGAGTTTCAATAAAGGCTACTTCACCTTTCAAAGCAGAACGTAAATAAAACAGCTTTTGAGAATCAGTTAAAGAAGAGTTATTCGTTATTAAACTATCAAACTAGGCCTTAAAACAATGCCAGTTTTCGATATTACCAAGGAATTCAGGTAAGCTTACACCAGGCAATTTTACAGAACTAGAACTTTGTTTATTAATATTACTTAAATTAGAACGATATTTTCTTTTAATTCAAATAAGAATTTTTGGAAGCTTACCTTGATATTCTCTAGCTCTTCTTCCATGAGGTCGAATTGAGAATCAATATCCGCTAATTGTTCATCCTCTAAAAGATCATAGTAACGAAACTTTAGTTCATCTAGCTTAGAAGAAATGTCCTTGACGCCATCGAGCTTGCTCTGCAGCTTATAACTATCTGCCGATGCAGCCTTTTCATTTAAAAACGAATTTAATTTCGTAATTCGAGATTTAAAGTTACCTTTTCGACGGTTCAAAGTTTTTAATGTATCCACAGCTTCACTTTCATCTGAATCAGACATATCGAAAACAGTTCCACAGTTCTTGCAAACACAAAGTAAGTCGAAATTAAAAGTTATTAATAAAAATTAATCAAATTTTAGCCGTTTCTCCGGCCGTAACAGGACCATAATGGTCGATCTGGACTGTACGAAGAAAGTTCAAATAAACTGGCAAGTTTCAGTTATCAAAGATTTATTGACGTTAGCCAACGATATGGCTCATTTATTTTGGGATGCTTCTGAATGAAGCTTCCTACTCGATCGAAAGACAAAATTCAACTGCGCAAACACTTGTTGCAGCCAACTCATAGGCGCCAAGTAACGACGGTTACAGTTCAACCTTTAACCAGGCGTAAACATACTTTTCTGTTAGATCCTTAGGCGATATTTATAACAAACCATTGAATAAATGGTGGGATGGGTATGGGGGGGGGGGAGAAAATATCCTAATATGGTAAAGCAGAATAAATCCGTTTAAAATTTAGGAATACTTCATTCCAAATCATATTCCATTCAAAAACATGGCTTTTAGAAATCCTCTACATCATATTTTTTAAATGACACAGACAGTACCTTGGACAATATCCTTACCGCCATAGTATACCACAGTTTTGCTAGACATTTTATTATGGAGGTACCATATAGGCGTACTAGCATTACCCTCTATGAAGGGACGACACAAACGGAGGCTTTTAGTGGTGCAACGCCGGGATTCGACGCGAACACTCTCAGCACCCAAAAACCAGCGCGCTGTACCACAGGACAGCCACAAGCCCTCATTTTGATCATGTAAAGTTCAAAACGGTAAATATAAACATAATTGTTTTGGAATTAAATTTCAAAGGCATTTCATTTTCTTAGAAATGTTCAGAGAAATCTTAGAAATGTTCTGTTTTTAAATATAATTAGATGTTATCACAGAATAAAAACTGGAAATAAAATCAATGTGGATTCATAGGGACGTTTTTATAAAGTGTAATTTTTTTCAAAAAAAAAGAAATCTGCATTTATATGTATCTCGTCCTACCAGATTTTCGAGAATGCGAGGACGTGTCCTCTTATAAAATGGTGATTAGGGGACAAATATTGTAAACTGCGGATATAATGAACTTTTGAGCAGAAGTTTTGTATAATATTATTATTTATGTGCAGTTACTACATTAAAAATGAGGCATTTTTTCGTAGAAGGAAATAAAAAAATCATATAACTGAAGTGCAAGTGATGATATTTTTTATTTTAATAATTAATTGCTTTTTAAATTTACATTTTTAAAAATATCAAAATTGTTTCAAACGTAGTTTTGTAAAAATCGCCGAGTCATTTAAAAAAATAAAATTTTCCTGTTAATTTTTGTTTAATACGTATTTCCATTTCTTTATTTCCTATAATGTCTTTCAATGTAATTCCGAATGCCGTCAGATTTAATGTGCTATAATAGGAATTAATATCTATATATATAAAACAGTTCCGTAACTGACTGACTGACTGAATGACATACAATGCACAGACCAAACCGCTGAACCTAAAGGGCTGAAATTTTGCATGACGATTCTTCTTATAGTGTAGGGGTGCAATAAGAAAGATTTTTGAAAAAATCCTCTTAGTTTTTTTTAATTAAATTTTTAAGCTGCTTTGGTAACTGTTTTGAAGTTTGCATTTAAAAAAATAATTTGAGGGTTATAAAATTTATATCACGAGAAGATCATAAAAATTCTTTAAAATGAAATCTTTTTCGAATCTTTACCGCCATTTTCTGATTTTTAGCGAATTTTTAAAAATTCATTTTTAGAATTTAATTTATTAAACGCTGATCACGTGATTTCTTTTTCTGGTACTTTAAATTAATTTATTGTCACGTTCATAGCAACGAAATAGACAAAAAAAAAATTTTTCTTGCTAATGCGGCAGACGATTGGAAATTATCCAAAAAAATATTTAAATACAGTAAAAGATATGTTCTCCAAATTGTACTATATAAACTGTACTATATTCTTTAGTATGTCCTATTAGATTTAATTTGAATATTTTCTTCTACATTATTTTGTCTATAAAAATATCCCTTCCGATTTTTTTTATAAATATATTTTTTCGTTTTTTTCGCATCAATTGCATACATTGTTTGTTGTATTTATTATAAATATATTTAAACATATTTTTGGCATTAATTGCATACATTGTCCATTGTATTTAATTTGAATGTACTCCGTAGCGAAGTACGGGTTTTCAGCTAGTATATATATATATATATATATATATATATATATATATATATATATATATATATATATATATATATATTATATATATATATATATATATATATATATATATATATATATATATATATATATATATATATATATATATATATATATATATATATATATTATATATATATATATATATATATATATATATATATATATATATATATATATATATATATATATATATATATAATATATATATATATATATATATATATTATATATATATATATATATATTATATATATATATATATATATATATATTATATATATATATATATTATATATATATATATATATATATATATATATATATATATATATATATTATATATATATATATATATATTATATATATATATATATATATATATATATATATATATATATATATATATATATATATATATATATATATATATATATATAAAGAAGTGGGACAATACTACATTATTAGACAGACCATTGTTTTAAAACAACAAGACCAACAAGAACACATGGGGCATCTGCGTTCCGCTATCCCACCAAATGCACATATTGACGTGTAGATTCCCATGTGATTGTTGATAGGACGAATTTGACGACAGCGGTTAGAGTCTCGAAATTCGACACTGAAGTTGCTCTCATATTTAAGTCGGGTATCAACACGTTAAATTTGTACGCAGGAAAGCCACTCCGTTTGTAGAGGTGGGAGAAGGGTATAATCCACCATATGTCACCCTTTTAGGTACACTCTCTAAAATGTGATGCAGAACACCAGAGCAGAAGTTGGAATCTAAAACCTGTAGTGTACAACAGCATGTGCTAAAATACAAGGTGCGGCCATTAATTTCCAGGACTGATCTAATAACTCCAGAAAATATTACACGAAATACATACCCATTTAATATGTTTCGAAGTAACTGAAACCTGTCATAATGAACTTCTGTGCTCGGCTGTATAAGTTTCGGAAACAACTTTTAAAGACCTCTTTCGGAATGCTCTTTAACGTGGACGTCGCCGTTTTCTTGATGGCTTCGACATCTTCAAATCTTGTTCCCTCCGGCAAATCTTTCAGTTTTGGAAACAAGAAAAATTCCGCCTGTGATAAGTTCGGAGAGTATGGAGGATGCTGCATCTGCACGACCTCATGCTGCTCCAATTTGCTGATGGGAACAAGATTTGAGGATGTCGAAGACATCAAGAAAACGGTGACGTCCACATTAAAGAGCATTCCGAAAGAGGACATTAAAAGTTCTTTCCGATAGTTATACAGCCGAGCACAGAAGTGCATTACGGCAGGTGGCAGTTACTTCGAAACATATTAAATGAGTATGTATTTCATGTAATATTTTGTGGAGTTATTAGATCAGTCCTGGAAATTAAGGCTGCTATGTACTAAGAAAAAAAAACGTATTTCCCTTTTCCTCTTCTTGCAGACTCTTGTGGTGGGAGGAATCCAGTTGACATTTCGTGAATTCCACCCCCCTTATAGTTGATATTTTGAGGGATTGTAATGGCTCTCTCTCTATAGGGGGGGTTAAGATTTTTTTATTTAAAATTAAAAAAATCTTTTATTTAAAATTTTTTATTTAAAATATATTTTTGTCAACTATTTACAGGTACATAAATGCTGATAATCGAATAAAATTGGTATTGTCAGATTGTCTGAACTTTTCTGCAAAGCGCTACAAGATTCATTTTATAAATTTCGTCCACCGAAGGAATTTATGAGCATTTAAAACACACTAATATATATTTTCCCCCGAATAATTTAAATTTTACAATATTAATTGCATTTAAAAAAAACGAAAAATGTACACAAATGCAAAATTTCTTTCTCTATGACGGAGTACAATTTTTTAAAAAAAATCTTTGAATCCAAGTCGGCAATCCGTGGACAAATTTTATCCATAGGTTAACATTCAGGTGAGCGAATCCAATGGGGTTAGTACATAGCAGCCTTAACGACCGCACCCTGTAAAAGCAGCACACTTTTAGCCCTTCAAGTGGCATACGACAGCAAGCAGTGGGCACACCTTCATACGGCCCAAAATCCAACTGTTTCAATAAAAGTAGAAACATATAAACTTCCCGAGCAGAAGTTCAGTCATCATATTTGTGCCCTCATGCCATGTGACTTTACTTTAAGTATCATTTATAAAATTAGTAAGAAAATGCTCAGCAGTAAAATAAAGAATTTCAAAGATACCTATTTCAAGTGAAAGAAACTCTTTTCAAGTAGAATGATGAAATTGGTTCATTTCAAGGCTTTGAATAATTCATTTTATATGGTATATGGGAAGCATTTTTCAGAATCCTTCTTTGAACTGTTAAAAATTAAAATCTTTAAATTTTAAGTAATTCGAATAGTTAAGAATTTGTTTAATTTAAAAAATTCCTATTATTCTTTTGTTTAATGTCTTTAAATATCACAAAGTTGTTAATAGCCTAAGATATTTGTGGAAATCATTTTTCATGCATAATTTATAATGCTATTAAAATTAAAAAAAGTCCAAAACATTAACGTCATTCTGTTGCTTACTGAATTTAAAAATTACAGAAAATTGAACAATCTAAATATTTATTTTCTAATTTGGAAATCAATGCGGAATTCATTTTCTATGTATAAATTATGATAAAAGAAATAATAATCGATGAAATTTAAAACATTCAAAAATTAGGTTTGCCTTATGTCTTTAAAAATTGCAAAAAAAGAGCCTAAAACATTTGTTCCTCATTTGGAAACTTTTCGAGATTCCTTTCCCAAGGATGATTAATCTTAATATATAAATCATAAAGTACGAGGTTAAAAAATCCTTTCATCCAACTTTTAAATGACTTTAAAAATCACATAATAAATAGCCTTAAAATTTCTTATCAAAATTCGGAATTAATGTAGAATGCATTTTCGATGAATAATAAATATATCGTAATTAAGAAATAACTCGTGAAGTTCCTAGTAGCTGTTCAAAGTTGATATAGATAATGAGGTTTTTTTGGTCCATGGAAAGTTAACAAATGAAAATGCATAAATTGCTTGCTATTTTTATCGCAGAAAAAAATGTTTTGACGAAGGATTAAACAAAGCGGATAAACTTCTAATTTTCGATTCACGTCCTTTGAGAGCTTTAAACTTTTTTAGGACATAAATAAAAATTTACGATCTGTTCACAAGATTCGGGGAT
Organism: Dolomedes plantarius; assembly: GCA_907164885.2. NCBI lineage: Eukaryota > Metazoa > Arthropoda > Arachnida > Araneae > Dolomedidae > Dolomedes > Dolomedes plantarius. The sequence goes on from OU015495.1 coordinate 11,074,356, forward strand.
GTCTATCTTGTAGTCTTACATGTATCTGAAAATATTTTTGCGGGCAGGAATTAGATACAATCATCTCGAAGAAGAATATTGTTATTCACAACGGCAATGATTTTATTTATAATAGGAAAATATGCTTATTCTGTTTCATATAATCATCTCGAAGAAGAATATTGTTATTCACAACGGCAATGATTTTATTTATAATATGAAAATATGCTTATTCTGTTTCATATAATCATCTCGTAGAAGAATACTGTTATTAACAACGGCAATGATTTTATTTATAATAGGAAAATATGCTTATTCTGTTTCATATAATCATCTCGTAGAAGAATATTGTTATTAACAACGGAAATGATTTTATTTATAATATGAAAATATGCTTATTCTGTTTCATATTATCATCTCGAAGAAGAAAATTGTTATTCACAATGGAAATGATTTTATTTATAATAGGAAAATATGGTTATTCTGTTTCATATAATCATCTCGTAGAAGAATATTGTTATTAACAACGGCAATGATTTTATTTATAATAGGAAAATATGCTTATTCTGTTTCATATAATCATCTCGAAGAAGAATATTGTTAGTCACAACGGCAATGATTGTATTTATAATAGAAAAATATGCTTATTCTGTTTCATATAATCATCTCGAAGAAGAATATTGTTATTAACAACGGCAATGATTTTATTTATAATGGGAAAATATGCTTATTCTGTTTCATATAATCATCTCGAAGAAGAATATTGTTATTCACAATGGCAATGATTTTGTTTATAATAGAAAAATATGCTTATTCTATTTCGTTTGATAACAGAAATATAATCATAAAATGAAAGACATAGAATCACATCAAAATATGTTTTTTTCTGTCAAAAAAAATTAATAAAAAAAAAATCCGACACAACCTCCACTTATACATACACCTCCAGCGCACCCAGTATGCTGGGACCTATATTATCGGACCCGGGTTTTGGACTCCTCAGCTAGATATTAGTAAATAAATTCTGTATAATAAGTTCACCTTTTTTATTTCTTTACATATTCACTTTCTTTACTTATTCTTGGAATTACTTTGAATTGCTATTTGTGAAAGACATAAGTGCTGTCATCCAGTCGTAACGGAAAGAGTTATCATGTATCATGAATTGCGGTACCTTATCTTAAAAAAATGTGGTCAAACATTTAATAATCAAATGAAATTTATTTAATCTAGAAAAGTGTTTTTGACGGTATAACACCGTAAGGTCACAAATCCTTCACTAATGAATCTCATCTACTCTTTTACCCGAGAGAAACTGCTGCACACAAAATTTTCATCTAAAACCACTTTATGTCTATTCGGGCGCCACTGTAATGGAATCTGGTACTTATTTGGAATTTGATACCTTCACTTATCCAAAAAGGTTTTTTTGGCGTTATTCGTCCGTCCGTTCTCACATCTTTTGCTAATAATGAGTTTCAACTACTCCTTTAATCGAAAGAAGCTGAAGCCCTCAAAATAATCGTTTGCAACCTCTTTTATCTCTATTCGGGTGCTACTCTAGGAGACTGTGATACGTATTCTTATATCGGCATCAGGCCCTAAATTTCCATGACCCCCGAATGTTGGGGGCCCCAAAAAATATTTATTTTAAAAGAAAAAAGAAAAAAAATACCAATTCAATTTTGTTTTATTTTACCTTTTTTAATAGCATTTTTTTATATATCCTTTCAAATTTCATTGATTTGTTCATCATATGTATGTTATAGTGTATATAATGGATTAATAAATTTATCTGGTTGCAATGTATTCGTGTTTTAATGATGAAGTAAATATGTTGTATTGCTTTTCGTTATTTGATAAAGATCTAGGCATCTACGCTTCAAACAGCCAATACTTGGTAAAATGGTACTTTCACAATGATTCATGATTATTTTTTTGTGTGTGTCAAATTTGGAAATTTTACGCCCACATCAGTGTTAGGGGGCCCCCATCCCAAGTTGTGTTTATGTCAAGAATTTCCTAAATCGGTCCCTTATCGGCTTCCAGGTTGGGGGTTTCAACAAGTGGCTGCCTGATTTTTAGAGATAACACTGTCTTTTACACTACCGGTACTGCTCGTATTCTTCTCTAGGCGTTATCATAGCACTCGAATACAGAGAAAAAGGCCTTTTACCATGTGTTTCGGCCTTAGCATGAGTAGTACTTTAATACTTCAGTAAGAATAATTAAGAACCTAAAATATTCCTTTTGATTCAGTCTTTGAGGTATTTGAGTATGAAGAATCCGATCTGAAATATCTCGTAATGACATAATTCATCTAAACTAGGTTATTCCCTTACATTAAATTTATATTCTACCTTTGACATCTGATTATTTCTCACATTGCTTTATATCATACTAGCTTATTACCAGTGCTTCGATACGGAGTAAATTCAAATTAAATACAACGATCAATGTATGCAATTAATGTCAATATAGTATATATATATATATATATATATATATATATATATATAAATTGTAAGGGATATTTTTATAGACAAAATTATATAGAAGAAAATATTCAAATTAAATACAACAGTCAATGTATGCATTTAATTTGTATGTTTAATATCCGTAAAACATATTAATTTGAATTAAATTCTTAACAAACTTCCATCTCGATTAGTCTAGTTGTTAAACTTTATCTTTTACCTTATTTTAATAATTCTTGGTCAATTTATTTGGTTGTTAAGCACGTGACGCAAAATTAATTTAAAGTATTCGAAAAATAAAATAAGCCATGTCATTAACAGTTAATAAATTAAATTCTAATAATTAATATTTAAAACTTCACCAAAAATCAGAAAATTGAGGTAAAGTTTCAAAAATAATTTCATTTTAAAGAAAATTTTATGATGTTTCTTGTGATATAAATTTTATAACCCTCGGATTACTATTTTAAATGCAAACTTTAAAGAATGTTACAAAAACAGCTTAAAATTTTAATTAAAAAAAAATCTAAGCAGAATTTTTCAAAAATCTCTCTTAGTGCACTCTTACACTATAAGAATAATCACGAATCACCGTGCAAAATTTCAGCCCTTTAGGCCCAATGGTTTGGTCTGTGTGTTATTTGTCAGTCAGTCAGTCAATCAGTTACGGAACTGTTATATATATATATATATATATATATTAGAAAAGTTTTATCTTAAAATGCCCGCGATTACTAAGAATGTTTAAAAATAACTTAAAACTCTAAATAATATGAGTTTGGTGGTATTATATCGTAGCAAAAGAAAACTTTTAGAGAAAATACTGAAGTAAACAAATGACGAGAAATCTGAAATTTAAGGCTTTTATTAATCGCAGAGTATCAAATATTTTTCTCATCTTCCAGCGAAATCCGCGACCGTGAAATGTTCTACACCCCCTTCACTCCACCCTCCTTTGGGCATTCTTTCCGGCATCCCTCCTGAAGTCACGTGGTTCTCCGCATCCTCCAATCAGCGTTGCCAGCTGTTGAATCATAGAACGGTCTTTCAAATCGAAACTAGTTCGTTCACAACGGCCGTCAGTCTAGCATCTGCATCTTGTACAGTGTGCATACATAGAACCGAAACTCTAGTCCATACTTTCAAAAGTGATAGACTTCGATTTGGGATTTTTTTCCACGTAAGGAAAACGTGTGGATTCTTTGTGAATTGTGTTTCAGGACTATGTGAATTTTTCAAGGAACTAGTCTCAAAGGCAAGAAAAGAATTTTCTATACATTTATTTCACATTTCCTCTAAAAAATAATAACTAACGTATTTTATTTAAATACATAAAAAGTATGTATTTAATCTAAATATTAACTTTTATTTTTTATTCATTCTACTGTATTTCTGAGTTTTTCATTGGAATATATATTATGTTTAAATCTATGTTTTATGCAAATATGGATTTCTGCTGTGATATATCTATGTTTTTCCAGTGACAATTGAAAAATAATAATTACTAGAAATAACTACAAGTTAAATTCATTTTTAGTAGCTTCTCGCAACAGGAGATTATACGGAAAAGAATTGTATGAATTATTAACTGCTATGTTTCACAAGTACTTTTTATTTAGATGTTTTTATTTCTTTACCGCCTTTATTATTTTTAAATTTTCATCAGGTGTTTGAGGAACTGTTGCATTAAATAAGATGAAATTTAATGACTATTTACTGATTAAAAATTATACAAAATCTTATTTGAAACCGATTTAATAAACTTCATAACAAATTGTTCGTTCATGTAATAATATTTCTTGAGTGAAACAAATGAGATAAACTATTTAGAATACTTTAAATTTGTAACAAAAAATTTATATGGTTTTTGGTAGGACTTTTAGCATTTAATAAATAAATTTTAACGTTTTTATGAAAATTGCTATTACAGCGCAAAATCAAGAATTTTTGGATTAAAACTATGTTTCATAGTTTTAGTATATACCGTTTAAAATATATAAATTTAATTAATTAGTTTTATGAAAGTTTTCGGTGCTATGGTTTATTTTTTTTTCTATTCATAAATATATATATATATATATATATATCGAATAATTTGCAATGTATTTTATTCTTTTTTTAAATATCTAACAAAATATTCAGTAATACTCAGTTTTATTTTCTGGCCGATAAAAACATTGGAGCATTTAAATAGTGACCGTCTCTTTTATGAATTTTAAGAGGTATAGCGTTTTACGATTGGTCATTAAAAATATTTTCATTGGTAAAACATGTAGTATCATAAAACGGTATGATTTTGTAAGTTTAGGCATTAACGGGTATTGTTTTTAAATGCAGTAATCAATTTTCTAGGACAAATATGGGAAAGAAGAGAAAGTTGTTTAATTTTCTTTGAAAGTTTTCTTCAAAGTTTCCCGCTTTTATCAAATGCTGGTTTGTTACCCATGAGCTTGTCGAATTTCAATATTGCCTTACTCAAAATATACCCAGGAGTTAAAATCGAAGGATTGACGTTTCTTTTAAGATGATTGTCGCGCTGATCATTGTCTCAATGCTCATCATCGTATCGCAAAGGAAACATATACAATACCGAATTTTTATACTTTCTGTAGCATTTTCTTCCTATGAAACTTTTCTTCCGTGCATTTCTATGGATGTCTGCGTATTACAGAAAAAAAGTTTAAGATGCTTTGCAAAGCATTGTGGTTTCGGACCGGAATCAAAAATTTACCGTGGCAGTTCTTGGAAGCAATTTTCATGAAAATTTTAAATTCCCGTGTAAGTAGCGTATGTATACGAAACAGAATATCAGAAAATAGAATGTAAGTAACGTATGTATACGAACATTTTAAATTCATGAGTAACTAGTTTTTAGATGGTATTCAGATGGTACTTAAATTTAATGGTAGCAATAAACATATGTAAGTAACGTATGTAAGTGTACGCTTTTTTTCTTGCAATATGACATTAAACTTTTGCAGTCAAAGAGAAATGATAAACTATGCAGAGAATGATAAAGAATGTAAGTGAAAGAAAAGGAACATTATTCTCTTTTCAGATTAGCAAAGGCTTTTAAAGGCGAGAGGAGAGATATGCGATTCTTACATTCTTAACACATAGAATATATAATTTGAGTATGCTTAAAATCATATTTAAAATAATTTCAAGAGTCTTATAAATTTTATTTTATTTTGTATACGGTTGCCGAAGGATATTTTCCCCGTTTTTAATTTATATTAACTAACACAAGGCGCGCCCATAAAGTAACCGGACAACTTTTTATAAATAAGAAAAATAATACTCACCTTCAAATAAATTTATCCCCTTCAAAATAATCGCCAAAGGAGTCTATACAATTTTTCCAACGTTTCTTCAAGTCATCGAAACACTGTTTATAGGCGTTGGAACTAATCGTTCGCAAAATACGCGTAACATTTGATTTAATATCTGAGACGTTTTCAAATATCTGTCCTTTCATGGATTTTGCATTTTTTGATTACAAAGGTCTTATTAACCACGAATTTGTTCCTGAATATCAAATAATTAATCAGTATTTTTACAAGGTGGTGCTTTTTCGATTAAGAAACAGGATAAGGCGAGTTAGGAAGGAACTGTTTGATTCTGGACAATGGTTTCTTTTACGCGATAAGGCTAGTCCTCATACAGCAATTTCTGTACAACAGGGGTGTCAAACTGTGTACAGAAATTGTCTTGAATGCGTCGCGGGCCGCATTCGGCCCGCGGGCCGAATGCGGCCCGCGACGAAAATTTTTGCGGCTCGGCCAATATATTGGTACACAATAGTATATAATAAAATAACCGACGCAGAATTATAATAAGATAGGATGAATTCGCTAAATGTTTTTTAATTATACTCTTTTTTTGCTATTATTAAACAAAATGCGTATATTTATGTTGAATATACTGTAATTAGGTAATATACTTTAATAAACCTACGTTTCTATTAATATTTTATTTTGCGGCCCACCTATAGTTAAACCTTGTTTGTTTGGCCCAAGTTAACCTTTGAGTTTGACACCCCTGCTGTACAACAATATCTTACTAAGCATTCAATTACAGTGATAAATCACCTACCATATTCTCCCGACTTATCGACAGCTGAATTTTTCCTTTTTCTGAAGTTTAAGATGACCATGAAAGGACAGAGATCTGAAAACATCTCGGATATTAAATCCAATGTTACGCGAATTTTGCGAATGGTTAGTTCGAACACCAATAAACACTGTTTCGATGACTTGAAGAAACGTTTGAAAAATTACATAGACTCTTTTGCCGATTATTTTGAAGGAGATAAATTTATTTGAACGTGAAAAGTATTTTTCTTATTTATTAAAAATTATTCGGTTACTTTATGGGCGCACCTTGTATGTTGTATTAATGTTATAGAAACGGATATATGTACGCTGAAGTACCATGGGAGAATGTGTTGAAATAATAATTTTAATGCATAATTAGGGTATTTGCAATATAACCATTCATTCAACTAAATCATAGTTTGTAAGTAAAGCATATGATTCTGAAAGAATATTTCAGTATGTTGGTGTCATCGTTCGAAATTTATTTGCAGGAAAGTGGGCCTGTGATTTTTTTAATCACTATGTTCTTTTAAGAATCTTGATCAGTTTTATCGGATGCTGATATCAATAAATTATATTATAGTAATTACAAGATTGATTTTATTGTGATGTTTACATTATACAGAATTATTTTTTAATTTCATTAAATATATTCGTATTCTTTGGTATTAATTTTCCATCTGTCTTATAATGTTTTCATAGTGCAGAAAAGTTTTCATATGTTTATTACAATAATGCAATTTTATTTTACATTTTGAAACTTTGCGTTCTGTAGGTTCGCCACGTCTGGCATAAAGAATTAACGCAGTGGTTAGCAGTTTTCCCTTTTGTTTTAGTTTTTGTTTGTAGTTTTTATCTTTATTAAATTTTCTCTCAATTTTGAAATTAATTTGTGATTTTCTATTCTGTCATCCATCTATATCCTTAAATGTCACCTCATTTTGTCTTTTTAGACTTAAAATGTCTCCCTGCATAGGGCACTTGCTGAGATAGGAAAACTTCTGACTAATAGAAATATATTGACGAAATGTCAATAATTCTACGTGCTCTGTTTTTTAGACAAGTAATAAAGGCACCACACATGAAGTTGTATTGATTGCGATGTTCAAACTAATGTTAAAAGATCTTTTGATCAGTTTAAACGAATAAATATTAAAAATAGATTCTATTAGTATATTTAATGGATCAAACTCCTTAAAAATCCTCAAATCGAAGAGACTTTGAAACCCCTTTTCTTTAATTAGCATCAAGATTTCTTTTTCTAAATTTCCTTCGAGTTCCCGTAATTTATCTGAAAGGATTAACATACATGTAGATTTAATTTAGGTAAATTGTGGTAATTTAGCTTAGCAAAGTGGGCCGAGGTGGCCCTGTGGTACAGAGCGCTGGCTTTCGGTGCTGAGGGTGCTCGGGTCGAATCTCGGCGAAGCGCCACTAAGATACCCCCGTCTGTGTTGTCCCTTCATAGGGGGTAATTCTGGTCCGCTTATATGGTTCCCCCATACTAAAGTGGCCAGAAAAACTGCGGTGAATACCAAGCAAATGTCTAGCGACTTCTGCCACCGTATTGGGAGAAAAAAAAACTTAGCAAAGTAGTATTAATTCTTAATTTACAATTTTACCTTTGATTTTACCAAAAGAGAAAATATAGAAATTTACTTTTTGCTTTGATTGCTGAGTTTAACCAAATCAATTTCTAAAAAAAAACTATTCTTTATGGATTATAGCTTTGCTTCATGTTTTGCCAGATTTATGATGTTAAAGTTTCTTTTGTAATCTTCATTCTTACATTTTGAAGTTAACATTCATTTGAAAAGACTCATTTGCTGACACATATTGATGGGCTGAATCAAAAGAAATACATTTTACAAGAACATGCTTCATAAATTTTCATAGAAATCCCATTTCTCTTTAAAACTTTGTGTTACAAAAGGATACCCCTCCCGCTTAAAAAAACTACCTCAATATGCAGTTTTGTCATATACAAAATCCAGCGAAGAGTAAAAAAACAAACCTCTTCTTTTTTTAAGATGTGTTTTTCTTTGAGCAACAACTTTGTATACCATTCAAAATCTTTTTAGATTTTATCATTCTAATGAACAATGCATCCTTTGTTACACTCCAGTATTTTTTTGAGAAACGAAAAAAATAAAAGAACAATACTTTAATGCATACCTTTCCTTATACATGGAAAGTAATTTTTTTAAATTGCAATTATATATGAATTTTTAAATTTTCGTTAATATAAAAAAAATTGGTAAATTACTCATAATAGAAAAAATTGTTGCTCTCTAGAATTTAATTGATTGGTAAATTGTTTGTTAAACTATAGAGCTCTCAATGGCCAGAGAAGTTTATTAGTTATCACGCCAGGATTCGGTACTGAGGTGTTCCGTTGGAGTCCCTTCTGGTGTCAAGCGACACTCAAAGCTATCGCGTCTATGCTGGATTTGGGCAAGTTAAATCTGTAGCACCTCCGTGGGATTTGTAAGGATGGGAGGGGGTTCAAGAACCCCAGATGTTTTCCCTGACTGTGCTCGGCCTATATTGCGGTGGCACCCTCATAGGGATAAATTTTGGCTCACCTAAATGGTGCTCCCATAGGGAAGAAGCCAACAAACTTGCGGTGTTTGGGAGAATAACTCCATACCTATTCATATTTACTCCATACTTAAATTAACTCCAGAGAAGTGCGTAGCCTGTTGAAAAAAGTCTAGAGATATTATATGAACCACACATTACGAACTATGCATTCTATAGGAAAGAAAGTCCTTATCACTATGCTGATTGAAAGGTAAAAATGTTGTATTGTACTTAAGTATTCTTCATATACTTTAGTGCATTTTATTATTCTAATGAAGAAGGAATTTTCGCACTTAGGGGTTTCAATTGACGACTCTTTCCTAATAAACTTTATTATTTAACCGCTATTACATTTTCTATCATTTTCAGGTTAAGACAGTCGAATGCATTTTTGTTTTCTAGGAAGTTAATTCTGCAATGTAGTATTATCGGGATAGAAGAGTTCTCTGGTTCCCTTCCGGAGCTTACATTTAAAAATCAATTTTAGAAATGAGTTTTAAATGATTTTTAAAAAATCTTTCTCTGTTACGAAGTACAATTTAAGAAAAAAATCTTTCAATTCAAGTCGTCAATCATTTGAAAATTTTTTATCTGTAGATTAACACTGAACTGAGGGAATCCAATATGACTTTGTACCAACTGACTTAAAGAAAACATTTGCTCTCTCTATTGATAACTTCTTGGAATTTATAAATTCTCACCTAGTTTAGAATATTTTTTTAGATCCTAATATTAGGAGAAATCTTTTTTTTTGGGGGGCGAAAATTGAAGTTGCTTTACTTTTCCTTCAGAGCATAAAGTTAAAATTACTGAAATTCGACTAAAGTATTAAACTAATTGCCATCATGTTTTTCTTCATACTTGAAATATTTTTCCACTGGTAACATAATCTTCCTTGCTGAGCAATCAGGTCCACCAAGCTACTGTTCCCTTGAGTCTCACTTGTTGAGCCTTGTGGCAATCATTTGTGCTTCTCCGCAGAGTCTCGTCACAATCCTATCTTGGAAATTAAACAAATTAGTTTGCCTGAAACATCCCTCTTATAGTATAATGGTCATTTCTAAAAATTAATTCGTGCAGGCTTTACAAAACTTACTCACATTTCTTAAAGTTTCTATACGATAATTTAACGATAATTTAACGATAATTTAACAAATTTAACGATAATTTAACGGTAATTTTCTATACGATGTTGTTCCTGTACCGATGGCCATTTTGTTTTTTGACTTTCGCCCTATCAATTCAAGATTTTTGTGGTTTCTTATAATGGGTGCCTCACTTAAGTGCACCAACAGATACGCTAATGCACCACAATTTTGACCGAGCACGCCCCCCTCCTCCCAGGGTTCAAAATCTGGTGCATTCGTATCCTCCTCTCATACCTATATCACATGGAAGGAATTTTATGTCTGCGGTTTATGTCTGCGGTTGTCTATACCCGTATACACAAAGTCATATCGTGCGAAATACAGTCCAAACATCCCCAGTAACGAATTCCAGCGCTTAACACTGGGATGTCTCTTAACCATGATGTTAGATAGTGAACACCATATTACAGCATTCTTTTTAACACTTGTAAAAATCTTCGCCAAGAATTTCGAAGCCCTAATACTAGGTGGTTTCTGAAGACCTTGTAGCATTGCATTTAACGTAATTTTTAACTGGCGATAAAAAAAAAAACATTAGAGTTAACCCCCTTTCAAACCTGCAAACTGGAATCCATTGCAGTTGTTCAGCGCCGTACGGTTTTCTAGTACGCTGACGAGATAAAAAATATAACTCTACAACGTTTCACGATACTGCCCTTGGTCCAAAAATTTGACACATTGTTTAACGCTTTACAGTAGAGCTTTAAACGCCTAGGCAGACACTTTGTCTTTCGACATTTCACCAGAATCCCCAGGGACGAAATTTATAGGACTCTTTTTAGCCCTACTACCAGGGGGGAGGGACATTCCGGCATGCAGATTGAACGTAACCATACTCAGCGTAGCCTCTAGGACTCTCAGTGGTACTGGTCGGGATTCGATCCGAAATCCTCAGTATCAAATCCCGACTTTGTTGCTCCGGGCCTTTTGATTACAGTAATGTTTACAGAGAACTATAGATATACTACAATATATTTCTGATCCTCGGACATTTATCCTGTACAGGTAGTTAATTTTTTTTTCATCCCGATGATAGATTCTTCGAAAGGCTACAGACTCCAGTTCCAGGTAAATGAAAAAGGGTTTACAATATATGCTGACTTAAATGTCGTCGAATGCTCAGGGCGAAGTTTCAGGAAATGTGAAAGTTTAAATGTCGTTAGAAATAATCTCTTCATTAAGGAAAGTCGAACGGAGTAAATTCATTAATTTGAATGCCGAAGTGTAAAAATCCATTGTTCATTTGAATAGATAAGTGTAACAAGGCCTTCATTGTTTGTCAGAATGGTTTAAGTCTTGACATTTAATACCGAGGTTTCTACGCAGAACTCACTTCACGTGAAAAAAAGAAACACTTTCACTTGACGGATGCAGAGATTGTAGGGAAATTAAAACAAAAATGATGTGGAATAGCGGAAAAGGCATGAAAAATTGTCTATCAAGAAAAAGCTGTTAATTCCCTTACCAACTGTTTGTCGTTCTTAAAACAAGAGTTTCAGAATTATTTAGCATTATTGCTGCTGTAGAGAGACTTGCTGTCTAGACACAAGTATACAGACTTCATTGATGAATTTTGTTTTTAGGTATGTTGTACGATTTCAAATAAGTACGTATTATAGTTCTATAAACGCTCGGAACTAAATCATCATCTGTCGAAAAATTATTTTCTGAAATTTTTCTCTGTGATATATTGAACTAAACTCTTTTAGCCTTTAGCTTACGGGTTCCCTTTTTCCAATAGCTGACATTTACATGGCTGGACCTAGAATCAGCCTGAAAGGAATAAAATTAAATTTGGAAGCAGTCGGAATGAATCTTTTATTAGAGCGACAAAAGTCCATCCGTTAATCCCAGATGAACGGCTCGGAAATTATATCATCTTCAACGTCAAGCGCGAGAGAGCCAGGTAGACCACGTGACTATTATTTTTGAGGTCAGCAGATGTTGAGGCTCGCGATGCGAACCCACTCCTGACTCCAGACATACACATGTGTAGAAATGCAAAGGTATGCGATTCATGGGAAGTTCTGTGACTAAGGGTATTAACCCTTCAGCGGGCGCGCCCTTGTATAAACTGCAACATATTCGTAATTTTGAATGGTTTGTTTTTAGATGTAAGGTTAGAATGTTCTAAGCAGTTTCTATTTATACCTACACCCTTCCTAATGCAGGTCTGATTTTCTGACCCATGTATTACTTTCCTTTCATTTGTTAGTCGTGATTTAACCGTGGTAAACCAGCGATTATACTGGATTACAATACGACAAAAGCAGGAGTTGATGTAGTCGATCAAATGTGCGCTATTACACGGTATCACGTCTATCACGAAGATGAACAATCTCATTGTTTTTTAGGTTTTTGGATATAATAGGAATCCATTCGCAAGTTCTCCTTAGATCCAACAAACTGGACAGTTTTATAATTAGGCGATATCTTGTCATAAAACTCAGAATCTTTATTTTCAATTTTAAAAGAGAAAGTTTATTACAAAACGAATAATCAAGGTTGAAGGAGACGCTGTAGTTTGTGAAAAGCACGCCTGCTGATGTTCCAAAAATTGGCACACCCGATGAAGGGTTAAAGCGATAAATTAATATTACTGGGGATTGGATTTAGGAAAGGGAGTTTAAATGCTAGAATGGGGGAATATATATATATATATATATATATATATATATATATATATACAGTGGCTACCAAAAGTGTTCGTACACTTACGATTTTTAATGAAATAGGGGTCTATCCATTAATTAAAATGAATATTTGAGAATGTGTATTTAATAATACGATCTATAATCTATTATAAACAAAACTACATGAACTATTTTGAAAACATAGTAAAACTTCATTTTTAAGAAACCAGTAATCAAAAAGTAACAAAAACTTTATCTCACAAAAGTCATCGGACACTAAAATATTTTCGGATAAATTCATAATTTAAATTATCGTCTGGCGCTTTATTTTTATTTTTGAACTGTGGTGGCATTTAAAATATCGTTTGGCTTTAAATTTTGCATGCCTTCACCGTAATATTCTATTTATTATGTAAAAATGGCTCGTAGCCGTAAAGAAACAACAAACAGCATTCGAAAATTGATTATTTTTCATCATAGTAGTAGTAAATCAGGTCAGAATATTGCTAAATTACTTAATTTATCCCATTCTACTGTGCAGTATGTGATAAAACGCTTTAAAGAAGAAAATCGGATCGAAAACAAGGTAAGAAAAGGTCGTCCGGCAAAGTTAACAAAACGTGATCACAGATTTGTAATTAGAAAATTTGTGAACAATCCCCGTTTGAGTGCTGTAAAAGTTTCTGCTGAATTTAAAGAAACATTTTCTACTTCAATTTCACCTGAAACAGTTCGACTAGTTCTCAGAGCAACTGGATAACATGGGCGTAGAAAATTTTTGTGAGTGAGAAAAACAGAAAGTTTAGGATTTCCTTCGCACTATCGATGATAAATAAGTCCCAAACGTATTGGAAATATGTCTAATTTGCCGATGAAAGCAAGTTTAATATTTTTGGCCCCGATGAGCGTATAATTGTATGGAGAAGAAAAATTGAGGAACTTAATCCCAAGAACTCAGTAGGAACATTTAAGCATGGCGGTGGAGGAGTCCTTGCTTGGGGGTGCATGTCAGCATCAGGACTAGGTAATTTGGTATTTATTGATTGCATAATGAATTGTGCTGTTTATATAAATATTTTAAGAGAAATTTAAAATAATCAGCCTAAAATTTGGGTATTGGAAACAACTTTGTTTTTTATCAAGATAACGATCCTAAGCACATGGCTTTCAACGTTCCCCTCTGGTGTCTATATAATTGTTCACAGGTTTTGAAAACACCAACTCAATCGCCAGATTTTAACCGAATTGAACATATTTGGAGAGAACTGGAGGTTCGAGTACGAAAACACGACATTCACACGAAAAGCGAACTAAAAACAATTATGATGGAAGAATGGATGAACATTGATGCAGAAATTACAAAAGAACTCGTGCAATCTATTCCCAGGCGTTTAAAACCTGTTGTGGATGCCAAAGGATATCCTACTAAATATTCATTTAACGAAAAATTATAATATTTACTAATATGTAGAGATTTTTTACAAGTGTACGATGACTTTTGTGGATAAAATTTTTGTTACTTTTTGATTATTGGTTTCTTAAATAAAATTTTACTATGTTGTTAAAATATTTCACGTAGTTTTGTTCAGAATATATTATAGATCTTATTATTAAATACCCATTCATATATATATATATATATATATATATATATATATATATATATATATATATATATATTCACTCTTGGTCCCGTATTCTTGGGATACATGCTATCCAACCCCGTAAGAAAAAAGTTAAGTATTTTCATTATAAAATCAGTGCATAATAGATTAGCATAATTCTTAACTTCAAATATAATGCAGGTCTCTAACATTCAATCATTAATTTATTCAGTTTAATAGTCTCGGATTTATAAGTTATTTTATAGGATTTTGAAATGATCAATCCCTTTATATGGTCTTTCACGTTCAAACTTGGAAAATCCCATTACATTACTGGATGATCCCTTATTTCCATATGAGGAATCAAAATAATATAGTGTGACAGTGTTATGCAATAAAGAACCAACCTACAAAAGTTTAAACTTCCAGTTCAATAACTGCTAGGGGGGAATGTCATATGTTTAGTATTCAGGATATAAAAAATTATTATTACTATAGGCCAAGCAATATTATTTTTATTAACTGTAGAATCAACCATCAGCAACTGAAATGTTTAATTAAATGCTATATTTAAACTCAATTTTATCAGTTTTATTCTAGTGTGGGTTGGTTCCTTGCTGTATAACACTCTCGAATTAAGTTTGTGAATTATTTGGCAATGCACATCTTCTGTTCCATACGTAAATCTAAGGATAATTTTCCTCACGTTACTTTTCTAATCTTGGATTGGCCAATACGTCACTTTTATAATCCTGGATAACACTGTCACAGTATATTATTTCTATACCTGGATATATCTATATATATATATATATATATTTACCCTCGGTCCCGTATTCTTGGGTTACATGTTATCCCATCCCAGAAGGAAAAGGTTTTCAAGATAAGTATTTTCAAGATAATTATTATGTCTGCCGTTTTTAACATTATAAATATTGAATTTTAAATAAAAGTGTGTAGTTTTGGACACAAAAATATCAAAAATTTAATTTCTTTTACAGAGGATTAAATTATGGATGACTACCACAATAAAACTTAAATAGTATTTATTTGTAAACAGATTGCATTGAAAGATCTATTTTTTAAATGCAGGTAGGTTTAAAGACCTTTTTTTAAAATGCAGGAAACGTAATTAAAAAAATACGCTTTTGTTTAACTCTTATTAGAAATATCCGGAGACGAAATTTCCCCAGAGCTTAGCACTGGAATTGAATATCTGTAAAGGGTCACTATTTTAACTCTTTTTAACTCAGTAAATTCACAAAGGGTGAATATAACGTTAGTGCAAATATATAGCAGCAGCAAGTATAATGACAACTGAAAAAACTCAAAAAATTACCTTAAGAAATGGTATTAAAATTATTTTTAAATAAATTGAAACTGAATAAGTAATTTTAAATTACTTTGTTTCTATAATGTAGAAAATAAAATGTTTCACCAGATGAGTTATTTTATAATTATCTACTATGTACTCTACATACTATAAAACGTTTAATAATTCCGCTCTAATTATGTAGAAGGTTAAACATTGAGGGTAGAAACTCAGTGAGATCTAAGGAAGACCGCATTTATATTCTTATATATTTCTGGTCTTCATTTTTTAAAATCCGTTTCATACTTAGCATGAGCTTAAATATCTCTCTTTGTGAGCTGTCAAATGACGGAATAATCTATATATATAAAACGCGTAGGTATGCGGCACAAAAATCGACGATATTTCTACACTCCGAAAGGCAACGGCTGCAACTACCAAATGAAAACATAGCGGCCGTCCGAACGGCAACACATGCAATTCATTTTTTAAAATCCGTTTCATACTTAGCATGAGCTTAAATATCTCTCTTTGTGAGCTGTCAAATGACGGAATAATCTATATATATAAAACGCGTAGGTATGCGGCACAAAAATCGACGATATTTCTACACTCCGAAAGGCAACGGCTGCAACTACCAAATGAAAACATAGCGGCCGTCCGAAATTTGCAACCGTGTATCAACATGGATTTATGCACAGAAATCGGGAATGTTCGAAAGAGAGCTGCACGATCACGTGAAAATTGGGAACAGTCTCAAAAAAGAAAGCGAAGAAGAAATAATTCATTAAGACTGAGGCGTGAAAGAGAGAGCATAAATGATCGCGAGGTTAGGGTTAACCGTCTCCGGCATAGCAACCTATAGCCAGTAATAGTTAATTTTTTACACTTTTTTCAGTACTTGCTGAATTTTTACTCCATTTTATAAGTTGATTAGTGTTATAAATTTGCCCAACAATTTATTATTTGATATGATTAAGTGTAGATATCTGAATTGTGAACAATAGTACATACAGTGAGTGATGTAATCCACACTATATTTTAGTACTTGCTGAATTCTTACTCCATTTTTAAAGTGAAAACAATTTCCCCCAACAATTTCTTATTTGATGTAATGATAAAGTGTAGATATATTAATTTTGAAAAATAGTACATACAGAGAGGGATGTAGTTTTAAAAAACATTGGTGTTGGGTTTCTCAGTCTTGTCTTTAACTCTGATCTGAAGTAATGGAAATTCATATTTTTTAATCACGATGTTTCAGAATCAGCCTTATGAAGAATACCCCTTAACAAAGTATATTTATGGTGACAGGTAATAGTAACATTCCTTACATATGAGGCGGTGAAAGACAAAATGGTGTAAGTCACTCTTTCACCTTTTTTTATTTGAGGACAAAAATGTAATCTCCATGTTCAATTTATAGTGGAATTGACAATAATTATTATTTTCAATATTATAATAATCATTATGAATTATAATTTGTTCAATTTATAGAGAACATTTTTGTACTTTTTGCAGTAAAACGCTTTTGACTTACACCACTTGGCTTACTGACTTACACCACTTTGCCTTTCACCGCCTCATATATGTTATTTTCAGTTGAGTTGTTTTGCCAAAGCGACCATGCTGGTCGCGCAGCGGCTAGTTTCTTATATTCAGTGTAGACGTTGAACAGGTTCAAGAACTATTAGTCAATCAAAAATTTTAAATAAGTCCCGTATTTTTTTTGTTGTTATTTGGTCTTCATGTTTTACCCGAGAGCACTCGCGCCCAATTTCGAACTCGCGCCGGGTATCTCATACCCTAGTTCATTTGTGCTATTTAAATATCAATTAATATTGTTTATATGCAAACCTTACGTAACTAAAGAACATAAGATAATAAATTAAAGATTTTTAGTGAATTTTAATAATACTTACATTTTTATAGACAATTTTTACAAACTACATACTGATGTTTAACACAGACATTTTTCCCATTTTTGGCACATAAACTTTGTTTTTCAGTCCTTATTACTTGGGCAAATTTAACATCGTTTATATTTTGTCTTGAGGTTTTTTGCAGGCGGTTCATTATTAGTGATTTCCAGTTCCATTGAAGGGCTTGAATAAGTTGTTTTTGTTTGAGGCACCATCATATTTAGCATGTTACTATTGAAGAGAATATTCCATGCATCTACGGGAGAAGCGACATCTCTTGAATAATTTGTATTACCTGGAAGCTTGATAATTACGTTCCTTGAAGGCTTTCTTATATTTTGCCGGTATTTTTTCTTCAGCCATTTTGTACTTTTATCTTTACCAATATAAAAATCGGCTGTTGACAGTGAACCTTTATCTTCGGTTTCTGTCTCAATTTCAGTAGAAGAATCGTGATTGCTACAGTATTCTCCATCCTCAGAGGCATCATTATCTTGGGATAAAGCTTCATTATCACTAGAAACAGTCTCTAAAAGGTGTCGCGATTGTTTTATTTCCTCGTCGTAATTCCAAAATCGCGCCATGATGCACTAAACTGACAGAAAAAAGGAAAGATCTGACTGACGCGAGGACTCGCACGGGGGGACTCGCTCGAAATATTTTTCTCAAAATCTATTTATTGAGCAGCCTTAGTTTTTACCCCGCTGAAAGAATGTGACCTTGAATGCAGCTACACTAAATTTCGGCCTAATCCGATAAGAAGAAGATAACAAAAACATTGAATGAAAATGGATTGGGTATGTCATACCCGGTGCGAGTTCTCGCGGGTTAATAAAATTCAATAAGCCTGTCCTGACAACAATATACGTAATGTTATCCTTCATGCTGTTCAACCTGTAAGATGATTCTCAAACGATCCGCGCAAACGTATTTTGTAACTTCGCTACCAAAATTTAATTTATATCACATCCCTGTATCTGTTTTCTCTATTATTATGTGCCAAACAATATCAAAAATTTACCTGATCGGATTTTTTTATTGGATACTATAACTGGTTAAACGTGCGAGAACCCAAATCCCATAAAAAGTGCCGTATAAGCCCCGTTATTGATATATATGAGTGTAGAAAAGGTTTAATTTACCCACCGTTTATAAATGGTAGACTTTTATAAACATTTTACAAAAAAAAAGTGTCTGAAAAGATTCAAGTAATCACACTTACAACAAAAATTCAATCTTTTCCCATATTCTAAAACTGATTTTTCGGTCTGCCTGACCCCTGAAAGTTACGAGAAACGAAAGTCTGTACGAAAAAAAATGTTAGAAACAGGCTAGAAAGAGGTATATTTTCGTCGGAATTAGATAAGCTCTTTTTTATATAAGAAAAAATTGTGAAAACGTGTTTCTTTTTCATTTTCGCATAACCTCTCTTCTTTTGACTGCCCTTAATAAATGGCGTATTGTCCGAAATGTATTTTTTTAAAAAGTGATGACTATGCTATGGAGAGAGATATATCTTTGTAATATTGGGCGAGTTGAATTTTTATTTCGACAAAGTAATTGCCTAAATGGCGTAGTCTGGGAGCGAGAAGCAATCTGTTTTTCGAATCTGGCCACTTATAAAAAATGCGTTTTAAAATCAAATGGAGACTGATTTTTTTGAGGATCTTCGCAGATTTATTCTACCTTTATTTTATTGAGTTTCCGAAAGTTTTAAATAAAAATTTCGGAAATGAGGAAAAATATTGTTTTTGCTTGTGGAAGTATATTTTGCTTCTTTAAATTGACATTTTCATTTGACATAAATCCTTTCATGTAAATTACTTTTGCTTTTCTTTCATCCGATGAATAAGATATTAAAAATTGCAAGAAAAATTGTTTTTAAATTATCTATGCCAATCCGAGGCAAAGGAAGTTTGGATTTAAAAAGGAAATTTTTACTGATTGTGTTTTAAACAAGAACTTTCCTCTTTCAGAAAATTTGTGTTGAATCAATACTCTTTGCATTCACAGTTTGATAATTTTTTAAATTCCTTTTCGAGTTTTAGCTCTCACAAAGAATCAAAGGGCTGTTTTAAAAACAACACCTAATTAAACTCTTAAAAAAATATTGCACTTCTGCCATCCTCATAAAGTTGTTCGCGGTGGAGATTGATCGTGCTAGCGCATTCAAGAACATACACTCTTAGACAATGAAAACGACGCACCAAGAAGGAGTTATTCGAATGGGTGGAAAATCAGTAGATGTGATGTACATGTACAGACAAACAAATGATTACAATTTGATAAAAACTGAATGATTTATTCAAGAGAAAGAGCTTTACAAAGGGAAAAAGTCAATAACGCGTTGGTCCACCTCTGTCCCTTGTGCAAGCAGTTATTCGGCTTGACATTTATTGATAGGGGTGGTGGATGTCCTCTTGCGGAATATCTTGTCAAATTATGTCCAATTGACGAGTTAGATCGTCAAAATAAGTAGCTGGTAGGAGGACCCTGCCCATAATGCTCCAAACGTGCTCAATGGGGGAGAGATCCGGCTACTGCTGGCCAAGGTAGCGTTGGGAAAGCCCGAAGACAAGCAGTAGAAACTCTCGCCGTGTGCGGGCCGGCGTTAACTTGCTGAAACGTAAGCTGAGGATGGTGTGATATGAAGGGCAACACAATGGGGCGTAGAATATCGTCGACGTACCGCTGTGCAGCAAGGGTGCCGCGTATGACAACCAAAAGGGTCCTCTTATGAAATGAAATGACACCCCAGACCATCACTTGGCGTTGTCAGCCCGAATGGCTGAAGACGGTCAGGTTGGTATCCCACCGCTGTCCGCGGCGCCTCCAGACTGGTCATCGGGGCTCAATTCGAAGCGGGACTCATCACTGAAGACAATTCTACTCCAGTCAGTGACATTCCATGTCGAATGTGCCCGACACCACTGCAAACGGGCTTGTCGGTGTACAGAGGTGAATGGTAGTCGGTGCAAGGGGTGCCGTGAGCCCACTCTCCTGTCACTGAACTGCCTATGAATGGTACTTGCTGTCACTGAAGCACCAGTTGCATGTATGATCGATGATAATGAGGAATCTTGGACTGTGAGTGCCGCTCAGGTGATTGCTCGGTTCTCACGTTCTGTCGTTTCTCTAGGCCGACCGCTTTCTTCTTGAAGATGTGTTCGGCCATGGCTCACCCATTTCAGCCAACATCGGCTAATAGTGCAATCGCTACTATCTAAATGTCGAGCGATTTGTCGATTAGACCAACCGGTTTTACTGGGCCCAACTACACGTCCTCTCTCAAATGTTGGCATCTGCGCATATTGTTCGTGCAC
Source organism: Dolomedes plantarius (assembly GCA_907164885.2). NCBI lineage: Eukaryota > Metazoa > Arthropoda > Arachnida > Araneae > Dolomedidae > Dolomedes > Dolomedes plantarius. The sequence goes on from OU015495.1 coordinate 11,095,434, forward strand.
CTGTATGCGCGGCATAGTTACTGTGTACCTGAGTACACGGAATGAAATTCACAAAGAATTTATGACCTGGAATCGAAATTTCTCCTTAGTCTATGCGATAAACACTACTAGGTCATCGGAATTTGGTCCAGGGGCTTCTTATTTCGAATCCCTATCAGCGCCACTGAATGCTCTTGTGTCTAAGTCGGGTATGGACTTTTTAAGTCTCTAGCCGGAAAGTCTCTCCTTGTAGTTTGTGAGAGTAGGAGAAGAGTACGAGTCCACCAGATATCGTCCATGAAGGTGTTCTGTTAAGACGGTGGTGCTACCGATTAAAAACTCGGTTAGCTTTATATAAACAGGAGTCACATCTCTTCCCTCTTTAGCGTCCAATGGACCCTTTATACAGCCTTCCGTCGGGCTAGAAGGAATAATTAACAACAACACTTAATATCATAAAAATTTAGGTTTCTCGCTTCTGAAATTTAATTAGCAATTTCTTTTGCTACTTTATGAATTGGGTTAGGGGAAAAATTCTCATTTTAATGATAATCATCATTTTAAATTACCCTGGTACACAAAAATTTAAAAAAAAGAAATGTTTTTATTTTCTCGATATAAAATTCACTACATAGCTGTTTGAATGAAAGAACAACAACCGAATGTTTCTTTGACGATAACAACTCGAGAAACTACACTTGAATGCTTTACTGTCTGCACGTACCTTAACAGCACGTTTGAATTTGAAGTCTATTTATGACGGGCTGCATTTATATTTTCAAAAGGATGCGTCTAAAATTCTCTGCAGGGAAACTCTGTGACTTGTTGAATAGCACTACTTTCTTCTATCGTCATTAACGTGTGATTAGGATTTTTTTTTAAATTTAGAGTAAAAATTTTGAAAACATTTTACCGGAGGCAAAAAGTAGTCTAAAAAAGTAATTTTTTTTCCCTTTAAGGTGAATGAAAATTTTATGTTTTTTTTTATCCTAGCGGTGGAAAGTTTTTTTTGCATTTCCCTTGTGCACAAAAGGGACCAACACATTATGCATGATATGTAGAGATATATCATAAACAAAAAATGGTTTCTACTGTAAATTTCTCTTTTTGTCAGCAAAATATTTAAATTGTTCTTCTATTTTTATATGCATACTAGTTCGTACCCATCAAAACATGACGGCTAGATAGTAAATAAATATACTAATACACAAATTATACTCAAAACACTATTGCCAAATGTTGAAAATTATAATTATGCGCAGAAACAAATTAATGCGTTTAAACCGCCGAGTACATAGTGAGTATCTAAAGCCAGATTTTAAAAATGTCTCTGAGCATGCGCAGAAAGCAATTTTATAATTACATATTATCGCTAATTAAACCGCACGAAATAAACAGTTTCCATAAGGTTTAATCTTATATTTCACAAACATAATTATCATAAAAATAAAAATGGCAGAGAGAGATCTAGAGAGACTCCTCGGAATAAACGTGTTTATCATTAAAAAATGTTACTGAGAATGCGCAGAAACAGTGAGTTTCTAAAGTCATATTTAAACATGTCACCTAACATGCGCAGAAATCAATTTTCAGTTGTAAATTATCACTAATTAATAGACATTGCAGTTACAAAAAGAAATGTCGACAAATCTACAGATTACAATCGTTCGGTTAAGACCAACCTGAAGTAAATTGATGCAGTAGTTTTCTCTCACGGACTGCCCTAAAAGTCGGCTTAGCAACTTAAATATATAGATGGATATCTATAAAGTGGCATTTGTGGGATATATGTCGATACAGTATGAGTATAAGTAAAAAATAAATTTAATAATGATTAAACAGTTTTACTGAATATTTCCTAAGGATTTTATGTAATGCGAATGAGGTACTCTTTCTGAAAGGGCATTGATATTTGATTATTTTTGTTACATTATATTACAGTTTTAAATGTGTTAAAAGTTCATCGCAATATTAATCACATTATTTTACGAAAAAGCAATATGTAAGAGTATCTTGTGTCTGTCTCGTTCGTATGACCCTAGCAGGACACTGATTTTAACATTTCAAGGGTCGTAGTAGGACACTTCTCATCCCAATTTAGAGACAACGTCCCCTGGGGCGTCATCTGGGGGGGGGATCATCTTTCCACCCCTATAAACCGAATGAAGGGACTTTCTGGTCTATACAGATTGAACGTGCCCATAACTAGCTTAAATACTAGATAATTAAAGAAGCCAATTAGTACCGAAAAGAGCCGATTTAGTACCGAATCCAAACGCTCTGAGCACTAGATGCCCCGGGACCAAAACCAAAGATACACAGTTGTGATTAAGTTAAAAGAAATTGTTTTAAAAATATTATACATTGTTGCCAGCTTAGCTATATGGGAGTAGGGTCCAGGGAAAAATTAAAAAGGCTTGTTTCTAGAACATGGCAAAGAAAGAGATGTTAACAAAAGCATTCTTATTAGTTCAGACAAGTAACTTACAAAGAAATCAAAGTAATCAGAAATAATGAATTCACACACTCTTTCTCTAAATTTCTAAGTAAATAGATTGGAATACCCCTTTAAATTACCGTAAGAAGGGGTTACTTTGTGACGGATTTCAAGTTTTTTCCTGTGCCAGCCGATCAGTTTTAAAAGTAGCCCAAAACGAACAATAGCAAAACATTGGCACATCTTTTCCTTACGTAGTAATGTATAGCGCTAACTCAGATCTTTAATTACAATTGAGAAATTCAAGTTAAAATGTGTCACAAAGTTGCCCCGCAGAGTCCGGCTACTTTGTGACATCTGTGTTTTCACCTTGAAATCCATGAGGAAAAATTACTTGACACAAAGTTAGACGGTAAAACGCTTATCAAAAGCTTGATACACAATTATATATACATATTACAAATATTAGATACCTTTATCTATGACATCAAAGAGACCTCGATTGCCCAGGGCAGCCATCACTTCTTTGAGAAGATGAGGAAATTCGTCTTTCGGCACATTCTGCTCCATCTGGTATTTTTTTTCCAGATAGTAAATACTTATTTTTCTCCAGTGGTAATTTAGAGGACGGAAAAATGCAGCATCAAGCGGCTGGAGGAGGTGGGTCGAATTTGTGGGTTATTTTGAGACAGTGTTAATGTGTCACAAAGTAACCCCGTCACCTTTCGATTTTTAGGTTACGTTCTCACATCTCCCGAAAATATCACTACACGAAAGTTACATTGCTCCCCAATCTAACCAACATATTGACAGTAAAAAATTATTACCTGTAGTAATTGGTTTTATAAAACGTTAACCTTCATACGGTATTTCAAGAGATACCTTTCTTTCTGAGCAAAATCGTAATTAGCTAGAATTCTTAAAAAAAACTCTAATAAACAGTTTGTGACCAACAAGATACTATACTCTTGTATCTTTCAGTTTATCTCTTGTTTGATAGGGCGAGACCTGAAAACATATCATTGTATTACAAATGAAAATTGGGGTCGCGGTGGCCCGGTTGGCAAGAGCAGTGGGCCAGTGATCTGAACGTCTCTGGTTCGATGTTCGTTGCTGACATTATCCTCCGTCATATACGCTAATGGTGGCTGGTGAACGTGAAATATGTCATGGTTGCAATGTACTCTAAGTTCTCAAATTTACCTCTCGAGGAACGAGGTCAAGTGTACCGGCCTCGTCACTTGACTCGATTCAAAATTACGGGACCGGTCCGTTAGCCAAGTAGGACCCCGAGCCTTGTGGTGCTAACTTAAAACAGACACATCACTCAGCCCAATAGTCAATTATGACCTTGATCTGATGTTGTTGTCGGTCAAAGGGCATAAGCAACAACAACACAAATGAAAATCGAAGCTTAAATGAAAGCGTTTTTATTATTACTCATATGTTTTATATTCAAAGAAAATCCATCAAATGCATTTTGCTATATCTGGATATTTTAAATTTTAAATTCTTTTTTCTTTTTCCAATATGACAGGCATTTTGGCTCTCGTCACACGTCCAATTTCCAATAAAATTGTTGTTTTTCTTATAATGGGGTCACATTATAGGAGAAACCAAAATCACAACTACAGATTGGGCTTGCAGATTTAATGGGTTCATACCCCACATAGACTCTAAGAGGGCCTTCTGTGGCTCTTCTCGTGATTTCTCAGACCCTTCAGTATGTTCCAGATCCTACTTTGAATTGGGTATCTACGTATTAACCCAACCAGGATGGAGCCATTTGGCGACGTAGGTGAGAACAGTGCTATTTCTTTGCTTGTGGAGGAAATATTGTAGCTATCGCTTTTTATATTGTACTAGCTGAAAACCCATGCTTCGCTACGGAGTACATTCAAATTAAATACAACGGTCAATTGTATGCAATTAATGTCAAAAAAATAAATATATATATTTATAATAAATGCGACGATCAATGCATACGATTGATGTGAAATATATATATATATATATATATATATATATATATATATATATATATATATATATATATATATATATATATAAATCGTGAGGGATATTTATTTTTTTTGAATAATATCCAATCGTCTGCTGCACTAGAAAGAAAAAAAATATTTTTGTTGTCTATTTAGTTGTTATGCACTTGACGATAAATTTATTTAAAGTACCAGAAAAAAATCACGTGATCAGCATTTAATAAATTTAATTCTAAAAATTAATCTTTAAAAATTCACCAAAAATCAGAAAATGGAGGTAAAGGTTCGAAAAAGATTTCAATTTAAAGGAATTTTTATGATCTTGCTCGTGCTATAAATTTTATAACCCTCAAATTATTATTTTAAATGCACACTTTAAAAAGGTTACAAAATCAGCTTAATTTAATTTTTAAAAAATCTAAGAAGAATTTTTCAAAAATCTTTCTTAGTGCACCCCTACACCATAAGAAGAATCGCCATGAAAAATTTCAGCCCTTTAGGTCCAGCGGTTTAGTCTGTGCGTTGTATATCAGTGAGTCAGTCAGTGAGTCAGTTACTGAACAGTTTTATATATATAGTTACTGTTTTATATATATTTTATCAAAGAAGTCTTTTCGACACTTTCCTATTATAGCGACCTGCCGTCAATCTCTCGGCGAACTACGACTCGTGGAAAACCTTTCTCATAATATGCTTGTGGAGACAGGAGACAGGATCTCACGAACAATTTACAAATCGATACGCAATCACCGCATCTCGGCGATACTATTAAAGAAATTATATTTTTTTGGTGTATCTAAAGCACAGGAAAATAAAGTTTAAAAACTATTCCTTCAGCAGTTTGATCTCCAAGCCAAATAATATAACATTTGGCTTCCGGTGGGGTTAATACGTAAGAACCGTGAATTGTAAAATGTGACATATCATTATTTAATGTCAACTCATGATCCTTTTAAACTAGCGGGGTAACATGGTTGCCTATTTACAATCATGCGATACAAAAACCCCCCAAAACAAGCAGTCGACAGAAATAAGAATTCTAAATTTATAAATGAGAACTGCAAAGAGGCGGAATATCAATGAGAATGAGATCTAATCTTTTCAAGAAACAGACATATATTCTTATTGACACTTTGGAAAGGGGAGAAAAGCGCTGGGAAACAATACTTGGCAATTGACCAAAAGCCGTGAAGGTTTGAATCACATTCCGAAAGGCAACCACGTTTTTGGATACATCCCTAACTTACATTAAAGCAGTTTAACAGCACTTTCCTTTCCTCTCGGAAGAAAAAGAAGACTTTTAAACAGACTTTTTTTCTGTTTATTAGATCCTCTTTTAACTATTCGTATCTTATGATCGAACAGAACTTTTTCTTTTAATGTACCGCCATTCTGCAGAAAAATGTTCTTCTAAACATATATATTTATATATATATATATATATATATATATATGTGTGTGTGTGTGTGTGTGTGTGTGTGTGTGTGTAAAGAATTAATTAAGGAAAGAAAAATAATTCAATTAAAATTTAAAGGGGGCTTCAGGATAGATTAATTTCACTACTTTCGCAGAGCATAGAACGAGCGCGCAGCGATTCAAAGGGAATTTCCCCGTTTTCATTAGATGACCTCGAATCGCTCGAATGGTCGGGCGATCTAATCTATTTTTAGGGCAGGTACGGGTGTTACGCGGAGTAAAAGTATAGCGTCATTAGAATAGAGGCTTCTTGAACATTCTCTAAACATCACATAGCATGCGCTAAGCACCTAAGTTTAACAAGGGATTATTGCAGAGCGTCTTTAGATTAAGGATTGAGCGGAGCGCGTGTCACGGGTGAGAGATTGAAACATTGGCTCGGATTTAATCAGGTTAATTAATAGTATTTGAAATAAAGGATTTAGATGTAATTTAATTGCATTTAATTCCACAGGCCTACGATCATTGTCTGCATAGATTTAGAATAATTATTTTGGGAACAAGTTAAGGTGGAGTTCGAGAATTAATAAGCTCGTCATATATATATATATGTATGGTTGTGTGTGTGTGTAAGTAAGTAAGAGAACAGGCGACCTAGGTGACTAAAGTAATTTTCGGCAAGCTTGAAGACAATTTACAGCAACGTGTACCATATGCAGCCCGAGCATTATCTTGTAGAAAATTAAGTCCGTGGTGGCGCAAGAGGAACGGCAACAAAACGGTTAGCAGAATGTTGTCTACGTACCGCTCTGCTGTAAGTGTGTCAGTGATGACTACCAAAGAGGTCCAGCTATGAAAGGAAATAGCACCCCAGACCATAACGTCCAGTTGTGGGCCTGCTTGTTGTGCGATAGTCAGAGCAGGGTCCCAACGACACCCTGGATGGCTCCAGACTCGTCCTCGCCAAGACACAGTTGGAAACGAGACTCGTAACTAAAGACTATACATCCCTAGTTAGCGCAGTTTCAAGTTGAGGCAGTTAAGCCACACTGCAATCGGACTTGACGGTATACTGACGTGGGTGGTAAGTGGCACAGTGGTCGGTGCTAGGGTAAATTTCGCTCCCTCAGTCGTCTGCCAATGGTCATGTTGGACATTTGTGTGCGGGTCGTACGTCGCATAGTTGATAACGACGAATACGGTGCTGTGACAGCTGATCTGACAATTTCTGTCTTCTAGTTGTGTTGTGTTCCTAGGTCTACAGCTGCCGTCCTGAATATTAAATCTCTCGGCGTTGACCCACTCTTGCCAGCATCGATGTGTCGCTTTGACACAGATGTCGAACGATTCTTCGATTTGCCTAACCAGCCTCTTTCAATCCGATGACACAACCTCTTTCAAACTATGAAATATGCTCGTAATGAGCATGAATCCATCTGCAAGGCATTACGACAGTCGACGTAAGATATCCGGAGTCGAAATCCAACAGAAATTTTGGACATCTAATCGAGAATTGCACCTTATATACACCTTCTGGAGGCGCAAATCTGATGTGCTGTTCATTCGTTTGGACACCAAATTTCAATCATTAGGATGCCCGGTGGAAACATCTTTGCATCCGACATTTCATTACAATCGGGCAACTCCTTATTGGGGCTTCAGTTTTATTTGTTATACAGACAGTGTACACAGAGTGTTCGTAAACTGTGTCGACAAAATAAGAGGGCTGATAGTACTCATGATGAGGAACAGAATTTGCAATACAACCAAGGACGGCATTCCACTCAGTGTGTAAGAAAAGCGTAATAATCACTGTCCAAGTCGAACTTTCTTCACTGAAAAAAATAATAATTAACCAAATAATAAGTTGCACAATCCCAATCAGTTCAGAGAAAGAATCAAAGTAGGTGCTCAAACTGGCATCCAGGGGTGTTGTTGCACAGTTGACGCCGACGAATGAAAGACTGACGCACTCAAGGTGTCGTGTTAATCTTGTCCGTTGCAACAATGATTCTCGCATCGAGATCTTTCACGGAGTTCACAGGTGTCGCATGTACACCGATGATTTCATATGTCCCTCCCCCCTAAAAGTGTAATAGATTTAGGTCCGATGAGCGTGGAAGTCAAGCCACTCGTTCCCCACATCCAATCAGGAATTGACCAATCAGGAAGTGTCCAATCAGGAAGTGGATATGTGAAATTCAGGAAGTGACAATCCGCGGTGCTAAATTGTGGTGGGGCTCCATCATGCATAAACCACACGTCCATCTGTGGGGTGCGTGGAAGAGCTCGCAAGGTACCAGGAAGCACTTGCTGTAGGAAGACACGGTACGCTGCACCGGTGATACGTTATGGTAAGTTATACGGTCCCACCAGCCAATAATCAATGATACCTGCCCAGACATTCAATGAAAATCTCTGCTAGTGCTTACGAGAGGTAGTAGCGGGGTTCTTCTTTAATCTGAATATTATTTTGAAACTTATGATTTGGTAAATTCTCATTTTTTCCTAGTGACGAAAGTTCAACTTGAACATTGAACTTAAAGCCTTTCTGACACACTGAGTGGAATACGACCTTAGGTTGCATTGTAAATATTGTTCGTCTTTATGAGCACTATCACCTCTTTTATTTGTCGACACGGTTTACGAACACCCTGTATATACATAAAATCCCAGAGATGATAAAACATAAAAACTAAATTTAGCAAAACCCTATCTGTGTTAAAATACTATTACATGAAATGTTATTTATTGGGAAACCGTGGGGGAATTTGTCATCTGATTTACAAACTGTTGCGAAATGTGATTATCTTCGAATACGAAACATATATTCTGATTCTAAAATGTCTTCATTAGTAATACCATCTAGTACTTTCCCCTGTTCATTCCATCGATATTTTACCGATTTATATACGTCAGTAACCAAAAAAAAAAAGTCTTCGTTTCTCCGCCGCCGGTATAAAGAACACTCCATTAGATTAATCTAAAGTGCCTCTGTGCAAGGGTTTGCAACAAGCTCTATAATCTGTCTCTCGCTACATTACCCGCCGCATAAAATCTCCGCGTTCAACTGCGGGTTTTATGGTTCCTAAAGTTTTAACCAGTTTTAGGGCCGCTTGCTCTGATATACCAATAAACGAAACAACGTTTTAACGAGCTGTTTTCACTCTTTCGCGATGTAATGTTTAGTTGAAAACGAAATCCAAGCCATGAAGGCAATCCGAAACAAGATGACCAGTTATAAGGAAGATTAATACTAATGTTTTAATGATAAATTCAGCAGTGCCTGCATTATCATATAGACATATTGTTTTTAAAAGTGTTTGGGATAGTATTCCTCTATATATGTGTTTGCACTGTAAAGAGTGACAAGTCCAAAGTCATAGTTTTGAGAAAAACGAGATTGAAAAAAAAAAAAACGGATTTTGTAAAGTCAGTTTTTTAAGGGGGCTCACAACCTTTGACTACTGGGAAATGACCCTAAACTTGATCAAAATCGAGCTACTGAAACTCCAATAATATTAATATATATATATATATATAATTTTTTTTGTTTTATATCAAAATTACAAGTTTTCAGTTATATTTTATACAAAAATAGAACTTCTAAAGCCATAAATAATTTTTAGATTTTATTTTTAAATGTACACATTACAAAAAAGGCAAAAAAAAATCATTGGATGTTTCGCGCATCATAAAATTAAGAAATATGCATACAGAAACTATTTTTTGGTCAAATTAAATTAATAATACTCTCACGTTTAATGTAAAACCAAAAAATATACAAAAAATATAGTCTAAATTGAAAAATTTACATAAAATTTAAAAGAATTTAAAATTTAGCAATTTTTTAAAACATTTTTAAGTGTAAAAAAATTTTTTACAATTTTTTTTTTACTTTTCTGGTTTTAGTGTGTAAAGAAGCTTATAATACAAATCTAATAAAAATTTTGTGTGTCTAGCACACATAGTTTGGGAGTAACAGTGCGCGCAATCCAAAAATTCACATATTTGAGAAAACTGAAGTTAAAGTTGGAATAACATGGCTATGGCAACAGAGTGAGCTTTACATAAACTCTCATATCTCGAGAAATAATGCAAATTTTTTTATGCGGTTTTTTGCATATTGTTCAGAAATGTCCCAAAAATCAGAATATAGCAAAAACCAAAAATCGATTTTTTGAAGTTTCAAAGGTTGTGAGCCCCCTGAGGACAAGGAAACATCAACCTCGAATTATTTAAATTCAAATTTTTATCTCTATATACAGAATGGGTACATTTAATTTTCTTTTTTACTACATTGAATACCATTTGAATACAAAATAAGGATTTTTTGATAAAATAATGTCTGTTTTTCAAAAATGCTGGCATTTTTCAAAATATTCCATGCGCATTCCATATCGTTTTAATACCTTAAAATTTTTAATATAAGTTTACCATATAAATATAAAGATAATTATGCACTGAATTTTTTTTAGTATGAATCTAAAGCCATAAATCATTTTTCTTCAATCTTCCTGTTACTTTCTTATATTTTTGCTTGTTTTTACTTCATATCGTGGTCTATAAATTTTGAAAATATTTCAGTTTTCAAAGAATGAAGCACAGTTTTGTGACAAACGCTTCAATTAACTCTTCTGAGAATTTTGGAAGAAACCAGAAGAAAATTCATAAGCATGGAGCATTTTTCAAATTCTATCCTTTTTCAAGAATTTTTTAATAAACAGGTCTTATTCTTCTACAAAATACTTAATTGTGAGTTCTAAATGTTTTCAATGAAGTAAAAAAGATTATTAATTTTTCTCAATTTGTACATTGAAAATTAAAAAAAAAATAGGGTTGAAGGTCCCTTGTCCCCTTAAATTGTAATTTTTAATTTTTTAAAGCAAATTTTTCCAATTTTATTTTTGTTGAGTAAAGATTGTTTAGTCCTTGATTAGGACATAACCTTTTTAACACTAACATGTTTGAATTTTGTTTCACATATCCCAAATTTTCCCTGATAAATAAAAATATTTAGGAGTGGTATTGAACTTAGCTTTCTGTATCCTGCAGTAGCCCTTGATTTTTCAAACATGCCTGGCTTGATAAATCATTTTAGCCCATTTCGGTCTTAATACCCTCTGAGCAACAAATATAGATATGTCAAAATCATTAGAAAAAGTCTAAATTTCCTGTAATAACTTAAATACTTTTTGGCGTACGAAATTGTTTTAAAAGTGGTGAAATATGTGTTCAATATATTGTTTCATTACTATTTTAATAACATGAAAATTATAACATGAAAATTTGTGGAATATATGTCAATGGTAATTAAACAATTGAAACATTTTACATAATTGTCAAAATTATTTCCCTGTGTTACTGGAAAATATCACAGTCACTGCCAGATTACTGAACATTTCTGTGAAAGATTTAACTTCTTAAATTTTAAAGAACTTATTAAAATTAGACTTTTATCATTATTAAATTAATCCTGGAAACATTTCAAAACTAATTAACAATCACAAATGAAAATTAAAATACATTAAGCATGCTATTAAATTAACTATTTCAAAGAGAAAAAAAAATTAACTTACCCATACGGAATAACAGCTTGAGCTAATTGGTTTAAAAACTATGAAAAACCTTTTCATTCTTAATGATAAAATTAATTACCGTGTCCATGAAAAAGTTTTGTGTGCACACCACGATTTTATAAGTCAACTTTAATATATTTATTATTAAATTCACGAAATCGGGGATGTTTTTGAAATAGCTGGGGGGAAAAAGGATAACAAATTTATCTGTTAGAGAAAACGGTACAGAAAAAAATATTGTAGAATTAATGAGAAGAACTTTTACTTTATTCTGAAAAAGCATGTTATGTAAACGCTGATAAGAATGGTTATTAAAAGCATAAATAATTTAAAAATGAATGAAATAATTTAAATTTCACTTTAAGATAATGAACTAACAGAGAATTATTTTAATTCGTAATTACTTTATATATTTACACCAAAGCAGTGTTTAAGAATGGCAATTTTTTGTTATCTAAATTGTAAAAACGGAAGAGAATTTTAAATGTTTTGCATTTTTTGGAAAGGTTTATATTTTATGCCCATAGTAATTACAGTAATGATTAATTAATTTAGGTTGCAGGGATTGGAATGACCTAGGGGTTAGCACATCTGGATTCCGGTCTGAGGGAGATCGTTTCGAATCCCGACAAGCTCCACAGGATTCTCTCGTGTCTAAGCCGGGTATGGACAGATTAAATCTGTTCGTCAAAAAATCTTTCCGTGTGACTTGTAGGGGTAGTAGGGGTTTACGAGCTCCCAAGATATCAATGTGAGATTCTCACATGGTGTGAAACAGGCTCAATCCGAATTTCGGAAAACCCAGTACAGATGTGGCGAGCTTAAGTATGATCGACAGGACCATTAGCACCTCAATGGAACTATTTAAACGATGGAAATTACGATAATAAATGGAATGGACACGTCATTTAGAATAGTTAAGCAAAAGACCGTTCGCGCAGGAAGGAAGACGAAGTAAGAATGGGAGAGCCTAACTGATCTCACCTACAAAAGACTGTGAATGCTTAACCGCAGAAAAAGGGTCTGCCGACAGATGATGAAAGAGGTGACTCCCGGGTAGCGTGAAGAATACTACACGTGGTGGGAGAGAACGTACGATAATTTTTCAAGGAGGGGAGAGAGAAATGAGACAGCACGATGTGAGGAGCATTTTAGACAATACTTGAGGGATGTATTGACGTACTAAGAGAGTGCGGGAAATCTAGGAGACTTGAGGTCTCAATTGGATGTGTTATGCTCCCGCTTTCTCTGATCTATGTTACTAGAATTCTACGGAACAACTTACTGTATATTATGATTACTGTATATAGCTCATATTAAACTAGATGTAAACACGAGTCATTTATCCGTTTCTACATTAATACTACGCGTCACATCACATTATACATCGGGTCTCGACGATCCGGCTTCCAGTCACCCCTTGGGGTGCTCGGTCGAAATTAGGGTGTCATCGATGAAAAAGATGGCATCCAACATTTGTGGTGCCCAATAATTGTGAGCTAAATAAGAGTCGCGTCCCTTTGTCCTGTTGACTTCAATGGAACTCGTTAAGATTTATCCCACTAGGGGGTATTACTGTTAAGACAACAAAAAGCTAAGAAAACTGACATTAGAAAATTTATTTATGATCGAAATTTTGTGAAAATAAGTATGATTAAACACGTAGATGGTAGCAGGAAAATTGGATATTTTGGAGAGTAACTGAATGATTAATTTTCGAAATTTGCTTCTAAACAGACAGCTTCTAAATGTAAAACAGATAGAAAATGTATTGAATCAGAGGAATTAGCACAGAGTGCAAAATTTGATGTGAAATCTATTTCAGATACGGTAAAAACTGTTATCACCGGAAAATTTGAAATTGAGGAGGAATTCTGAGGACATTTTAGCAATCACGGATTTTCAGATTTCATGGTTTTCAACATACCTTGAATGCTCTCTTATGCGTGTCTCAAGAGCACGCTTAATTTAATCTAAATTACCAAAATTACGATCATTGTTAGGCACTCAATCAATGTGATAAATATACCGATTCTCCTGCGGTAGGAGTGCTAATAATACGCGTCCTTTTTATGAGAGTGATGAATTGGAATCCTTTTCTAAAAATCCTCACATAACAACCACACGTATGTCACGACATATATAGAATGTTTGAGGTCAAAGGCTTTCATTTTACTGTTCTACAAAATTTCTGTATGGATTTCTTTCTGATTTTTTTTTCATTTGACGTCATTCTGTCGAAATGACGAGATGAACAGTTTCAGAAAGATATCTGATTGGCTGTAGAGGACCATATAAAGGCGTTAGACCGCCGATCTGTAATAGCTCGACTAGGGTTCAGCTGAACTATCAGATGTTCGCAGACCAGCCAACGGTTGGTGAGAATGGCTCTGTGTTCTACATGGCGACGATTCATTTGAAATGTGCTTTGGCGTCGTAAATGCATTTTTTTACTTGAATTTATTAATAAATTGGTGTGATGTAATCAGAGAAGCCGAATTATAAGCATTTATTTAAAGTGGATGTATACCTGAGTGTCAATTCGAAGAGTTAAGCTCAGTCCCAATAAATCCATGAGGTTAAGTTGACAGCCTGAGCTTTTTTGTCAAGGTCAAAGAGAAGTTAGAAGACTATAAACTCACTTCTGTCTGAAAATTTATGGCCCCGAGAACAAATTCATTAGATGACATTCGTTGTGTGGGTCGAAGTGTTTGGATTACTGTACGTCGCCAGAGAGTTAAGGAAACTACATACATGAACAGTAAGATTTTTTATGGGTACTGGTAAACCGTACCTCTTTTTAATCATGCTACAATAAAGTATAAATAGTGCTAAAAGAGATTAAAAAGCTTTGGTCATTTTTAAAAGTCATTAAAATGTATTTATTTTGCCAAAATATTTATAGCGTTTGTTCTTTAATTTATCTAATGCTGAAAATCATGTGGTGAAATTACTAGCTCATTCTACAGGTGTTTCTATTAGAATTTACACTTTAAAGTAAGCCTAAGCCTCGTTAATGTTTACTAAATAGAGTGTTTGTAGGAAATCTCAAGAGTTTTCTCTGTCTGAAATTATAAAAGACAGACAATTTCTATCTTTGGATAATTCATAGTAAGGTTTATTTGTGTGTGAAGGCTTTATATACTAATAATGCTGAATTTATAATATTTAAATTTTTTTTTCATTTTAAAGTCTATATATTCATTTTCGGGATATTTTATTTTATGTAAATAGTGTATAACGTTACATGTACTCTCGAACACATTTGTCTTTGGTGGACGCAATTTCTGAGACAAAATAGCAGCGTAAAAGTATTTTTTTCTATTACGGAGTGTAATTTTAAAATAAAATCTTTATGCTTTCTAGAGATATACTAAAGCACAATATAGAAAATATATGCATGGAATAAAACTTAAACATCTACATTGAAATTTTTATGTTAAGGTTAATTCTATAGCTAATTCAAAACTGTTTTTTAAAAAGTTGCATTTTAATTAAAGCGTATTGAAAGTTTCTCGCACGTATTTTGTTTAAAAAAATAGTTACTCGTTCAAAATTGAATAACGTTGAAACTTGTTGCACTTTAAAAGTTTCATATTATGCTAAGGAGGAATCAATTTAAACGGCAAGTAAGAAAAATTTTTGAAGTAAACCTAAGTTCTATGTCTCTTTAAACGTTTCTGAATGGAGTGTTTGTAGGTAATCTCAAGGGTTTTTGACTGAAATCATAAAAGGCAATATCTAGCTTTGAATAATTCATAGTCAGGTTTATTTCTGTGTGAAGTCTCTTTATACTAAAAATACTGAAAGTATATTTTTTTTTCATTTTGAAGTCTTGATATACAACTAGTTTCAGGATACTTTATTTTATGTAAAAAGTGCACTTACGCAATATGTTTAAATCTTTTAATTTCTATTAGTAAAGTTCACTTTGTTACCATGTTTTTATTAACTTGCTTTCTTGTTTGTGTGTGTGTTTGTGTGTTTGTCCAGTACAAATCTTGCAATCGAATTTTAACTAACTTCCCGACTAGCTAGACATTTGGAACTTTTAGAATAGCTCAGAACACGATGAAAATGCATTTTTTTAATACTTTTAGCCATCTTTAAGCAGATTTTTACCATGTTTTTATCATATTCAGTTAATTTTGTTTTGTAGACTAGTGCAGCGATCTGTCGGCCTGGACGGGAACGAAAAGTTAAACGCAAGTTAACTTCCTCTTAACTTCATTTTCTTTCAAGTTGATGGGATAATTCATCAAAACATTTTTTAAAAAGTATTTATTAATACATAGAATTGCAAAGTTTGTATGATTCAACAGAAAAATTAAAAACATAGTATATAAAAAGTTATTTTTATCTTGTAATTATTATTAATGAACTTAAATTTGATACGGTTATAAGGACTAAATCTTTGCCATCAATCTTCCTTTCTGGTATACACCGCATGTTAAACATTTTACTTTGTTACGAATTACCATGCTCCTCTAGTCTGATAAAATAATCATTACTGAGATATTTTATTTAAATAGGAATTTTAGGAATATGAATACAATTTTATCCTTTAAAACACAAAATAGTGTCGAATTAACGAGGTGAAAATTTGTCATGTTAGACAAATTATATTATTTATATTACCTGTGTTATCGTACAATTAAGGAGCAGATTATATGGAAAAAAATACTTAAACAGTACTTGTAAGTATGTATTTTTTGAAAGTAGTGACTGATAAAGTGCAGGCAATTATACCCGTCTATCGCAAGTGTTTACATTCCACTTTGGTAGTTTTCCTGTCCAGGAGTATTGAAGGTTTGTATAAATGCAAGTTTTAAACGGTTTAGGTTCTCGAATGCTCGGCTTTTGAAAGACGAAGAGAGTGGGAGGCTATTAGGGATAGGTCGCGAGTATAAAATATTGTACTAAATTCTAGTTATGCTTTTCTTATGAGTCTCTTATTTTACTGTTTGTGATTTCGAGATCGTGACCCATTGAAGTATCTCCCTTAGGAGACCTTGGGTATTTTAGTTCAACTTTTCTGACGTGTCTTTTATTTTGCTGTCTTGTGTTAGAGATCGTGACCACTCATATCAGGAGAAAGATCATAAAAAATTCTTTAAAATGAAATCTTATTTTGAATCTTTGCCTCCCTTTTCTGAATTTTGGGGAATTTTTGAAGAATACTTTTTAGAATTTTATTTATTAAATGCTGATCACATGGTTTCTTTTCTTTTTGTGATACTTTTATTTACTTACTTTTACTTATAAGTTACTTACTTTTACTTATATTTACTTATATTTACTTATAAGTAACAAAGGGTGACCCATTCAGTGAGACTCCCACCGGAGTCATTTCGTATTACTTGAATACTTTGCATCTCCACCTATACGTTTTTCAGTTGAAAAGATTCTGGCTCTTAACATTCATACACGCTTAGTAAATCTCAATCTAATTCCCTTAGAATCGGAGTCAGATGAGGGAATTAATGGTTAATTATGTGGAAGTTTCTAATCTCGCAGGCAACTGTTGATCGTTTGCAAAAGTTAGGCATGTGGATGCAGAGCCGGAAGGATCCATCGTGGAGCCCGAAGCAAATTTTAAAAATGACGCCTTTTCAACTTTTTGGAGACTCTGTAATGGACATAACACTATTAGAAATTATCTTATTAATAGAATAATGGACATTTGGGAAAGAAAAACGTGTTTTAAATAAAAAGAAAAGTTACTTATTATAAAAAATCATGGACTTTTTTAAAAATTACAGAGCTTAAAAGAATAAGAGGAAAACAAATTTTAATATAATTTGATACGTGATTAAAAAGAATTACTAAATCATACTTTGAGCCGTTATTAAGCCGTTGGTAAATTAGTTGATTTTGTATCCTGAATTTTATAATTTTAGATACTGTGTTTTGGGTAGAAATTATTGCTAGATGATTCAGTCGCTCGTGGGTTGTTGCAGTTCGAAGATAATTCGTTCAAATTTTCAGTTTAGAATAGCTGCTGATACAGTTAGTAGAAATGTTGAAAGGAAACTTTTGAATCCTAGTAAACTAGTCTTCAATGTAAAACCGTTAAAAGGTTGTTTACGATTAGCTAAACAGGAATTATATCACAGAAATTAATCGCATGAAGTGATATCTAATTTTCAAAGAAATCAAAATAACGTTCACTATTTAGGGATAATTAGTAAATAAGTAACAAAGGGTGCAGACAGACAAAAGGTCTCGCTTGATAACAACAAGCGTCGTGCATCGCGGAGAAAATTATGACGCCAGAGGATGGAGACGCATTTATTCCTCAGAATCTCAAGCAATCTCTAGCACTCTATGAAAAACTAGTTAAAAACCCGCACTTCTCTACGGAGTACATTCAAATTAAATACAACGGTCAATGTATGCAATTAATGCCAAAATTATGTATAAATATATTTATAATAAATACAACGATCAATGTACGTAATTGATGTAAAAAAAACGAAAAAATATATTTATAAAAAAAATTGTAACGGATATTTTTATAGAAAAAATAATGTTGAAGAAGGTATTCAAATTAAATCTAATAGGACATACTAAAAAATATAGTGCAGTTAATATAGTACAGTTTGAGGAACATATCTTTTGCTGTATTTTAATATTTTTTTGGATAATGCCCAATCGTCTGCCGCATTAGAGAGAAAAGAAATTTTTCTTTTGTCTATTTCGTTATGCCATGGCGATAAATTAATTTAAAGTACCAGAAAAAGAAATCGCGTGATCAGCATTTAATAAATTAAATTCTAAAAATTATTTTTTAAAAATTCACCAAAAATCAGAAAAGGGAGGTAAAGATTCGAAAAATATTTCATTTTGAAGGAATTTTTATGAACTTTCTCGCGATATAAATTTTATAACCCTCAAATTATTATTTTAAATGCAAACGTAAAAAAAAGTTACTAAAACAGCTTAAAAATTTAATTTTAAAAAATCTAAGAAGAACTGTTCAAAAATCTTTCTTAGTGCACCCCTACACTATAAGGAGAATCGCCATGCAAAATTTCAGCCCTTTAGGTCCAGCGGTTTGGTCTGTGCGTTGTATGTCAGTCAGTGAGTCAGTCAGTTACGGAACTGTTTTATATATATATACAAGTCTAAATATTCGCATATATTTGTGATTTTCATGATATATTATATGAAACTATTAATACGTTTTTGGAAAGTTGTTGAAATTTGTTCTATGACTGGTTTTGGCTCCAATTTTAATTCAGCGTCGCCTCATCTATGGGTCGGAGCCTGTGTGGATGGTAGACAACAGTGCATGCATGGCTGAAATTCCTTTTCCTATCGGTATGTATACATATCTGATACATTTAAAAAATATCGCTTAATATATTTGGCATTTTACTGGAGAAACAACCCCTGAACTGTGTTTTATGCTGCCTCTACAGATTTAAGTGAAGGTGCATTGTTTTGCCATAACTTTCCTTCTATAAGGAATTTATGAACACGGTTTTTTTAAACGTTTCTGCGATTTCAATTTATCCAAATATATTAAAAGAGAAAAATCGATTTTTGAAGATATTAAAAGGCACCAGACCACTTAAATGTATTATTTGTACTTAAGGCTTCTGATTAACAGCCATATTGGATACTCTAAGCTCAGTGTTAAGCTATGGACAAAATACTTCCAGTGATTGCTGACTCTGATTTACAATTATTTTCTTATTGTACTCCGTAAAAGAGAATTTGGTAAACATAGGATTACGTTCCTGCATAACGGTCCTTTGGAAAGGAAAATTTCAGCCGTTTGTCCGTCCTCGCGAGTTATAATTTTGGCAGTGCGCCAAACCTAGTCTATCGCTTGGACAAGTTCAACAGAAAAGCAGCAAGATGAGTCAAATTTTTGACACACACACACATATATATATATATATGTGTGTGTGTTTGTTCTATGTTGAAATATATATATATATATATATATATATATATATATATATATATATATGTAATGAAATAAGATCAGATTACAGAACTATTAGAAAAAGAAATTCATTTCCGAGTGGCTAAACAGACATCTGATCTAATTGAAAGCCAACACCCGAGTGATTCCCGGGGTTTGAGTATAGAGGTATCTGCGGTTGAAGAATTTGCTGACCAAAGATGTTTTTTGCAAGCTGCATCAGTTGTGCAGGACGATTACCTTATTTGGGCATAGAAAAGTAGTCGTACAGTTTCGTGGCTTGGCCAGGAATTGCTGACGCTATGAAAAATATTCCTGGGTTCTTGAAAACAGAATTTGGTAATGCGAACTTAAGCATGGGAAGGGAAGAAAATTTACAGGGGATCAACTTAAATTTTATATCTTTCATATATATATATATATATATATATATATATATATATATATATATATATATATATATATATACATACATACATACATACAAAAGAAGTAAGCAACGATAAGTAATCCTACATTAATAACCCACGGTAGTTTCGTTAGAAGAGACTACCTGATTTTTTTTTTTACTTATATCTTTTTCAGTTTATAAAAGAAACGCAGATAACATTTTTAATTTTGAATTATTCGAGGAGAAAATATTGAATTCTCTGTTTTTAAATGCACACAATTTTCTTTGGGGGACGAAATTTCTGAAACAAAGAAGATAGTATTGTAAAAATCTCCTTTTATATTATGGATTGTCATTTTAAAATAAAAATCTTTATTCCAAATTTGACAATCGGGGAAATTTTTTTTATCCACGACAGGCTAACATTGAGCTCAGCAAAACTAATAGAGCTACTACCTCGTAGTCTAAAAAATATCTTAGTGTAATAAAATATAGTAGTGTAAAATAAAATTTAAACTGACCCCCAAACTTTCCGGAATCGGAAAATTTTTCATTTTACAAAATGTTTTTATATAATTTCTGAATCATTTATTAATTAAGGTGCGCCCCTACCCCCCACTTTTTCTCCTTTAAACGACATTTCTCGAGTAGCAAATATAAAAATTCTTGAAACCTTCTGTTGCCTCACCTATCTTACTTAGTGTCAGTCGATTATTTTTACGCTAAGAAAAGTAAAGTGATTTGTTTCAATTAGCGCAGAGCCAAAAGAAGAAACAAAAATAAATTAAAGCTGCTTAGCAAAATCTTTCTTTTACTAATCTGACTCGAGTAAATAAATGTTTGAATGAACAGTTACCATTGTGATGTCCACATATTTAACATGACGAAGTTCCGTTAACTTATAGAGAGTATGTTGAAATTCCCACAAAAGGCCAAATGCATTTATTATTAAAACATTTTTCTTTTTGGTAATTCTGAGTATAAATGTTTTCACCCGTTTTATCCCAATATGTTCATATCTATATACATAAAACATTTCCGTGATTGACTGACAGGCACATAAAGCACAGACCAAACCTCTGGACCTAAACCGCTGAAATTTATATCACAAGAAAGATCATAAAATTTCCTTTAAAATGAAATCTTTTTTCAAATCTTTACCTCCATTTTCTGAATTTTGGTGAATTTTTAAAGATTACTTTTTAGAATTTAATTTATTAAATGCTGATCACATGGTTTCTTCTTTTTTTTGTGATACTTTAAATTAATTTTGCGTCACGTGCATAACAACGAGATAAATTGACAAAAATAGTAAAATACAGTAAAAGATAAAACTTAAACACTAGGCTAATTGAGATGGAAGTTTTTTAAGAATTTAATTGAAATTAGTATGTTTTATGGATATTAAGCATACAAATTAATTGCATACATTGACCGTTGTATTAAATTTGACTATTTCCTTCTACATTAATTTGTCTATAAAAATATCGATTTTATTATAATAAAAATATCGATTTTATCGAAATTACGATATTTTTATAAATATTTTTTTATTTATTTTTTTGGCATTAATTGCATGCATTGACCTTTGTATTTAATTTGAATGTACTCCGTAGTATGAGTAAAAATTACATATTACCGAGATTTGAATTTTTTTTAAATTTAGAAACTGTTTGTGAAAGGTTAGATGAATACAGTAAGAAATGCCGTCTAAACCTCCAATAAAGCCTTATTTTTTGTTGAGTAAATTGGTAACAGCCACACGATAATAACGGCAGTTTGTAAAATTTATTACAGCATATATTCTCGAAAAAAAATGGAAACCTAACAACAAAGCATGAGAAGAAAAGTGACCATAAAATTCTTTAACAGACGTTGACATCGATTTCATAAGCGACAAATTATCGGTAAAGTAATAAAAGTTTCGCAGACTATAAGTAATGGGAAGTATCAGAACATTTAAGTATTTTGAACTTTATCTTCAGTTTGAAGGTAAAAACATATAATCGTTTAATTAAATTTGCTTTCAATTTTCAACTACTCAAAAAAAAATAAAGATTTTTGGCATTGCTTTAAATAATTCGTTATTTCTATGGTATATACACTGCTGGCCACACAAATTGCAACACCAAGAAAGACAAGTGATATCACAACAAAATTTATTTTGTAGATAACATGTTGACCAAGTATCAAATGATTAAATTTAATAGAATTCTGTGAAGTGTGGTTCCTGCCAAAATCAGTAGCCAGAGTAGCCGCCATTGTTGGAGATCACCGCTGCCACACGCATCGGCATTGATTCAAAGAGACTTTGGATGAGTTCTTGGGGTACAGCAGACCAAGCAGCTTCCACACGTTGCCAAAGTTGATCTGCTGTGGCAGCTGGGGATGGAATCTGGGTCAATCGTAGAGCAACCATGGACCACATGTTTTCTATCGGCGAAAGATCCGGAGAGCGAGGCGGCCAGGGAAGCAATTCAATCTGGCGATTGACGAAGAACCGTTGGACAATGCGTGCCACGTGTGGTCGCGCATTATTCTGTTGAAATATGGCTGTGGGCAAGCCCTGAAGGTAAGGAATGACAACTGACTCCAACACCTCGGAGATGTAGCGCTGGCTGTTTAAAGTACCGGCAATGCGCACTAGAGGTGTGCGAGAGTGATATCCAATACCGCCCCATACCATAATACCCGGTGCAGGACCAGTGTGGCGGTGCATAACGCAGCTGTTCAGCATCATCTCTTCACGGTGTCTCCAGACTCGAATGCGACCATCGTGGTATTACAGACAGAAGCGTGACTCGTCAGTAAAGACAATATCATTCCATTCTGCCGTCCACATCTTTCTGTCATCGCACCATTGGCGGCGGAGACCTCTGTGGTTCTGCGTCAAGGGTAGACAAAGCAATAGACGTCTTGCGGAGAGACCACTCTGCTGTAAACGGCGTCGAATGGTACGGGAAGACACTGGATGATGCGTTACAGACTGCATGTGCTGTGCTATGGTTCGTGATGTGACTGAGCGATCCGTCACTGCCATGCGCACAATTTGCCTGTCATCACGTGAAGTGGTGCGCTGAGGTGGATGCGATCGAACACGCCGGTCCGTTTACGACTACCGATTTCCCTGAAAGATAATCCACAATCTCGGTAGGCCACTACCCTTCTTCTGTCGAACTCGGATACTTGATCAAAAGATGATCGCTGTTGTCGAAGAGGCATAATTAATCGTTTTTTTTTTCTAAACCACAAGAAAACACAATTGCCGAACTTGAAATCGTCGAAATCTCCAAGCAGTAAATAGCGCTTTGAAGTGGCGCCACAGGCGCGCGTGATGTGCGTCTAAGCTGAAATTCTAATCATTTGCATAGTTCACCTCCGCTAATGCATGTTGTAAATTTCATGTTATTTGCATGTTTCCTTCAGGGTGTTGCATTTACAGTGGCCAGTAGTGTAGTTTAATTCGTAATTTTAAGCAATTTGTGCCAAGAAATGGTCTCAATTCTTAAATAAATAATTAATAGGCAACTCTAAAGCATAGAGTAAATAACATATACGGAAGGTCGTTAGCACTTTATGGAAACGATTTTTATAGTTAAGTTTTATGTATAAATGCCGTATTTTATGCGATGATTTACTTCTATCTGATAGCCATGGTTTTTGACATGGTTATAGCTCTAGCTCGAATTTTCCATGAAAGTAAATTTTTGCTTAGTGCTGTCATGTCAGTTTTACCTCATTCCTCTTGAACCGTATTTCAACGTCCGTTCAGTGTTCTTAGATGCCGTTTTCTTAAGGCTCGTATTTAAAAACCGAAATCGCAAAAGTCCATTGGAGAAGAGTCAGGCAATTTTACAGGTAATTCATTAAGTGGGATACATTTTATTCCTGTTTCTGATTTTTTGATAAATAAGCGGCAGTTGATTTAGATGTGTGACTAGAGGCTTTGACCATAAGAAACTTAAATTTATCAATGTCCTTTCCATATAAGGCTGGAATTTCTTCTTCAAAAATTGGTTCTAAAATATTCTGCTGATAGTAGAGTGAATTAATTTTGGCTTTACTTGAGACTTTTCTTAAATTTTTAATTTGTCGTTGTAACAAAATCCTGCTATTATCATCAACTCCTTTGAAAACTTTTCTGTACACTGATGTAGCCATTTCGTACGGTCATTCCAGTCAGTTGAGCAATAGAAAATTGATCTTTTGTTACTACAGTCACTTAAATACACCCATGCCCCTTCGAGTGTTACCACAAATTTTCATTTTTCAGCAGCTAGGTGTTTTTCATATAATTTTCTACTATTTGTTTTTCTTTCAGCAATATGCTTTGGCAAAAGCAGAGGAACTTTATGTTTAAACATCTTTTTTAACTTGGAATCTTTATGAATGATTTTACTTACAGTGCCAGAAGACATTTCTAGTTTCAGTGCAATGGATCTTTGAGTCGGTGTATTTTCTTTTACGATCAGAGACTTCACTTTCTTGATATTTACCTGCTTTCGAACAGTCTTAGGATGAGGTTTAGCGGCATGATTTCATTTTTACTTTCAGTTAGAATTTTTTTCCCTTTCAAATTTAATATATTATAAATACCTATTTTTGAAATGCCATAACCGAAATTTTTACACCGCTTTATGCATTGTTGATACGAATATTTCTCCCCGGAAAGTGCAGTTACGTAACCTTCGAGCCATCTATCCCTTTTAGGAGCCATTTTCAAAATAAATCTTTTATTTTACATTCCAATCAAAGTAAAAAAAATAGCAGACGATTATTCTGAGGTTGCCAAATATTTATCTCAAAATGCAAACGCAAAAAATAAATTACAAAATCGTTTCCATAAAGTGCGATCGACCTTCTGTATATTCCTTTGACAGATAAGTTGATTTAACTCCTTTTTTAGTTATGTGTTTTCAGGTTGTTTAAACGGTAAATTATTAATATACGAAAGTTTAAAAGGGAAAAAAATCACAGTGACGTATGGAATTCTTCGTATCTCTCTCCTTTTTAGGGGAGGGGGCTCATGTGGATAAGAATACATAATGAAGGTATCATTTTTTTTCAATTTAAGATTAAATTATACAGAAATTTTAAAAAATACTTTTTCTCACGAAAAAATTGTTGCTTATTTATGTTTTCTAAGAACTTTCTAGTTAATGATCTTATTTATTGACGTTAGTTTAAAAAATAAAATTATTTTCTTTTCAAAGTACGTGTATAGAAATTTAATATTGAAATACTTAACGATTGCTGTTACATGCTTATTTACCATATTTTTATCAAAATTGGCTGGAAATCTTCCAGACACATTAAAAATTTTTTTCCTTTAAATATAAATTTTTAAATGTTCCTAAAATTCTATATCCCTGAAAATTGTAAGTTCAGTTGATGTTATAAATAGTATTAAAATTCAGATACAATGGTATGCATGGTTTTATTTACAAATAGAATCCTTTATTTCATCGACGGCTGTTGTACAGAAAAAAAAAGTCTAAATCCGATGGCATTACACAGTTTGATAGTGAAATGACCAAAAGTTAGTTTTAGATCTGATTTCAACTTATGAGGAGGCTACTCTGTACTTTTATATGAAAATCAGGACATTTACAGGGATTTCGAATAAATGCTGTGTGAAGAAACTTAACTGACGGGATGTGATAGCAACTTTTTTCTTTTTTTTGCAAAATTTGATTGCGAAGTCATTAATGTGTCTTGCCACTCATAATTACGCTTTCGTTTTACCGAAATTTCTGTCTCAAGCTCCTGTCAAAATCTTCTATATAGGAAATAAGTAGAAAGGGAATTCAAAATTGTCTCTTTTACATTTAAACATTCATGCAACAAAATATAGCCAAAGAGCAGTAAAACTTCGCCAAATCTAATATCTTCTCTGATGATTTGGATTTTTATCCATGCAGTGAATACGCAACTTACGAACAACTACTTAAAGTTTTACTATCTATTTAACGCTTCTGTAGCAAAAGAAAGCTCAAGTCACTAGAACCTAACTAAACCAACGCCTTCCTTGAGGATTTGGGTTTTAATTAATGCAAGGAATACGTAAGCAAGGAAATTTCTGGAAATATTTTGCCCTTGCTTTTCAATCTACTGCGTATCCGATTAAGTACCGTAAGTACTTTGTGACTGCAGGGGTAACTTTGTGACACATGGTAATTTTTCGTATTTCGGATCTTGCGCCGCGCCCGTGATACCGGGTAGCCAAAGAACAGCGCCAACAGCTTGCTCGCATGCAGAGACACCTAGTGGCCAGTGTCCAAAGCTTCTGTGCGCCATTTGCTTTCGCTGGTCAGTGTATTGTTCAAAATTTTTGTCCAGCTATTGACTCAAATTTCGGAAACTTTGTGTGCTGAAGGCTGACACCTTATATAACCAACTACCACAGGTAATTATTTTTTATTGTCAATATGTTGGTTAGATTGTGGAGCAATGTAACTTTTGTGTATTGATATTTCCGAGAGATATGAGAACATAACTTAAATATCGGAAAGTGATGGGGTTACTTTGTGACACATTGGCACTGTCACAACATATTCCACAAAGTTGACTCACCTTCTCCTGTCGATCTATATTGTATTTTCCCAACATCTAAAATACTATTGGAGAGAAAGAAGTATTGACTATCTGGAAAAAAAACTACCCGAAGGAGCAGAATGTACCAAAAGACGAATTTCTTCATCTTCTCAAAGAACTGATGGCTGTCCTGGGCACCCGAGGTCTCTTTGATGTCAAAGATATAGATAAAGCTATCCAATATTTTTAATTGTGTATAAAACTTTTGATAAGCGTTTTACTGTTGAACTTTGTGTCAAGTAATTTTTCCTCTTGGAATTCAAGGCGAAAACACAGATGTCACAAAGTAGCTCCAATCGGCGGCGAGACATCATGATGCAGTTTAACTTTAATTTCTCAATGGTAATTAAAAATCCTGGTTAACGCAATACCTACGTAAGGAAATAATGTACCAATGTTCTGCAATTGTTCGTTTTGGGCTGCTTATAAATCTGATCGATCTGCACAGGAAAATTTTAAAATCCGTCACCAAGTATTACGGTATTTTAAAATTCAACTAAATAATTGAGTAATGAAACAGTTTAATTAGGACTCTGTAGATATTCTTACACTAGCAAGGCAACATTTAGCAAGTAAGAAATATCTTAAATTAAACATATGTGGTATTTGTTAAATATAAGTTAGTTTCTTTAATTTATTACCGACAACTTTCAAAAAAACACTTTATTAATGTTCCTAGTTTTATGTTCGTTTTATGAGCTACGTGAATTTTATTTTGAATTTTACAATCAAGAATCCAAATGCTCAATCGAAAATAAATACTCTAGTATAACGAGATTAATGTTGCGTGTTATACGAAATCACGTTATAGGGAATCGTGTTGTACCAGCGAAAATCTCGTATAACGCGAAGGATGGTTTAATTTTGAACATTTTTATTATCACGTTTTTATTAACTCCCTTTCTTGTTTCTGTGTTTGTCCAGTACAAATCTTGCAATCGAGTTTTAACTAACTTCCCGACTAGCTAGACATTTGAAACTTTTAGAATAGCTCAGAACACGATGACAATGCATTCTTTTAATATTTTTATCCATCTGTAAGTTTGTATGGAAAGATGCTTGTTTTGTACGGAAAGTTAGTTCGGAAAAAATTCGCAAGGTGGCGCTTTGATCGAATGCCAGAACTCGATTTGACGATTTTGAAAATACTTGAAGAATACATGTGAATTTAGTTTGTTTATAAAAATATTGTGCGAAAAATTTTAAAAAGTTATAAAAGTTAGCAGTTTATAAAGTCAGTGGATAGTGGAAACGACTAAAAAGTGATTAAAATTCAATAAAACAAAGTGAAAAAGAATAATTAAGTGAAGGTTTGTGCAATTAGTTTATATGATTCAACAGAAAATTAAAAAACATGGTATATAAAAAGTTATTTTTATCTTGTAATTATTGTGACTAATTTTAAATATTTTTTAACTTGAATTACAAAATATGTAATTGCATACTTTTTATATCTTTTATATGTTAGAAATATTAATTTAAGTTTAAATAAACTTTATTTTGCACTATTTCCTCAACTTATAGTAACTGGTGTACTGAATATGTAATTAAATTGACAAAGCCATGCAAAACTACTTCGCCAAAATCGTTAAAAACTCCATGTGCATAAGAATTAAAGTATGTAGATTGTTTTAAAGGGAAATTCCCACACTATATTCTAAAGCGCGTTATGCAGAAATCACGTTATGCAAATAAAGTCCTCACACTTTTTTAACGAGTTGTACGAATTCTCATTATACGGGAGTTCACTGTATTTAAATTGATCTGCATCATATAAACCAATAACTTACAAATGTTTAGTCTAATTCTGAATTATGTAGGTTTCGTTTGAATTTACTGATGCTTAATGTATTTGTGTACTGAGCTAATAAATATATGATGAGTAACCAATACTTTCCCGAAGCGACATAATTGCAGTCTCACAATGAACAATCAGGCTGAAGTGCGAGACATTGGAATTGTGACGCTATATTAAGCCATATTACATAAAATGTCTCTTGCAGTTTACTAGTTACACGTTAGGAACAAGTTATAATACTGTTATCCAGGTTTTCTCAATCCTTTAAGTCTTGTCATGTCCAATTCTTCATTCCTGTTCATCGATTTTCTTCACTTATGGAGGTGTGGGAGAAAATGATAATTGTTAGTGTTAAATTGATTCCTGGTCAGTGCTCTTAATGTTTAGAAAGATGTTTTTCAGATGTTTGTTTTTTTACTCTCGCCATCATGTTTTTGTGAAAAAGTGATGTTTTTATTTCTCTTGCCATCATGTTAATAGCTAAACAATATCGTCAAAAATGAATATACATTACAGATTTAACTACATTATGCAAACACGAATGTCAATCTTTTCTACTTGAGATAATTGCTCTCTTTGATGGGCTGTCACGATAGTATAAATTAGTGTTTTTCAGTGACTCCTATAACTCCTAACCCATTTAACCTGTCTGAGTGCATAATATGTTGGCGGAATTATAAAAAAGTATGCCTTACTAACCTTACCCGACGTATCATCGGCCATTTATATGTTAAGAAAGTATAATCTACGTTAAATTTTTCCCTGAATCTTAGTTTAATTTTTTAATGTAACATATGTAAATACTAGCTGAAAACCCGCACTTTGCTAAGGAGTACATTCAAATTAAATACAACGGTCAATTTATGCAATCAATGGCAAAAATATATATATATATTTATAATAAATACGACTATCAATGTATACAATTGATGTAAAAAAATATATTTATAAAAAAATTGCAAGGGATATTTATATAGACAAAATAACATAGAAGAAAATATTCAAATTAAATCTAATAGGACATACTAAAGAATATAGTACAGTTAATATAGTACAGTTTCAGGAACATATCTTTTACCGTATTTTAATATTTTTTTGGATAATGTCCAATCGTCTGCCGCATTAGCAAGAAAATAAAATAATTTTTTTGTCTATTCAGGTGTTATTCACGTGACGATAAATTTATTTAAAGTACCAGAAAAAGAAATCACGTGATCAGCATTTAATAAATTAAATTCTAAAAATTAATCTTTAAAAATTCACCAAAAATCAGAAAATGGAGGTAAAGATTCGAAAAGGATTTCAATTTAAAGAAATTTTTAGGATCTGTCTCGTGATATAAATTTTATAACCCTCAAATTATTATTTTAAATAGAAACTTTAAAAAAAAGTTACAAAAACAGCTTAAAAGTTTAATTTAAAAACAATCTAAGAGGAATTTTTAAAAAATCTTTCTTAGTGCCCCCCAATCACTATAAGAAGAATCGCCATGCAAAATTTCTGCCCTTTAGGTACAGCAGTTTGGTCTGTGCGTTGTATGTCACTGAGTCGGTCAGTCAGTCAGTTACGGAACTGTTTTATATATATAGATAGGTATACAAATGTATATATATGTGACATCAGCGGCGAGAGAGAAGAAAGGTTGATTGCCAGCCGTGCGCACAGAAAATCTATTTCGTACTTCATTCCCGCATAAAACACAGCAGTTTGGCCGGTGTTTTCCCTGGTGGCTTGAGGCACTCGAAGACCCTTTTAAAAGTATTTTACGGCTCCAGGACACACAAGAACACGTGTCAAATCTCGACAAACTTTATTTCTCACAGAGTTACACGTTATCGGGGTAACGACAATTCACAAAATCCCGGCCAAAACCTTGGTGGGTCTTTAAAACTTCCCGAGGTCGTAGTCACATAACCCTTGCACTCTTGCATTGATTGGACAAAGGGCCCAACGCCAGTTCTCTGAGATGGAGTCCTGCGGCCTGTTATATAAGGTTTGACACCTACGAGACTGGGGATTGTAGGGGATGATATAATGATTACGTACTTCAGCTTTTAGGAAAGTTAAAATTCCTTTGTTATTAAAACGAAAACGAAATTAACTTTACGTCCAAGGGAATTTAAAAGAATTTAGGAATTAGCTAAGGTATTTGGGTTTTGTATGTTATATATAGGTAAAATACACGATCGCACACACGCACATATATATATATATATATATATATATATATATGTCTGTGTGTGACTATATAAATATATGTACATAAATATGCACATATGCATATACACTTTAGTATATATTCATAAACCTATGTTTATGCATGTGTAAATATGTATAAATATTTAAATTGTTATACACAAAATACTGTTAGAGAGTAATTATTTCATAAAAAATATCTTCAATGTATGATTCTTCAGATTCCTTCTGATCATCCTTTTCCCGAAATTCCATCACTAGTCTTTCGTAATCTTTGTCATCTGTTATTAAGGAAATCATAGCCTTCGGAAGGAAGTCAGTGAATTAATCTCTATTAATAATGTTGTAAATCCGAGTGATAAAGCTTTGGTACGATAAAGCTTTGGCTATATTAAAACGTTAAATCCCGAATTTAATCTCGAGGTATTATAAACTATCGATTCTTTTTTGATTTCTTACGTTTTAATAATTTCTACATGTACGTTGGCCGTAAAATAGAAATCCCTATCAATATATTTAAATTTTATTAAAGTTAAATAAGTCATATTTACAACTGATAAAGAGTAAATGATTCTTAAGTCTTCAATTGTTAATTTGTTCCAGAGTTGTGAGATCACAAAATTATTTTTCACATGATGTGTGTTCAGATATTTAATTTTGTGTATAACATTATATTAATTTCCATAACATAACACGTTACAAGTATGTTCCGGCCTTTCTGTAAATTTCATTTGTACTAGTGGGACGTAATGTTTCTTTCGCTTGGTAACTGCACCGATATTTTGCGCGCTTGATACTTTATTTTGCGTTACTGATACTTTACAATAACTGAAGGGGGCAACTTCTGCAAGTACGTCAGCCTAATACAATGGTGCTTTTTTAAATTTGTTGTATTTATTTTACGAACATTAAGTATATACCTTAGTTCTTATTAAGTATATACCTTAAGTATATACTTAATAAGAATAAGTAATTACGAACATTAAGTATATACTTAATAAGAATAATAATTAAGTATATCCCTTAGTTCTTTATCTCAAAAGTTACCTAAAAAGTACTAACTTACGTAAGTACCTAAACTTTTAAGTACCTAAAAAGTTTTTAAAATATATTTATGCGGGAATTTTAACATTTCACTTTGCCATTAGCTTAAAATCATCGTAATCTCAGACATAATTCGTAGCTTAGCTTTAATGATTGTGTGAAAGCTATCTCTTCTTATAATACATCAAGGTATACAAATATACAATACATACTTTACGTTGTCAGAGTTGCTTTAATTCCTGAAATGAAAATGTAAACTTCTAGATTCTTAGACCCAAAATAAAACTTAAAATGTAATGTCAGATGTAGTTTGAAAACCTATCCGAATCTATCTTTAAATAAACACATTTATATATATGTCAGTTTTCTTAGCGTAACTAATGTAAATATACTACACAAATATTGAATATTAAAACGTTTAATTCAGTTAGGATAATATAATTGAATAATAGCTGTATTTCAGTATAAGGTTATTAATGAAATCTTCACAGAAAAATTTCGTTTTTGAGAAAAGTTTAAATCTAAATTTCCAGACAAGTAAGAGTAATTACATTTTGATCTAAAAACGGATCCTAGGATAATAAGATCATCTTCAGTTATTTACCATTCATATTTGTTTACTCAAATTTTTAAGAATAATAATCATAAATAATTGTAAAGTACAAGTAACGGAAAATAAAGTTTAATTAACCTATAAATCATATGTTTTAGAGGTTCAGCAAGGATGATTTTTTTTGCCTTTTCGAAAACATCCGATGTTTAAACGTTTAATTATTTTGTAATTCTTTTTTTTGATTATGCAAATCATAATATTGTTTGTTACTAAACTTCTTCCTAGAAAAAAAATGTTATTTTCTTGCATCTAAGTGAATTTATTTTAAAGTAGGATTATGTTCCTCAATAATGGTCCTCCGGGAAGAAAAAAAGTGTCCATCCTGCGTCGCGAGTTATAATTTTGGCAGCGCGCCAAACCCAGTAGCAGTAAACAGTTAATCAGAAAAGTACCAAAATGCGTTAAAGAGAAAAAAGAGGTGAGCAACGATAAGCAATCCTACGTTAATAACCGGCGGTAGATTCGTTAGAAGAGACTACCTGAAATATTTTTTTTCAATAAAATCAAGATGGTAAAATTCTTTTATAGACTGCATAAATTTATGCTTTTTTAGATTTGTTTGTTATGCATGTGTCTCATTGTGAAGGAGAAGGATGTTTGATGGGAGGTTTAATTGAGTCCAAATCAAACTGAAGGAAATCTTTTCAAAACTACACAGATTATATAGATTAACAACAAAATTATATAGATTTATGAAACATGTTACTTATGATCTAAACATTTTACAGCGTTTAACATTAGGGACTCAAACGTTTTCGCAAAAATTATACAGTTAATATTTGAACTTCGCACGTGATACTAATGGATATTACTTTTTAAATACAAGTATCGCCGTGGTAATTCCAAAACTATTCATAATACACCCTAATTGCACATACCAAGTTCTTTAAATATGCATTTGGGGATAGACTTAAACGAATAAAGCAATATTAATACTTACCATGCAAGATCTAGTTCTAATGAGTTCAGTGGTTGCATAACATCTTGGGCAAAATTAATTTTTCAATACACTAGATCTGTAGCATTACAACCTTTGTTTCCACCGGGCTTCTCTAATATTACTTGGCTACACTTACGAATAGCTTGTGTCTGTTTAATTGTGGATCGGCAGCTGGTCGGCGGAGCTAATTATGAAACTTTCGTTGCAAGTGCATTCTTTTCACCTTTTGAAGCGAAATAATTGCAGCAAAATTCACTTACCAAACTCATCACGTCACGGAAGAATTTTGTTGGGAGCATGGAGACAGTAATTATTTTAACTGTTTTAAACCGAAATCTTACGTGCAGCAGTTCAGGAAGTATACTGCTTCAATTTAATCAAATATAGACACGTGAGAATTGCTAATAGTGGCATCGGGTTATGATTCCCTTACCCGGAAACTTAGCGACCTGAAAATATAACGATAAATTTTATTGGATGTATTAACATAAATGTTTGCTATATAAAAATACTCATTAATTTGAACAGTCTGAAAATTTTTTATGTGATAGTAGATTAGTCCTTAGCTAAATTCGCCCATCTATACATTAGGGTTACAACATTATCTTTAATGTTTTAAGGTTTGAACATGCATTAGAATAATGACGAATATAGAAATATTTCATAGGTTACCGTTTATATTATTGAAATGAAAATATTTAAGGTTAGTTTTCCTTAAATATAAAAGCTGAAAAAGACTTTGCTGGGTAGAACACGAATCACGAGTAAGTTTGATATTAAAATAACACGAAGGTCATACTTTATGAATATTTACGCTTTGAATGTTACTTCATATGACTGGACGAATAGTGCCTAAAATCACTGAGCCATTGACACCTTTATGCATTTCTAATGGACAGCAATTTTATCGTGATGTATAAAAAACATTTTGTGCAAAAGTTAGGTGCAGACGTAACTCACTTACAAATAGATCAGTGTATCTGATCGATTCAGATGTATTTGATTCTAAAAGGTCCATGTCTTCCAAACGGATGTAGTTTAATTTTTTCCGTAAAATTACGGTAATAACATGCTTAAATACCTATGGAAAATGTTGATTGGTATTTAAAACATTCATGAAGATTTCCCAAAAGTTTCCTCTACTCTTTATTACAGAAGGAAGTTTTAAGTTTTATATAGAAAATACCTCAAATGTTTACTGGCAAAGAAAAATAATGAAGCAAAAAAGGTTTACACAATCGATATAAATTACGTTAACATGAAATATTTACGGCTCTTCCATCCGTTTGATTTTTCGTCACATGAGCTTACCAACAAGTTCAACTGATTCTCGTTTAGAAAATGTATATGGATTGATTTTAATTCTGACAGCAACCTTTTCCTCCTGCGTTCAGTTACTCCAGGCTCCTTGACAGCTTTTAGGTCGACTCTGTTGAATACATCCGTGTGTTTCTCAAGGAGATGGGACAAAAGCATTGTTTCTCGCAGAGCAAAAGCTCTCATATTCAACATCTGAAGACAAAATTGGTTTGCTTACGTCAGAATTTTTCCATGTGTGTAAAATGTTCAAAGGGAAAGAACATTTTTCTGGGTCTGAGCGCTATTACCCGTTTATTGGTTCATGAAATGAGCTTTTATTGAAAGAGACTAAATGGAAAAAATGTAAATCAATACTGACTCTTTAGCAAATAAAAATTAACTTTTCCTTCAAAACACCTTACATGTGACTATTACCATAGATAAAATATGCAATTCAAATTTCGTTGGTGTCTCGTCAGAAATCCATGTAATGCTAGATAAAATCTATCTCGCTAAAGTATACCGAGAAAAAAAGTATGTAAAAATTAAAATGTAAAGTATGTGTCAGAACTGAACTAATTATCTTTCTATATAAAACAATTCCGTGACTGATTGACAGATAAAGCATAGACCGAACCGCTGGACCAAAACGGCTTCAATTTTGCAAGGCGATACTTCTTATTCTGTAAGGGTGCACTATGAAAGATTTTTGAAAAATAATTCTTTGAAATTTAAATTAAATTTTTAAGTCGATTTTGTAGCATGTTTTAAAGTTTGCATTTAAAATAATAATTTGAGGGTTATAAAATTTGTATCACGAGAAAGATTATGCAAATTCCTTTAAAATGAAATCTTTTTCGAATCTTTATCTTCATTTTCTGAGTTTTGGAGAAATTTTTAAAGATTAATTTTTAGACTTTAATTTAATAAATGCTGATCACGAGACTTCTTTTCTTTTGTGATACTTTAAATTAATTTTGCGTCACGAGCATAACATCGAAATAAATTGACAAAAAAATTAGAATACAGTAAAGATAAAATTTAACCACTAGACTAATTGAGATGGAAGTTTTTTTAAGAATTTTATTAAAATTAGTATGTTTTATAGATATTAAATTAAACCTATATATAAAACAGTTCCGTGACTGACTGACAGACCTCGCACGGACCAAACCGTTGGACCTAAAGGGCTAAATTTTGACAGTCGATAGACACTGTCTGTAATTCATATAATGCCGTTAACTATCCAGTAGAGTTTTTAAACTCCCTTAAACCACCGGGTCTTCTATTCCATAAGATCTCTTTGCGGAAGAACACATCCGTAATGCTCCTCTGGAATTTAAAACCACCGAAATTGTGTAACTAGACTACAAGTCCAGTTCCACAATTTCGGTGACTAGACTTTAGTCTAGTCATCGAATTACAAGTACACACTAAACTACAAGTCAAATCCTTGCATGAAAATTTAATCGAAGCCACTATTTTATCCGGGTGGGCTCAAGGTGAAAAAGTGTTCGTGCCACATATTCGTCTAATACTTAGTTACCTCCCCTTTAAGAGACTGCAATTTCCCCTCAAAATATGCTTAGCCAAGACGATAAATAAGTCTCAAGTCCAAAATTTGAAATACGCTGGCTTAGATTTCAGAGAAGGTTTTCTCCCATGGTCAGTTTTACATATCTTGCTCACGCGTAAGTTCGCGTACGAGCCTGGTAATATTAGTTTCGCCCAATGAAGCAACAAAAAATATTGTTTATCAGTAAATCCTCTAAAAAGCAGTTCTATTATTTTTTCATTGCAATTAACCTAAAATGTACTCCGTAGCGAAGCACGGGTATTCAGCTAATTTTGTATAACCAGCGTGTGTGTCTTTTGTTTTTGGGCATATGAAATAAATAATGAAAAATCAGCGAGAGAATCAAACCCTAATTAAAAAGATAACAGAAACATGTGACTAAAAAACGTTGCAAGTTTGAGCTAGTTATTGCACTCACGCACACACATACAACTTCATACACACACTCACACGCAACATATGTGTGTGTGTGTTTGTGGTGTAATTTTGAAAAGCTTGCCAAAATAAGGATAATATTAAAAATTACCTAAAGTTAAATAAAGAAACGTCTACATAAGCCTTTTCACATTAATGAATAAAAATAATTAAAATTATGTTATCACTTCTTATAGATATTAAAAAAACAGGTATATAATCAGCGTCATTCTCTGAAAAAAGTCACAAAAAGGAAATGAACCATGTTAAATCTTCTTACGAACTTCAAAGGATCCATTTCCAATATTAAGTAAACAATAGTGGTAAAAATATTGAATTCGATATCGATAATCTTAAGATGTATTGTTAAAGTTTAAAATAAAAAAAAATACTGGCGAGTAGAATAAAAATTAAGACTTTTGAAGGTTTGGAAGAGAATGAAAGACAGATATTGATTGAACATACATGTAAAAGGGCATGTATTTGTCTGCCTGAAGTAATATTTCTCTATTCAAGAAGTTAACAGCAACAAAAGTTTTAGATAAAAAAAAATCAAAACTTAACCGAGAATATTTAGTAAAAATGGCTTAGTTAAAAAAAACTGCAATCCACTTTATTTTAGTGAAAGTAGTCACCCATCTAGCCATAAGACTGATTAATTGTGGCCGTGATTATAAAAGATCAGCACACTGTAAAAAATAAAAGAATAAAACTGGAATTCCCTTCCCACACTTTATTTAAGACTTAAGTTAGGAGAGCACAAAAATTATTTGCACGTGGTACATCACAATTCTTAGCATGAAAATTATTGGCACTTGTACATCACAATTCTTAGCACGAAAATTATTGGCACTTGTACATCACAATTCTTAGCACGAAAACCACGAAACATCGGTCAATTCCGCATTTGTACAAATCCGTCGTAGACCAGGGGTATCTCCCTTGTGCCATTAGCGCAACCACGTGCTTCAGAAAACCCTCTCTAAAAGAACACCGACGGACACTCTCGCCGAAAAAATTCGAAGACTGACTTCACATAACGTTCTTCAGCCGGAAAATCAATTCCGCACCTTTCCTGTTGCCAACATTTTTTTAAAAACTTTGTAAGAAGTTCTGGAGAATGTCCGATTGGGCGAGCAGGAGCGAAGTAAAACCGGTTCCGTCTAGTTTCAAATCGGATGCTCCGGAAACAGTTTTAAGTTGATGTTTTGATAACAGACAACAATTGTAAAAAATGTCAATGGATGTGAACGCACGTCCTTTGATTAGAGCAGAGGTGTGCAAACATTGACCCCGACCCACTTTATTTAAATGAAAAATTTCTCGACCCCCCCCCCTATGAATTTTTTTTTGTACTAGCAATCTTTTTTTTTTAAATTAGGAAAATGTGAACAAAAAATTAGAAAAAAAATTAAATCAATTATCTTTAAATTTCTGGTTTATATTTTTTTTGTATAATAACAATGAATAAACGTGTCACTTACAATTTGCGTATGTTGTGGGCAAATCTCAGAGGACTAAAAATTCATATTTAAATAATATGTATCTGTATTTCGTCAAGTAAAAACTATGAAAAATTAAAAAAAAGAACAGGATTTCACAATATCTATTAATACAGTGTTATT
This sequence comes from Dolomedes plantarius, assembly GCA_907164885.2. Taxonomy (NCBI): domain Eukaryota; kingdom Metazoa; phylum Arthropoda; class Arachnida; order Araneae; family Dolomedidae; genus Dolomedes; species Dolomedes plantarius. The sequence goes on from OU015495.1 coordinate 11,133,271, forward strand.
ATTAATACAGTGGAAGTTATAAACTTCCTTTATTTATATATAACTAAAATGCATAGTTTTTGAAACTAAATGTCTTGTTCAAGTTCAGATACGGATTTAAAAATTGGGTATGTAAGAGTTATACGTTTAGAAAAAAAAATCAATCGAAGCACTTTCTGTTTTAGTCCAAAAAAAAGTGAATAAATTTTCGCTGATGGGACTTTTATTGTAAGACTGTTTGACATCTTATTTAACAATATTATAGCATATATATTTTTAACAGATAAAAAGTATTAATAATTACAAGATAAAAAGAACTTTTTATATACCATGTTTTTAAATTTTCTGTTGAATCATATAAACTGGACAATTCTGTGTATTAATACTTTTTCAAAATTTTTTCGATGAATTATCCCATCAACTTGAAAAAAAGTAAAGTTATTGGAAGTTAACTTGCGTTTAACTTTTCGTTCCCGTTCCGGCCGATAGATGACGGCACCAGTCTACAAAACAAAACTAACGGAAAATGACTGAAAATTAATTTAATTCTGCTTAAAGATGGCTAAAAGTATTTAAAAAATGCATTGTTATCGTGTTCTGAGCTATTCTAAAAGTTTCAAATGTCTAGCTAGTCGGGAAGTTAGTTAAAAATCGATTGCAAGATTTTTGAGTGACAAGCACACAAACAAACATGTTAATAAAACTAGCATGTTAACACAAACAAGAACACAAACAAGCATGTTAATAAAACGCACATAACACAAGCAAGCATGTTAATAAAAATATGGTAAAAATATGTAATTATAAAAAAATTAAATATTTTTTAATTGAATTATTTAATGACATTGTCTGTCTGCAACCCCCAAAGGGGTCGTGGACAGCAGTATTCGCACCACTGGATTAGAGCGACAATCAGGGTGATAAACAACGGCAGGATCGTCGTAGTAATTTGGGACAGATTTGCTAATTTTTGTTTCAGATGTTATCGAGGTTTTTCAAGTTGCCGGGTTGTTGATAATCTATGTAAATATAATTTATTCAACCATCATCAATTAAGCTTATATCAGGTTTGACACCATCGTCGTACGCTAAACTTTATTAAACTTCCCAAGCCGGGCCACCCATCTAAGCGGTATTCAGACACAAATAATGGGTGTTATTCAGTCACCTGATGCGTGTCCTGAATAGACATGACCTTGGACGTGTTTCCATGTAAACTCACTTGGTGGCGTATAGTTGGCGCTTATACCGGGTGGGCAAAAAGGTCCTATTAACTTTCAAAATTCATGAAAACCGGAAAAATAACCAAAATAAAAAAAGGTTTGCCGGGTCAGCATCACTAGGTCACGGGATTTTTTTTGAGACTGGAAAAAAAAAACTAAAAAAAAAACAGCCGACAGGTGGCGCTGACGTACACAAGTCAAAGAAAAGATAGGCAAATAACGAAAAGAATGCTTCTAAATCATTTATTACAGCAGTAGGTGTTCCACATGACACCCATCACAGGGGATAAGGCATTGCAGGCTAGTCACAAATCCAGTAACGGCTGAGTGCAGTAGGTCCTGATGTTTACATGACACCTCTCGGCGAATCGCGGAACAACGGTGAACTGGTTGTGGATTAGGAGCGCACATTCTCATAACCGTCTCATTTGCATATTTCCACAGAATTCGCTCGTACCAGCGCCACCTGTCGGCTGTTTTTGAGTTATTTTTTTTCCTGTCTTAAAAAAAATCCCGTGACCTAGCGATGCTAACTTTGCAAACCTTTTTTTTATTTTGGTTATTTTTTCTGTTTTTATGAATTTTTAAAGTTGATACGCATTTTTTGGCCACCCGGTATATGGAAGCGACATGAGTGACGTGGTGGACGCGGATTCCAAGTAGACAGTAAACATTAAGTTCAGCGTAAAGCTTTGGAAAACCCATAGTGCGTCTGAGTTCTACTGCAACCTTCGTATTCTCTCGACCTACCGCCGTGTGAAAGTGAATCGCAATGAAGATATTGCAGCAATGCAAACGGCTGTGACAGATGTGCCGAGATGCATCCCGGGAAAAAAGTTTTCTCCTTGCGTCCATGACCCCCAGAAACGGTAGCATCTGTTGATAGTTACCCGAGGGAATTTCTTCGACAAGACTTACGACCATTAGTTACTTAGTTTAATAAATTTTAACGTAGGATAATGTTCCTCCATAACGGCCCGCGGTAAAGCAAAATTTGAGATGTTAAAACTGTCGCCACCAGTTACAAATCAAGAGTGGCAGACGATTACGTTCCTCCATAACGGTCCGCGGTAAAGCAAAATTTCAGACGTTAAAACTGTCGTCGCGTGTATTAAATAACAGTTCTAAGTTTGAGGGGGTCGGGGTAAATATGTTTTTACATGTTATTTTTAAGTTCTATCGTCAAGTAAACAGCGCAATGTAATATGAGATACGCAACGAAAAGGCATTCGATCTCCTTATACATCGCTCTAATTTAGATATGGTTCCGTCCAACTATCAAAGTACACTGGGAAACTCATTTATTGACTTGATATTTACGACACATTACACCCGATTTTCTGACATATGTAACTTGTTTTTCTTACCCTCGACCTATTCTGTATAGGCGCTACCACTCAACCTTCTCTTCGTATGTAGGAATTTTATTGTTAAAGAAAAAAACAGGTAAGCATCAAAAAGTAATCCTACTTTAATAGCCCGTGGTAGTTTCGTTAGAAGAGACTACCTGATTTTTTTTGTATGAACTCAGTCCTGGAACTTTTCTGACAAACGTTATAAACGATATAGTGTGGAATTATTTTGTAAGATATGATATAGATAATTCAATTCATTCTATGCTTTTTAACGAATGAAGTAAAAAACTGGACAAGGCAATATTGCGATGTTCTAAGCATTCTTCTAAAGCTCTTCAAAACTATTTTTGTGCAGAAAAAGGGAATAAGATAGCAAAATAGTTTCTAATATGTTCCATGCCCTTGGCGACAAAAGAAATTTATATTCTAACGACTCTATGCTGTAGATCTTTTATATTCTTTCTAATGTCTCCTTTTTTTTCTTTGTAAATGTCTGGGAAAATACTTTACCGACAGTAAAGCTTAAACTGTTGGATAGAATATACGCTATAAGCCATTGCATGGAGAGAATATATTTTTGTTTTATAGAGAATATTTTAGGTATAAAAATATATACTTTTATTCATAACCAAGAAAATAAACTTTCTGAAAAGAATATTTGGTATACTTTTTTTTATTGTGAGTAGTGTGTTTTATGATTTCGTATAGTTTTATCGCCGAGTTGCAGTTTTCTGTTTGTATAAGTCTTAAAATTGCCTTTTTATTTAAAGAGGATATAAACAAGAATACTGTAGATATTTCAGTCTTAAGGTAAAGAAGTCTAGATTCTTACTGAATATGTCATCACTTAAGTTGAAATCTTATATACCACGTGGAAGTTTAAACGCGCAAAAATTGATAATTATATCGTATTCCTATAGTAATAAAATATTATGGGGTATATAATGGTTTGAAGTTTTTAGTCATCTACTTGTCAAGATCCTAAAATTAAAGAACTGAATACACTATTATTTTAACTCTATGTAAAATGCTTGTGTGTATTAAGGGGGTCCAGGGCACAAAATTGTTCGAATTTTCGAAAAAAATTTTATTGCATTTAAAATTTTTGTGTTCTTTTGCGCTTAAAATGACGTTTAAATCATGTTTCTATCTTAATTAGAACAAGAGAAATTATTATTTTTTTTTCAACATTCTGATAGTAGGCAATAGTTATTTAAACCTGTAAGTGCGTTTTTCTGCATGATGGGTTTTTTCCCCATTTATCGTCTTTAAATTGTTATAAGTCAAGAACCGTTAAAGATAAATGATTGAAACTTGTAACATGTCTTTTCAACTATTTTACTTTAATTTTGATTCAGCAAATTTGAAAAAAATATTTACTTTGGAAAATATGATTTTTAAAAAATAAATGACATAATTTTTTTCGTAATTTCTAATCTAAAAATTTTTAATTTTTTTAAAAATTAATATTTTAAAAAATGGTGAATCAAAATTAAAATTTATATATTTCTGTTTAATTAAATGAAAAAATTTTGAAATTCGACAAATAATATTTCGAGTAATAACGATTTTAAATTACTCCACTTTTATTAAAACTTTTTAATTTTAAAATTTTTTTAAAACTTTTTGAGAAGTTTTATGGTGTGATTTTTTTTTCAAATTATATGGTTAACCATCAGAAAAAAATTCAAAATTTTAACTCAATAAATAAATTTTTTTTCAAAATGTGCCCTGGACCCCCTTAACGCAATGAAACTGCTCCATAACAAATTTCCCCTTATTTTAACAAACTGAAGTACTTAACAAACTAGAAGAGATTGCATAAGGATGTTTAGATAGTAGATAAAAGAACTGTAAAATAAACCTGATATGCCAAATATTCTATACATAGAATAAAAATTTCTAGTATGTGAGAAATTTAGAATCTCTGAACCAAATATATGATATGTAAGTACATGAAATCGTATGTGATCATTTGTACAGCCCTTCGATTCCTTTCATATTCCTAAAATTACTCTTATTAGAAAAGGAGAAATTTTGAGCTTCTTGGCGAGTTTCCATTATAATAATTCTACTTAACCCTTTGACCAAAGTCCGCATTCTTCAATATTGATTAATTTTTACAGGAATAATGCACATAGTCTTGAAGTATATTTTTGGAATTCCAGAAAATATTTACTTACCTTAACGAGAATGTCTTTTTTTTATGCTTATAGCACTTATTACATTTTTTTCAACTTATAATTAATTTCAATCTTAAACAAACCATATGGATATCTCCTGTTCTATTCCAGATTCCATTAGAATACTCCAGATATTATACCAACTAATTTCGAGATAATATAGAATAAACATTGCATTATACTATCCTATTATATACTGATTATCAAAATATTAATTTTCTTTGATTAAAACGTCTGAAGAATATATGTAGGTATATTTAATTTAATAAAATCCTTTTCTCTCATATATATTGTTTGTAATAGCAATTTATTCCAATATTATATAAACTTTATAAAATATTACAAAAATGAATTTTATAATTCCATATGTTTCAGATCATCTTATTCAAGATCACAGAGAAATTCATGCTTCTATTCAATTTGTAGTTCAGTAAGCAGAAACATTTCCTGAATTATTTAATGTCGATTTAATATCGAATCATAGAGCATTAGCTTATGCCGGTGGCAGATAATTGAACTTCTCATTAAAATTCCATTCGTTCTATCCGAGAAGTAAAGTATTATTCACGTGATCGCCTTACTGATTTTTCGTGCAGGCATAACGCTGGAATCCTAGTTGGTTAAGACTCTTTCGCGTCCTAAGTTGATCTGTAATTGTAGCAGAAATATGAGATGCGGTATTCAGATAAGTTGAAAATTTAAATGTCATATTTTAATAAACTGCGGAATAAATGCAAATAAATGAGAGGGATATTTTTGATCTGAATCTTCATGATTTCAACATGTGTAAAACAGTACATAGGATTATGTTTTTTTAAAATGAAAACTGGCAAATTATTAATAAATTTTAACTGGAATCAAAACAATACTGCCGGTGAGTAAATATTTTTTAAAAAATATAACGGATATAAAATTAAAAAGAATTTAATTTATAAATTATTATATTAATTATATAAATAAATAAATAAATATATATATATATATATATATATATATATATATATATATATATATATATATAATGTGAGTGAGTGAGTGAGAGTGTGTATATGTAAATTATATATTTATATATTTATTTATATAATAAATATATATATAAAGTGTGAGATAGATATACCCACAATTGATGGGAATATTACGATCATTACTTTTAAACATTATCTATACTACTGATAATTAGTTGGGTATGATTTAAAAGAGGTATAGAGAGGGAAAGTTATTTCCAACGAATACAGGAGACTGTGCTTAATGCCTTGCTTACTCCAGATATGTGCAACGCAATTCAAGCTTCACACCAGAACAAAAGAAAGTTAGTTTTGCTTGCCCTCGTGATGGTCTATTGGGCAATATGCATATGGGGCAATGTTCCCTAACGACAGGTAGGCGCCACATTGAAACGCGAGTAGTTACGTAAGGGGAAATACAATATTAAAAGTAGAGAATATATATATATGTAATATAAATTCACCATTTACTTTATATTTTTGAATTCATCAGCATGCATGTTAGTGATATTATATGCATATGAATTTTTTTCTTTTATATGTATTATTTAATTATTTACACTTGTATTTTAAAATTACGGAAAAATATAAAATTTAAATCATATTTATTTATCGTTATAGCATTATTTTCGTACGATAAATGATTTGTTCCTCTTTTCTGGAGCATTTACGCATGACAAAATGCATAAAACCTTCCAAAGGACAGTGCTAAATGCAAAAATCTACATCTACAGCGTAGAGGTATAAAATAATATCACGTGCTTTAAAGACTCTCTCAGAATATTACGACTGGCCGCCACCTTGCTTAGATTAAGAAATTGTGTGCATTGTTATAATTTAAAAGAAAAATTAGATGTCAAATGTTTCTTCTTGTACAGGACGTGTAATATTTCCCATAGTGTTTTGAGGATGATATTTGCATTTTTCTACAGAAAGACAGAATTTTTTTTCTGTCAAACATTAAAAAACAAGTAAAAAACTATGCTAAACTTTTGACTCTCATTTTTCGGCATATTATAAATATAATATATAAAAAAATATAGAAATTAATCACATATATACTAGCATTATTGCCCGGCCTTGCCCGGGTAGATATATAGATCTAAAATTTTTCATGCATTCCATCCAAAAAAATACTGGGGTGCACCCCACCAATCTTCATCTTGCCAAACAGAATGCGCTTAGCGCGTTTTTACTGAAATTATATACAAACAATAAGAAAGAAAGAAACTTTGAACCTGAGGACCTTCGTCTGATTTTACTGAGAATTAATAACACCGTGTTGCGGGATTCACGCGTTTGAATTGAATAAGTTTACTGTTTACTTATATTTGTTAGATACTATTTAATTAGATTTAATTAGATTTGTCTGATCCACTGTTTAATTAGAAATAAGTTTTACTATAATTTACATTTGACTTTATTATTTATTTTTCCCTTAAAAATGCACTTTTTTTCCACATCACCCAAGAGGTAAAGTGCAAAATGCGTTATCCCCTTTATTTAATCAAAGTAATGCGGCATTCCCCATGAAGCCTATTTTCATTAAGCTTTTATGTTTTGTATGAAATGTTTTGAATGTTCTCAAAGGCTCGGGTGGTTCTGGAATTGCAGGCAATTGTACTTTCTCATTACTGCAACACATTCCTGGTGATTCTCTAGACCACTTTTTAGCACCACAGCAGTCACATATTTTCGACATTGATCCAATACTTACTTCATTAGCAGATGCATAATTACATTCTGGATTATAGTGAAAACGAATGTGACGTCATATGAGTATCCAAACGACATGTGTAATCAAAATTATCTGCAGATTTCACAAAGCAGAGCCAGGAAAGTTGTGCTTATCTGGGGAGCCAGGTCCAAAGGTCATTCCCTACCCTCTTCCTCCCGCGCATTGGAATTTGACCCCCCACCGTGACACCTAGACCAGCCCTCCTAACGCAGCTGGTTATGGTGAATGGGCTGTATCCACGGGTGGTACGCGCACCTCTTAGGGGCACAAAAATCATTAAGGAATTAATTTTAAAAACTAATTGAACCCCAAATTTCATTTTTACTGCGTTATGTTTCTCGGGTCCTAAACATTAACTGTGCCGAATTTGGTCCCGGTGGGTGAAACAGTCTATAATTCTACAGCGGACAAACAAACAGACGAGCTCATATATATATGTATATATATATATATATATATAATATATATATATATATATATATATATATATATATATATATATATATATATATATATTTACATATATTTATATACATATATATATATATATATATTTATACATATATTTATATATATATATATATATATATATATATATATATATATATATATATATATATATATATTAAATAGAATAGAATAGAATATGATTTACTTTATTTTTGAATAAAAGTGTATGCATGATAGTGATATTGTTTGGAATTTCAGATTTTTCTTTTTTAATCAATATCTGATTAATTTTGCATATTTTTTTTAAAAAGTGAAAAATATAAAATCTAGATGACATTATTTTTAAAATTTGTTATACTTCCAATGAAATACCGCACAGAAAGTATTCATAAAAAACATACTAATGCTGGGATAAACATATTCTTAAAAAAATACTGTCATTACTCTCTGTATAACTAAGCTCCCGAAAACAGTTTGAAGTTTAATGCTGGAAAAAAGGTTGAAAAGTATCCCCTACAAAAAACAAATTTAATCGCCTCACCTTTTTTTTAGCAACAGTAACGTTTTTCCTTTTTTTGTCACTGGTACTATCGAGCGATATATAGCACAAAAACTCTGATAATAGGCCTTTTATCTATATTACTTCCTAGAACGGCGTAGAGTATTAATAGATTTTCCCCCTCATAATAGGGTAACTGTTTTCAGCAGGAAATATGGAGTAGATATAGTGGATATTTTTTAACGAAATCAGTAAAATTATTCAGAGGCAGAGCAGCTGGTGCTATTTAAGTTTTAGTTTCGGTTTGCGTTTATGAATGCATTGAACTTCAGTAGAAAGGCTTGGCAGTATAATTTTGTATAGTGTATAAATTAAAGGATTAAATTAAAAATATAAACAAATATACTCTGGCTGCTAAATAATTATGGAATTAAACTATGGGGTAGAAGAACGGAAATTGAAGGAAGCAGGGCCCTATTCAGAAAATTCTTGACTATAGGCACAACTCGGTATGGGGGCCCCCTAACACTGATGTGGGCGCAAAATTTCCAAAATTGACACGCACAAAAAAAAATAATCATTAATTATTATGAAAGAACTATTTTACCAAGAATTTGCTATTTGAAGCGTAGAAGCCTAGAACATTAATTATCAAATAACGAAAAGCAATACAACATTTTAACTTCATCATTAAAATACCAATACAATGCAACCAGAAAAACTTGTTAATCCCTTATATACACTATAACATATGATGAACTATGCATATAACTATACATATGTTGAACCAATCAATCAAATTGGAAAAGATATATATAAAAGAAACTGCTATTAAAAAAGGTAAAATAAAAAAAATGAATTGGGAATTTTTCTTTTTTTTATTTTAAAATAAAAATTTTGGGGGCCCCCCAACATTCGGGGGCTCCTAGGCCCGGGCTACGTGGTCTACAGGAAAATCAGGGCTTGGAAGGTATCTCTTATGGGCTATCATCTCGATCAAAATTCTTTCGCAAACTTGGCGAGTTTGCATCATTTATCACGCATGCATTTAACGCAATTTCAGATGGCACAACCAAAAATAGTTTTATTACCCTAACAAAAATACCTGGTAATGCAATGCTTATTAAATAATTTGTAATCAATTTAAACAGCTGCATTTTTTATATAAATATATAACTTATGCAGTTTTCACGTGATTTAATTATTATAGATATATACTTATCTTTTCTGAAACTAGACAATAACTGAAGAATAAATACATTTTTTGCTCCCGGAAACAGAATTGGCGAGACTTTCAGTGCAAAACATTAGACGAAGTGTGTCAAAGTATAATTTGCTTAAACTCGTCAACTCAACATGAAGGTCGACTGAGAATTACGAACGGGGCAGCTTCAGGCACAGATTCCGTCTCCGAAAGAGAAAAATCCTGCATTCAGATACTTGTCGCAAGAGAAAATCATTAAAATGACACCTGACAGCTGGAAATTAATACGAGTGGACCGTTAAGTAAACACCAGATAAGTTTGTAGAGGGGAAAAAGAGCATCTGAGAAGGTATGGGTTCCACCGAAACGGCCTAGAATAAAGTAGGAGTATAATTTATCTTGAGAGTAGAAATTTGATGCTGTATTTAACGGAAACTTTTTAGATAAATAAACTTTTATAAAAATGCTCTGATTGTATATACAGATATGAACAGGTTCGATGATTCGAAGATGAAAGACGGAGAATATTTTATAAATAAAAATGGTTATGTTCGATAGGACTTTAAAAATAAATTTCTAATCTATAAATATAAAATTGTTCCATGACTGACTGACTGACATATAACGCACAGACCAAAGCTCTGGACCTAAAGGGCTGAAATGTTGCATGGTGATTCTTCTTATAGTGTAGGGGTCCACTAAGAAAGATATTTGAAAAATTCTTCTTAGATTTTTTTAAAATTGAATTTTTAAGCTTTTTTGTATCTTTTTTTAAGTTTGCATTTAAAATAATATTCCGAGGGTTGTAAAATTTATATCACGAGGAAGATCATAAAAATTTCTTTAAAATGAAATCTTTGTCGATTCTTTACCTCCAATTTCTGATTTTTGTGCATTGTTAAAGATTCATTTTTAAAATTTAATTTATTAAATGCTGATCAACTGCTGGTTTCTTTTGTTTTTGTGATACTTTAAACTAATTTTGCGTCACGTGCATAAGAACGAAATAGACAAAAATATATATTTATTTTTCTTGCTAATGCGGCAGACGATTGGACATCATCCAAAAAAATATTCAAATACATTAAAAGATATGTTCCTCTCAGTATACTATATTAACTGAACTATATTGTTTTGTATGTTCTATTAGATTTAATTTGAATATTTTCTTCTACATTAGTTTGTCTATAAAAATATCCGCTACGATTTTTTTATAAATATATATTTTTTTTATAGATAAATTGCATACATTGATCGTTGTATTTATTATATATATGTATATGTATGTATATATGTGTATATATGTATATATATATGTGTGTGTGTATAAATACATATATATATGTACTGCATCAATTGCATACATTGACCGCTGTATTTAATTTGAATGTGCTCCGTAGCAATGCACGGGTATTCAGCTGGTAAAGGACATTTTAATATAAAATTAATGGCATGTAATTGGTTGTAACAAGGAAACAGATACCAAAAAAACTTTTTTTCTGTCATATCAATATGATTTAAAAGTGTAAACAAAGTTAAAACTATTGTTTGAAGTAAGGAAAACAAACTCACTTTTGTTTTGTGGTTGAATCTTGTTTTAACATAGGATTACGTTCCTTAATAACTGCCTTCCGGGAAGAAAAAACTTCAGAGTCCGTCCTCCGTAGCGAGTTATAATTTCGACAGCGCGCCAAACCCAGTAGCAGTAAACAGTTAAGGTGACTGCATACGTTTGGAGCCAATTTTTTTAAAAAATTGTTTTCTTTTTAAGGATTTTTTGGTCTTTTATTGTAAAATAGCATTTAAAAATAAAAATTTTTAAAAAAGCTGTAACAGCATACTTTTTTATAAATTGGTCAATTTGAAGTCATTTTTAATGAAATTTAGCTAAAACGCCTATCACTCTGCACAAAATTCTAAAGCTACTATTTTAATTTACTTCTCACACATGATACATATAACAGTTATCTTCAAAATGACCCACAATCTAAGAGAAATTTTAAAATGCAAAAATAATACAGACAATTTTATGTTCCAATATGAAAATTTTCCCCAATTCATCAATCCTTTCCTTATAAAAACAGCCTCAAACAAAAAACTATTTATTATACATACATATTGTACATATCATATTGTGCGTCATTTCATTAACAATAGCATCTAAAACATTTCCTGAAAATTTTATCAAATTGTATGCATTATTATGTGAAATATCATGATAACGGTAGAGATTTGTGCTAAAAAACATAATTCTGAGAAAAAAGCATTTAAAGTTGTTTGTCACTTCAATTTTGTATTAGACGATGCTTTTTAAAATAGCTATAATTCTGCTTCTAATTGATGTAGAAGGAAAATTAAAACGGTTTTGAAAAGAGAAAAGATTGAATTACACAATTCATACAAAAAATAAAATTGATCACAATAGTCTAAAAATGGCATTTTCAACCTAGGCAGTCACCTTTAACAGAAAAAAACCAAATTGCGTCAAAAAAGATGTAAGCAACGATGAGTAGTCCTACGTTAATAACCGCGGCAGTTTCGTTAGAAGAGAATACCTGAAATATTTTTTTGTTGTTTATGTTGTTTATGTCCCTACAAGGAACCCAGTCCAGAATACATACGGAGAGAGAGTAGACAATATACAGAAACAAATACAGACAGAGATGGTATACTTTTACACAGATGATGCTCCCGGGGATGGACGGTGGTATTTTCAAGGCTTCCCTTTCAAAATGAATGGGGTTCGTATTTCAGGATGAAGACTGACTTTACCCCGAGTGGCATCCAAGTCTTAGGGCCTATTCACATAGAATTTTATCAGCGTTAAAGATTCCGCCGCTGATTGGTTAAATGGATCAATGATAGATTTAAATTTTTTACACTGACGGATTCTATGTGAACAAGCCCTTACTCCGGTATTGAGCCGAAGACCTCGGCATGGAGGACGAAGACGTTATCCACCATGCCAAGTGGGCGTGTGAACGAATCCTGATCCTAAGAAATTCTCTAGTCAGTATTTTTTTCTGCTGTTGGATATGCTTATCTAAAAATTTAATAATAATTAAGCACGTCTTCAATTATGAATAATGGAAGTAAGAAACATTTTTTTACGAAAGAGAGAATGCTGATATCTGAGCGGGAAAGGTATCTACAGAGGCTAATGATTACAAATTTCCAAATAGTCTCACTTGGCGTCAAGGTCGAGGGGATAATGCGAGAAAAGCAGCATCAGGTCCTTGACCGTATTAGGGATAATATTCATTTTCCCCAGTATTTATAGTGTTAGCATTAATATGATGCTAAGACTACTAGTATTGAGGGAAATGTTGGGGGAAATTCCACGAACAATTAGTTTCAAAGGAGTTTCATGGCTTTGCCTTATGTTCAGAGGCCAACAAAGAACTGTGCATAAACAGGCCTTTATGTTTGTTATTTTTTTTAACTACAGGAGTCAAATTTTTGAGGCGAACAACTACAATGTTCTGCTTTCGGTTCGTTAATTGCTTAACAACATCTCAACTTTGGAATTTTTGAGGTTAACGATGTTGGCTTAGAGAATTTCCGATTGCTCGTTTTCTTTCGCAGTATGAGTTTTTTCTGAAGAAAAAAGTAAAATGCTACTTCCCTTATATGTACAGAAATCGATTTGCCTATTTTGGTATAGCCAAAATTATACTGTTAAGAATTCCTTTCCATGAATTTATCAGTCGAGAAAGTTTATTTAAGGGGGTCCTGGACACATTTAAAATTTTTTTTTATTTATTGAGTTTAAATTTTGAATTTTTTTGTGATAGTCAACCATATAATTTGTAAACAAAATCACTTCATAAAACTTCTCAAAATGCTTTTAAAAAAATTTTAAATTTTAAAAAAATGTGGGGTAACTTAAAATTGTTATAACTCAAAATATTATTTGTCGAATTTCAATTCTTTTTCATTTAATTAAACAGAAATATATGTTTTAATTTTGATTCAGCATTTTTTTAATATTAATTTTTAAAAAAAATTTAAAATATTTATATTAAAAATTACAAAATAAAAGATCTAACATATTTTTAAAAAATCATATTTTCAAAAGTAAATATTTTTTTCAAATTTGCTGAATCTAAATTAAAGTAAAATAGTTGAAAAAGACATGTTCCAAGTTTCAACTACTTATCTTTAGTGATTCTTGACTTATAATAATTTAAAGACGAGAAATGGGGGGAAAAAAAACCATCATTCAGTAAAACGTACTTACAGGTTTAAAGAACGCTTGGCTACTATTAGAATGTTGCAAAAAAAATTATTTCTCCTGTTCTAATTGAGATAGAAACATGATTTAATCGTCATTTTAAGCGTAAAAGAACACAAAAATTTTTAATGCAATAATTTTTTTTTCGAAAATTTGAACAATTTTGTGTCTTGGACCCCCAGAAAGATTTATGGGTATTCTCCGTCATTAATAAATCGTTAATAGTATGCTAAATCCTGTAATTCTTTTTTACCTTCAAAAATATTTCGTGGTCATATACTTTTTACTATTGCACATGATACATATACTTTTAGATGTATCATGTGCAATAAATATATACAATATACAGAATAGCACATATAGATGAAAAGGCCCCTAAAGTTTTTACGTAAATAGAATATCATTGTCGTAAGATAACATATTTCGAAGTACTCGGAAAGAATAATAAATTGGTGAAAGTAGGTAACCAACTGTCTATAGACTCTTGCCTAATGTGAATGGAGACCTCAGTGAAGCCTTCGAGCAACTGCCATCTCTGATATTGATATCAAATTAAGCTGACAGATTTATCGATATCTTCGTCCCTTGAGAATAAGGTCAGTAAGACTGCGTCCAAGTAGTCATGTGATGAATTCGGTTTTCTATCTGATGTTTGATAGCTGGGTAATGAACAATTAAATATTGATAATTGGTGGAATGTATCCGAATCATAATTATTTTTGAATGCAACAGATTTATTTTAATTTTTTACACTCAAACGTTGAGGTGTTTCGATAAATTGTGCTTAGTATTCTGAAAATAATTTATTTCGCACCCTGTTTCTCATTACTTTATTAAAAAATGTATAAAAGTAATATATTTTAAATTCTGCGTTTTGCATAATAATGTTGTCGAAAGTTTATAAATGTTGCATTTTTGGGCAAATTTTAGTTTTTATTAATATGAAACATTTAAGTACATTTTTGGATATCATTTGCAAAGTAATCTAGCTGATAGATAAGGCAAAATTATGATATATAGTAAAATATAGGCTATTTATGCACACCATATAAAATTATTAATATAACCATAGAATATTTTTGTAACCCCTTCATGAATTTTTTAAGCATGTCTTTACCTCTTTAAATAACTTTTTTATAGTCTAACATTTTTTTCTAAAAAAGTATCTACGGGATTTTTTAAAAATACAGATCCAAAAATTCTGGTAAAAATATATCTTTTAACAAATTTTCCTTACAAATCAAAAATCATAAATCCAAACGCTGAACAATCACACCGCGTAGCAAATTATCACCTCCAATGTTCACACAACAACAAGTTTATTACAAGACGATTTGAACACTTGACATTGCTTGATTATACACATACATATGACACGTAACACCCACCAAAAAACATATATAACGCCACGAACGAAATTCTCTAAAGCCAATTTAAATGGCTACTACCCTTCTTAAACAACTTCCGAGGCAGGCTCCACAAGACCTCCTCGCTTCCCCACTGCCTACGCAGGACTCCCTCTTTCTCTACCCTTCTTTGCACTTTGAACTCTATGTGCAGGCGCGTCAGCTGATCTGCTAAAAAAAAACGCCTTACGCAATACGAATGGCGTCGCCTGACATCACATCCCCCATCCAAGATTGAAGATAGGGTTTTACTTCTATCTACAATATGAAATTTAATTCAGGTGACGTCAAAAAATTTTCCTCTCACCCTTAAATGATTAAACAGTGAAGAAAAGAAAAAAAAATATATCAGCTACATAAAATACTTAAGACTCCTTAAGTCTATTAGCTCGAACTTCTAACCTTCGATCCTGCTCTTACTCTAAAAAATACAAGAATAACATTACAGACTAATACAATTACAATACCAAAATATAATATACAATTGTAATAGCAAGAAAATCAAATCAAATGTAATACTGTTAGTAAAATGAACACTAAAAGTTTTTGAGTCCTTGTTTTTCAGTCTGCTTACACTGCTGGATCAACCGTCTCTAATCTCGATAATGCATCCGCATTATTCAGCTTGGCTCCCGGGCAATGAGTAATAGAAATGTTGTACTTCTGTAAAGCAAGGGCCCATCTTTGCAATTTAGACGATTGTGGGGCATTCTTCGTGATAAAAGTCAATGGATTATGGTCTGTTATCAGTTCCACGGGTGATCCGAAGATCCATGTCTCGAATTTCTTCAGACTCCAAATAACAGCATACGCCTCTCTTTCAATAGTTGGCCAAGCCTGCTGTGATTTGGTCAGTTTCTGGCTCGCATAACTGATTGGATGTAATGCTCCTTCTCTTTTCTGAGATAGACACGCCCCGATGCCTGTTGAAGATGCATCACAATGTATAACAAAAGATTGTCCAATAACTGGGGTACTCAAACTAGGTGCCTCAACAAGACACTTTTTTAATTTTTGGAACGCTTCGTCGTGTTCGTCTGTCCACATCATCTCTTCTGGTGCTTTCTTTTTCGTCAGTTCGGTTAGACAATACGCTGTCTCTGCATAACGAGGAACGTAATCACGATAATAATTACATAGTCCCAAAAAGGTTTTTAACTGCCTTTTTGTATGAGGTCTGGCCAATTTTTGAATGGCTCCCACTTTCTCTGGATCGGTCTGGTGACTGCCGGATCCAATGATGTGTCCAAGATATTTTATGTGAGATTTCGCAAAAGAGCATTTCTTCAGATTCACTGAAAAGTTCAGTTCTGCCAATTTATTAAATATGTCGTCGAGATGTCCTAAATGTTCCTCAAAGTTCGATGAATAAACTGCTATATCATCAATATATGCTCGCGAAAAATCTCTGTACTTAGAAAGTGCCTGGTTCATCACTCGTTGAAATGTGGCTGCGGCATTACGCAAACCAAATGGCATGACTTTGAATCTATATTGCGCTCTATGTGTTTTAAAACATACTAAATCTTGACTTTCCCTTTCCAAAGGTATTGCCCAATACCCCTTGAGCAAATCAATTGTAGAAATCACATTTGCTCTGCCAATGCAAAACAATAGTTCTGTTTGATTTTCCATCGGAAAATCATCTGGTTTCGTTACCGTATTTAACTCTCTAAAATCGACACATAGACGGAGAGCTCCATCTTTTTTCATAACGCACACTACTGGATACGATATTTCTGCATCACACTCTTCTATAAGTCCTAATGATAAAAGTTCGTCAACTTGTTTATCTACCTGAGACTTTAATGCTTCTGGAATTCTATATATATAAGGCTTCTTTCTTTCTGTTTCAATTAGTCGTATCTTGTGTTCTCCTACTTTTGCAATTTGTACTTTATTTAAAAATAATGCTCTATACTTCTTCAACAAATTCTCGATTTTTTTCCTTTGAATTTTATCTAAATGGCTTAAATTCACCTCATCTACACTAAAGAAGTTTGCTTCATCCTTTCTACTAGGCGTGGGATGGACTTCCCCTAATTCCTGTTCATTTTCAAATATAACCCCCACAGCTTGTACTCTAGATATAA
Organism: Dolomedes plantarius; assembly: GCA_907164885.2. Lineage (NCBI taxonomy): Eukaryota > Metazoa > Arthropoda > Arachnida > Araneae > Dolomedidae > Dolomedes > Dolomedes plantarius. The sequence goes on from OU015495.1 coordinate 11,150,639, forward strand.
ATTTCCTAATTTTATTAACGTGAACTGTTTTAATGTTCCCATTTGCCAATTTAACTTTGTATGAGTCGGTACTACAGCGAGCTACTATTTCTGCGGGTCCCGTCCATCTAGCATATAATTTATTATTTGAATCTGGAATCAAAAGATATACTTGATCCCCTGTTCGGAACTCTTTATACACTGCCCGTCGGTTGGCATATTTTTTGTACGCGCCTTGTTTAACCTCAGCAACTATTGATGCCTCCTCCGCGGCTTTTTCTAAATGTATTTTTAGCTCCTGCAGATACTCAATTGCGTTCTTACCAATATTAATAGGAAGGGGAATTTCGCCTGCCCACGAAGATTTCAATACCGCCAGTGGTCCTCTGGCTTCTCTCCCATATAGTAATTTAAACGGTGACACGCCGGTAGTGGAATTTGGGATCTCTCTATATGCAAATAACATATATGGAATATGTTTATCCCAATTTTTAGGGTCGCTTCGTATGATATGGTGTAACATGCGCTTTAAAACCTGATTATACCGTTCCACTAACCCTGAACTTTGTGGATGTCCCGGTGTTGCAAATCTAGGAGTGGCGCCTAACCTTGCATGAAACTCTTGAGTTAATTTTGATATAAAGTTAGTACCTTGGTGGCTTGCGATAACCCTAGGTATCCCCGTTCTCATAAATATTTCTAGCAATGCGTCGCATGTTGCTTTAGCTGTAATCGTTCTCAATGGAACCGCCTCCGGCCACCTAGAATGTTGATCAACCAAACATAGCACATATTTGTGCCTTCGCGCTGATGGAGTTTCTATAGGACCAATTAAATCAACTGTTACTTGCTCAAACGGAAATTGTGGTCTTTGAAGTGGAGTTATAGGTATTCGATCACTTGCCCTCTCCCTACTCCGTAACTGGCACGCTTCACAAGATCTACAATACTCTTCAATATCGCGCGACATATTCGGCCAAAAAAATGAGTACCGGATCCTCTCTTTTGTCTTTTTCATTCCTAAATGATTAGCAAAAATTGACTCATGTGCTAATTTTAGAATTTGCCCTCTCCTGATCTTTGGAACTACTAGCTGACAAACATTTTCCCCCGAAACCTTTTCTTTATGATATACTAAAGAATCCATTACAAAATACCCATTTTTGTTTTGCTCTGCATCTTTAAAAGCTTCGCGTAATGTATCACACTTTCTTTGCTCTTTCTTGAAAATACTAGCATCCGACAATTGACCTACATTCGTTTCCCTTTCTGCCTCAGGTTCACTTTGAACGCAGCTAACTATCAATTTCTCCTCTCCGCTGTGTACCGTATTTTGTATAAACAACCCCTCACATTTCGCGTCTTCCCTTCCTAACTCAAGATTTCCTCCCCCCGATGTTTCCGTGTGACCAACTTCTTGTTTACCATTCTGTTGCGCAGTTAAATCCATGTGGATACCCCTTGTCGCTCCCCCTTCTTTCTCTAACGCTGACTGAAGCACTTCATAAATCACTGGGGTGATTATACAAGGAACTACAAGTCTATCCGTGATTGAAAATAAGACGTCAACATGACCATGTGAAAAATTGGGAGTATTAAATTTTAATGATATCGGCAACGTTTTTAAATCCGCTACAACTTTGTCTCCAAATGCAGATATCAACTGAATTTTAGAACTGTCCTCATTTTGAAAATTTTGCGGTATCTGGTTCGAATTAATTATCGGCATTTCTGCCGCACTATCCACTAATGCTTTAATTTGCTTCCCCCCTAACCAGATGCATACGTACTGCAATGGTTGAGTATCGAATGCATTACTATCGAAATACGCGGTTTTAACTTTTGCAATTAGTTTATCAACCTGATTGCTTTTCCCTGTCGCCGAATCTTTTTTCGTTTGATTTTGCGCAGCTCCCGTTTTACTCTTTTCTCTATTATTGGGACAAAATCGCAAATGAACTACGCGTTTACAAAGTTTGCATTCTTTTGAATTTGTATTTCTTTCATTATAGTTACTTCTCATATGAGGGGGTAGGTATTTCCCGCTACCTTGATTCCCAAATCCTGTTTCATTCTGATTACAAAATTTCGTTGGTTTGTCATATAATTCCGAAAAGGATCTACCCTTAGAGGTAAACCAATTGTCACAAAGTTCGGCAATTTCCCTCGGTTTTTGCCACGTATTTATCTGCTTAATCCTAATATAACTTCGCGTTTCAGAGTCTAATGTACTCAATAATCTATCACTAACAATCAACTGGTTCAGCGTTTCAATGTCTGTTACCTTCCTCAGTTCGCAATAAAAATCCCAATTTGCCCTTAATCTACTTGCAAATTGTATATGGTTCTCATTTCTCGCTCTTTTCGCCGACAAGAAATGATTTAAACACGCTTCCGGTGTCGGTTGAAATTCTTTTAAGATTATAGCTTTCACTTTCTGATAATCTTTCATATCTTCCGCGTTTACATAAACTAATAAATGCGACGCTCGTTCCCCCAACAAATTAAATAATATCTCAACCTTCATGTCTTCCGCGACCTTTTTCATTTCGAATGCTTTTTCGAGAGACGAAAAAAATAAATTCCACGACTCTGGTTTAGTCGGCACCGCAAGAGTTAAAGTCTTAACACTCTTTATTAGCGCCTCTAACGAATTAGAATTCCCGCTAAGTCCATCCCCGCCTGTATTCAAACTCCTACCTTCAGCTTGAATTCTAGATATCTCTAACTGTGCTTTAGCTACTTCTAATTTTGTTTTTTCCAGTTGGAGCAACGTATCTTGCTCTTCTTTAAATCGTTCCCTTTGAATTTTAAGTAACTCCGCGTCTTTTCTCTCTTTTTCTATTCGTTCTCGTTCCCTTTCAATTTCAACTAATTCTGAGTCTCTTTTCTCTTTTTCTATGCGTTCATTAACTGTCGATATCAGAAATTGTTTTACAAATTCGAAATCTTCCTCGTATGGCTTACTAGCTTCTATAAGAGTTTTTAAATCTACTATTCTGTGGTGTTCCTCCACATTCTGTCCTAGTTCTTTGGCAACCAAAACCAAATCTTCTTTCTTTAAACCCTTTATGTTAAACATATTTTATTTATTTTAAAATCCTCACTCTCTACAATTTATATACTGGTCATATTTTAATAACACTCTTTACTAAAATATATTTCAACTCATCAATCACTAAATATTTTCTTTCTACTCTAACATCAACACATATCAGAAATATTTTTCATCTTCTTAATTACTAATTTAATCATTCACAAGTTTCACTAAAGAACAAAAGGCTTCCTACCTTTTTAATGCTCTGGTTCTCGAAAGAGAGCGTGTCATAAATCCAAACGCTGAACAATCACACCGCGTAGCAAATTATCACCTCCAATGTTCACACAACAACAAGTTTATTACAAGACGATTTGAACACTTGACATTGCTTGATTATACACATACATATGACACGTAACACCCACCAAAAAACATATATAACGCCACGAACGAAATTCTCTAAAGCCAATTTAAATGGCTACTACCCTTCTTAAACAACTTCCGAGGCAGGCTCCACAAGACCTCCTCGCTTCCCCACTGCCTACGCAGGACTCCCTCTTTCTCTACCCTTCTTTGCACTTTGAACTCTATGTGCAGGCGCGTCAGCTGATCTGCTAAAAAAAAACGCCTTACGCAATACGAATGGCGTCGCCTGACATCACAATCATGTTACCATATAATTGGGGGCCCGGGCCCTCCTAGGATTAGTGCATCGGGATTCGGTACTAATAATATTGGGCCACATGCCCTCATGTACGGTGGGAATGGCCGAGTGAAATCTGTGCTTGTGTGTGTGTGGGGGGGGGGGGATCCCTCCGTGGGATTTGTGATTGGGAGGAGTTACAAGACTACTTGTAACTCCTCCCAACCTCAATACTAAAGATGCAAGGTCTAAATTGTGGTAGAAATGTTTTCACCGATAAGGATTGAAACCAAGAAGGCTTCATTTGCTATGCAGGGCCCTGTCTGGTGCATTGATGCATTGGACTGCATACTGTCACATTTTAAGTGGCAAGTGGTATTTATGACTCATATGTCTTGCTAAAGGGCTGCTAAATGTTACGACATCCATCTGACGAAGTTTAAAACTGCCATTTTAAATTATTTACATAACTTACATTGAGACAATATTATCTTATTATTGCAAGTCAAATGTAAATACCAAGAGACTAAAATACTTGACTGCTACGATAAGTAAATTAAATGAGTTTCTTGGCATTTAATACTTTCATTCTTATCAAAATGTTTCAATCGCACCACTAGAAGAACCTACTAAGTTGTTACTGTGACAACGTTAGCTTTAAGAAAAGGATTTGTATTCCATTCAAAATCTGTTAACTTGGAGTAGTGCGTAGCTCAGAGAACATTCCTAGTTGAGCATCTGCATTTTATTAACACTATGGAAAGCATTTTTCCTGAATAAACATAAATTGTTCTTGATTTGTACGGATTGGGGGATATATTACTGTTTGATCCCCCTTTTTTTCCCCTTTGGATTATTGACTGTATTGCGACGCACCATAGTCGAATGGCTCAAGTTCTGCATTCGGTCCATAGCCTGTGGTTTCCACGGATGGCCTGGGTTTTTATAGCCGTTTTCACTCAACCCGTTCGAATTATCCCTTGAGTAGCAAAAGTTGGCCGCAGTGTTCTCAATTAACCAACCAACCATCCACCCTTAATTGAAATCCTTGATTGAAAATGATGTGGTGCTAGCATTTTCGTGGTAACGAAACGATTTTTTTAATTTCCAAACAGATCTCAGAGGTGTGGTAACTCCATTTTACCATGACAGAAACGACGCAGAGACTTTATGGTGAGGAGTTCACATCTTCTATTTTTTATATTTATTTTTTCTTGCAGTATTACGAACCTTAGAGTTTAACTCTGGGTATTTCAAAAATAAGTTATGTAAATTCACGTTCTTTACTGCTTATTGAGATAAAAAGTACAAGTAGTCTTTGACCTAGATTTCGTCCTAGTTAAAGGGTCCTGACCAGGGAATAATCGATGAGTACGCTAGAGGGAAAGGAATTTCAAATGTGGAATTTCTCTAAATTTTTACTGGTGACTCAGAAAGTTCTATCATCTAGCCCACTTAGGAAAGTACCATTGTCTACCACGAATTTTGGTACAAAACTGAGAGCGCAAGAAAAAGTCAAAAGAGAATAGAGAGTATAGAGAAAGTTTCTTTGTCGGAGGTGGAGCTGGATATAATAGGGAACACCCAAGTGTTTCTGAAATTATCTTACGCAGCTACTCATGTTTTTGTGCTACCTTGTATTAAGTATTATACATTTTATTTTATCTGTAATAATTATAATAATAGTAAAACCTTGACATCATGTGATATAATTTTTCAAATGAAATTTAAAAAATACTGCATGATTCTAATAATCTAAAATCGCTCGACAAATTGACCTTTGGACTAACTATCCATTCATAGACGTTTGAAAAACTGCTACCATTATGCTCTAATTTATTAGCATGTTGCATCTTCAAACTCATTATTCATATTGATATTTTCAATAAGTCGTGCTTACTCTAATATAAACTTCTCTAGAAAACTAGGTGACCGCGAGCGTTGCCGAAAGCGATATAAAATTTCTGAAATAGTACCTATAGCTGTAATATTTTTCACTTGATAATGGAATCGCGGAAATGCGGGTGAAAATGTACGTAATGCATTCTAACTTTACTTAATATTGCAGGGTACATTTTTAAAATTTATTCTCAGTTATTCTTTGGCAAATGGATCATGAAATGCCCGAGAGCTACCATGAAGTTGAGAATAATAAGTTGTTTGTTCTGTCATTAGCACATCTTGTAGTAGAAACAGAAAGGTATATTTTTTTGCTGCATACGGTTGAGGTTATAGGATATGGTAGTTTAGAGAACAGAAGCCTTCAAATGAGGTAATTTTAAGATAATTGTTTTTATACCTTCAAGCACTTCGAAAATACATCCATGCACTTAATTCTCAATTTTATTTTTATGTTCTGTATTGTGAACGAAAATGATTTAAGTCCTGTGTTGTGTATAAAGGTATGATAGTTACATTAGTGTAATCTATCGAAAATTTAAATCATTCGGATATTTTTCACAGAGGTTATTTTTCCTTGGGTGTGGGAGAGGAGTGGTTGGCCTAGTCTTATATCCAATGACATTAGTTTCTTTCATTACTTAAGCTATTTAAAGTTTTAGGAATAAAAAAAATGGAATAAAAAATCTTATAGTCTGCTCTATTGCTTAGGAACTCGTTTCGGTTACTCATATTACCAAAATAAGTTATACGGATATGCTATCATTGAATAAACTGATAGAATTATTAATTAATTATATTCTACACACTCAGTAACGACAGTAGCAAGGTACATAGTTTATATAAATTGTTGCAGAAATTTTGTAATTACTAATAATACAGTTTACATTTTGAATTGTGCAAGCATGCAATATAATCGAATATTGTTTTAATGATATACCTATTGATATTCATGAATATTACATATCTATCGACTTTAATGAAGGCATTAATCTGAAAAGGTAAGCAGGGCATATTTGATAGCTCTGGAAGTGGAGTGACCAGTGTTTCTGAATTCAAATAAGTCCTGAAGTGCAAAATAAGGTTTTAATATTCGAAATGCAAACCGGAGAGTACAGGAGGGGGCCTGTCAAGATAATGCCCAGGTATTTATGCAAATTGTCGAATGTAGGGACTATTGGATAGTGTTATGCATGAGTTACGGCACAATGCACTAACTCCTAAAACTGATACTACTTTACAAAACTTGTCAAGTTGTATTAAACTAAACAATAAATTACGTGGAATCTCGTGGAAGATCATACATGCACGCCTTCCTTTATATTGGTACTGGTTTTTTTTATACTGTAATGCTGTTACGCGGCCAAATAAAATGTTTAATGATTTATTAGAATTCTAATTACATGGATTACATATAATAATAGAGTATAAATATTCTGATATAGTTTAAAATGCCTCGTGAAACGGCTGATGATTGTAAAGTTATCTAAAATGGATATAACAGTTATCCCGAGGGATTGGATATTGTACAAGATGGAATTTGTGCAATTTGTGCGATTCGATTATTATGAATGGCTGCTGTAAGGCCGTTTATATAAAACTAGCTGAAAACCCACACTTCGCTACGGGGTACATTCAAATTAAATACAACGGTCAATGTATGCAATTGATGCCAAAGAAAATAAATATATATATTTATAATAAATGCGACGATCAATGTATACAATTGATATATATATATATATATATATATATATATATATATATATATATATATATATATATATATATATATATATATATATATATATATATATATATAAATCGTAAGGCATATTTATTTTTTTCTGATAATATCCAATCGTCTGCTGCATTTGAAATTAAAAGAATATTTTTTTTTGTCTATTTAGTTGTTATGCACGTGACGATAATTTATTTAAAATACCAGAAAAAGAAATCACGTGATCAGTATTTAATAAATTAAATTCTAAACATTAATCTTTAAAAATTCACCAAAAATCAGAAAATTGAGGTAAAGGTTCGAAAAAGATTTCATTTTAAAGGAATATTTATGATCTTTCTTGCGATATAAATTTTACAACCCTCAAATTATTATTTTAAATGCAAACTTAAAAAAAGTTACAAAAAGAGATTAAAAATTTAATTTAAAAAATCTAAGAAGAATTTTTCAAAATTTTTTTCTTAGAGCACCCCTACACCATAGAAGAATTGCCATGCAAAATTTCAGCCCCTTAGGTCCAGCAGTTTGGTCTGTGCGTTGTATGTCAGTGAGTCAGTTACGGAACTGTTTTATATATATAGATGACAATCATTTGCGATGCAGGGGAAAAATAACTGGGTAATTTTCCAGTTTGAAAATTCTAAGTTTTGTAGTTCGACACACAGATCGAGGCGGTTCGAAGTTCCAAAAATTGCAAATATTCTAAATTTTGGGGCATTTGAACCTGAATCAAAATGCAACAGAGAAGTTTTTTCAACACGGAGTACGATTGCGATGGTAATTATAATGAAGTTAATTCAGATATAAAACATGTTGAAACTTGTTATTTGGAGTTACACTCCACAAAAATTATGCTGAAACAATAAAAGAAATCCTAAAACCTCTGATGTCGAGGAATCAAATTTGTTTTTAGACGCACAGGACTGTATACAGTTACATAATTTAAAAAATCTATATGTTTACGTCAACTGTTTTTTAATGTTGCCAGTCGAAAGATTCAAGGAGTACAGTGAGTAAAAAAGTCAAATCGCCTTTATTTATTCTGACACGGACTCAACAGTCACACTATAAATTTGCCAAATAATAGAGATAACAAATTGGAATTAACCTCTAAGATAAACTATATATATAGTTTATATATATATATATATATATATATATATATAACATTTCATGATTTAGAGCATTTTTTTGGGATGGAGAGGCGGTTGGTTTGGAGCGCTAAGGTCAAATGTTTGCTACACGAGGGGTAATTTGACCGGGACCTATGGTTTAAAGGCGATTCCTAACTGCTACAAACATACATGCCAACAGTGGGACTCGAACCCACAGGATCTGAACCAAACGCCAGCACCCTAGCCTTTCGGCCATCACCTGGCAATAAGAAGTCAGGAATGTTTGTGCGTTTATGTGTGTTGGGGTGGGGATTTATGACTGGATACATTAAGAGCATTGGGAATAATATCAAAATCACTAATCTGTAGAAAGCTTTTAAAGAAAAGGGAAGGAAGTTGACTCTACCTGTAATTCTAATACTTCAAAACGTTTTACTTTTTAAGAAAGTATTTTTTAATATTTTATGTGACTTTTTCAGTCATACTTTGATTATATAATTTATAATTCCTTCTAATTTAAATAGTACTTTAATAATTTCTAATTTAAATAGTACTTGAAGTATTTAAATAGCTCATGAATAAAAAATATATCAATGAACTTCTTTTGAGGTGTATAATATATAAGACTTAAATCTGATGCTTCTTGCTTTTTCCAACCTTCATCCAATTTCATCTACATAAACCTCATTTACTGCATTTGACACTCCTGACCACAGCAGTCCTTAAGAAAATACCCTTCGATTTACAACTACAAATGCTTCAATAGTTTGTTATGTTCATAATGCTAACCCGTAAAATCGTGGTTGAAACTGGTAAGCGAGCCGTAGCGAGCCATTTTGATGATTGCATGATCCCTTCTTCTTTCAGCTCATTAGTCTCGGTCAATGGATCGGAAAGTGGCTAATGGCGACCTTGAATTATAGATCTTAGCATCAGCCTCGCCATTAGCACGTCGTACGGCGGCAATCAAGTGGAATTGATTTTTGCTCTAGCTATTAAGAGATGAGGAATGACGGATAAGTGAACTCGTATGTCTACCAAAAAGGATTTTTGGGGTATCCATCTGATAATCCATGTGCACGTATTTCATAGCATTTGGAAATTAACAGCTGATATTGATTTACAGCAACCTAAATTTTCTTAGTTTCCACGTTGGAAAAGTAAAGAGTTATATGATGTAATGTTAATTATTTGTGGAACATATCGATTATTTATTCTTGAGGACTATAAAAATGGAGTTATTAAATTATTTAAGCTGTTATCCAAATAGATATTTAATTACATTTTAAATCAGTTTCGGAAATACCTTAGTTACTGTGACCCATAAATGTTTACTCCATTGTAATTTATCAGTGCATGAATGCGAAACAATGTTCACAAATTAATTTTGAAATGCATATAGTATTTTTTTTCTTTAAGTCCATAAGGTAGATAAAGTTACTAAATTATTTGTGTTATTTTTCTCGTGGGTATTTAATTACATTTTAATATCATTTTGGTATTATACTATATACTGTAAAATGGAGATTTTGCACTCCATTACAGATCTTCTGTCCAGAACTACGTCTTTTAATATAGGGATATAAAAATAGTTTCTAACACATATTAACTAAATCTAAACACAAGGCACAACAGTCCAAATGTGGACCAAGGCCGTTGGTTCCCATCTCCGCTTTCTTGACCGTGGGCTTGAGCCGGTGCCGTACAGCAGATGCCTCGTTAATTTGGTCAACCTGACGCGGGACCACCAGAGTTAGTTCTCAAGCCTGCTTGGCCCTCATTTGATCGACCCACTCAAGTGACGAAAGCCTGAGTCGACTTTTCCCTGTCGCAGGATCGAACCCTGGACCTGTGGAGTTGCGGCTTGAAGCTTTTAAACACTACGCTACCGGGCGTTAATAAATATTAAACACGGAAGTATTTTGTTTTACAAAAATTTACATTTTAAAGCCTTTTTAGTTTCTATTATATGTTTAACCGATAGATTATGGGTATATTTTTTCACTTCTTTCACTATAGGAAAGATTTTTTCTGAGGGGTTAAGACCAGATGATTGTTGTTCATCTCGTATATCTACCATTTTCCCTTTGTTATCGCATACATGAGAATCCGATCTTATGGCCTTAAAGATGCAGCCTTATTTGATGCGCTCAGATAAATGTTAATGTATGGAGAAAGTCTTTCAAATGATAATCGAAAGTTTTTAAAATAATATCAAAAATGCTAATGTGTAGAAAGCTTTTAAAGAAAAGTGAAGGAAATTGACTCTTCCTGTTGCCGACTTGAATATATATATATATATATATATATATATATATATATATATATATAGATATATATATATACATTTAAATTTAAAATTTTACTCCGTAACTGAAATTTTTTACTCGGTTATCTTTAAAACTATTTAATTGAAACGCAATTAATATCTTTATATTTGAATTAGTGTGAGGAAAATAAGTTATACTGTAAAATAAATAGGATTTTAAAAATAAATAGGATAGCAGAATAAAAAAATTATTTCTGTATTATGGAGTGCAATTAAAGAAACTTAAATTCAAGTCGACAATTGTTGAAATTTTTTTTCTATACGCATACAGTAAGAGTGAATCCAATATGGCTGCTAACCAAAGGCTTTAACCTTTAGCTTAATTGGCTCATTTTTCCGATTCCCTCTTTAAAACGGAAAATTTCATACCCACATTTTTTTAAGAACGGCCATTAAGAGGGATATAATATATATATATATATATATATATATATATATATATATATATATATATATATATATATATATATATATGTGTGTGTGTGTATGCGTGTGTGGGCGTGTGTGCATGTGTATATATATGTATAAAATATGTATCTGTGTATATATGCATGTATATATATGTATATATATATATATATATGTATATGTTTGTATATATATATATATATATATATATATATATATATTGATACTCGGGCCCGTATTCTTGGGAAACATGCTATCCATCCCATATGGAAAAGGTTATGGGTGGCACAACGTTCGAATAGTGACGTGATACGCCTTGACTGGATATCAGTGAATGGAGCTGAGTACAAATCAATGGAAATATAAGGTACGACTTAAGCATCTTAAGCCTCTGAAATAGTACATCGTCATTCACTGGGCTCATTGAGTTGGATATTTGTAGTTGAAATCAAATTAAACCAGGAGTGACCAAATTCTTCCTTTCGGCCAAGTATGAAACATATATGCAATTTCATAACTATTGACAACAAGAGTTGCAGTATTTTTGATGGTATCTCGTAAATATTGGTCATAGTGGAGGGAGAAAATATGCATTATTTCGGAGATCGCTGGTTTCATTCAGTTTTCCGCCCTCGTTAAACTCGCTGAGTGGATCATAATGTGCCCAATGGATATTTTGGATTTCGGAACAAAATCTGCTTGTTTCATCGTTAACATTTTGGGCAGCGGTAAGCGGTGATTGATTTTCTATTTATCCCCCAGTTAAGAGAGGAAAAAAATGACGGTTAGGCAAATAAGTGCTACTCGCTAAAACAAATTTCTGGTGGTTAATAATCTACATCTTGCATTGGGAAGAAATATTAGCTGGTATATGAGAGATGGGCTGTTTAGTTGCTCTATTTTAATTTTCTGTTATGGAGAAAAAAATTTGATTTACGAACCATGGAAATTTGTGTTTAGTTTTTGCTATAAAAAGGAAATGAGTTGACGAAAATAGCTACCTAATTCTTCTTTGGAAGTTTGAGATTTCCTCTGAAATACCTAACTTTACCTTAATTTATATTTTAAATAGTTACTAACTTTATTTTAGTTTCACTCTCTGATAATGTAAATTAGATGACTATTAAGACATCTTATTTACAATACTAAAACTTCCCTTTTTGTCTGTCATTCAATAAAGCAAAAGTACGGTCCTCCCTAAAATAAATAGGAATGGAATTAAATGAAATTCATTAACAGGCAGCCACATGCTACTAAGTAAAAATACTTTTGAAACCATCGAATAGCCGACAATTACTAAGCATAAAAATGAATCATCGCATATGTTTCTCTCCAATGCACAGTGCAGTTTTCTCGTAAGGTATCTTAAATTGCGACAGATATGTGTTTAAAACTACGTTTTGATATTTTAATATCAACATATATAATTTCATTTAAAGGACAGCGGATAATTTGATGGGAGGATTGGGAAACATGTTTATTTTCTGTGTGATAGGTTCAATGTAATTTACTTTTCATTAATGAATGATATGTTCTATACTTTAATATTTTAAAGGCTAACAAAGTTTATAACTTTTACTTTAATTGAGTCATAAAAGAGAACCCATTACAGAGCTAATATGCATTTTTTCTTTTGCATAAGATATCTAAGAGAGAAATTGGAAAGTGTTCTGCAACAATTATGGAATCCACAAAAGTTTTAGAGTTAAATAGATGACAGACAGCGCAATATGTTTATCTGTCTTGGGAAAAGTTGTTATTCTAGACTAAATAATGTCTTTAATGGTCGAAAACCGACCATCATTTACTGAACTTTTTAATTTAATCCTATATTAAATCTCATTTTTCTTTGTTTCAATGTATTGTGGATTTTATCTTTGTTGCATAACACTGTTCAATTAGAGAGACACTTCGTTAGTTTCATTGCCTAGAGTTTAATATCGGTTTAAACATCAGAAAGTGGAGCAGATAATAAAGAATTTTTAGCCTTTATTAGTAAACTAGTTGAAAACCAGTACTTCGATACGGAGTACATTCAAATTAAATACAACTGTCAATGTATGCAATTAATTCAATATATATATATAATAAATACGACGATCAATGTATATAATTGATGTAAAAAAAAATATATATTTATAAAAAATCGTAAAGGATATTTTTATAGAAAAAATAATGTAGAAAAAAATATTCAAATTAAATGTAATAGGACATACTAAAGAATATAGTACAGTTAATATAGTACAGTTTGAGGAACACATCTTTTATTGTATTTTAATATTTTTTTGGATAATGTCCAATTGTCTGCCGCATTAGCAAGAAAAAAAATATTTTTTTTGTCTATTTAGTTGTTATGCACTTGACGATAAATTTATTTAAAGCACCAGAAAAAGAAATCCCGTGATCAGCATTTAATAAATTAAATTCCAAAATTGAATCTTTAAAATTTCACCAAAAATCGGAAAATAGAGGTAAAGATTCGAAAAAATTTTCATTTTAAAGGAATGTTTATGATCATTCTCGTGATATAAATTTAATAACCCTCAAATTATTATTTTAAATGTAAACTTAAAAAAAGTTACTAAAACAGCTTAAAAATGTAATTTAAAAAATCTAAGAAGAATTTTTCAAAAATCTTTCTTAGTGCACCCCTACACTATAAGAAGAATCGCCATGCAAATGCCCTTTAGTTCCAGCTCTTTGGTCTATGCGTTGTATGTCAGTCAGTGAGTCAGTCAGTTGCTGAACTGTTTATATATATATATATATATATATATATATATATATATATATATATATATATATATAAAATATAGTTAAATTTGTAAATCTTTTTAAAAACTTCTTAAATCTAGATATAGCCCTCCTCGCACTATGTCATAAAGCTGGGGCATTTTTGTAAACAGAACACTAAAATTTCCTGTTATTAATGGCTTGTGACCAAAAACCTTTAAACAATGACACTGGCATCTTACGAGATAGTTTAGCTATATATGCAATGCGATGGGCTTTTGCAAGGAAATGTTCTAAGTAATTCATTACACGAATAGTAGTGGGTATATATGTATTACTACACATTGATACTGGCGTTTCCCCTATTTTTTCCTCGAAATTGATAGCTCAATATTTTTCAGTGGGTTAGCAACACTATATATGCACTATACAATATTATAAAGTACTAGATGGCACCCGTCAAAATATGACGACTAGATAGTAAATAAATGTTTTTTTTATTTTTTATTTCCAATGGCAAAGGAAAATGACAAATTCTTACAAGTTAACAAGATTAACAAGGAACAAGAAATATAAAAAAAAGGAACAGTAAGAGAAGAAAGTCAATGTCCCATCAGCAGATGTCGTGCTCTCCAATATCGCTTTACCTCGGAGTCTCCACGCAGAGCCGAGCATCCCAACAAATGGTTCCTGTCCATGATTTCATCTTTCCCACAAAGTGGGCAATCAGGACTCGCAAAAATGCCAATTCGGTGAAGGTGGTTCGCCAGACAGTCATGGCGCACCGTATGTCTGAATTCCGCAACAGCCTTTTCACGGGACTTATCTGAAATGTTTTGACCCAAGCTATTCCTCCAACTTCTTGAAGAAATGCGAGAAGTGAGCAATGCTTTCCAGTTTTGTCTCATTAGATTTTTGATATAAAGTTTTATGGAATGGAAAGAGTTAGAAGTATTTGGCTGTTGTAATATTTGAGTGCCCTTCTTAGCCAATATATCTGCCTGTTCGTTGCCATAAATATCACAGTGTCCTGGAATCCATTGGAGTGTTATCTGTCGTCCCTCTGCCTTCAACTTATCCAGAAGAACCCGACAATCTAGGATATTTTTAGAGATGGGTATTTCCCTAGCTCCGATAGCCTGAATGGCAGCCTTGGAGTCAGATAGGATAACCACCTTATTATAAAGGTGTCTGGGGACAAGTTGATCCAGTGCCACATAGATAGCCAAAACTTCCCCGTCAAAGGCGGTTTTTTGTTTTCCAACAGGCACATAAAAGGAAAAGATAGAAGAATATATTCCTGCTCCGACAAATGGTGAGAGTTCAGTCAAAGAACCATCGGTGTAAATATGTAGCCATTCAGGCTCAGGTTAGAGGTTATGGATGGTCTCAAGTGCAAGGATCTTTAAGCTGCTTTGAGGCAATTGGCTCTTAAGGAATGGTTGGGCAAGGTCCAGCCTGGTAGTTATTTCAACATAGGTCACAGGGTTAGGGGATGTCAAGAACCCCTGGGCAATTCCATCATCGAGTTCCAGCTCTGCTCTTAATTCTAGGACTCTCTGTAAAAAACCACTTTGGGTCTTTAGCTGTCTTGGTACATTTTCATAACAGTTCCAAAGCGGTACATTTAGTCTGATTAACTTTTCATAAAGTATAAGAGCCCTCTCTTCGATAATTGACTTAATGGGTCTAGTATTAGTGAGGAGTAGAAATGAGTCGATGGGAGAAGTCTTCACTGCACCAACGATCAGCCTGAGGGCCTGATTTTGTATTAATTCCAGTTTATCGATCAGGTTCTCTGGGGCAGAGATAAGAACCTCACATAGTAAATAAATGTACAAATACACAAATTATACTTAACACATCATTGCCAAAAGTTGAAAATCATAATAATGCGCAGAACCAAATTAATGTGTTTAAGCGGCCTCGTGTTTAGTGATATCTAAAGCTAGATTTAAAAATGTCACTGTCTAAAGCTGGATTTAAAAATGTCACTGAGCATGCGTAGTTTTTTTAATTGTAAATTATCGGTAGCATTTTTTAATTGTAAACTATCGCTAATTAAACAGCGTGAAATAAACAATTTCCATCAGGTTTAGTCTTATATTTCACAAACGAAATCATAAAAAATAAAAATGGCAGAGATCTAGAGAAACTCCTCGGAATAAACGTGTTTATCATTAAAACATTCACTGAGCATGCGCAGAAACAGTGAGTTTGTAAAGCTAATTAATAGAAATTGCGGTCACAAAAACCAAATTTGACAAATCTACGGATCACAATTTTTCGTTTAAGACCAAAGTGAATAAATTGGTGCAGTAGTTTTCTTTCACAGACTGCCCAAAAAGTCGACTTAGCAACTTAATTATATAGATGTAGTTTGATGTGTTGCTATGATTACTTGACTATGGTTGACAAAGGAAAACTTGTAAAGGTGAAGCATCAGCTCAACATTTAGGCTCCTAACTTTCTTTCTACTGATTAGATATACATAATATATAGCCTAAGTCCATCTGGAATAATGTACCTTTCAAATAGTGAAATAATTTTTCAAATAGGTACAGTGGTTCCGGAGATTACCCTCCACATACAAAAACCACTCTCTCTTTATAAATTAGTATAGATTGTATAGTGTTATTGTAACAATGCATCATAAGAACAGTAAAATGATTTTATATTAAAATAAAAATTGTAATTTTAAATTCATGTACAATTTACCTAATTTATTTGTCTGATTAGATACATGCTACAACCTGAAGTGTTAATTTTTTGAAGGTGTTACTTTCATATGAATTCATATTCATGGCAAAAATTATTTTTGTTAAAGTATTTTTCCTTGGCCTAAAGATATTTCTTTTAAATGTTCAAAGATATATTTATTTACATTAATATGCGCCGAAGTTTGCACTAGAATATTCTTTTGTAGCATTTTTAGTGGTCATAATTTTTCTGTTAAATATATATTAAAATTAATAAGCATTGAATTTCATTATATTAATAATTTGTTGTTGTTTAATTGTCGTTATTTTTTATGGTTTAAAAGCGTATTTACTGATATGTGCCGGTGATTATGAAAGTGGTCTAGATCAAGAATATAAAAAAATAAAATTATCAGTAGTTTAATATTGCATACTTTTCTATTACAGTAGCCTGAAGAAATCTTTGCAAAACTGTCAGAATTGAGCCGTTAGATTCAGTTGGTTGTTGCGTCATTACACAGAATTCAGTTCTTGTTCAAACGCAGCCATTCACATATATCGGAACGAAAAGTATGACGATCCCTTTCATAATCACCGGGACATATAAATACACGTTGAAATTTATGCCCAATCTAAGTCATTCATGGCATTATTTATCTGTGATTAATCAACAGGTTAAGGATATATATTTCTGTACAGGGAAGTTTATATGCTGTTGATAGAACAACTAAAAAAGATTGTTTTTTACATCCCTCTTTTGGTGCATAATTAAAAACATCAAATGCATACTAAATACCATCTAAACTTTAAATCTGATAAAATATTGTGTCAATGTAGTTGGTTTTTATTGTACAAAGGCTCATGACATTCAAAGTGTAGCAAATAGCGTATGGAACCACCATGACCTTGTTGTCAAGATAATCAAGATGAACCCAGAAAATAAAAATAGATCAGGTTGAGAGGAGAATTTTCTGTGAATGTGATCTCCAGGGTATTGTCACGTGTTCAGTAGATTTTCCGAATCAGTCTCTTAATAGAATATAGACTAAGTTTAATATCGTATTTAATACTTTTATCAGCATGATTGATACTGATGTATTTATACACAATCTACCAATAAGTATTTAGGCATCCATGCAAATGACGATATTTACGGACCTGATATACGTCACTCCCCCCGCCCTTAAATATCGTGTAGGAAAAAACATTGGCATTAGTCGCAGGCAAGATGCCCTTGAAATGAAGTGTTTTCTGCTTTCGAGAAAGGTGTAATCGCCGGTTATCACAGAAATGACCGAACCTTAAGGGACAAATAGCGAGCTGAATTACCTAATATCGACAGTGGCTAATGTGATTCAGAAGTGGAAGGGGAGCTGTGATTGTCGTAATGTGCTCCGAGTCGGCAGACCCCTGAAATTGGAGATAGAGACCGACGGGTGTTGTCCAGAGGAATTCGGAATAACTACACCCAACCGATAGCCCACATACTCCAAGAGTTGCAACAAGCATCCAGGAGTGTTGTTCCGATGAATACCAACCGTAAGGAAGCACATCTGCTTGGATTTTTTCATGGTCATGCTGCCGCCCATAAGCCTTTGATCACAAAGTCTAACCGCGCTGCTCGGTTAATGTGGTGCAAAGCACGTCGAAAGTGAACCGCAGATCAGTGCAAACGGATTCTCTGGAGCGACGAATCAAGGTTCACCCTCTACCGTTTCGATGACAGGGTCTGGGTGTGGCGTCTGCATGGAGAACACCTGCTGCCAAAACACATTGTGCCCACAGTAAAGTTCGGTGGAAGTGGAATTATGGTCTAGTGTGTTTCTCCTAGTATGTACTGGGACCCTTGGTCCTAATTCATGGTAAGCTCAACGCCGACGCCTACTGCATTATTTTGGATGACAGTGTGCTTCCTACGTTGTGGCAGTTTTACGGGATGGACCTATGTTACTTCCAGGACAACAACGTCAGATGTCATGTTGCGTGGTCCACCATGGATTGGTATAGAGACAATGGGGTTAATAGAATAGACTGGCCTACCCAAATCCCAGACCTAAACCCTATCGAGAACCTCTGGGACGAGTTGGATCGCCGAATTAAGTGTGCAACAACCGTCCAAAATCGGCAAAGGAACTTACATGTCTTCTCCAAGCTGAGTGGAAAATAAATATCACTAGCCATCATACAAGGACTTGTGAAAAGCGAGCCCCGGAGGGTTGACGCTGTAATTGCCTCTCGGGGAGGCTCTATCAACTATTGAATAAATTTTAATTTTCTTCTGTATCACAGGTGTCCAATTACTTATTGGTAAATACTGTATAAAGGCTAATATTTAGGTTTACTCATGAAGTCTTGTAATTTGGCTGATTTAATGATGTTTGCACTCCCATGGAATAAAATAAATACCCCGGATTTTATAAAGAGCAATAGAGTTTCGGAAGAAAGAAAAGGTAGTTAATTGAAGAGCTTAAAAACAATGCTAAAAGTAAACAAAAATAGCACACTGGAAATTTTGATACTTTTTACTATAATTTTCCCCCATTGTTTGCAGCGTATGTATTCTCTTGAGGAACTTTGAAAAGAGATCGGAAATCCTCAGATTCACGAAATTTTTTTAAAATAATTTAAGGAGACATTGTAAGATTATATTATATTAAAAGGAATATAATTAAGATTACTAAGAATTATTAGCCTTCCTCGACTTGTGTTATTAGTTTTCTTGGCATAATTTTCCTTTTTTTAAATTTAATTTTTTTTTCATTGGTAAGGGCTGAACGTTTTTAAGTATGTGACTTAAATGTTTAGGTACTGAATTAGGCTATTTGTGATTTCTTTAATGTTGTTAGCTTTTCATGATTTTTTGGTGGAAAAAATGGCATAAAATAAAGGTCATGGATATGGTAAATGGTTATAAACTTACACTTTAATTTTATATTAATTGTACGATTCGCGGTTTCCTTTCTTCTAATAAATATTTTAACTGAGTTTTTTATTAATCGTGGTGGTTATTCTGTGGGAAAACTAATGAAAATTCTGATCTGAAAAAAGGGAAAATTTTGGGAAGTTTTTTCTTTAAAATTACTGTATTAGTTAAACCTTTTTAAAGCTTATATTTCTAGAATAAAGTCTCTTCTTTGATAATTTTGATAAGTGTACTGTTTTGATTTTTCTGCGAAAATTCTTCTACATAAATAAATGAGTACATATTTTTTTTTTCTTTAAAAAAAATCTAAAATATGGAAAAATACAGACTTTGAAGATAAATTTCTTCTATATATTTCTGAAACCTTAACTTATGGTCAGTTAATACCTAAAAACATTTCTAATTAAAGAGAAATAAATGAATTCAGTGATCACTATACAATAATTTTTTTATTAAAATGGTGTCATTAAAATGTCATTTAATCCTTATTGCTTCCAAATGTTTCCTGTGATTTTTTTCCTTGAATCAAACTGTAATATTTTATTTATCAGGCTGAATCACTTTCTTCTACTATTCAGTCACACTTTGAACATCTGTAAACACCAATCCATAATCTTAAACAACATCCTTCTTTTAAATATTTATCATACTAATTTTTTACTTATGTAAATACTAGTATAACTTCCATGTCACCCACTGGTACATGACGAAAATTTGAGTCAAAGGTTGTATGTACCTTTCTAATACTGTGTAATATCAATAATTTCTTCAAAAGATAATGTTTCTACATATAATTCAGCTTATGGTATCCATTAAATTTTTAAAAATGTTGTTCTCTAATTTAATATTTACCGTTATGAATGAAAAATGAAATATTTAAAGCATTTTACATATTTAATTCACTTTCCATACTTTCAGACTTCGAGATACTCAAATTAGATTAGCAACGCAAATTTGTCTCGCAGTATTCACGTTTGGAAAGGAAGCTTATCGTTATATTACTAATCTGCAATAGCCCTGGATTTGAATTCTAATTATAAATTTCAGACTCGACGTGAGGTCCATTGAAAATAGGTTGCTACTTGTGAATTCAGAAGATTCAGCATTCTCTTATCAACATTCAATTGAAACTAACTTGATGTGTTTTTTGGCAATTTTTTTGTACATTCTTTAAATTATAATTCTTTATTAAATATCAGTATTTTAGTATATTCATTTGCATTTTACAGTTGTGGGGAAAAATAAATTCAATGTAGAAAGGCATTGTATGTAGTAACTATATATGTTTATTAATATTACAAGAACATCGATCAGAGCTTGTTTTGCTATTTCTGAAGTATCAAAATGTGGATCACGTTTCTATCGAGCAGTAGATTCTAGTTACATCGTGGCCATATTTCAGCCCAGAAACATTTTATTAAATATATGGTGGCGGGGAATATTTTTTCTTTTTTTCGGCATCTTGGCGTTATTTACTTTTCAGAGGGAGATGTTAAGGTTATCGCTGTTTTGCAACGACATAAAATTCATAAAATCCCATTTCAATATCAGATTTTGATATTTTGTTCCCTTGAGTGAAAAAAAAATAATTTTAATTAGTTTTCTAATATTTCTTTAATGTTGTTAACCTTTAATGATTTTGTTCCTGGAAAATATACAAAGGAGTGAAATAAAGTCCTTCATAATGTTGAATAATTATAGATTAAAACTTTCTATTTATAATAATTAAAGGACTCGAGGTTTTCTTTCTTCTAACACCTAACAAAGGCGCTTATTAACTTTTGTTAGAAATCATCAAATAATTGAAGAAGTAAAAGAAATAGGAAAATATGGGTTAAAGATCAAAGTTATAGGAAATTAATATGTAATAATCTTCAAAATGTGATATTCAAACTGACATATGTGTTTGTATGCATGGGTAAGACGAATGTGTGCTTCAATACATGCGTACGTGCGTATTTGCTGTCATGGATATGTTTCGTATTGCTAGGAACTCCGTAAACCCTACTACCTTGACCTTCATGGATATGTATCAGTAAAACTTTGTAGAAAAATAAATTATTGAGATATATCACGACATTTTATGAAGGATGATGGGATATTTTACCGGAAGATCATAAAGAAATATGCATAATTTTTCATGCAGATTGAATAAAACTTATGTCAACTTTTCCACAAAAGTAAAGTTTTCGTCATTAAAACAATGTTTTTCCCATAAAAGCTTGAAATATAATTAAGGTCACTGATTAGCAATAAACTAAAAAGCTTTAAGATTCTGAGTATTTATTTAGCAGTGACAGCACACAAGTATTAAGAAAATGCTAGCTAAAAGTCCTTGAACGATATATAAAGAATGGATTTCTTTTCTGAAATGCAGAACTCTCGTTTTATATAAGTATCAATTTTATTATTTTGTGGAGAAATACTTCAATTTTTTTTAAAAATCTTATATTAAAAATACCATACTAAATTTTTTTATGAAACCAAACGAATTTTTTAAACCAATATCCCTTTTCTGCTTGGAAAACAAAAATTCCTGCCGTAAGAAATGAAACAGGAAAACTCCCGGAATTCTTGCTGACAAATCCGAAATTTAGGCGCATCTTTCAGCGTTTTATTCAGATCAAATTTCACATTCCGAAGTCAGCAAGAAACATGGAACGCTCCCTCCCCCCCCCTTTTTATTTTTTAGTCAGAACTATTCCCTTTGTATGAGCAATTGTAACGTGATTAAGCGGGGTCCCTTTTCGGGTATCGAAGAGAGATCTCTTTCAGCACTGACTGCTCAAAAGGCACTTCCCCTTTCAGCGAAGTCATAATTAACTCGATGGGTCAGCACAATTGGCACAGGCTGCGAGTGGCCCCGAGACTTATCGGCTCTGAAGATTCACGCGTAACCATAATAGATAATTTTAGAATGTTCTCTCACTTGACTCTGACACGGGAATTCCAGATTTATTTTCGTATGTTTTGTTTTTGTGATTTATTTAACGAGGTTATTATAATTTTTAATATGGCGTGAAAGAGTTTGAAGCAGATATTCGTACCTTATCTATGATATTTTTTAATAAAATATAAATGATATCAGAGAATGTTGACAAGACTTTTGCCAACAAAGCAATAAAATTGTAAGTTTAGGAAAGAAAGACTGAAAATACGAAAATTCTAAATAGATTGTAGTAATTGTATATAGATTGTTGTAATTTTATATAGATTGTAGAAATATTAATTATACTGTAGTAAATATAAATAGACTGTAGAAATTTTTTAGCCTCTTGTTTTATATAATTTCACTACCCAATCCCAATTCTAACAAAATTTGTTTTAAAGCTTGATACAAGTAACTATAGAGTGCGTAACGAAGAAACTTTTAATATACTGTAGTAAATATAAATAGACTGTAGAAATATTAATTAGATTGTAGTAAATCTAAATAGACTGCAGAAAGTTTAATAGACTGGAGTAAATTTAAATAGACTGCCGAAATTTTAAATAGATTGTCGTAAATCTAAATAAATTGTAGTAAATCTAAATAAATTGTATTAAATCTAAATAAATTGTATCAAATCTAAATAAATTGTATCAAATCTAAATAAACTGTATTAAATATAAATAAATTGTACCAAGTTTAAAAAGATTGTAGTAAGTCTACAAAAATTGTCGTAAATCTAAATATATTGCAGTAAATCTAAATAGATTGTCGTACATCTAAATAGATTGTCGCAAATCTAAATAGACTGTAGTAAATCAAAATAGATTATAATAATTCTAAACAGGCTGTAGTGATTCCATCATGGAGTGAAAGAACATTAAATTTACTTATGCCAAAGAGTTTTGTTCTCACAAAAAATTAAGTTATATATGAACTCACACCACTTTGTAGATAATTTCGTTACATTTTAGTCTCTT
The DNA here is from genome assembly GCA_907164885.2 of Dolomedes plantarius. Taxonomy (NCBI): domain Eukaryota; kingdom Metazoa; phylum Arthropoda; class Arachnida; order Araneae; family Dolomedidae; genus Dolomedes; species Dolomedes plantarius. The sequence continues at coordinate 11,174,057 of OU015495.1, forward strand.
GTTTTTTATAATTTCACTACCCAATCCCAATTCTCACAAAATTTGTTTTAAAGCTTGATACAAGTAACTATAGAGTGCGTAACGAAGAAACTTTTTTGCGGAAATTATGATCGGGGAAACATAAATGATAATTTCAAGAAGAAACGGGTAAGAGTAGTACTAGAGGGAGAAAAAAACACATTTACTAAAACTTATTTATCTGCGCACTTCGGATCGGCAGGTCGACGGTTCGGGCCCCGCAAGATGCCAAAAAAAATTAAATTGATAAATTTAATGAGAAAATTTCTAGAGTAAATAGTTACAGTAAAATTGAATCTGCATAGTGTTATTATTATGAAATTAAATTGAAAATTTGCGTTAAATTAGGTATATTATAAATTGGTAAAACATTAGTAAAGCATATATCAGTAACACGGGGTGCATTTATAATAGTTAAATTGAATTAGTTGTCATTTAATGGAAATGGTGTTAAAAAAGGTTAGAGTCGTTTAAGAAATTTAAAACATGATATTCAATATGTATTTATGGCTTAGTACAGTTTAAGGTTAGTTTAAGCAATTGTGGCGAATTAGTAGAGTTGTCAACCATATGTAGTTAGAAATAGTGTAAGGTTTACATAAGATTCGATTCACAATAGTCGAACTTTTAGGCGAATAAATCTAAAGAAGCCACTTAGGATATGCTAATCCAGCATACGCTGTTGGTATAAATACCAAGCAGCTAGATTAAAGAAACGAAGTGTTGACGAAGTGAGAGGAAGTGAAAGAATGAGCAGTGCTGGCGAAACGAAGTATCGAGCTGGAGCTACGCTTAGAGTCTGGTTTAATAATAGTTGAGTTTTACGAGCAGCCGCTGGAGGCATAGCTAGGTTGCTTCAAACCTACTCGAGTTCTTGTTAGGCCCAAAGTTTACGTGGCAGCACTGCTGGTTGACTTTCAAAGTATCTGTGAGTATTGCAAAGTGTATTTTCCTTGAATGAGTAGTTATACAAGTGAATATATTGAATTGTATTTCCCTTGCATGAATGCAATATATATCTCGTACTAGTAGTACGTATGCTTTATGTTGAAAATCAAAATCTATATGTGCAAATGTTTAAATAAACATTGTTGTTATGTAAGAACTGTGTTTGAATGAAATTATTTATAGTGCCACTTCAAGATATACATACCCAAAGCCAGGGTAAAGTGCATAATTATCTATAATAGGTAAATTTGATATGAACTGTAGAAATTTGTTAAGTTATGAGCAGGATTGCTGTCGTAGTGATCGGAATCAGAATCAACATTGCATATAAGCTATCCGCTGTGGACGGCATATCTTATTGAATCTTACTAACACTTACTGCCTTACGTACGAATTTGATTGACGAAACACTAGGACACTCCTTAAAAGGCTATGTTAATCTACATTAAATCATTTATATTAATTTCTTTTCTATATATATTTAAGCTTATGCTAAGTTCTTCAAGATAACAAGTTGCATTAACGAAATAAGTTGTAAATTCAGTTATTCACACTCAACTACAGCTTAAGGGGGTCCGGGACACATTTTGAATTTTTTTTTTATTAAGTTAAAATTTTGGATTTTTTTGTGATTGTTAAAAATATAATTTGTAAACAGAATCACATCATAAAACTTCTCAAAAAGTTTTTAAAAATTTTAAATTTTAAATTTTTTAATAAAAGTGGGGTAATTTAAAATCATTATAACTCGAAATATTATTTGTCGAATTTCAAAATTTTTTCATTTAATTAAACAGAAATATATAAGTTTTACTTTTGATTCACCATTTTTAAAATTATTAATTTAAAAAAAATTAAAAATATTTAGATAAAAAATTACAAAAAAAATTATGTAACTTATTTTTAAAAAATCATATTTTCAAAAGTAAATATTTTTTTCAAATTTGCTGAATTAAAATTAAAGTAAAATAGTTGAAAAAGACATGTTACAAGTTTCAATCATTTATCTTTTACGGTTCTTGACTTATAACAATTTAAAGACAAGAAATGGTGAAAAAACCCATCCTGCAGAAAAACGCACTTACAGGTTTAAACACTGATTGGCTACTATTAGAATGTTTAAAAAAAAATAATTTCTTCTCCTGTTCTAATTAAGATAAAAACAAAATTTAAAAGTCATTTTAAGCGCAAAAGAACACAAAAATTTTTAGTGCAATAAATTTTTTTTCAAAAATTCGAACATTTTTTTGTCCTGGACCTCCTTAACAGTAGTTTGATTATTTAACTCTCGTTTTGCCCTTTAGATCACATCATAGTTCACTCAATTTTATTAAGCTTTAAATGAGGATACCATTTTACGCCGAATGTCATCTATTTTATTCTATTTTTTTTAAATGGATCCTGTACAAAACGATATAGTAAAAAAAAATAACATAAATTAATTTAGTTAGGTATAAAGAGTTATTCCTCCATTATGACTGCTTTTCTTTTTAAAAAGTATCATCTGTCAAGTATAAATTATGTTTTAGGGTTTTATTTCAAAGGAATACATTTAAGAAATAAATTTACAAATGCTATTTCATAAATTTTGCTGACTTGCCTGTAAAAGTTGTTTTACCTTCACATCACTATTTATGCCATGTTGCTAACTTTACGTTATTTATTTATTTATATATTTTTGTGTGAACGAGAGTTTCTTTATTGTACTCCCTAAAAAATGTCATAACAGCCCCCTGTTGCCCTTTCGCAATTTTACATATGTTCCCTTACATTTAATATAACCTAGTGTGTCGGAAAAAATAACCCAGGAAGCATTTTGTTTTTGGATACACGTCATGACCATTACATTGCTAAGGTCTGTCTTGATCTAAAGGCAATCGGGTAATGCCTCTCTACATAAGGCTAAATTAGAAGCTTTCACCCGAAGAATCCTTTTGGCATTTTAGGTTGATAATCGGTGTCTTATCCCCCAATCTAGGTTTGAATCAGTGCAGCCGCTCTACATTCTTGACTCATCATTTAAATGCACTTCCCAATATATCTAAGAGGAGTCCAACGGCTTTCGATGCTGAGGGTGCTCGGATCGAATACCGACAAGCGCTTTTAAATACCTCCGTGTCTAGTTTGGATACATCCTAGACCAGAAAGTCTCTCTATGAGGTCAGAGGGGGTGGAAAAGCGTACGATCCCCTCAGTTGTTGTCCCTAGGGGGTACTCGGTCAAAATGGAGGGGCCGTCTGTGGTTTCATTCTAAACTGGAGCCGCACCCCTCAGCCCGCTAGCCTATATGACCCTGGTCAGGAATACTTCAGGCTAGGGGTATTAGCAAGGTCGACTCAGCCTTTCCCTCGAGTGGGTCGATAAAACCAAGAATGCTTCGGAACTAAACTCTGGAGGTCCCGCGTTAGGTTGACCACCTGAATGAGACATATGCTGTATTGCACCCCAAGCCCACGGTAAAAAAAGCGGAGATGGGCATCGCCGGCCTTGGTCCACAGTGGACTGTTGCGTTTAGTTTTTAGGGGCATTAGTAACGACAACGCATATTATTTTACAGTAGTTTCCAAATTTATGGAAACCTTTCGGAAAATGTGTATTTTAGAAGTTTAACAGCTTATATCACTTACATATTTTTGTATTATACCTATAAATACACATAATTACATTGGAAATTTAATTTATAATACAATTCAATACACTTTCTAAATTTTTTTTCGTTTTGAAAGAAGATATGTCTATTGAACTGTGAAAAGTAAATTTCTTAGCTTCGCACTGTTTCCACAGTACTTTGTTGGAAAGCCTTTTGCTGCAATCACAGCCTGACAGTATTGTCCCATAGAGTGAATCATTGATTTTAGTTCATCAGGCGTTATCATATGATACCATGATTGTATAATTGCTCCTGTTAGTTGTACTTCGCGTGGTTATCTTTTACTAAAATGCTTCTTCAATAGGTCTCAAGTGCCTGGCCATTTTAGCAACTCGCTATAATTTCTGAAACCAATAATTAGACTGAATAGAACAATGGAAAAGTGCCTTATGTCTCTTATGTCTTGGAAAGAGTCTTATGTCTCTTATGTGCAGAGTGTTATGAATATGAGTCTCATTATCAATAAAAATGTCATGGGCTGATGGTAATAATTTTCCCTCTTATACATCTGCGATGTATTTTCTGCAATTTTAAGTGATCACAAAAGTTCAACCCACACTTTTTGATGTCATACCTCCCAATATCATAACATTAAGTGGATGCCTCACAATAGGTGTTGTGCCCTCAAGCAGAAAATCTTCACCACTACTTCTTCAGACATATTTCTTAACATGACTATCAAATATAGATATTCTACTTTCGTCAATCCAGATGACACTGTTCCACTGTTGTTCGACTCAATTTATATCCTTTTAATCTCATTCTAATGTTTTCTGTGGGAATTTGGAAATTTGTGAATTTATTTTGCTTATTTGTAATATTATAAGATTACTAGCATTATTGCCCGGCGTTGCCCGGGTAGATATATAGATATAATTTTTTTCATGCACTCCATCAAAAAAATACTGGGCTGCACCCGCCGCTCTTCATGTTCATTTGGACAGACAGAATGCGCTTAGCGCGTTTCTGCTGAAAGGATATACAAACAATAAGAAAGAAAGAAACTTTGAGGCTGCGAATCTTCTTCTGATTATACATCTGATTTTATTGAGAATTAATAACACAGTGTGACGTGATTTGCACGTTTGGATTGAATAAGATTGCTGTTTAATTATATTTGTTAGATACTGTTTAATTAGATTTAGTTAGATTTGTTTGATCCACTGTTTAATTAGAAATAAGTTTTATAATTTACATTTGCCTTTATTTTTTTATTTTTCCCTTAAAAACGAAGTTTTTTTCACATCACCCAAGAGGTAAAGTGCAAGATGCTTTATTCCCTTTATTTAATCAAATTAAGGCGGGATCCCGCATGAAGCCTAGGCTCAAAGTTTCTTTCTTTCTTACTGTTTGTATATCATTTCAATAGAAACGCGTTGTCTGTCCAGATGAAGATGAAGAGCGGTAGTGCAGCCCAGTATTTTTTTGATGGAATGCATGAAATATTTTATATCTATATATCTATCCGGACAATCATTCTTTAAAAATAATTTCATTAATTTTATTATGTCTTAATATAACTAATGGACTAATAGTTCAGAATGAAAGTTATGTGCCGATATGTTTCTCTGTTTAAAGAGCTTTTCCCCCCACTGCTTAAAAAACACCAAAACTGTAAAAGATTAATCTTATATGATTTCACGGAATAAGTAATTCAAATACATATCTTATGTTAATTCTGTTTCGCGAACTTAGGGGAAATAACATGTTGAACTCTTAAACTTCTTCCCATTTTATGATCCTCAAAGGATTAATATATTTAGATCAACAGAAGGCTTCCAAAAACTGGTCATGGAACAAACTTAATTTTTCTTTTTTTTCTTACTTTTTTTCTAAATTTTATTAAGTTCTATTAGTTTGAACACCATTGTCTAAAGCAGCGGTTCTCAGCCTTTTTAAAGACCCACGACTCCACTAAACGTAAGAAAAATAAAATAAACAATTCGCTCCCCCCCCGGTCACCCCCAGACCAACTCTCAAACCACTCCCAGATCACCCCTCAGAATAAACCTCTTTTCCCCCGCGTATTGAATTTGACTGGTTGTGGTGAAGGAGCTGTATCCACATTTAAGAGGTGTGCTTAGGGGCACAAAAATCATTAAAAATTTAATTTTTAAAATAACTAATTGAGCCCCAAATTTAATTTTTGCTGCGTTAAGTTTCTCGGGTCCTAAACATTAACTGCGCCGAATTTGATCCAGGTGGGTGACACAGTCTATGATTCTATAGCGAACAAACAAACAGACGACCTTTTTTACATACACTGGTGTAAGAAATTAAGAGAATTTGCAGACTTGGTCGATTATCTCTAGAACTACTGTACCGATTTTAATGAAATTTGATATGTACATACATTGATACAATACAAAACAAATAACCATTCAATAATTGTAATACACACGCATGATCATGCGTAACACTCATTGGAGTCGGAAGGTATTAAACAGCGGTTGCAGAATAGATAAAATAATGGGTTAATAGATGGTGTTATTTTGCAGCAATCGGTTAATTTCAAATTGTAATAATAAAAATGAGTAACCACCAACGTTTAGATGATGGAATGAGGTGGCAAATTGTGGGGAGGCTAGAAGCAGGCCAATCTCAAGTCGAAATTTGTAGAGAGTTCAATTTAACGCCCAGCATCGTGTGTAACTTATGGAAACAGTTTCAGGATACCGGATCCATCGAGAGAAATCCAGGGCAAGTTCGTCCAAGAGCCACGACAGCCAGAGAAGATTGCCATTTGTCGATTATAGTGAGGCATAACAGGAGTGCAAAAGCTTCTCAGCTCTGTCGTGACTTGTATGCAGCCACAGGAACCAGTGTATAAAGGGTGACTGTTTCCAAAAGACTTCAAGAGAGAGGGTTGTTTGCAAGAAGACCTGCTGTTTGCGTCCTGCTCTCTTCTACGAACAGGAGAATCGGTTTATCATGGTGCAGAGAGCATAGATATTGGAGTATGAATTAGTGGGCAACCGTTCCCTTCACTGATGAGTCCTGGTTCAGCCTAAACACCGATTCTCGCCGTACGTTCATATGGAGAGAACCAGGGACCCGCTAACTACACTCCAATGTCCGCGAAATCGACCATTATGGCGGAGGAGGTTTAATGGTCTGGGCAGGCCTCAAGTTTGATAGCCGCACACCTCTCCATGTCCTTGAAAGAGGCACTGTGTCTGGTGTGAGGTATAGGGATGAGGTCTTGGAGCCCTATGTTCGCCTTTTCAGGGGTGCAGTTGGTCCTGAGTTCATTTTAATGGACGATAACGTGAGGCCACATAGAGCTCTTCTGGTCGACGTTTTTCTAGATAGTGGGGATATTCGCCGGATAGATTGGCCAGCCAGATATCCAGACCTTAACCCTATAGAGCATGTCTGGGACGCTCTGGGGAGGGCAATTGCCACTCGCAATCCCCTCCGAGAACCATCCAGGGAATGAAAACAGCGTTGCTGAACGAGTGGGACCAATTGCCACAGGGAATGATAAACTGCTTTATTTCAAGTATGAAATCACGCTGCGAGACCTGTATATCTGTAAGAGGGGACCATACCCCCTATTAACCCATGTACTAACCCAATTTTTTGTTTATTCTGCAACCGCTGTTTCATACCTTCCAACTCCAACGAGTTTTACGCACGATCATGCGTGTGTATTACAACTATTGAATGGTAATTTGCTTTGTATTGTACCAATGTATGTACATATCAAATTTCATTAAAATCGGTACAGTAGTTCTAGAGATAATCAACCAAGTCTGCAAATCCTCTTAATTTCTTACACCAGTGTATATAAGATATCATTAATGTTATAGACTATATCATAATAAAGTGAATATTATTAAGATTTCCTAGAATCTTTAGGCTTGTACTTCTATAATTTGTTTTCGTGTTAAAATTTCTACTATTTTTTGTAACGTAGGATTATGTTCATCAATAACGGTCCTGGGTAGAGAAAAAAAATTGTTCGGCGTCGCGACTTATAATTTTGGCAGCGCGTCAGACCCAGTAGCAGTAAATTTAAACAGAAAAGTATCAAAACGCGTCAGAAAAAAAAGAAGAAAAATAATAGAAAAGAGGCAAGAAACGATAAGTAATCCTACGTTAATAACCAGCGGCAGTTTCGTTAGAAGAGACTACCTGAAATATTTTTAAGTATTGGTTAGGACTGAACGTTATCAATTATGTGACTTAACCGCCTATACTCTTCACAATTTTTTAATGGGTAAAATAATGAAAAAAACGTAATCAGAAAAAAAACAGAAAATTTGTGTAACTGATTTTTTTTTGAAATTTCTGTTTATTAAAGTATTTTTAAAAGCATATATTTCTAGGGGGAACAGGCTATTCCCCCGAGGATTTTGATATCCAGAAATTTCAGTAATGAGTACTGTTTTAATTTTGCGAAGAAATGCGGTGCAATTTACCTAATGACTTTATTGAATTGGAACACAATTCGCAGTAAACGTCTGTTAGGTAGAACAGAGGTTGTAAATGTTCAGAATCGATACTGACTGTGATACACAAACATTATATTGAATACTATTGTTCTGAGTATTAATTCCTAAATTCGCAGTTAGTCACAATAAAGTGAAAGTTTGAGCTGTTAATAGTGAAAAGGGACCATTGTTTTCTGCGGTCGCTGTATTTTTGGGTTTCTTGTATCGAAAACTATTTTATTCTTATTTTTATTTTTTACCTAGGAGGGCGGCATATTGTCTTTCGATATTCGTCTACATCAGGGGTTCCCAACCCTTTTCCTACATCAACTCCGTTTAAAAGTATGATTTTCTTCATTGACCCCTTCATATTTTTCTTTATACAGCATAGAAAGTAATTATGATACTAATAATTGCACATAAAACAAATAAAGATAACAATTTGACTAAGAATATGAACAAAAAATTATAAAAAGTGGTTCATCATCCTGGGTTATGTTTTATTATTTTTGTACTATTTTCATTTCTAATTTCAGAAATGTAAACAAGATTTCAGAAGCACAGATTGTAATTGCACGAAATTTCGATTTCAATTAATGTGGTGGTTGTGCTTGATGCATTGATACAATTTTTTTATGTTTGGCCTGAAATTTCATATCATTGTATAGTCACAATAACTAACATAACGAATATAAATATATATTTATACGTATTTAAACGGATATTATTATCTAATAATTACATTCCTAAAAATTAAATTTTAAAACAGAAAAATTTATCATCTACCCCCAATAGACCCCTGGAATTCTATAGACCCTTTTTAAACTTCCATCGACCCTCAAAGGTTCCACCTGGACCCAGTTGGAAATCCTTGTTCTACATGCACAGCGAGATTGTTAGTTTATTGCAATGGGACCACTGTATAGACGAACCTACATCAACCCCTCGTACCGCCTCAATTTACATCGAGCAGCCCCGGTTGCAGTATCTGGGGGGGAGCACCATCCTCCCAACCCTACAAACCACACGGATGTACTTCCGACCGACTTATTTAACGCTCCCTACCCGGCGTACACACGAGCACATTCAAACACACTTATCGGGATTTAACCCGAGGATCCCTACACTCTAGCTCCTAGGTTGCTCCGCTCCCTTGTATCATTCGTTATGCATGAAATCATGTTTTGCAGTGATCTAGAATACCTGGAAATAAGTAGTGGTAACCCGGAGGTGCGAATTTTATAGTGATACTTTATCACAAATGGGGATTTCAATATTGAATAAAGAAGACGTACGGTAATTTATTTGCGTATTAAAACTTCAAACAAAATAGATAATACATATATTTGAATTACCAGTAATGTTTAGTATGCAAATACTGAAAAATTGGAAAATTCTATTCACGTTTTTCGCAATCCCGGCTTCTTACCGAAAAAAAGAAGTCACAGTGAGCCTTTTGAATTCATTTCACGTACGAAATGCTGATTTCAGTCACTCCTGTGTTTCTGTGGTATTTCTACAAGTTACTCCCATTTGTAAATCTCCTCAAATATGCTCCGATTCCTCCCACGTATTTCCCTAATGACAATTTTATATCTTTTTCAGAGCTGCTCCATGAAATCATTTACTGAATGACGCATTAATATGATTCCAAAGACATTTCATTTCACATTTCGTGCAGAAGTATTCGGGTACTAAGAGAGATTTCGAGGGCAAATGGAAGTAATTCGGTAAACTTTTTATTACAGTGTATGAGACATTTATATATATATATATATATTATTTTCGGAAACAAACGTGTAGCACACTATTAAAAAAGGAGTACGTGTATGAATACGTTAATGCAAAGGAGGAATAATTCGAAGATAATTTTTTTTCTTTTTTTTAAATATGCTGAAACACCACATGCTCTTATATGACTTATTCAATTTTTAACTTAAAATATCTATTGATTATGCCAGTAAATTCGATTCGTCTCTTTGTGGGAATTTGTTATATACATTATTCTTAGTTTAGCATGAAAAGAATGGTGATATTCCACTCCACATTAAAGTACTCTCTGTAGGGCTGCATTGACATAATTATTTCCCCCTTTTTTCAGGTAAAAAAATAGGACAATGTCCAAACTCTTATTTTCTTTACTTACTTTTTTAAAATGTACATACATATGTGTACATGTTTGTATTGGTTCATTATTTCAACTTCAAATTTACGACCATCTAGATGATGCTACGGTGCACTCTGCTCTCAATGTAAGCACCTTTGCTTTTTAAGCAAGGACTTTAGAGACAGGGATGCGCAATGGAGCTCAATAATTCGAACACCAATAATATAGTCCTTATTTGTGATGTGTGTAGCATATAAAATACATAATTTTGTGTGGGCAGTGCTACTTCATTACAACTCTGGATAGGAAAGTGTCCAAGTTGAACTTTCTTCCCTGGAAAAATAATGAGAATTATCCAAATCATAAGTTTCCCAATCCCATTTATATCGGAGAAAAACTCAAAGTAGACAAAAAAAATGGCGTCCAAGGATGTCGTTGAACAATTTACATTGATGAATGAAAGACTGGCGCACCCTCTCGTACACTCCTGGTGTTGTGTTAATATTATCCTCCACAATAAAGATTCTCGAGGCGGGATCTTCCACGGAGTTCCCAGGTGTCGCATGTACACCAATGATTTCATGTGTTCCAAAAGAAGTGCAACAGATTTAAGTCTGGTGGTAGTGGAGGCCAAGTCACAGTTCCCCCACGTGCAATACACCGCCCAGGATATGTGGTAATCAGGAAGTGGCGGGTCGCTGTGCTAAAGTGTAATTGGGGCTCCATCATGCATAAAAATGTCCCTCCATATGGTGAGAGGAAGAGCTTGTAAGGTATCAGGAAACACTTGTTAAAGGAAGACACGGTACTGTGAGTGTTCTGGAAATATATACAGTCCCACCAGCCAATCATCCCAGATGGTTACTGAAAATCGCTGCTGGTGTTTACGAGATCGTAGAGTGGTCTTTCCTCTGGTCTGAATAGGATTCTGCCCTTATGATTGATTAATTCTCATTTTTTTCACACTGTCGAAAGCCTAACTTAAACACTGAACTTTACGATTTACTGACACAATGAGTTGAATGCAAACCTAGGTTCCTTTGTGATTTTGTTCATCTTCATAAGTACTATCACCCCTCTTATTTCGTCGACATAGTTTACGACCACCCTGTATACATATGTATATACACTGAAGTGCCACTGAAATAGAGATAGCAAAGCCTATGCAAATTGTGTAGCACTGCGCATCATGTATGCGCAAGTGAGCGCGCTGCGGTAACTGCATATATAGCGCGTACTGTGGTTTTTCTGAATTAGTTTTTGGAATTGCCACTATGGGTAAACTGCCTGATTTAGACGCCTTCGATCGCGCACAAATCGTAGGTGCGCGACGCATGGGCCATTCAATTTCCGAAATCGTCAGACAGCTAGGATTTTCAAGGTCGACAGTGGGGCTGCACGTCTTGCCTGGGCAAGAGATCACAGAGACTGGAGTGTAGAGGACTGGAAACGAGTAGCATGGAATGATGAGTCTCGATTCCGACTACTTAACGCCGACGGGAGGCTGAGAATATGGCGAAAGGCTCACGAAGCCATGGATCCTGCATGCCTGGCTGGAACTGTACAAGGGCATGGTGGCTCAATCATGGTCTGGGTTGTTTTTTCGTGGCACAGTTTGGGATCTTTGGTGCGTGTACCAACCTCCCTCAATGCAATTCGGTACGTAGAGCTGCTGGGTGATCACCTCCATCCGTTTATGCTGTTCTGTTATCCGCACGGTAATGGAGTTTTCCAGCAAGACAACTGTACCTCTCACAAGTCCCGGTTGACTACTGGCTGGTTGGATGAGCATTCCTCTGACTTCTCTGTCATGAATTGGCCACCTAGAAGCCCAGACTTAAATCCTATTGAGCATCTTTGGGATGTTTTGGAACAAGGCGTGAAAGGCCATCACACAGCACCAAAGAACCTTACTGAATTATGGACAGCTTTTGCCAATATTTGGCAAGCCATTCACGTGGAACGTTTCCAGAAACTTCTTGAATCTATGCCTCGTCGTGTGGCAGCCGTTATCAAGGCCAGAGGAGGCCCAACTCGTTGCTATGTAGGTATCCCTAATTCAGTGGCACTTCATTGTATATATATATATATATATATATATATATATATATATATATATATATGTGTGTGTGTGTGTCGGACGTTGGTGCTTCACGCCCGATCTATTTAACGTAATATTCCAAACATCCTGAGAATCATCTTGCAGTCCGTGGTCCGGTGGCGAGGACACTCATAATTTAATAACTTCCATCAGTGCAGTCAAGTTGTTGATACGATTAGCCAGAAACCATTGTAGTTGACTTTCCTAAATATCTTTATTAACTCATAATTAATTACTCAGCTCCATAACTTAATAATTTCCTTCCCAATCCCATTAAAATATCTGCGCCTACAGCACACATCTTTACTCGTTGCTATCTCTGCATGGCTCTGAAGATTTCCTTTGTTTCAACCTTAAAAACCAACGCTTAGTGACGCTCATTACTTATTCATTTCGTCATAACGTACACGCTTTTTAGCTGACCTAAACATTTCCTTTCTTAGCGCCAGCTGAAGGCTACATCTACCTAAAATTCTCCATGTGGTTCTGTGGTTCTTCGGTAATCGAATCAAGTCGAACCCATTAATTCTATTTTCACTGCAAAACCTGATGCCGCTTATTTGAACTCCCAGACATTTAAATTTTTAATCCTATATTTTACTAACTAAAATCCCGTTTATAGGTCGCGCGATCGCCCCCCATATTTTTAGCCTCACAACTTCCCCCCCCCCTGCCCTAGAAGGCGTGCACACAAAGAGGAGCCAACTCTCTACAGCAAGTCTCCAGAAGAGAAAACTAAAATCAAATATGACCTAACTGCCAAAATGCTGAACAGGGCTGCAGTACCTATTCAACAAAATTTAATATTAACCCTAACTACTGAAACTTACTCTAATTCTAATCGGAGTCAGCCCACTTAAAATAACTAAATTAAATTAACATTTACGATTGGAATAGGGCGATCGTTCTTCTGAAGGCGTGCACACAAAGAATGGCCAGTTCCCTGCAACACGTCTCCAGAAGAGAAAAACTAAAATTAATCTAATTACCCATCAACTGAAAATTGCTGCGCAGGGCGGTACCTTCCCCACAGAACAATCCAGAGAAACCCAACTAAATTATTCCGAAATATGACTTGATTCAACCACATTAAAAATTAACTAAATTTCCCTAAATATTCGACATCTAATTTAAAAAACTAAAATTATTATTCTTATTTACTAAATTCGTGCACCTAACCCCATGGAGCTGAGAAAAATACAAATTTCAAAAATGTCTCCTTTGAGACAGAAGTTGACACAGAATGACTTAAAGTTATTACAATCAACATATCAAATTACCTATAAAAGAATTTATACCAACATATTATCAATAAAACACTAAAATCAAAATTAATTAACACAAAATTTAAATTGAAGGTGTAAGAACATGATATTCAAAATTTCCCTGTGATCACCCACACTATTCGTTTTAGCTCAAGAAAAACACTTTGTGCAGAAGAACCTTGAGTCCATTTCCTAGAAGGTGAGTCCTGACTTTAAAATTGACAAAGTTCAGAGTCTTTGAAACACATACAGTTCTTGCAAAAGTTGGGGTGCCACAAAACTTTAAAAAAAATAACTTTTATTCCCTACACTATTATTAGTATTAAAAACCCTTCCTCAGATGTCTGTTATGGTGGTCATACTCCACAACAGCACAGGGAAATTTATTAAGAGCTTTCAGCGTATCATCGGGGATACCTGATTCCTCCGAAACTTCAAATTTGACACAAAACAAATCAATAGTGAAAAACACAATCCTAATACATATTTCAAATTCTCCAATATTTCAAAAATTTTTCGTTTTCACCATGATGTACAAAATATTATACCTCTGAGTCTTACAGAATAATGAAGCATGTCTTTATACTCATGCTTATCTGAAAATTACAGGGAGACCTCCAAAAACTAGTAAACCAAGTGGCAACCAAAATATACAAGAAAATAAACATCAAATTATTAATACTAAAACACAATAAACAAATTAAAAAGATCAAATTTAAGTGCTTTAAACTAAAAAAATACACAATATTTATCAATATGAAAAAGACAATTAAATCATTGAGGTATGAAATTAACTTTCATTACAACTCTTTCCTATACATTTTAATACCAAAAACTTTTCATTTCATTCAAAACCAGTTCAAATACCCTACTCAAGTTTGAAGTAAACATGGTTGAACTCATGCCTAGTTCTGCTTCTAAACACAAATTCATAAAATATGCTACATACTCACATTTTGATCAGAATTCCCAATTCTATCAAATTCAAAATTAAAAACATCATACCTTACACCTTTACCAATGCAAACTGAATTCCCTACCTCACAAAACATTACTTATCAAAATAAATTTATATTAAGACAATAAAAATATACTTATAAAATTATATCCAAAATTTTCAATTTTATACACTTGACAACCGATATGCAATATACCGAAAATAAACACATTATTAATCAATAAACCTTAAAAATTCTTTACAAAATGGGAGACTGTCAACAGCAACAAAACCAAAATGGACAATTTAACTTTAATATGTTCTAAAATTTTCCAATAACTATACCAAAACTCATAAATTTTCAAAAGATAATGAAATTTTAATTTTCAAAATTTTACCAATATTTATTACTAATACTCTGCTATCTAACTCCCCCCCCCCGAAAACAAAACAGGATTGACTGGAGTGATCATCATCCGCAGAAAACAATTTTCAACATGTACTTAATTTTTACAATATTAAAATTTTCATTTTTATACCAATAGTTTCAAATTGTGAGAACATTTTTTACTGAATTTAAACTTGTCACCACAATTTCCAAAATTTATACACAATATTCACATTTAACACAGAATTGTTACTTTTTTCAATTTTAAAATTTCAAAATTTAATTGCAAAAATTATTCAATCTTCACTTTTTAATAGCAAATTTAATCATTGAATTTAATTATCATCTTTATGATTTTAACATTTTTATCAACATAACTTTTCCCACAACATATCTTTTATACAACATATCATCATCTGCATATTATCAATTTGAATGAAAATTTCTTACCTTAATTTAGTTAATCCCCCCCCCCCCCAAAAAAAAAAAAAAAAATCTTTATATCACCTATTAAATTTTCCAGCAGTTATTTTTCGTCTTTTTTTTTGGGGGGGGGGGGGCAGTCCCGGAGAGCCATGGAACACTGTTTTCATTCACATCCAGGAATCTTCAGAAAAGTTCCCCGATAATTTCTTTACTACAAACACCATCGTCGAAAAACTCAAATAACACCAAAATTCACCATTCTTTAACGGCACACTTTCTTTTGGTTAACTGGATTTACAGCCATGTCGCTGTGTAAACTAAACTCGATCCTCCTTGTAAATTTGATGAACACCAATATTTTTTAAAACCTTTTTCCGATGATTTATTTATTTATTTATTTTTTCCCGAAGCACAAATTTTCGTTGTAAATTTTGACGATCCGCCTTACTTATAATCTAGATGATATCATTCACCGAATTTTGAAGCACAATTTAGAACACTCATAAACATTTTTTACGATGAACAGCCGAAGATTCCCGCACGCCGAAAAAAATGTTTACCGATCGAATAATTTTCACAAAACGAAGATTCATAATCTGATGATTTTTTTTTTATTCGTGAATTTTAAAGGCTGGGTTCCCACAGCGAGAGGTTTCAGAATCGCTGCCGTCTTTTGTCGGAAGTTGGTGCTTCACGCCTGATATATTTAACGTAATATTCCAAACATCCTGAGAATCATCTTGCAGTCCGTGGTCCGGTGGCGAGAACACTCATAATTTAATAACTTCCATCAGTGCAGTCAAGGTGTTGATACGATTAGCCAGAAACCAGTCTAGTTGACTTTCCAAAATATCTTTATTAACTCGTAATTAATTACTCAGCTCCATAACTTAATAATTTCCATCCCAATCCACATTAAAATCTGTGCGCCTACGGCACACATCTTTACTCGTTGCTATCTCTCCATGGCTCTGAAGATTTCCTTTGTTTCAACCTTAAAAACCAACGCTTAGTGACGCTCATTACTTATTCATTTCGTCATAACGTACACGCTTTTTAGCTGACCTAAACATTTCCTTTCTTAGCGCCAGCTCAAGGCTACATCTACCAAAAATTCTGCATGTGGTTCTGTGGTTCTTCGGTAATCGAATCAAGTCGAACCCATTAATTCTATTTTCACTGCAAAACCTGATGCCGCTTATTTGAACTCCCAGACTTTTAAATTGTTAATCCTATATTTTACTAACTAAAATCCCGTTATAAGGTCACGCGATCGCCCCCCATATTTTTAGCCTCATGTATATATATATATATATATATATATATATATATATATATACATACATGTATGTATATGTATACGTATATGAATACATGTACATGTATACATGCATGTGTGTATGCATAAGTTTTATTAATTTATTTTCTTTGCACAATAACCCGTAATAGGGTTGCACCTTAACGACCTACTAGCACAACTGGAGAATTCAATTGTAGGTCAGTTAATTGTCAAGCAAGTGTTCTAAGTTACCCTTGTGTCGGGAGAAGGCTGTATTTTGACTGACTGTGTGAACTTTTAATTTAATATCAATACCAGAATTTCTTTCCTACCATATGCAGTTCGTTAATTTTGGGTAGATGCATGCCCGAGGAGGATTAATATAAACTTTTTTAGCCTCTAATCCGGGCAAAGGTAGAGTGTCTAAGCGCTGGCATTCTGCCCAGAACCTATGTTTTCGAGTCCCACTGTTGGCATGGATGTTTGCTGCCATTCGGAATTCTATTTAAACTGTATGTCCCAGTCTAATAAGCCCTCGTGTAACAAAAGTTGAACGTAACCCTCTAAAGCAAGCAGACAACCAACCAAATCTTTCAGCCGGCAAGAGAGAATTTAGCTACACTTTTCTTTAAAGAAAATTCTTCTAGATAATATTCAATGCTGTATTTATCCGTCATTGACAAAGATAGCGAAATCCAGATTATAAATTGATATTGCTATCACAGATTAGTTGAACCTGTCTCTGCAGAACAATTACTAGGCCCCGTTTCCTGCATTTGAAACAGTAATAAATTTGAGATTAAATGAATTTTAGTGCACATCGTATCTTCAGTAAAAAAATTTTTGCATATAAAAGTTGAAGCAAAAGTATCAGACAAGAATAAAGGACGACTCAATCTAAAGTCTGTATACTTCTTTCACATTTTATAAGAGTTATTTTGTTATGTTTTGGGACCTGTAATGAATACCATTTCTCGAAAAAAAAATTCTATGTCAAAGAATGCACAGTCATGTGCTTATGAACCAATATATTGCGTTTAATTCAAATCACTTCCATGCAAGCTTGTGTCAACATACAAAATATAGGAATACTGTCTTCATGTCTTGCCATACTTCAGTGAGAGATTGATGGATGTGATACGCACAGGGCATTCCAAACTTCTCTGATTTGTGACTATTTATCTTAGGATCTCCATGACTGAATCTAGTGAATCTCTTGTGTTATTATATGATGAACGAGAAATTCTGGGGTTAATTGCGAAAGTGAGTTTATATTTGTTTTGTACCCATTAAGTCGTAGATGTTAAATGTGAGAGAGGATTTTATATTAATTTAATCATAGAAAGTGTTTCACTGTAAGTGTCTAAAGAAGGATTAAAACAAATACAAAAAAACTGCAAACATTAGCTCTTTGTGTTAATATTTGTTGTATTCACTGTCCTACGATTTATGTTAGAATTTCCTTTCAGAAATTTCTAAAATATATTTAAGATGACATATTTAGCTTTTAAATTGTATTTGGGAACTTTAACAAACTTTGTAGCTGGCCCTGAAATAAATCAAATTTTTATCCAATAACGCAAGTTCGTAATCTATATATATAAAACAGTTCCGTAACTGACTCATTCATTCATTCACTGACTGACTGACATACAACGCACAGACCAAACCGCTGGACCTAAAGGGCTGAAATTTTGCATGACGATTCTTCTAATAGTGTAGGGGTGCACTAAGAAAGGTTTTCCAAAAATTCTTCTTAGATTTTTTTAAATTAAATTTTTAAGCTGTTTTTTAAACTTTTTTTACGTTTGCATTTAAAATAATACATTGAGGGTTATAAAATTTATATCACGAGAAATATCATAAAAATTCCTTCAAAATGAAATTTTTTTCGAATTTTTACCTCCATTTCCTGATTGTTGGTGAATTTTTAAAGATTAATTTTTAGAATTTAATTTATTAAATGCCGATCACGGGATTTCTTTTTCTGGTACTTTCAATAAATTTATCGTCACGTGCGTAACAACTAAATAGACAAAAAAAATATTTTTTTCTCTTTCTAATGCAGCAGACGATTGGATATTATCAAAACAAAATGCATATCCCTTACGATTTTTTTATAAATATATATATATATAGATAGATATATATTTTACATCAATTGTATACATTAATCATCGCATTTATTATAAATATATATATTTATTTTTTGGCGTAAATTGCATACGTTGACCGTAATTGTACAACTGACGGTTGTATTTAATATGAATGCACTCCGTAGCGAAGCGCGGGTTTTCAGCTAGTATGCTTCATATTTATCTTACATACACTAGCCAGAAGAACTATATCCTGGTTAGCAACTAACGTTCCCCCGACGTTTGCCTATGTTTGGAATTTGAACAAGTCGTGAATGTCCCTGAGATTGTTCCTTTTTTGGAGCAACGTTGGTTCTCATAAAAAAAAATGTAATGATTAAAATTCGTGGTGCAAACGAACGTATGTTCTAAATTTGAATATCTGTGCAATGGAGCAATATAATTTTTTTAAAAATTGACATAATCATTTTTAAGGGAGCAATGGACTTTCAACCTCGAATTTTTGAATTTTCAATTTTTACGTCTATATACAGAATGAGAGTAATTAATATTCTTTTTTACTACATTGAAGACACCTAGAATTCAAAATAAGGATTTTTTAGCAGAATGATGACTGTTTTTCACATTTTTTTTCAAAAATGCTAACATTTTTCAAAATGCTCCTTGTGCATTCGACTTCATTTAAAATGTTTAAATTTTTAAATACAAGTTTACCATACATATATAAATATAATTGTGCACCGAATTTTTGGTATGAATTTAAAGTCTTAAATATATATATATATGTATATATATACAGTCGAACCTCCATATATCGAACTTCCCTATATCGAAATTTTCTATATATATCGAACTCTTAGTAAATCTCCATGTTTATTACATAGAAAAACTGTTTCGATATATCGAAAAAATCTCTATATATCGAAATTTTTTTCTCGACATATTGGGAGATTTTATTCCACTTTAGAATAAAATCTCCCAATTTTTGGCGTTTGAAACAATACTTCGTGGACCGCTCATGAAGTTTTAATGGACTGAATAAATGCGAGCATTTCTTTGATGAACTTTCCGCAAAACTGGCTGTTCAGCAAGATATTTGTAGTTTATTTTTAAAGAATGTAAATGTGATCTCTGTAACCACTGTCTGGATTATTGTTATTTTTTAAGGTATATAGTACTCAATAAATCTTTCACATTAATTAATTTTTTAGTTATTAACTTTCATTTAATGTAATTCGTATATAAATTGGAAATGGAGTTTCGTATACGGAAATTAGCTTTAATTTTAATGTTTTAGGATAATTATGATAAAACTAAGATCAATTCTTTATATCGAAATTTCTATATATCGAATTTTTTTCCGGCATTTTGCTACATATATATGTATGTTAATTCTACCTGTAATTTTTAATATTTTTTCTTTATTTCATGGTCTATAAATTTCAAAAATATTTTTGGTTTCAAAGAACTATGCACTGTTTTGTGACAAACACCTCAATTAACAATTCTGAGAAATTTGGAAGAAATTGGAAGAAAATGAATGCGCATGGAGAATTTAGAAAAAGTCCAGCATTTTTGAAGAATTTTTTGAAAAACGTCTTATTCTTCCACAAAGTACTTATTTGTGAATTCTAAATGACTTCAATGTAGTAAAAAATAATATTAATTATACTCATGTGGTATATAGATTAAAATATTGAATATTTGAAAAAAAGAGGGTGAATGTCCGTTGTCCCCTTAATCCGTTCGTTGTTTCGAGTGCCAAAGTTCTCGGATACTATGCAATTTATTGTTTATTCTGAGTGGAAATCTCACTTCTTCACTGTTTTGTTTATTTGATGTAATCTCCTGAATAGTGATATCAAACTATGTATCAGATAAGAACAAATGCTTGACTCTCCCAAACAAATGCAGCGTAAATCTGGGAGCTTCTGTGAAATCTGCATTGCATTAGTGTCAAAACCCTGAGGAACATAGAAGTATAAAGTTTACAGTTGCTTTTGTATCACTCAGCGTTTTAGTAGTCCATTGGGGCTGAGTTTGAATTGTGTGTTTTACGATATATTCTGCGAAGTGAATTTCACAATCTTTCGTCAATTATTCTAATGCGTTTTCAGTTTGCATCTGTCACAGAAGTTGTTTAAAATTTCTTGAGGAATAGAAACTTGATAAAATTGAAGTTAATATTTTTGGCTCCAAATATTTAAATTTGTTTGAATGACTTTAACAAAACTTTAGGTGTCATATTTTTTTAATCTTTGGTTTTTTTCAAGAATTCCATTTAATGATTTAAAATTTTGTATTCATTCTCAAGTAATACATGCTGTAAGAAGAAAATGTTGCTCATAGCGTGTTTGCTTATCATATCCATACTCTGATATCAAGAGTGGAAAATGACCTTAGAGAGATTTTTCACTCTTTTGAAGTATGAAATGTTACTCATCACGATAGCATAGTTACTCACAGCGGTAGCATAGTTTTAAAAATGTTAACACTAAGCAGGTTTCCTTAGTACACACTTACTCCAAAATCAAGAGGAGAAAATGACCTGAAAGAACAACTTTTCACTCTTTCAACGTACGAAATGTTACTTATAACGATGGGATAGTTATGAAAATGTTACTCAAAGCGCTATTTATCATACGTATACTCTAAAATCAAAAGAAAGAAAATGGCATGAATGAGCTAGTTTTCACTCTCTCATGAAAGCCGTTAACAGATATATCTGTTTCATGGAATTAATTTTTATGTATTAATATTATTTTGGAGAAAAAGTAATTTTATAATATTTTTATGAATTTAACTCTTTTGCTTGTAAAAACAAGAAATCACAGAATAAAGCATTTCACTTTTAAAGAGCGAAACAAGTCATGACTCACGATAATTATTGTTTTACCTACTTAAAAGAGTGATTAAAAGGGATTTCCAATCCCTCATCCCAAAAGTGTGAAATAAACCCTGTTTTTATTTTACATTCCATATATGTTTGGAGAAAACAGCTTGCTAACACTTCAACCAATAGCTTACTTAAAACTTTTTAATACCTATAATTTATTTTTTCCTTATTTCTATTTGTTTCTTCATTTTTCATTATTCCAGTTATTATAGTTTCAGTAGCGGAATGTTATCTCCACTCTGAAATTTCGTTTGAAATTTTCGTTAGCGTACTTTTGATTACTAAACGTCCTGTGAGATCAAAAATTAATCTTTTACAAACTCCTTTTCACATATTATTTAATCTCATTGTTTAATCTCATTGACCTACCAATTCCTTAATGCAATAAATATATTTTCCCTATTAGCGTGCGTTAAAAATTTATTTTATACTATTTATTATCTACTCTTGATATTACAACCGAGCTTTGGCATCTTCGCTAAAACTTCAGATTCTAAGCTTTTCGTTTTCTTAAAGCTGGTCATTAGAGATCGCTTGCGTTCGCCAAGAAACTCCAGAGTCTCCTGCCTAACTACGTATTTCCCGTGCTTTCTTGGTATAACAATCGGCATGAGAGGAATCTAAAAGAGCTGCAATTATCTTTTTATTGCCATGCCCTGTATCCATAAGGTGACAAGACTTTTGACGCTCTGTGACAGTGTGATCAAAACAAAATAACATCTGTACTATCATTCATAACATGCATTATGGGAAAACTGTAACATTGCTGAACTCATAAATTATTTCAGTAATTATATATATATATATATATATATATATATATATATATATATATATATATATATATATATATATATATATATATATATATATATATGACAGGCGGTGGGTTTGCCTGCTATAACATCTTAATTGCAGTCTTCTCATTAAAAGTCCATGGCATCGATTGAAGGCAGATACTCAAAAATACTCCGCATCGTTCAAATTAAGTAGAGTTTATTCATTTCCATTTCATTTAAACCACACTCCAAATCTGCACGTTTCAGTGCTCGCCATTTTCAAATTCAGGGACCCGACGAACACACGTCCACCAGCACCGATTTTATCCTGCGTTCTGCGCAATTCTAGGTCAAAATAGCACGTTTACCCTTGTGGCACATGCGTAGAGCATCACCTGGAAAGTTCTAGAAACTTGTTTTCACGCCAAACCCTTTACCTTTATCTAAAAATAAATTCCCAGATGGAACTTCAATCCACTTCCGTTAACCGAGGTCATTCTCCGAAACGGTGGAAAAACCCTTTTTTTTTACCCGCAGCGCGTCTGGGAATATCAAACTAGTGGGTTTTGGCGCCACGAAAATAATCTATCCTGAAGTCCCCTTTCAATTTTAACTTAATTATTATTTCCCTTAATTAATTATTGAGACACACACACACACACACACACACACACACATATATATATATATATATATATATATATACACTCTCAGAAGTTTAACGAATAGGTCTTACAAAAAATGGTTTAGCATTTTCTTTGTTCATATTACTCCTAGTAGAATGTTCTTTTTAAATTAACTAAAACTACCCCTTAGTTTCCTTCTTTAAAAAATTCTCTAAAAATTTACATTTATGAAATTATAAAAGTACTTTTTTTTCACATTGTAATAACATCGTATAAGTTTGTTAAAAATATTCTAATACATGTTCTGATAATTTATCTTAGGGTAAGATATTGGTTATTAATATATGTAACTAAATATTCGTTACTATAGCCAATATTACTAGACAAAATAATGTATTAACCATTAGCTTATATACCATTATGTATATTGACTTGCTGTTTTCAGAGTATAAATCTTTTGTTCATAGGAAAAACAAATATGGTTTCCCCATAATGATCAGAGATTTACAATGTAATTTGATTATGAATTTTGAGTTTTAAGGATCCTTTTGATTTACGTTGATGTTTGATAATGCTTTTGCCGTGATGGATGCAGTTCAGATCGATTTGGAACATCTGCTGCCCGGCGTCTGCTTTACATATTGCAGCATTCAGTAAGAAAATATTTCTATTGTGTTTACTTCAACAGGGCAGGAGAGAGAAAATTTCCATTGATCCAAGTAAAAGCATTTGGAAAGTATTGAAATTTTGTAAACGTATTTTCGGAAAGCTTAGTCACGTGAGGAGGTACTCGAGCATGGAGAGTGTAATGCTTTGTGTTCTAACCAAATGTATTGGTTAAAGATGTATATTCAAATGATATTTCTTGGCAGTTTTTTCAAGCAAGTTTAACAATTTTAAATGTATTTACTCTAAACATTTTAAAAGATCGAAAATTCCAATGCAGTCCCAGACAGCCTGGTACAATTGCATGAAATATAAAGTTAAGCTCAACATAACGTTATTCTATGCTGTTAATTTCCCATATACTGATCTGTGGTATTCGAGACCTGCTGCAACATTAAAGAGACGTTTTTGACAATATGTTGTTCACTTTCATTTGTTGCTTGCCATTATTTTTTAAGATTTAAGGCTCGGATTTATATTGGTGGCATTCGCGTTTTCGAAACGTATGCTCTTACTTTAATTAACCAGTAATGTTTTCATTGGCATTTACCATAGACACGATATCTGGCTGGCTTATTATGTGTGTGTGTGCATATATATATATATATATATATATATATATATATATATACACCGAAGAGCCAATACATTATGATCACCAGTTTAATATGACAGGACCACCTTTCGCCCTCAAAACTGCCATACCCGGCGTGGCATTGACTCGACAAGTTGCAGATAGGTAGTCTGAGGTATCTGGTACGAAGCGCTCATCAACTGGTCCTGCAATTCCCGCACATTGCGAGGTCATAGCGTGTCAGCATGAATCCGGTTTTCCAAGTGGAACCAAAAATGTTCTATCGGATTAAATTTCATAGGAATTTGGAGGACAAGACATGACTTGAAAGCCACTAGAGTGTACCTCGAACAACTCTCTGACGATTCGACCCTTATGACATGGTGCATTATTCTGTTGGTAAACGCCATCACCCGCCGGAAACACTGTTGCCATGAATGGGTGTACCTGAACTGCAACAGTGTTCACGTAGCGCAAAGACGTCAGGGCTTGTTCGATGGAGATTATGGGTCCATGAAAACATCGCCCACACTATAATACCGCCGCCGCCAGCTTGTCTCCATCCAACTGTGCATCCGGGAGCTAGGATTTCCGTTGGAAATCGGCGTATTCGCAATCGTCCGCCGATGTGATGGACCAGACAACATGATTCGTCCGACCATGCAACTTTCTTCCATTCTTCTATGGTCTATTTCCGATGTTCCTTGGCCCATTGCAAGCGCTGCTGGCGATGACGTACTGTCAGAGCAGGGACGTGCTGCAGCCGCCGACTTCGTAAGCTCATACGCAGCCGAGTACACTGCAGTGTGCTGAAAAACACTATCTGGGTCACCATTGTTGTAGCTGCTGGTAATTTTGGCTGTTGTAGCGCTTCGGTCACGGCGAATAATGCGTAACAGTCTCCGCTCTCCTCTGGAATCAATGAGCCACGGCTGACATACCACTGGCTGGCGACTTTTCGTTTCACAATCCATACACCACTTTCGATACGTGCTGACAACGACTGCACGTGAACAGCCCACCAAACGCGCCGTTTTTGATATCGACGTTCCCAGGCGCTGAGCCATAACGATTTGACCTTTATCGAAGTCTGATAAATCACCTGCTTTTCCCATTATGTCGCTAATCGCTCTATGTTTGGAAAGACAATGCATGGGCCCTTTATATACTCCAACTTCAGCCGCGCACGCGCAGTGGTTTTGTTTCTGGGCGAGCTCATTGTTACAGAAGGAGGGTGGTAATAATGTAATGGCTCTTAGGATTATATATATATATATATATATATATATATATATATATATATATATATATATATATATATATATATATATATATATATATATATATATATATATATATATATATATATATATATATATATATATATAAATATATATACTCTTACAGTCAATAAGTTCGGGGACTTTATTTACTACAACAACGAATACACTTACAAAGTCTTCTGAACACAATCACCTTCAAAATAATGTCCTTCCGCAACTATACATTTCTGCCAGAGTTGATACAGCTTCTGGAAACAGTCCTGGAAACCATTGCGTGAGAGCTGTCGTAAAGCGGTTGTCGCTGTTGCCATCACTTCTTCGGCATTTGCAAGCCGCTTGCCCTTGATGCGATCTTTCAGTTTCGGGATCAGGTAGAAATCGCAAGGAGCGAGGTCTGGGGGATACGGGGGAATTGGCAGAACTCTAGTGCCGTGTTTAGCAAGGGTTTGTTGCACCATCAGGGATCGGTGCGCCGGGACATTGTCATGGAACAACATCCACATGTTGGATTTCCAAACGTGTGGACGCTTACCACGGATTGCCTCCCGGAGACGACGAAGAACCTGTACACCATTTGTTGACGATGTTACCTTGTGTCTGGCGCAGCTTGGCCTTTCTGGATCTTTCGCCAATAAACTTCAACCAACCAAACAACTACTGCTCCTACCCGTTGATGTTCGCCTCCGTTTGTGATGTCACTGGCCACCCACTTCGCGGATCATCTACAACATCGTCTCTCCCATTTTTAAACAAGCTGTACCATTTGAAAACTTTCAATCTGCACATAGCTTCGTCTCGATACGCTTTTTGCAGTAACCGTAACGTTTCTGCCGTGGTTTTTCCTAATTTGTAGCAGAATTTAATGTTGGAACGTTGCTCCAAAAAGGACATTTTGCTACATCGACATTATAGGCTGACAGTCTGCAGCTAAATGGCGAGCTTGCGCACCTTAGCAGTTGTACAAAGCGTCATGTGACGTCTAATGCGTACGCAGATAACCAGACTTGTAAACCACATTGTTATTTCGGTTTCCCCACACACCGGGCATGAGGGGGGGGGTAGTCCTCGAACTTATTGACTATACTGGTATATATATATATATATATATATATATATATATATATATATATATATATATATATATATATATATATATATATATATATATACAGTGGAATCTCGATCTATCGTTTTCGGATCCATCGTTTTTCCGTATGTGTCGTTCATTTTATCCAGTCTCAAAGATCATATTGCTTTGTTATGTTTCCGCATCTATCGTTTTCCCGCATTTATCGTTCATTTCAATATGTCCCTTGAAAAACGATAGATCGAGATTCCACTGTATATATATATGAATATATGTATATATATATATATATATGAATATATATATATATATATATATATATATATATATATATATATATATATATATATATATATATATATATCTTAACATATTCCTATTTTTCTACCATTTTCCTCTGGTAAGACGACTAATGTTGCTTTTGGCATTAGTTTCTGTATGAATGCTACAAACCTTTGCAACACTTACTAGATTCAATGCCCAGCGATCTCTAGCTCTCTAGGTATCTTTATTCGTTTTGTCTCTGAAGTAGTCTCGTGGCCGGAATACAAACTGGATGTTCAGCGATACAACAGAGACTGCGAAAATAACCCCGGTGGGGATATCTTTTAAACATATGACGATCATCGAATGTATGTCAAATAAACATATATTTTTTAAAGAGAAATTTTAACTTATTAAAAATTAGTAAATGTACTGAATATTTTACTGTAGAAACAAGCACGGACTTTTGGAGAAAAATTTCTTAGGTGTAAACTGCTAATCAGTGAAATATTTCTTCTGATTTCTATCATGACACCCAGTTATGATGGGTAATTGCACACTTAATAAAGCAATATTTTGTAATTAATAATTGTCTAGAAAAACCTGTCAAAATCGGTAACTAGGATTCATATATCGCACCTCAGCTAGAAGAGTGTTACATCTCCGAAATTTTTGATTTTGAGATAATTGCACCAGAATTATCTATAAGAAGTGCTTCTCATTCTCGAATAATGTTATAAGCTTAGTACCAACATAATATCCTGGATGGCGCTTATTACATTCTTACTGGGAGGGGGAACTTGCTCATGCGCGAAGAATGAAAATTAGATTTTTGTCAGTGCCTAATGTTGTTGTATTAAAATGTTCCTGTAATAAGAATGTTTATTAAATTTTATTTGGAAAATAAATGTTTTTATTTGGAAAATAAATTTGCATTTTTGTCTAACCTCCTGTTTACGTTACCAAGGTTTTTTCTTAGTATTGTGAAAAGTTTAGATAGATTGTTCATTAGCATAGAGATATGACAGTATTCCCTCAAGCATTTCAGTTGACAAAATGAGGTTACTAGAAGAGGGTTATATCTTGCAATTAAAATTGAAGATCGTACTTTAAAAATTGAAGACAACTTTAATAGTATATAGTTTTGCCTTATGAAGTGATTCGAATAATAAGCTTTCCCAAAATTATCATGGGCAGTCATTAAACATGAAATGAAATTTCGACATATATCTTCTTTAGCTCTTCCTGAAAATATGGCTATTTTGAGATGTAACTCTCTTCTAGCAGACGTTCGATATTTTAAAGATGACTGTACAAGACTTTTTTTAGTATTTAATGTGGTATAAAATTAACTTGGGTGCTTTGACCGAACACATTTATTTATGCAGTTCTAAAAATGTATTACGATCAAAATGCCATGTATATACATACCCACACACACAGAGGCACATTAGAACGGCTCTGATCCTGGTATTAACGTCCATAAAGATCTTGATTTGAAACGCCTATTTACTTTGGATGTCTTAGGCCGTCTGCACACGGAGCAACTCAAAAGGAACTGATAACTGACTCAAATCACAAACCAGACCGTGATGAGTCGCAACCTATGTAATTGAATGGAGCCACGCACACGGCGCAACTGGTTACAAACCCGTCGGACGGGTTTGTAACCAGCTGCGCCGTGTGCGTGGCTCCATTCAATTACATAGGTTGCGACTCATCACGGACTGGTTTGTGATTTGAGTCAGTTATCAGTTCCTTTTGAGTTGCTCCGTGTGCAGACGGGCTTAGGGTGTAAAACAGCGATCTCTTGTCAGTGTAGACCACGATGCCTTAATCCTTCTTTGTTATTGATAAATTGGAGATGGAAAGTTCTAGTTGTTTCCACTGTTAAAACGGTACGTAGATATCCAAATATATCTCCGGGGTAGCAGTCTATAGCAAAAAACCGGAATAGAGCGCCAGGCACTTCCTTCACCATTATTACGCCTCAAGTCACACTCCTCTTTCGATCATTCTGTTCTTGGCAGCAAAATCAATTTTAGTGTTTCCTCACCTCCATTATTCACGAGACGAGCATACTGGCTGACACCCAATCTGAAATATATTATAAAAAGGTATAGAATTCTTATAAAAAGTTAGAGCTTTCATTCTGCAATATACGAAACATGATGTAACGACAATTTTAAAGGTTTTCTTAAGCAGGATTTTATGAGAGCTTTCCGCATTGGTGTATCCTCTGGAGTAAGTGTGCGAGTGCAGAAAGGAATTATTACGTAAGGAAATAAGGCCGTGTAACCCCAGCATTGAATCTCTGCCTTTTGGTAAAACCATTTGCCTAGTTTTTGAATTGCCCTCATACCTCGGCAAGTAATCTAAATTTACGCAGATGGTGAAACATACCAAATGGGTGTCTCCTGACTAGGTGAATGCAAGACTTACAGGGCTGTGGTTTTATGACATCACAACGATCGGAATCAGACTTGGGTGCCTCCACAAATTTGACCGAAACCTCTCATGGACAGCATCTGGTGGGCTTTTACTCAAGACTCGACCACTACATGGATCAACATTCCGGCAGACAGACTTAGTTTCCATAATGAGTGTCTAAATTAAGATATTAAGATACAGTACAGAATACTGATTTTACCCTGTCGAAATCATTTATTTATTTCATTTAAAAAATAAATATAAAACAATTTAAAAAAAACATTCCGCACTTACCTTTGTGTCCGAAAGGTTTTATTCTTCAACTGTTTTTCTAAAGTATCTGCTTACTTAAAAAGTTCGGTTTGTAAATCACTTCTGACATGCTCGTTAAAACAAGGCATCCTACCGGAAAGAATTGTAAGCACTAGTGTTAAACTAAATTAGGTGAAGAGGAATCAGGTAGAAACACTGTGCTGTGTGACAAACTGGCGCATCTGGGAATTCAGCTTCAGAAAGAAATGGCTTCTGAGACTGAAAATACGTTCTCGTACTTGAGGTAACATTTATTCATTTTGGAAAAACCTGCAATTTATTAATTGGTAAAAAAGAAGTCTTTTCTTTCAAAATATAAGAATATTTAAAAATTCGAACATTCCTTAAACAATGAAAAATTGTTTCTTTAAATAATATCACGAACTCAACTTGGATACTTATACGTATTCATAGGTATCAGTTGTAATAATATTCTAACATTTATGCCAAAATTAGCCTAATTATCAAGTTTTTAAAGTTCTTAAAATATTTACCAATTCATCTACACGATTAAAGAACAAGTTGTCAATGTTTAATTAACAAAATTTTATTAATTATAAAGTTTAAAGTATTTACTTAAATTAATCTGAAACAGTTGAAAAATACTTCCTTCTTAATTACTGATAGAACTGACAAGTCTTTTAAAATAATATTTTATCTATATTAGTATTAATAAAAAACATATAGGAATTATTAGAGTAGAAATTACAGAATTATTGGAAAAACAAATTAAAATTATCCTCAACTGTGATTCATTAACGTTTTTAAAAATCTTTAAACCAAATATGTCATAGCTTATATAGTTAAGCTGAACATGTTTGTTTGCAAGTTTTTCTAGAACTTATTTTGAAAGGTTGTTGCAAGGCTAGGTTATACTTCTTGCTTGAGACCCACTAATGAGGAAAGAAAAAGTTGTGAATAATTTATTTCAATATTTATACTTTAGAAGTGCTTAAATCAGAGTACTTTCTGAAGATGTTACATATATTAATAAGGCAATCAGACACTGAAACGTGTTTAGGACTTATATGTAAATGTCAATATTTGCGTATGTTCCATTTTATGTTCTAAACTGACTACTGACAGTTGACATACCCAAATAGTTAATATATGGCTTCTTTTATGCGGTTTAAAATAGTACAATGTGAATATGAATGTTATTTAGGGAGGATAAACTGAAATACTTCCAAAATTCAAACATATACCGATGAACTGGAAGAAATATATTTTTATTTGCTACTTTGCATGAGATTTTGAGAATATTAAAATTACAGACATGGAACCCCACTTGATTATTTGAAGCTTTACATCCGAGAAATTCTGAAAAGCATTTCAAGTCCGGGGAAATACATTGTATATAAAAAAGTTGCCTCATGCTATTCTAAGCAATCCATTGTTAGTGACATTATAAATTTACACCCGGTAATGACTGTCATATGATATCAAATAACATACTTTCCCTTCTTAACTTTTTATATAAATGAGTATATTTTTTTGAGTGGAAATATATTTTTTTAGTTACATTTATAACAACTATTTCATACAAAATGATTTTCTACGGATGTGTATTCGTGTGTGTGTGTGCGCATATATAAATACTTATATAAATTTCAACCTAAGCTTTTCTAGAGATTAATATCTAAAAAAAATATTTAGCATCAGTTTCTTGAACCACTATTAAGTTTAATGAATACTATGATGTCTGAAATTGTAATTTATTTACCATTTTTCTTTAAATTTCAAATTTTAATTCTACGTTTCAATCTTATTTCCGGAATTATAACCTCGAAGCAGATTTTTCACCAACTGATCTATTACTCTGACGAAAGGATGCAATAATTTCCTCTATTATAATTACAAAATTTTTTAAAATTTCATAAGCATTTAAAGGGAAAGATTCTCTTGAAATCAGAATTCAAGTGCTGCACGTGGAAGGGAATTTGGGAGGGAACGTGGGTTAAGATGAATTATTTTATTATAATGGGATCCATGTCCTATAATATAGAACTAATGTCTCATACAGATGTACATCCTATTTCAATTCTATAGGCGCTTCAATCTCCTTCTTGTCACAAAATTTTGGAAACAAAATGCTATAAGAAACGTCAAAGAAGCTAAAAGAAGAAGAAATTTAAAAAAAAACAATCTCCGTATGGGTTCTTTTTTAAAATATCTTTCATTTACCTGACAAATATGTTTGAAAATACACTCTTGACAAACCGATTTCTACAGATGGATACACTGAATGATGAAAATGGAAGCCTCACTGAGGAAATAAATGATGTGACAAAAAGTCAGTTGAGACATGCTTCGAACATTTTGGGCAAATGACAGAGAGACATGTCAAGAGAGTAGGCCTAGAAGACAAATGGTTTTGAAGAATGATGAAAATATACATAGGAGACTACCGTATAAATGGTGCTAATCTTAGCATTAAAATTGGATAAAAGTGATTTCCCTCGATAAGTATTTTATCTGTGCTAGGAGATAATTATTCTTCAGGATATCTATTAAGACGCATGAATGATGTTGAGCTGTTAGCTTTACATTAGTACACCAAAAGGTATTTCTATCCGAAAGGGGATATTTAAAAATTCCTTATATAAAAAATTATGGTTATAGGCATGAAACTATAGTGATATGCAAATTCATAAATCTAATAACCACCATATGATAAAATAAATTTTAGGAAAACGAAGACCATTCAGTTCCTTTCCATACATCCTTGTATACATTTGTACAACTGTGGGATTATTTACTTACCTTAGTTTCAAATTATATTACAGAAAATCTAAAATGATAGTCTTTAATGAAAAAATATAATCTCCAGAACGCAAGCAACTAACCATTGACCTAGGTTTAACTTTAACTATATATTTCCTTTAAGACTGCTGTGTATTTATCCTATTGAATTCGCTCACCTCTAAGTTAATCTATGATGAAAATGTGTGTACTATTTACAGCTACATAAATTCTGAAAATGTAAAAAAATGGTATTTTCTGATAGCCTGAACTTTTCTGTACCTTGCAAAAGGATTCATATTATAAATTTCGTCCGCCAAAGGTTTTAATGAGCGTTTAAATCACACTATACCAGATTTTTTTCCCCCGAATCATTTATATTTTAAAATATTATTTGAAATTAAAAATAAATAAAATATGTACCAAGGTGTAAAATTTCTATATCTATTACGGAGAGCAATTCAAAAAATATTTAAATCCAAATCGTCAATCCTTGGAATTTTTCCATATGTTAACATTGAAGTAAGCAAATCCAGTAGGGTTAGTATACAGCAGCCTTAATCCTTTTAGGGGCGCAGTTTGCACAGTGCAAACGCCTAAATCTAGTCGGTTTTTCACAACTATTCCAGTTAAATGATCATAAAAAGGGCTAGTACTGCCATCTGTTAGCAGTTTAAAGAAGTAAAAACATTTTGCAAACTTTAATTGGAAAGTTTTTCAAGATTCTTTTGGATAAAAAAATCTGCACCGTGCACATGGTGGAGGTTTACATAAAAATCCGAAAGGGTTAAGCTCTCCCCTTTTAGCACGTTTTACGCATTTTGGCATCATCTTGCGATCTAAATTTTGGACCACAAATCGTGATAGACGACTGCTCTTTGTCGATCACAAGTAAAATTTGAGAGGAATTGCTTCCCGTCTAGTGTATTCATTGGTTATGCCTTTCAGAGGGGCACATAGCATGGGCAAAACCTACGTTCAAGGCTACTTTTTTATACAGTGGAGATGTATATTTTTGCTTTAAGGTTCACTCTTTTAGCACGTTTTGTTCATCTTTAGTCATAGTTTATCGATATTTTTTTACGATCCTTAACTAACATAACTAAATGTTTTCAGTTCAAACCAGCTATAGTTGGGGTGGTATTTTATAATAACTGAAAGACGAATATATATAAAATTTCACAGTCATTAGGATTGTTTATTTATAATTAATAAATATATTAATTTTTGAACGAATTTACTTAGCTTGAATTTGCTCATGCATT
Organism: Dolomedes plantarius; assembly: GCA_907164885.2. Lineage (NCBI taxonomy): Eukaryota > Metazoa > Arthropoda > Arachnida > Araneae > Dolomedidae > Dolomedes > Dolomedes plantarius. The sequence goes on from OU015495.1 coordinate 11,207,632, forward strand.
TACTAGATTCAACAATGTCTGTACAACATTTTATGAAAATATACCCTTCATTAGTATTCTAGAACTTCGTTACACCCGATTTCTTTAGACGGACAAAATCCTTTCAAAAGCTGAATGGTAGATTATTTCAAATTTAAATTAGTTTGCTTTGGGTCAGGTATTAAACTGAAACTTCAAGTATTGTATACCACGTAGATAAGGCTTGCATTCTCTTTGTAGACAGATTATCTCCACTTGAGCTGCAATAGAAGTATTTAACGTATTTAATCCCCAACACATTCAAGGAAAAAAGTACTTTCTTGAATTTCCATTCATTCGAAAACTCTGATAATGAACTCTGAAAGAAATGTAATTGACGTACAAGTTCTATGAACTAGATTAACTATACATTTTTTTTGTTCTATAGATATTTTTCCTAAGCATGTGCCTTCCTTAATCATCCTTTTAAAATATATTTAAATGTCCCAGGAATATTTGTTTTTTATGAATGGGTTATTTACCCAGGGAAAATTAAATCAAATTTTGATTCACTTCCATTTGCTTTTGGTAGGTTAGGGCAACTGAGTCTTAAGAAACATATGTAATATATAAAAATAGGTAATGAAACTAATTACAAGATAAAAATAACTTTTTATATACCATGTTTTTAAATGTTCTGTTGAATCATATAAACGTGACACATTTATGTATTAGTACTTAAAAAAAAATTTTTTTTGATGAATTATCCCATCAACTTGAAAGAAAATGAAGTTAATTGGAAGTTAACTTGCGTTTAACTTTTCATTCCCGTCCCGGCCAATAGATGGCTGTACCATTCTACAAAACAAAATTAACTGAAAATGAATTCAATTCTGTTTAAAGATGGCTAAAAGTATTAAAAAATGCATTGTCATCGTGTTCTGAGCTATTCTAAAAGTTTCAAATGTCTAGCTAGTCGGGAAGTTAGTTAAAAATAGATTGCAAGATTTGTATTGGACAAACACACACCCAAACAAGAAATCGAGTTAATAAAAACATGGTAATAATGTAACTCGATATTATAAAATCATTTTACATTTATTTCTGACGTAGAATTAATATTACCAGAACTAGGATTGCCTACTATGTTGAGGAGAACTGCTGCTTGTAGTATACGTAACGGTATATTACGATGTCAATTACGTACCTTTAGCTTATAAATTACATTTTTAAGTAACTCTTATAAATTTGATCGAGTCAAAATGCGATTTATATTTTATGTAATAAAGAATTTGTTTAAAATTTTAATGCTACATTTTGATAAAAATTAACATAAGAAAATCCTAAATATGGCAGTAAAAAATCATATGGATGAAATGGTAGATCAGATTATACCGGGTGACCAAAATTAAAACACCCCTACTTTGACTTTCCTGTACATCGAACTACCTAGCTTAAAGGCTTCAAATTTTGTACACGTACTATTCAAGACATGGAAAAACAGATAACGCAAAACAATATTTAGCTCCTGAAATCCCCGATAGAGGGCGCTGTGCAACTGGATATATACTGAAAATACACAAAAACCCATTTCATTTTAACGCACCAAACATTCATGTGACAAACACCTTACCCAAGCAGGGAATGCTGCTCAATAAGGTTCGTAGGGCACCGATGGATCGGTTGGCAAACAGCGAGCCAGTGATCTGAACGTCTCTAGTTCGATGCTTTCGCTGATAAATCCACCGCCATCTACACTAACGGCGGCTGGTGCACCAAAATTCTGTCATGGCTGCAAAGTCGTCCAAGTTCTCAAACTTACCTCTGGAGGTGCGGCCAATAGCCTTAATTGAACTTGAACTGATAGATACTATCGGTCAAGGGGTATCAGAAACAATAACAACAACAACGCTGTTCCCTTCCTGTAGATGTAAAATCTGCCGTCTGTGGACAGCTTCTTCAACTGCTGATCGTAGCTGGTTGAATGAAATGCTTCTCCCATGCAGAGTGATACCTGCTTTCAAGGTTGACAAGGTTACTAGACGACCTCGATAAACAAGATTTTTTTAAGTGTCCCCACGGCGAAAAATCACACACTTTAAGATCTGGAGAACGAGATGGACAGGTTGTCCGAAGCACACGACTGATTAGTCTGGTATTAGTGATACGTTGCCGAAGAAATTGCTGCACACAGAGTCCAATGTGTGGAGGCGCTCCATCTTGCATAAAAGTAACTGAATCAAAATATTGTCGATTTTGCAAATGGGATAGTTTAAAAGTTTGAAGCATCCTTTTGTTTCTATTGGCCGTCAAGCTGCATGTCACAGGGTCATTGAGAGTAGCCTATTCGAAAAAGAAAGGTCCAAGAATAAATGTGGCCGTGATTCCACAACAGACTAATTTTCGATGAGTGGAGTGGAATATCGTGGAAGGAATGGGGCTCTTCCGTGTCCCAAATGCGACAGATATGGGTGTTTACTGTTCCACTGAGGTGGAAATAGGCCTCGTCACTCCCCAGAATCTGTCATGACCACGATGCATCCACTTCAACTCTAGAGAGAAATGTCAATGAAAAGGTCAGTCGCTTCTCCCTGTTGATTGTCAAAAACTGCTTATTATGACTGATTTTGTACGGTAAACAATGCATAATTTTTCTCAGTACGTTCCACACTGTGCTATTGGGAACACCCAAGTTTCACGAAACTGCACGCGCACTACTACAGCCTACAACATTATCCATTGACTGTTCAAAAATACGGTGGCAACATCTTCAACGACATCTGAACAAACCGGTTTTCGTCCTCGACCCGGTTGAACTCCCAGATGTCCAGATTTCTCGAATCGAGCAATCATTCTCCTGAGACCTCGTGGAAGTGATGGTCCTTTGCGAAAATTATTAAGTCGGCGAAACTCTCGGAGTGCAGCTGCGGCATTTCATATGTTTTCATAAAAGAGCTTCACAAGCAAAGCGCGTTCTGGTAACGGGATAGCCATGACTGATAGGAATGAAATTCCCACTTTTTCATCCTCTTTTATGTCCAACATATGGCTGCAAACCATGGGTTTATGCAAATATGCTTCGTGCTTACGGTGCGAAATTGCAGTTACAATGGCACTTTAAGGTGACAATGGACCTTCAGATTGACAAAAATATGTCCCCAAAACGATCTTTTTCTTTCAGAAAATGATTCTGCCACTCTTCAGCTTTAAATTTAAAAAAAAGTATGTTGATCCGATCATTATTAACAGAGTTATAAGTATTTGCTTCAAACGTAAACAATGGAAATGTTAGTCAAATTAAAACTTTAAATGCCATTTTCTCAAAACAAGTTTTTATGTCGTTTCGGTATGTTCAAAATGTTCCATGCGCCATAATTTTTCTTTACTTTTCATAAAATTTTATAAAAGGATTATTTATACATGTTAGAATAAAACTTAGTAATCAATTCATTATACTATTTTAAAACAACTTAAAATTTTTACAATAAAAATAATTTTTTTGATAAAATTTTGCATAAAATGACCTATTTTTATCGATTTCTTTTCCAGATTTTATAAATATGACTGTAAATCAAATATTGCTAGTAACTTTTATTGTAACTATATAAAGCTAGCTGAAGAGAGAAAATTAGATATGTCAGACGAAAATTAATGCGCATGGAGCATTTTTAAATAGAGTAGTTAACAAACTGATTTTAATTAATATCTTAATTAATTACATTCTGATTTTTTTTTAAATTTAGAATTTCCATCTCAAAACAACACTGTATAAATATACAAAGTTTCATAGCAATTGGTTAATAAATAAAATAAAAAATTCATGGTCCATTGTCGCCTTAAGCTTCTTTACTTTATCTTTTTCCATAAAGGTAATAGAAATTGAAAAGGAAAAAATTTCATTTCGCATGTGTTTTTCTATTATTGTTCTACTCTTCTATATATATAAAACGCGTAGGTATGCGGCACAAAAATCGACGATATTTCTACACTCTGAATGGCAACAGCTGCAACTGCCAGATGTAAATATTAGCGGCCGTTCGCAATTTTCAACCGCGTGTCAACAGGGATTTACGCATTATAATCAGGAATGCTTGAAAGCGAGTTGCACGATCAAGTGAAAATCGGGAACAGTCTCAAGAAAGAAAGCGAAGAAGAAATAATTCATTAAGAGAGAGGCGTGAAAGAGTGAGCATAAATAATCGCGAGGTTAGGCTTAACCGTCGCCGGCATAGAAACCGGCAGCCAGTAAGAGCTAATTTCTACACCTCTTTCAGTACTTGCTGAATTTTTACTCCATTTTATAACTGAAGAAAATTTTATTATTTGATATGATTAAGTGTAGATACCTGAATTGGGAAGAATACTATATACATAGAGTGATGTAATTTACACTATATTTTTGAACTTGCTGAATTTTTACTCCATTTTTTAAGTGAAAAAATGTTTCCCCAACAATTTCTTATTTGATGTAATGATAAAGTGTAGATATCTTAATTTTGGAAAATAGTACATACAGAGAGGGGTCTAATTTTTAAAATCATTGGTGTTGGGTTTTTCAGTCTTATCTTTAAGTCTGTTCTGAAGTAATGGAAATTCATATTTCTCAATCACGATGTTTTAAAATTAGCCTTATGAACAATTCCCCTTAACAACGTATATTTATGATGACAGGTAATGGTAATATTCCTTACATATGTTACTCTCACCTGAGTTGCTTTGCAAAAGAATATATAAAACTAAAAGCGACCATGCTTGTCGCGCAGCGGCTAGTTATTTTCATATTTTCTGTCACTGAGTGGTTCGATGTACCAGAGTGGTTTTTAAATAGATAATGACATGGGGTTGAAAGGGGAGTCCACCTGCCTGGAGATGAAAAAAATTCTACGGGTAGTTTTTGGGCTTTGTAGATGGTTTTTAACTATTAATAAATTTGAAAGTATGTGGTAGATTTGTGGTATGATTTGTTCAATTATATATATAATAGCCCTTGTCTCTGTATAACACTTCCGGGCTGTACTCATCTTTCAATTGAAGCCCTCAGTTAACAAAATGCCGGTTAGGCTTAATTTCAATTTCAGATGTGGATCAGAATTTTTTCTTACCTAAAAACTAATATCTTCTCCATCAAATCACGTTTGTTCAGCCTATTTTTCTATAAAACATTCAAAACTAAAAACAATTGGATGTTTTAGCTGTATATTTAACAGTTTTTAAAAATCTGTTAACTTTTGCGATGAATTCTGAAAGTAAACAAACTTGAATTTGAATGAATCAAGTAGCTCAAGTATTCATATCGCGTAGTGAGCTGTAAAAAATTGGATGGCAGTCTACTACTCCAATCGCATGAAAAACTAAATAAATAAAAAATAATGAAAGGGTTTGCTTTTACAAGGTGTGGATTAAATGCAATATTGTTAGATAATTCGGTATATTTTTTAACTTTCATATACTTTTCTATTATGACGTCATTATTAGTATTATGACGTCAAAATGACGGGTTACCGTCTAGTCTCAAATAATATGGAGATCTCTTATGATATATTTTTTTAAATGACCATACATCAACAGAAGATTAAATTACAAAAGAATGTTTTCACCATATTGAAAACAAATGTTATCGATATAACTGCCTTATTTTCCATAACAGGATTTCAGAGAATTTCGAGCAGATAGCAGTCTAGTGGTTGGAGCTCTAGTTTACAATTAGCTTTCACCTATACGTATCAGAGCCAGGATAAAAGTTTTATTGACTCCAATAAACTTCAGGGAGTTCAAAGGGAAATTACTCTCAACACATACACCATGTAAAATTGATTAGATTGAAGAGTAGGAGACTGTTATGTCTGTATAACTTCAAGTATTTTATAATTGTAGGAATCGTCAGGAAATGTAAACGTTGAAACTATTTTAATCAAAGAAGTTAGGTTTATTTGTTGATTTAAAACCTTTCTATACTATTTGAAAATATAGTTGCGTAATTTCAAAACAGATAGGTTTTTTTTAGTTAAGTCTAGATGATCCATTAAAAGTTGTTAAACTGTCTAGACACTTTATAAAGTTATTAATGATGCTATCATAGTATCGTTATTCATTTAAACACAAGTGCAGTAATGTATTTTTGTAAACTTTTGATCATTTATTATATAATTGTAGCAAAAATATGTTGTGCATCCGTGAACTATTAAACATATGATAATACTAGCTGAAAACCTGCACTTCGCTACGGAGTACATTCAAATTAAATACAATGGTCAATGTATGCAATTAATGCCATATATATATATATATATATATATATATATATATATATATATATATATATAATAAATACGACGATCAATATATACAATTAATGTAGAAAAAAAATATATATTTATAAAAAAAATCTAAGGGATATTTTTATAGACAAAATAATGTCCAATCGTCTGCCACATCAGCAAGAAAAAAATATTTTTATTCTATTTAGTTGTTATGCACGTGACGATAAATTTATTTAAAGTACCAGAAAAAGAAATCACGTAATCAGCATTTAATAATTTAAATTCTAAAAATTAAACTTTAAAAATTCACCAAAAATCAGAAAATAGAGGTAAATATTCGAAAAAGATTTCATTTTAAAGGAATGTTTATGATGATTCTTGTGATATAACCCTCAAATTATTATTTTAAATGCAAACTTCAAAGTTACTAAAACAGCTAAAAAATTTAATTTTAAAAAAAATCTAAGAACTTTTCAAAAATCTCTCTTAGTGCACCCCTACAGTATAAGAAGAATCGCCATGCAAAATTTCAGTCCAGCGGTTTGGTCTGTGCTTTGTATGTCAGTCAGTCAGTCAGTTACGGAACTGTTTTATATATATAGATTAAAAGATCTAAAAGGACATAAAGTAACAGCTAAGCCGTTGAATTTTGACTTGCAAAAAATCTTTAAAAATTTCACGGTAAAATTATTTTGAGTTTTGCTGTGTGGCAAGCATTTCAAGTATTGTTCGTATTGCAATACTTTTGCCAATATTTTCTATGGTCATATGAAGGCCTTATTTGAATAGTGGGCCAACTCCATTTTCGTTCATTTTGAGATACAGAGCCTTAAAGCCTAATGAGTGCTGAAAAATTATTGTTGAAGTCTGATTTCTGGTGCCCTCTGTTAGCAGCAGAAATAAGCTGGAGTTGTAACCAGTTTTAAAATAAGATAGAAATGACTGGTATGAACATGAAAGTGAGGCTAACTCCGTTTTTTTAAAGTGAAGTTGACCCACTATTCAAATAAGGACTTCATATAATGTGAGTGGTTGTAGTGTTATTTAAAAGATGTTATATTTTTTCTATGAATAGAATTTTTACTATTTTATTTCAAAATGTTTGAATGTAGAAAAAAATCAATTCCCCTATGCAGCTTGACTTTGTTGTTGTATTTTGATAAATAAAAACTCATGATTTAAAGTTCAGATTTATAGGATATAAACAAACTTGTAAACATCCATTAATAGTGGGAACTAACACAGCTTTTTTTTTCCAGGAACCCATCCATCTCTTGTGACAAAGAGCAGACATTAAATGTGTTTATATCCCAGTCGAAGCGGAAAAGCGGCGAACAATTGGTAAATTCCTGAAGTGACAAAAAGCAGTAATCAGTGCACATGATTCATTTAACTTACGGTACATTGTTCTTTTGTTAGAGAGCATAAAAATGAACACGTCAAAGATAAGGATAAAACTCTGGCATAGCGAAAATAAGTAACTGTGTGAATTCAAGAATAATTGCTTCTTATCATCTACATACAGATTCGGAATCCCATCTTAAGGTAAGGCTTGCAATATTTCTTGGATGGCTTATTGTCTGTTTCCAGTTTTTGCATGGCTAAGCTGTACTTAGTAATTTTTTTACATTCGAGTTAAGAATATTGATTTAATTACTTATCTAAAATGTTATTTTCCGCTTTAATGCAATTAATATATTGTTGCATTGTGAAGCAATGAACATAAATTTATCCTTTACAATTAATCTTGTATATACATTTTAAATTATCCTAACTATAGTATTCATTTTGCAGAAATATTTTTCATTTTGTTAAGATTTACAGCAATAAGTGTTTTCCAGATTTCTATTGGATTACATTAATTTTTTTAATGCAAATGTACTGAAATATACAACGAGATCCAAACTTTAATAATATACAATAATTTGTGTTTTTGCCAATAATTCTAATATATTTGCACAAATATATATATTTTCGGATTCATTTATACAAAAAAAATGTATTTACATGGAGTTAACTTGATGACCTTTATATTTAGTAAGACATTTTATAAAATGTCTCATAAAATCAATCGCATAATAAAATAAATTTAAGATTCACATGTACATTTTTAACGATTTTTATATGTTGACGATGACACAGGCAATATGTTGAAGTAAGATCACTTCAAGCAATTTTCTTACGAGTATGCTATTTTAACATGAAGTTGACAGGAGACAGTGGACTATACAAATTGTTTCAGTCACAATCGATGCTAGATTTTTGATCTTTTAATGTAATCCAATGTGAATGTTCAATATTTTACTTTATCGGGTATTTTTTTTCCTTTAAGAACAAGAACATGTAGATACCAGTGTAATTAACCCTTGTATAGCAAAAGTTGACCGTACTGCTGTGGATAAATTCAGCTTAATTCTAAGCAAAACAATAAAGTGTGACAAAATATCACATGTTGTATTGTATTAAGTGATAACTTTATCTTTAAATCCTCGTTCAGGACTGGATATTGAATGTTCAGGACTGAATATTGAACGAAGGGATATTTCCTGCAACATGCACCACTGATTTCACCACGTTAAAACTTCTTGGTGTGTGTGGTGTGCGACTGTATTTTAGTCGGAAACTGCTATTCAGTAATGCTGAAAGCCTAAAGAAAGCTCTCTGATATCAAGAACATATATCGCACCGCGTCAAGAAAAGTGACACAACTCAAAAACGCAGCATGTGAGAAAAATCAACCCAAAGAATACGATACAGCTTGAACTAGCATTACAATAATACTGATACAACTACCCTCAGGTGAACAAATTTCGAGATAGAGATGTGTCGGTTTTCGTGCACAAAGTGGCACTTCATACGTATTTTTCAATGGCATAACCTCAAAACTGCCATTTTTTGACTGGTGTCTATTTTCTTGCGGGGTGCGATATGTTATTGTTTGTATTGCACCCTGGCGTAAGTTCTAGACCAGGTCTATATAGGCTTCTAACTGACGTGTTACCGCTCCGGTTTATATAGCACCACAAGGGTCGGAGTCCGTCTTAGGTTGTTTCCACTTCAATTTTGACCGAGAATACCCAGAGGCGACAACGGGGAGGGGGGATCGCACCCTCTCCCACCCTCTCTATCCTCATAGAGGAACTTTCCGGTATACGGATTTAACCTGCTAAAATCCGGCCTAGACACAGGGGAATTTAATGGCGCGTGTTGGTATTCGATCCGAGCACCATCACCACTGAAATCCGGTGCGCTACCACAAGGCTACATCAAGCCCAAGAACAGATAATTCGCATGATTTAAACCTGGTGCTTGCGAAAGTAGTAATTGGTGCTGAATTATGGGAACAAATAAGAAAAAAACTGAAATACAACTATAAAATACAAAATGAAAATGATAGCATGTGTTTTCATATGTCATGTAATATATCAAAACGCAGTTTTTTTTTTTTTCGATCTTCTTTAATGATGTGGACTTGTTACATAAGAGTAACAAAGCAATGCGAGATAAAAAAAAAAATTCCTGGAAAATATCATAAAAGATTGGAAGGAAACGATTTTTCTTTTTTTTTTTTTGGGGGGGGGGGGGATGCTCTAGAAGTAGTTATATTCATGAAAGTCGAAATATTTTACAAAAGCAATGAATACATAGTTTTTTTTTTCTTTTAGAGCATTTTTTTTCCTTCTGCAAAACATTTGCTGTTTTCCAGAGGAGATGGAAAATAAATCTCCAGCTGAAGACTGAAATATTTAACTATTCCATATTTAGTTCAAGGCTCATTTCCCTCTCTCTTATTAATTTGAAGTCCTTATTAAATATTCTATCCATCTAAAATTTCAAGTGCTTGCGACCCAATTATTGAAAAGCTCTTTTGAATGAAAATATTTTTGAGATATATATAGCTATTCAAAACAAACTGGATGAGTTATTAATTTATGCAAATAGTAGACTTTAAATAGCGATGTTATTTAATTTAATATAAAAATTCTAAATATTCTGAAAAAAGAGCTATTATGTTATATTCTGAAAATAAAAAGTTTACAATTTAAACTAAAGGAACTTTTAAATCGTTAAGCTAATAGATATTTAATACTCTGACACTGGCCATTTAATTACCGTAATATTTTTATCTGCAGTACTTAAAAAGCATTTACTCAATGATGTTTACTTAACTGTGTATAGAAACTTAATTTGATGACATTGAATTCCTTTAAAATATTTCTAGAAGTTATGTAGCATAATGTCATTTACATTATATTACTTACTTACACACACACGTATATATATATATATATATATATATATATATATATATATATATATATATATATATATATATATATATATGCCATGCCATGCCATGCCATGTAAAGAAAAGTAATTCAAATAATTAAACTAACTTAAATTATATTACGGAAACTATAAAATCTATAAGAAAATCTTCAGATAGTTAATGAAAAGAACCAATAGATAGCGACACCAGACGCGAGGCTCTGGATGCAAGAAACATACGATGTGTTTTCAAACCCCGCTTACGCAACGGGCATCACGCGATCTAATTTCATCACGAGCTGAACTCCAGCGTAACTGTCACGCGCTTTCTGTGGAAACATACCACGAGATTTCTAAGAGTAGATGCAGAAGAATGGGTTAGCTAGAATCGAAAGGACGCGTTTTCGCGGATGAGAGGTTGAGGTTTGAGGACAATATAAAAATCAACTTGCTGGACCTGAAGTTATCTGAAACTGGAATAGCAAACTATATTGTTTAAAGTTAATATATAATCACTCGTGCCATGATTAAAGAAGACGACTGCTTTATGAAGATTACAAGATGACGAGGAGTAGAAGACCTTTCGTATATAATTAATATATATATATATATATATATATATATATTATGTAACAAGCCATTGTGTTGATCTCTCCACTTGAAATCTATTGGGGCGCATGTAACCAATGAAATAATTACAGTTCGCGGGAAATAACCACAAAATGAAAGTCAAGCATTAAAGGTCAGCCACTGAGCTAGAGGAATATCCTTGAACCAGAGCGGCTGTAATTGTTTATTTCAGTAGATGTTACCGTTCGTTTCGTTGGAATAAAGATACCATTTATTCTGATGATCAAGTTGAGACGCAAAAATTTTGTAAGGCTAAATGCTTTGTATTTTGGCATAGAAAGATGTTCGTAGACGTCGTTTTGTGAATACTGTATTTCTGTAACTCTGGGTCTTAAAGACTTAATATGTGGGCCAGCGTGTGTTATTACATTACAGCACGTTCAACTTAACCGCATTCGGCAGGTATTTGATATCTACAAATTTCTCAGTTAATAGACCAGTGATTCTCGACCTTTTTCTGTCTAGACCCTCCCCCTCCTTTGGTTGGCTTTCCATGGGACCATGCGTCACCTCTAAGCTTGAAAAAGTAAGTACTAAAAAATACCACGACTGAAATATGTTCTACACCTGTTTTTTGTTAATCACCGGATGGGTGCCCCATTTGTTTGGCCCGCGGGTATTCTCTGAGTTCCTTCACCAAGTTTTAGGTTCGATTCTCGCTTGTCCGAGGACAAGGCTGAGGTTATGGAGCTATGTTGGCTCAACTGCAGGGTGCTACCATAATAAAGGAGACGAGAGATTCGCGATGTGGATGAGCGAATAGACAATGTGCCTGGTGCGTTGTAAACAAGAACAACAACATTTTTTGTTGCGTACAACGCACTGTCCAAACCGCTGGACCTAAAGGGCTGAAATTTTGCTTGGTGATTCTTCTTATGGTGTAGGGGTGCACTAAGAAAGAGTTTTGAAAAATTCTTAGATTTTTTTAAATTAAACGTTTAAGCTGTTTTTGTAACTTTTTTTAAGTTTGAATTTAAAATAATAATTTGAGGGTTATAAAATTTCTTTCACGAGAAAGATCATTAAAATTCCTTTAAAATGAAATCTTTTTCGAACCTTTACCCCAATTTTCTGATTTTTGGTGACTTTTTAAAGATTCATTTTTAGAATTTAATTTATTAATTGCTGATCACGTGATTTCTTTTTCTGGTACTTTAAATAAATTTATCGTCACGTGTATAACAACTAAATAGACAAAAAAAAATTCTTTCAAATGCAGCAGACGATTAGATATTATCCAAAAAAAATAAATATCCCTTACGATTTTTTTATAAATAAATATATATATATATATATATATATATATATATATATATATATATATATATATAACATCAATTGTATACATTGATCGTCGCATTTATTATAAATATATATATTTATTAGCGGCCCGTCCTGACTTTGTCCGGGTTGAACAAAATATTATACCAATAAATTTCCAGTTGATAGCCAATAAAATGCAATTTTTTTTACCTTAAAAATAACCTTAATAATACCTTAAATTAATATTACGTTAGTTAATAATAAAAATTAATTTTTTAAAAGAAAAAGGCGCGCCGGAGAACGGCTAGATTCGAACCGCTAAAGTCAGAAAAGAAGCCCACCGCGATAGCACCACGCTAAGGATCGTTGGAATGTTCGACACAAAAAAGCGGTAGAGGACAGTAGCGGTAACAATGGAGATTGTTAGGATTAAGCCCCTAACTTTATTTCTACTGATCAGATATACATAATATATAGCCTATGTCCATCTGGAATAATGTACCTTTCAAACAGTGAAAGAATTTTTCAAATAGGTGCAGTGGTTCTGGAGATTACCCTCCACGTACAAAATCGCTCTCTCTTTATATATAAGTATAGATTTATCATTCGGCCAACCAAATGCTGTCTTAGAAAAATGTCATGAAATAATTTGATACTATTTGGTACCCGTCAAAACATAACGGCTAAATAGTATATAAATGTACTAATACACAAATTATCATTGCCAAATGGTGAAAATCATAATAATTCGCAGAAACAAATTAATGTTTAAGCGGCCTCGTGCTTAGTGAGTATCTAAAGCCAGATTTAAAAATGTCCCTAAGCATGCGCAGAAAGCAATTTTTAATTGTAAATTATCACTAATTAAACAGCACGAAATAAACAACTTCCATCAGGTTTAATCCTATAATTCACAACCATAATTATCATAAAAATAAAAGTGGCAGAGAGAGATCTCGCCTCGGAATAAACATGTTTATCATTTAAACATGTCACTGAGTATGCGCAGAAGTAGTGAGTTTCTAAAGCCAGATTGAAACCTGCCACTGAGCATACGCAGAAATCAAAGTTTGATTGTAAATTATAGTTCATTAATAGAAATTGTGGTTACGTAAACCAAATTTGACAAATTTACATATTACAATCTTTCGTTTAAGACCAAACTGAAGTAAATTGATGCAGTAGTTTTCTCACACGGACTGCCCATAAAGTAGGCTTAGCAACTTAAATATATAGATTTTTTTTGGCATTAATTTTATACATTGACCGTTGTATTTAATTTGAATGTACTCCGTAGCGAAGCGCGGGTTTTCAACTAGTTCATTATATATTGGTATGAAACAGTTCAAAATTTAAAGTATTTAACCATATTAAATATTTTATATGGTTAAACATTAAATATTTTAAATTAAATTATTGGCCAAAAAACTTAATTAAATATTTTTTTTTTATTTGGCCAACATTAAATATTTTATATTTTTGATTATTTTTAACCGTAAAAATCACGGCGTGCAGTCTTTTCAGTAAGAAAAAAATTCCCGTCTTTCTAGTGTTAAAAAATCTCTCCGAATCATCAATGATGATTATCTATCTTTACTGCTTCCCAGAAGAAGCCAACAATGAATTGTAATGTTTCGGCTAAAGTCTCCGGGTAAGTGCCCCAAGTTAGGAGGATGAAAAATTTACTGGCATTCACCCTAACCATCTGTAAGCAAGATAGTTAGGGTTACGAGCCTCGTGAAGCACGGTAAAACTGTTTTCAACTTTGTTCATATATTAACATCAAAATATTAATATTTCACTGTTTTTGGATTAAATATAGTTTATCTTGAGGGAAAATCCGTTTGTTTAGATGTCCTTTGTTTAAAAAATGTCAGCTCTGGAGATAAATTAATGTCTGTAAAGTTTTATACTATAAAGTTGTTCTGATTCATTTCCACTTACCGCAAGTGCAACTGGGCGCAAAAATGTAGACGCATTTTTTTTATTTCTAAATTGCATAAAAATACTTAGAAATATATTTTATATGACAAACGGAACTTAAGTTTCAGCAGCCATATATTTTTGTAAGCCCGGTATCGAGGGCTTAAGTGAAAAACTGTGATTTTCAGATATTTGTTAGTATTGATAAAAAAATTTAAAAAATATTTGACTGGTATAAAATGCCTATCAAATTTGTATACAAAATTATATTTCTTTGTACAAAAGATTCAAGTCGAAATCATAGTTCTGCGTTTGGTATAAAAGCCAGAAGTCAAGTTAATTCCTTTTTGATTGCTTGATGTAAATTTTACACGAGAGTGATTAAGCTAGGTATAAATTTTACAAAAATATTTCGACTTGAGTCTTGTCTACAAATAAATATATTTTGTATAAAAAATAGACCTAAACACTTTATACCGGGCTTCAAAGATATATCGAAATGTTTCCAATAATCTACAAGAGCCTAGCTGAGGAGGCTCTAGCTCATGACCACATTTACTGTTGTTTGCAAATGCAGTTATACAAATATTCGTATTTACTTTGAAGATGATTTTAAAAAGCATTAAAATAAAAATAAAAATTGTTTCCTAATTGCTAGAACGAATATAGCGACTTTTAAAATTCTTGTTAAATATGTAAGGATAAAACTTAAGAATTTCAGACAATTTGTTCAGTGCATGACACAGACAGAAAATTTAGCCACAATAATAGATTTTAATTAGATCACCTCTTATAACATTTTTACAGAAGACTGTCATCATTGAAGAGTTTGTAACCAAACATTTGTGCAGAAAAACACACATGACATTAATATAGGGGACAGAATAACACAGTGGCATAAATATAAGGAAAGCAATGTTGGTTCACTTGACTTGGATCATGTCCATAAAGATTGGGGTTTTTGAAGGTCTACATGTAACCGTATTATTTTGTATGTAAAACATCTATTTAGGAAATTTTGTGAACCAGATTAATATTTCATGTAATGAATATTGGAAGATGGTTTTAAGGCTTTGACTGACCGTCCACGTTTTAATTCTAGAGATTTGCTTAAGGGAAAAAATACTTTGGCTTTTTTATTTTATTTATTTATTTTTGTCCTTAAATCCACAGGCCTGTGAGAAAAGTATAAACGTTATATTGTGGCGTCTAAATCTTTTCCAAAAGAGCTGAGCTTTACTTTTCACTCGAAATATTGACATTTCACGAGTATCCTAAAATATAAATATTTTCCTATGAGTCTCAGGGCCTTTCTCTTTCTTGGCGACTTTATTTCTGCATCCTATTGAATTGGAAATCCAAATCCTTACTCAATTTCCTGGATTCGTATGGAAATCTTTCCAACGATTCTTGTTTTAGGGGCTGCTTGCAATTCAGATTGTTTGGTTTCCACTGAAGCACGCTCCAGAGACTCGGGTTTTCGATTTTGTCCGTGTGCTACAAACTATGCATTCAAACGCTCCGAAAGTGGTGTGCGGAAAGTAACGTAGTTACTATTCATCTTTCACACCGTTGTGTCGTCTTTTCATCTTTCGGATTGAAAAATGCTTGTATATATCTCTGAAGTAGGAGGCTTCAAAATGTCAAGAATGAGTCCTGGTCATATGTGTTCATTTGTTACAGTACTGGTGAATAGATGGACAGCCGTTTATTACGATCTTAATGAATTTCATTGCTGTTATAAGACCAAGTAACAAAAAAAAATTACAGGGATACAAAACACTTAACGATTTTTGGTGAAACAAATTTTTGATTACCCACTTTTGAGCCTTGATAACTCAACAACTGAACTAACGACGAGATATTCATTATAAAAACTGAATGCATTACTATAAAAACTGTAATACATACAGTTTTTATAGTGACATACAGGTATTATACATACAGTTATCTGTATAAAAACTGTATATATTACTATAATATATTCACTATAAAAACTGGATGTATTCGTCAGGCATATTCAGGCAAAAGTTCAGGTTGTGTTTCATAGGCAAATTCAGGACTCTCTCTTGGGGGTAGAATGGGTGAACCACTTTCTCTAACTACTGTAAAGAGGCTGAATTTGCTTTTAAAATACCAGATATGAGCTTTTACTTTAGCCACTGAATGCTTTAGCCACTAAACTGGTGTCATTCTCAGGCAGGAAGAAGTACGTTAAATCTGTAGGCCGGAAAGTATTTCCGGGGAATTCGTAGGGCTAGGAGGAGGGCATGAGACACCTGGTGTCGAACCTGAGAGTTCTCAGTCTAGACGTCGGACCCTATACGGTGAGTGCGGGAATTGTGAACTGTTATTTTAGTTATATACAGTGAATATACACTCTGTCACAAAAAAATATATATACACCCAGAAGAGATCCAGGTGCTATCACAAAACTTGGTAGGAATGTAGTCTGGTAACAGATATGCAAATGATTAAAATTTCGAAGTCAATGAGACAAGGGTAAGCGTGCTATGCGCATATCAGATGCGCAGCTGGGACAGTTTAAAAGCATGATTGCTCGTGCCATAGGGTTATACAAACAAATCTGTCGACTTGGATGGACGGTATTGTGACCAGAGTTGCCTCTGAGAGGTAACCGGTGACAATACGAACAATTGTAAGACTTTGAGAGGGGGTGTATAGTAGGCCTCAGAGAAGCAGGTTGGTCGAACAGGCGTATCGGCCGCCACCTCGGTCGGAGTGATATGGAAGTTGCTCGGTGTTGACAACAATGGATCACGGAAGGGATAGTCTACTGTCGCGGAAGGTCAGGGTGTCCCAGGAACACAAATACGCGCGATCCTCTCGCGTTAATAAGAGCGGTCACGTCCGCACCAAAAACGTGGCTAGAATCCGTTCCATGTCATTTACCACCTTCCAGACATCCTGTGGTGACGCAGGAATAAGGAGCCCACGCCCATTAAAACGCATACCATTGACCCCACATCATAGGCAGTGTCGATTGGAATTTTGCCGACCTCGGGCAAGCTAGAGTGTGACCGACTGGAGGCGTGTGATCTTCAGCGATGAATCCCGATTCAGTCTCAATACTGATGACCAGCGCATACGCGTGTGGAGGCGGTGGCGTATTTGTTGTCGAGAGGCATACGGCGATTACACAAGGTGTGCAGTGTGGGGAGCGTTTTGTTGGGACACACGATCACCTCTAGTCATCCTTCAACGCACTTTGACGGCACGCAGTAATGTGGAGAATATTTTAACGCCAGTTTTACTACATATGCCATCAAGTCGTCCAGGTGCCATTTATCAGCAAGACAACGCTCGTCCACTGCGCGACTCTCCCAACAATGTCTTCAAGTATATGACGTACTCCCATGGCCTGCCAGGTCACCAGACCTCTCGCCAATAGATCACGTCTGGGAAGTGCTTGAAAAGCAACTGCAGCCGTCCCGGAATACTGGGGAATTAACTGCCCAGTTGCAAAGATTATGGCATGATCTTCCGCAGGAGGTCATAGGTGATCTCACGGATTCGATGCCACGCCATGTTTCGGCTTGTAAAGCTGCCAGAGGTGGATTTACTTCTTACTGATTTGTAACCTTTTCCATGCCATATCTTCTTAATAAAACGGTCTGTTCTTCTGAATTTGTAATCATTTGCTTATCTCCTCATACACTACATACATGTTAGGTTTCATGATAGTAGCTCGTTTCCTTCTGGGTGCATATATTTTTTTGTGACAGAGCCTATTTCAAGGAATTTCTGACTTTTCACAAGTAATAGTGCGGTTGTTCCCAAATAGAAAGAAAATTGCGTTTTAGAATCTACTCTCGCATTGTTTATTTGTGGACATAATCGGGAGCATTCTATATATTAATGATAATAATAATAAAACCGCATACACCGGTTTCATGTCACTTGTCCTTACTTTACCATTGAGGCGGTTAGCGGCACTCTAGCGGTTATATTTCAGAACCGGGTTTTAATAGGCTTTAGAACTGCAAAAAAACCAACTAGATTGCTGTTACTGATGAGCATTCCTGTGAAGAGGAGTTGCCACACTAAACGACAAGTACTGATTGGTCTTTGAAATGATAATATTGGCTAAATTCGGCGTCGCGTGTTGCGACTTGATGCTCTGATTCCGGCCGCTGAAAGAGAATTGATTTGGTCGTTGAATTTGGACTAGTTGATGATGTGGCTGGGCCTACTGGTTGCAGCTGCTGTGGACTGGACTAGTGGTTGGCCCTGCGAAGATAACGAACAGGATTGCGTTCATGATGACGAGTCATCAGATAGATTAACATCTTCCGTATAAGCTACCCGCTGAGGACGGATTATATCTCTTTGAATTACCTCACCATCATATTTTTCAATGTCGTTCAATGTAGAAGCGTTTCGCTTGTAAAATTTCTTTTCTGTCATCCCAACAGTAAGTAACCCTTTCCCATTCCCAGGACTTTTCGGGACTTCCCACAGAGAGCTTGGATTGCGGATTTTGAAGAACATAGAATATTATAAAAAAGAAAGCGTCATCTAGCGGTTATATTTTGGGAAAATCCTTCGTCAAATATTGTTTACATAGTACCATGTACCGGTATTTACACAGGCTCTACTAATTAAAATTTCGAAAACAGTTTCACAGAAATATCATTCAAATCATGACATCCTTGAGACAAGTGACAGCAGTTGATGAAATCTGTGTAATCGTGCATTAATCAGTCAAGTTAGTATTTGACGTGAAAAGATACTAATAGATTGAGAAAGGGTAACAGAGTTGCTCGCAAGTTATTCTAAAATTTTTCTGCTATGTTTTCATCAATCAGTTCGTATGTTTCGTTTCTAACAGAATAAAATCTTCGTGTAATTAAAATTCTTTTTTCCGTTATTTTCAAATCTTTTCGGCAATTCCCTCAAATGATTAGCTTTTATTAAATCCATCACTCATTATTCTGTGCATATATCATGCATCTCTCCATTTTCTTAGCTCTTAAAAGAATAAATAAATTAATTATATAACGAGAGTTGAAAACTAAAAATACTAAACTCATGGCATAACAGCCTGCTGTGGACCAACGAAAGCGGCCAATATCCGCTTTCTTGACCATGGGCTTGGGGTGCCATACAGCATATGTCTCAGTCATGTGGTCAACCTGACGTGTGACCCCCAGAGTTTAGTTCCCAAGCAAGCTTGGTACTCATTTATTGACCTACTCAAGGGATGAAAGGCTGAGTCGACCTTGCCCAGTCGCAGGATCGAACCCTGGACCTGTGGCAGCTTGAAGCTTTTAACCATTACGCCACCGGGGCTTCATAATGTGAGTTAAGTGCTTTTAAATATTATTGTATGAATTGGTGAAGCCAAGTATAATAATGTTAATTTTGACCCATCCTGATTGTGTTTTTGAAGCAAAATATTTTAATCTGTTATTTAACATCTAATAAAAAATAATCTCCATGTGCTGCCAGGACTACATACGATACCATGCAAAAGGCCAACAAATGGATATATACATATAAGATACTTGCGTTTTTTGTAGATTATAGTTCTTATTAATATCCTTTTGAATGTATCTCATGAATCATTTCTATTTTCATCCATTTCCTCAAGCGTCGTTTTTCAATGTTTCTTTCAACTGGTTTTTAGTGAATTCTTGATTTTTATAAAACTTTCTTTTGTCCTTTAAAGTTGCATAATCCATGAAGTGAATTCTACTAGAGACTTCTTTGCAATTCAAATATTTTGGTTTACATTGAAATACATGTATAGAGAGGATAACAGTTGTTTTTAGGATATTTATGGGATCAACTGTATCTGTGCTAATATCGATCTATCACATAAAATGAGGTATGCAGAAATTTTGAGAGTGAATGGAGTAATGATCCAAATGATTCAGTTTTATGTTCCGATAGAATATCCTGGTTACATTTCACTGAATTTTGAGATTAATTTTATAAAATTTGTCCGAGGAACTATTTACGGCACCAAGAGAATAAATATAAAACAATGAAGAGAGTGTTAGATATGGTAGTATAAAAGACAACATGTCATCTTTATTTGATACAAAATATGAAAGTTTTAAAATTTACTCGCTTAAGGGGGCTGACAACCTTTGACTACTGGGAAATGACCCTAAACATGATCAAAATCGAGCTACTGAAACTCCAATAATATTAATATATATATATAATTTTTCTGTTTTATATCTAAATTACAAGTCTTCAGTTATATTTTATACAAAAATAGAACTTCTAAAGCCATAAATAATTTTTAGATTTTTTTTTAAATGTACACATTACTAAAAAGGGAAAAAAATCATTGGATGTTTCGCGCATCATAAAATTAAGAAATATGCATAGAGAAACTATTTTTTGGCCAAATTAAATTAATAATACACTCAAGTATAATGTAAAACCAAAAAATATACAAAAAATATAGTTTAAATTGAACAATTTACATAAAATTAAAAAAATTTTAAAATTTATCAATTTTTTAAAACATTTTCAAATGTAAAAATATTTTTTACAACTTTTTTTTTACTTTTCTGGTTTTAGTGTGTAAAGAAGCTTATAATACAAATCTGATAAAAATTTTGTGTGTCTAGGACACATAGTTTGGGAGTAACTGTGCGCGCAATCCAAAAATTCACATATTCGAGAAAACTGAAGTTAAAGTTGGAATTACATGGCTATGGCAACACAGTGAGCTTTACATAAACTCTCATAACTCGAGAAATAATGCAAATTTTTTTATGCGGTTTTTTGCATATTGTTCAGAAATGTCCCAAAAATCAGAATATAGCAAAAACCAAAAATCGATTTTTTTTTTTAAGTTTCAAAGGTTGTGAGCCCCCATGGATGCGATTTTGCTGTTTTATTAACTGTTTTGTAGCATTTTTATACCTGCTATTTAAAAAAGTTTATAATTTAAAGAATATTTTTGTGTGTGGAGATTTCAGACTAAGGCTATGTGGTGAGAGTTAAGATATGGATTCTTAAATGGGCCAACGGGGAAGGGGGGAAACGGTTTGTTCAATAAATTGTAATAATAAATGTTTACAATTTATTATAAACATTTATTATTACAACTTATTGAATTAATTTGTAATAATAATTGTTCAATAAATGTTTTGTGCAATAAAAGATAAATAAATTTAAGACTTTAATTGATCCAAGAAAATATAAGAGATTTGTCTTAAGGGGGTCCAAGACACAAAATTGTTCAAATTTTCGAAAAAAAATTTATTGCACTAAAAATTTGTGTGTTCTGTAACACTTAAAATGACGTTTAAATCATGTTTCTATCTTAATTAGAACAGCAGAAATCAGTATTTTTTTTGCAACATTCTAATATTAGCCAAGCGTTGTTTAAACCTGTAAGTGCGTTTTACACCATGATGGGTTTTTTCCCTATTTCTCGTCTTTAAATTGGTTTAAGTCAAGAACCATCAAAGATAAATGGTTTAAACTTGGAAAATATCTTTTTCAACTATCTTACTTTAATTTAGATTCAGCAAATTTGAAAAACATATTTACTTTTGAAAATATGATTTTTTAAAAATATGTTACATCATTGTACTTGTAATATTTAATATAAATATATTTAATGTTTTAAAAAAAATGCTGAATCAAAATTAAAACTTATATATTTCTGTTTAATTAAATGAAAAAGAACTGAAATTCGACAAATAATATTTCGAGTTATAACGATTTTAAATTTCCCCACTTTTTTTAAAGTTTTTAAATTTTAAAATTTTTTAAAAACATTTTGAGAAGTTTTATGAAGTGATTTTGTTTACAAATTATATGGTTAACCATCACAAAAAAAAATCAAATTTTTAACTCTACAAATAAATTTTTTTTTAAATGTGTCCCGGACCCCCTTAATTTTTACTAATTTTTCTTTAGATCAGGAAGAAAAAATATCTTTTAAAATTTTCTTTCGTTAACATTTTACTAGTTGATACCCGTCAAAACACGACGGCTAGATAGTGAATAAATGTACAAATACACAAATTATACTCAACACATGATTGCCAAATGCTAAAAATCATAATAATGCGCAGAAATACATTAATGTGTTTAAGCGGCCTTGTGCTTATTGAGTATCTAAAGCCAGATTTAAAAATGTCACTGGGCATGCGCAGAAAGCATTTTTTTTTAATTCTAAATTATCGTTCACTAAACAGCGCTAAATAAAAAACTTCCATGAGGTTTAATCTTATATTTCACGAACATAATTATCATAAAAATAAAAATAGCAGACAGAGACTACTCGGAGTAAACGTGTTTAATTTAAAACATGTCACTGAACATGCGCAGAAACAGCGAGTTTTTAAAGACAGATTTATACATGCCACTAAGCATGCGCAGAAATAATTTTTTAATTGTACATTATCGCTGATTAATAACAATTGCGGTTACAAAAGCCAAATTTGACAACCCTACGGATTACAATCTTTCGTTTAAGACCAAAATGTAGTAAATCGATGCAGAAGTTTTCTCTAACGGACTGCCCAAAAAGTCGGCTTAGCAACTTAAGGGGACAAGGGACCTTCAAACTAGAATTTTTTAATCTTCAATTTTTTAACTCTATATACCAAATGGGAAAAAATTAATTTTCTTTTTTACGACATTGAAAACACTTAGAATTCAAAATAAGGAATTTTTCGCAGAATAATGACTGTTTTTCAAATTTTTTTTCAAAAATGCTAACATTTTTCAAAATGCTCTATGCGCATTCTATATTAATTAAAGTCTTTATAATTTTCATTATAAGTGTACCAAACGTATATAAATATAAATGTGCATTTAATTTTTTTTCTAGGAATTTAAAGTTTTAAATAATTTTTTTTCTATTATGGCTGTTATTATTTTATATTTTTACCCTATTTTATGGTGTATAAGTTTGAAAAATATGTGTGATTTCAAAGAATTATGCTCAGTTTTGTGACAAACACTTCTATCAACAATTCTGAGAAATTCGGAAGATATCAGGAGAAAGTAAATACGCATGGAGCCTTTTGAAAAATTCTAGCATTTTGGAAGAATTTTTGGATAAACAGGTCTAATTCCTCCACAAAATACTTATTTGTGAATTCCAAGTATTTTCAGTGTAGTAGAAAAGAATATTAATTTTACTCATGGGGTATATGGTGTAAAATGTTGGAAATTAAAGAAGAACAAGATTGAAGGTCCCTCGTTCCCTTAAATATATATATATATATTTAGTTTTATTAAAAAAACTAGAGTTTGTTACATACTTCTTAACTGAACAGTTAAAACTCGAAAAACTAGTTCTAAAGGACTATATTCCTCAGAATCTAAAGTACAAGGAATTCTATTCTCTTTGAGATCGACTGAGCTATTCTGCCCATTGATTTACTAAGCTGATGAAATATGTGGAGCGTCTGGAGATATATTTTGATAAAGAAATTTTCATGTGTATATGTATATACTAGCTGAATGCCCGTGTACATTCAAATTAAATACAACGGTCAATGTATGCAATTAATGCCAAAAAATATTATATATATATATATATATATATATATATATATATATATATATATATTAATTATACTAGCTGAAAGCCCGTACTTCGCTAAGGAGTATATTCAAATTAAATACAACGGTCAATGTATGAAATTGATGTAAAATATATATATATATATATCTATATTTATAAAAAAATCGTAAAGGATATCTTTATAGACAAAATAATGTAGAAGAAAATATTTAAATTAAATCTAATAGAACATACTAAAGAATATAGTACAGTTAATATAGTACAGTTTTAGAAACATTTCTTTTACTGTATTTTAATATTTTTTTAGATAATGTCCAATCGTCTACCGCATTAGCAAGAAAAAAAATTTTTTTTGCCTAGTTCGTTGTTAGGCACGTGATGCAAAATTAGTTTAAAGTATCACAAAAAGAAAACAAACCACGTGATCAGCATTTAATACATTAAATTCTAAATATTAATCTTTAAAAATTCACCAAAAATCTGAAAATGGAGGCAAAGATTGAAAAAGATTTCATTTTAAAGGAATATTTATGATCTTTCTCGTGATGTACATTTTATAACCCTCAGATTATTATTTTAAATGGAAACTTTAAAAAAGTTACAAAAACAGCTTAAAATTTTAATTTTGAAAAATCTAAGAATTTTGGAAAAATCTTTCTTAGTGCACCCCTACAGTATAAGGAGAATCGCCATGCAAAATTTCAGCCCTTTCGGTCCAGCGGTTTGGTCTGCGCGTTATATCTCAGTCAGTCAGTCACGGAACTGTTTTATATATATAGGTATTTTCTTCAAAATAGTATTTATCTTGAAGATTACTTATTTCAGAAACAGTCTTTCAGAATCAATCTTTCGTCTAACGATTATGTTGGTACTGATGACAAATTTCTATTCCTTTCATTTTGGTGTGTGATCATGCCCCCTTTCCCA
Source organism: Dolomedes plantarius (assembly GCA_907164885.2). NCBI lineage: Eukaryota > Metazoa > Arthropoda > Arachnida > Araneae > Dolomedidae > Dolomedes > Dolomedes plantarius. The sequence continues at coordinate 11,232,394 of OU015495.1, forward strand.
GTTTCAAGATTTATGTGTGCATAATAAAACGTTTGGCATTTCGAAAGGGAAGCCGCGTTAAACCATAATTCGGAATACACTGAAGGAAGATTTAAAGGTTATCGTCCGCTATGCCGATTATTGTAATGTGCAAATTCATTGTCAAAAAGTGATTTTGTTATTTGGGTACAAAATTACTGAACAACTTTATTTGTGTTTTATGTGAGAATATTGTCGCAGACTCCATGGTTTACCATGGTTTTCACTCGTTGTTTGATTTACCTTTGTGGACTCCTGCCACATTTCGCGAGATAACTTTTTGATTTTTGGCCACACTCAAATTAAATTTTGAGTTTTATTTTTTTCTTTTATTATTGTTATGTTATGATACGGCGCATGTTGGTGACATATTTTTCGGTCCCGTTTTTACGGCGGGAAGTATGTAATTTTGGTCTAAATTAATATATATATATAAAGTTGTATGTGTGTCATTAGTAATCTGAATTAAACTAATATTTCTCGATATTATATGAGTACCTAAAGAATAAAATCACAGGATCTGTTTCATTTTAAAGGAGCTCCCCCGGGACAATGGAGGTAGGAATTTTGCTTACCCTATAAGTTCGGTGTCACTTCCAAATATTTAATTTGAAAGTTGGGCGGAGTGACAACATTTTTTGGCATCCCTGCCGGGACGAGAGCTCTTTGAGATAGATATATAAGAAAGAAGAGATTTGTATAGATTTGGTTTAGAACTGAAGTTTGATATTTAAAAAAATAGTGACACGCATAACCATTAATATGGCTGACGACGTTTTGACTAAGTTAAAAAAGAAACGTACTAGTATTAGATCATCAGTCGCTAAGAATATTAAAAGTATTGAAACTGAAGTTAATAATTCTGAAGTTTCTATAGACGTCTTAGAAGAACTTTTAGAACGTATAAGAATTTATTCTGATGAACTAAAAGCTATAAACATAGAAATAGAATCTGCTGTAAATATCAAGGATTTAGATAATGAATTAAAAAGCGCGACAGATTACCAAGATAAGATAATAACATGGACATTTCGCGCAAAAAAGAAAATACGTGAGTTGTCAAAAAGTAATTCAATGGAAATTTCTACATCAAGTTCGTCTGAACTAAGAAACAACGCTTTTGTAACGGAAAGGGCTAGTGTTAAATTACCGAAGCTTAGTATTAATCATTTTTATGGAGAGAAGAATCAGTGGCTCACGTTTTGTAATACTTATGAGACCGCGATACATAAAAATGAATCATTAGATAAAATTACTAAGTTTAGTTATTTAAGAACCTATTTAAAAGGATCCGCAATTGAATCAATCGAAGGTCTGGCAATAACACCAGCAAATTATGATACTGCCATAGATATTCTGTCATCTCGATTTGGAAAAAAGAATATCTTAATAAATACTCATTTAAACAGTTTATTACAAATTCCACCATTGAAAAATGCAAGAGATCCTATATCATTTAGGAAATTTTTCGATCAAGTCCAAACTGAAATTAGAAGTCTCGAATCGCTTGGAATTAATTGATACGTATGGGAACCTTTTAACGCCTATGTTAATAAAATTATTACCTCCACATTTAATTTTTGAGTTTAATAAAGAAATTGGAGAGTGCGATTATGATTTAAAGCAGATGATTGAGTTTTTATCTCAGAAACTGAACGCAACGGAAAGGTCCCATGTAAATTACCACATCGAGAGCAAAGCAAACAGGAGTTGGCGACGAGACTATGAGTCGCACAAACCGAAATTTTTGGCGGAAGAGAATAAAAAAATAAATAGAACAGTATTTACCGCGACAGATCTACTAACCGTTGAAAAGAAAGAAAGTTGCTATCCGTGCATATTTTGTAATGAATCTTCACATGAATCATCCAAATGTAAATTTGTTTTTTCACTGCCGTTGCAAAAAAGAAAAGATATTTTAATGAAAAAGGGTTATTGTTTTCGTTGCATAAGACACGCTAATCATTTATCGAAAACGTGTAGAGCCCGAATAACTTGTAAATTTTGTTCAAAAAACCATTTTGACATTTTATGTTATGCAAATGAAAATAAAATGGCTAAAAGTGAACCTTTAAATGGTAATATGCTTAATGGTGATATTGATGATAGCGTACTTGCTAATAAATCATCTTCGAAGCAAGTGTATTTGCAGACTTTAGTTGTGTGCGTAAGTGTAAATGGTTTAGATTATTACGTTAGAATATTACTCAACAGTGGATCTGTAAAATCTTATATGAGTAAATTCCTGGCAGTAGTTTTAAAATTAGGATGTTTAGGAGAAGAAACTGTTGTTCATGGTCTATTTGGCGGAATTGAGAAAAAGCTAAGATCACAAAAAATATTGCGTGAATTTAAGTCATATTGATAAGAGTTTCTCGTGCGAGTTAGATGTTATGGATCAAGAAAAAATTTGTGCTGCGATACCCAAAATCAGTAATTCTGGGATTATCAATAAAATTAAACAATCTGGCATTTTAGTAAGTGATATTTCTATTAACGAAAATACTTGCAATTATGAAAGAGATCCAAACGAAATACGTACACTGAAGTGCCACTGAATTAGGGATAGCAAAGCCTATGCAAATTGTGTAGCGCTGCGCATCATGTATGCGCAAGTGAGGGAGCTGTGGTAACTGCATATATAGCGCGTACTGTGGTTGTTCTGAATTAGTTGTTGGAATTGCCAGTATGGGTAAACTGTCTGATTTAGACGCCTTCTATCGCGGACAAATCGTAGGTGCGCGACGCATGGGACATTCAATTTCCGAAATCGTCAGACAGCTAGGATTTTCAAGGTCGACAGTGTTAAGAGTATACCAAGAATACATGGATGGTGGAAAAAAACTAGCGATCGGGCAAACTTCAAAGGACAATTAGCCTTGACAGTGCGTGGTGAGAGACGGCTCAGGCGTATTGTACGTAGCCAGCGAAGCCAAACATTAGCTCAAATTACCACCCAGTTTAATGACGGTGCCAGTCGTACAGTCAGTAAACGGACTGTGCAACGCTCGCTTCACCGTATGGGTTTCGGGAGTCGTCGACCTACGAGAGTACCATTGCTCTATACACGCCATCGGGCTGCACGTCTTGCCTGGGCAAGAGAGCACAGAGACTGGAGTGTAGAGGACTGGAAACGAGTAGCATGGGGTGATGAGTCTCGATTCCGACTACTTAACGCCGACGAGAGGCTGAGAATATGGCGCCAGGCTCATGAAGCTATGGATCCTGCATCCCTGTCTGGAACTGTACAAGGGCATGGTGGCTCAATCATGGTCTGGGGTGCTTTTTCGTGGCACAGTTTGGGATCTTTTGTGCGTGTACCAACCTCCCTCATTGCAATTCGGTACGTAGAGTTGCTGGGTGATCACCTCCATCCGTTTATGCTGTTCTGTTATCCGCACGGTAATGGAGTTTTCCAGCAAGACAACTGTACCTCTCACAAGTCCTGGTTGGCTACTGGCTGGTTGGATGAGCATTCGTCTGACTTCTCTGTCATGAATTGGCCACCTAGAAGCCCAGACTTAAATCCTATTGAGCATCTTTGGGATGTTTTGGAACAAGGCGTGAAAGGCCATCACACAGCACCAAAGAACCTTACTGAATTATGGACAGCTTTAGCGAATATTTGGCAAGCCATTCCCGTGGAACGTTTCCAGAAACTTGTTGAATCTATGCTTCGTCGTGTGGCAGCCGTTATCAAGGCCAGAGGAGGCCCAACTCGTTACTAGGTAGGTATCCCTAATTCAGTGGCACTTCAGTGCATATTAGTTGGCGATGATTTTGCAGGAAGATTGTTCACCGGTAAAATCATACAAATATCTGAGGGACTGGTTGCCATGCATACTCGTTTAGGCTGGACTCTGATGGGAGATTCTGGAGGAAAAACTAGATGCTGTGAGACTCTGCTCTCTCTACATATTAGTGATTTGAATATCCCAGAATTATGGCAGTTAGATACAATAGGTATTCGAGATTCTGGGGAAAATCAGTCTAAAAAGGAATTAGAAGAGGCAGCGAAATTACATTTTCTCCAAAATGTTAAAAGAGATCACGAAGGCCGTTACGTGGTAAATTTACCGTGGATAAAAGATCACCCTACTCTTACTAGCTGCAGAAAGATAGCAGAAAAAAGACTTGTGAATTGCGTCAAATCATTAGAAAGAATCCAAAAATTACGCGACTACGAAGAAGTGTTTAATGAGTGGGTGAAAGAAGATATAATTGAAAAAGTTGAATCCTGTCTAGAAATAGCCGAAGAACATTATTTACCACACAGACCGGTATTTAAGGAAAACTCAACCTCTAAGGTTCGCCCTGTTTTTGATAGATCTGCGAAGGAAAAAAATTCTCCATCGATCAACGAATGTTTGGAAAAAGGCCCGGATCTCATTGAGCTTATACCCTCTATAATAAATAGGTTTCGATACGGTAGATTTGGGGTAATTGCGGATATAAAGAAAGCTTTCCTGCAGATTGGGCTACAAGAACGTGACAGACCATTTTTAAGATTTCTTTGGAGCGAAGAGGGAAAAAACGAAAACCTGACTGTTTATCAACACAAAAGAGTAGTATTCGGGATATCATCTAGCCCATTTCTTTTAGGGGCCACTTTAGAATTCCACTTAAAGAATGTTCCAAACCATTATTGGGAAACTGCACATATTCTCTTAAAGTCATTTTATGTAGATAATTTGGTATGCAGTGTTAACAGCATGGAAGAACTGAATAAATTGATTGCTGAATCGCAAGCTATTTTGAGTGAGGGCAAATTCGACTTCCTCCTGAGCAAGTTACGGTCAACCAAAAGATTGTTCCTGTGTTAGGATTGAATTGGATACTGAATGAAGATTCTCTAGCCATCGATCTGAAACCCTTTTCCGATGAAGAAACAGTGGTAACTAAGAGGAAAATTCTTTCAGCTGATCATCGAATTTTCGACCCGATAGACTTTACCTGTCCTGTAACATTGCAGCCTAACATACTTTTGCAAGAATGTTGGAAGAACAAAGTTACGTGGGATGCAGAACCCCCTATGTCAACGAAGAAAAAGTTCGAGCGATGGAAAAACGAGTTGATAAATTGGCCGAAACTCAGAATACCAAGATATCTTTTAACAGACTTTCAACAAGAAGCTGACCTGTCCTTGCACACCTTTTGCGATGATAGTAAATTAGCATACGCAACCTGTGTTTTTTTGAGATGTCAAACAGATAAAGGCACAACATGCCAGCTAATTCAAGCTAGAAGCCGAGTAGCTCCACTAAAACAGATTTCTATCCCTAGATTGGAGCTTTTAGCGTGTTCAATTGGAGCTAGATTAGTTGACACTTTTAAAACCGAGATGAATCCTGATAATGTACCTACGACATACTGGACAGATTCTATGAACGCGTTGTGTTGGATAACAAAAAATGACAACTGGGCCACATTTGTTTACAATCAAGTTCGAGAAATCAGAAAGTTAACTAAATCGGAAGATTGGCGACATATTGCCGGACCCCTGAATCCAGCAGACCTTCCATCCAGAGGATGTAGTACAGAAGAACTGTTGAAATATCGTTGGTGGGAGGGACCTAGTTGGTTGGCATTACCCCCTAAAGAATGGCCAGTATCTGAAGTTGTTCCGAACACTAAAGTTGTTAATTCTGAAAAGAGGAAGACTGTTACTTCTGCCATGAATTCAGAAATAAATAAATTTAAATTCTTCGAGGATATATCATCCTTTGGTAAAATTACAAGAATCATGGCCTATGTTCTACGATTTTCTGGAAATTTAAAGATAGGTCAAAACGACCGAAAGAAAGGAAAACTGGAAGTTGCCGAACTCGAAGAAGCAGAAAAGTTAATTTTGAAAGAAATACAACTAGAAAGTTTCAATAAAGAGAAACAACTGAATTTGCATGTTATAAAAGACGATGAAGGATTGTTAAGAGTTGAAACTAGAGTTGCTTCAAGAAAAGATTTACAAACATTCAGATTTCCGATATTAAAGCCAAGTAAACACCAATTAGTGAAAAAGTTAATTATGGAAAAGCACATAGAACTTGAGCATGCTGGTACACAAACATTAATGTCGAATCTCAGAGAGCATTACTGGATTATCAAGAGTAGAAAAACAATTCGTCAGGTAATTAGAAGCTGTATAAAATATAAGAGGTTTTCGGTTCGCCCATTAGAAACTGTCAGTGTTCCTCTTCCAGAAGATCGTGTGAGAGATGCAGCAATCTTTGAAGTCAGTGGAGTTCACTATTCTTGAAGGAAGACAAGGAATGTTGGATAGTTCTCTTTACATGTGCGATCTATCGAGCTATTCATCTGGAGATGGTGTCTTCTTTGTCGACTGACAGTTTTATCTTAGCTATACGCCGATTCATCGCAAGAAGAGGTCGTCCAACTACAATTTATTCGGACAATGGAAAATATTTTATTGGCACCTACAACGCTAAAAGCCATTGATTGGAATAAAATTAAAGATTTCGCAATTAAGAAGAAAATTCAGTTTAAATTCAGCCCTCCATCTGCTCCTTGGTGGGGAGGGTTTTGGGAGAGATTAGTAGGAATGTTGAAGAACGTTCTCAGAAAAGTACTCGGAAAAGCATGTTTAAATGAAGAGGAATTAGTCACCATATTATGCGATGCAGAAAGCCTGATTAACTCCAGACCTCTCACTTATTTATCAGAGGATCATGTAGATTTAGTAGCACTTTCTCCTACAATGTTCCTTCAAGAAATTAAAGAAATTGGTGTACCTGAATTTCATATAATTGATTCTAAGAAGTTAGAAAAAAGATTTATTTATAGATTGAAGATTCGCCAAGATCTAAGAAAAAGATTTAGAAACGAATATTTAGGTTTGTTGAAAGATTATTCGAAAGTTTGTAAGGAATCATCGATTAAAGAAGGAGATGTCGTGTTAATTGGTGATAAGGATGTAAAGAGATTTAATTGGCCTTTGGCTAAGGTTGTAAAGACTTATCCAGGTAAAGACGTAAGAATTCGTGTGGTAGAAGCAAAGACTCATTTTGACACCTCAATGAGACCTATCCAAAGACTTTATCCGTTAGAAGTCAACATATCTGAAACATGTAACATTCGTGCAATTCCTGATTCTCGATATGGACGAACTTTAAAACTTCCTCAGAGACTCGAATTTTAAGACTTTTTAGCGAGTCAATTGTTTGAGTTTTTTTATTGATATTAAAAAACTCAAAGGTGGGAGAATGTCGCAGACTCCATGGTTTACCATGGTTTTCACTCGTTGTTTGATTTACCTTTGTGGACTCCTGCCGCGTTTCGCGAGATAACTTTTTGATTTTTGGCAACACTCAAATTAAATTTTGAGTTTTATTTTTTTCTTTTATTATTGTTATGTTATGATACGGCGCCTGTTGGTGACATATTTTTCGGTCCCGTTTTTACGGCGGGAAGTATGTAATTTTGGTCTAAATTAATATATATATATAAAGTTGTATGTGTGTCATTAGTAATCTGAATTAAACTAATATTTCTCGATATTATATGAGTACCTAAAGAATAACATCACAGGATCTGTTTCATTTTAAAGGAGCTCCCCCGGGACAATGGTGGTAGGAATTTTGCTTACCCTATAAGTTCGGTGTCACTTCCAAATATTTAATTTGAAAGTTGGGCGGAGTGACAACAAATATATTCACGTTTTTCATACACCATCTTTTGAAGGAGAAGAGTAAATTAATCTCTTTGAAGAAAATATATTTTATTAATAATCGCCATTTCAGTCTCAGATCAGTAAATACATTAGGCAAATTTTCAGAAAGTGTATAAACAAATATTCGATATTTTATATCTATCAATATATTATATGGATGCATTTTTGTCATTTTTGAAACGGCCAATGTTTTCTTGCGTAGCTTGACAGCTCGAGCATAAATCTTTGAGTATGCAAGATTTATTACTTCTAAAAAATTCCTAATAAAACACGTGGTTCTTTTGCTACTTTCGCGTTGTCTGATATTTTACTTTCAATAAAAAATGTGTACTTGATGTATAATCATCACTACACTGAAACCACTTTACAAGATGTTTTTTTACTAACTCAGGGGAAACATATTTCAAGACTTTTAAAACTTTCGAGATAAAAGATGTTATATATCTTCATCGGAAGTGTTGAAGAGTTTAGATTATGTACTTTTTTTTATCAATTCATGAGCATACTTTTTTTTTGCTTGACATGAAATAAATGATGTTTTGTTTTGCAAGACGTTAGTTTTAGCTCTTAACTCTTTTGCTCTTAACTCGGTGTTTAACACTCTGAACACCCATTGTATTGCTTCTAAAATTAACTGCAATGAAAGGGTATCTTCCGTTGAACTCTGCTATTTCAAAGATTAACCTGGACCAAAAATTAATAATATGAACTTTTGATTTCAGAAGTGGAAATATTAGGGCGTTTTTTTTTTGGATGAGGGATGGATTCAAGCATATTAGATCGAGAGATAACAATGATCGGTTTGCAGTTATATCGTACACTTTTTTCTGCTCGTGTGTAGTACTTAAACCTCGAAATGTGAAATAAATTTAAAGAAATATTTAAATAGAAGTGTGTGTGTGTGTGTGTGTGTGTGAGAAAGTGGGAGTGAGCGTATGTGTGAGACAACACTATGTCTGCGTGTGTTCGTGTGTGAGTGAGTGAGTAAGTGAGAGCGTGAGTGAGTAGGGGCGTAAGTGAGAGTGTGTGTGTGAGAAAGTGGGAGTGAGCGTATGTGTGTGACAGCACTATGTCTGCGTGTGTTCGTGTGTGAGTGAGTGAGTAAGTGAGAGCGTGAGTGAGTAGGGGCGTAAGTGAGAGTGAGCGTATGTGAGTGACAGCACTGTGTGTGTGAGTGAGTGCGTAAGTGAGAGTGTGCGTATGTGTGTGACAGCACTGTGTTCGTGTGTGAGTGAGTGAGTAAGTGAGAGCGTGAGTGAGTAGGGGCGTAAGTGAGAGTGAGCGTATGTGAGTGACAGCACTGTGTGTGTGAGTGAGTGCGTAAGTGAGAGTGTGCGTATGTGTGTGACAGCACTGTGTTCGTGTATGTGGGAGTGAGTGAGGGAGTGAGAGCGTGAGTGAGTACGGGCGTGAGTGAGTGTGAGTGACAGCACTGTGTGTGTGTGTGTGTGTGTGTGTGTGAGTGCGTAAGTGAGAGTGTGCGTATGTGAGGACAGTAGTGTGTGTGTGAGAGAGAGAGTGAATGAGTGCGTACATATGTGAGAATAAGCGTATTTGAGTGATAGCACTGTGTGTGAGTGAGTGAGTGTGCGTGTGTGGGAGTTAGTGAGTGAGTTAGAGAGAGAGTTTGTGTGAGTGAGTGAGTACGAGTGTGAGTATGTGACTGATAGCACCGTGTGTGAGATTGTGTACGTAAGAGGGAGTGTAGATCAAATTTTCAAATAAAAATTGTACTTAAATAGTACTCTGTGTGTGAGCGTGTGTGTATGTGAGAGAGAGAGAATCTATGTGTATATGTATGAGTATGTATGTGTCAGTGAGCGTGTATGTATGTATGTATGTATAAGTGTTCGAGTGTATGTCCGTACCAAAATTACCATCTTATTACCAAAAAGCGATTATAAATTTTTCATTTCGCTCATTAATTGCAGTTAGTAATTTTAGAACACAATTGAAATAAATATTCTGGAAACAAGCCAAACGTTCTATATAAATTTTTGAATTTTATTCAGGCTTTTGTTTTGTATAGATAAAGACGCGACATCATTAAAATCATAATTAAATCATCCTTAAAGGTCATCAGTGTCTCTTAAAAACTGGTTTATTAGGAAAAAATTACAAAATTACGCAAAAATAACCTGAAATTTAACAATTTTAACCTGTGCTACTAATAGTATGATCAATTTTCAACTAAAACTCTTTAAGAAGTGAAAATCCACTTAAGAATGAGACATTTTTGAGATAAAATTTTTAAAATGTGCAATTATGTTAATAAATAAAAACGAGTTAAAGTTAAACAGGTTTAAAAACAGTTAAAATTTACATACAAAAGTGAAACGGGAATTTCCATTTATGATTTTCTGTTTCTAATTTCATACATTATAAATTGAAATAATAACCATACAAATTATTTAAAACCTTGTAAAGTACCATGCATCATACCATAAAAATATACAAATACAGTTCAGAACTCTGAAAAAAAATCATAGTTCTGTTCTACATGGATTTAATATAAAGGACATTTTCTTAAAAAAAGACATTTTATGAGAAAAATTTACAATCTCTTCCACTCAAAATACAAATCAGTTCCACCAAAATACAGCATCGGAGCTGATAACTGTGAAGAAAAACTTTAAAACTTGGGAAAAGTTTAAAAAATAATTATAATTTATATTATTTGTGTAACATACCATGATTATAAGGAACATATTTCATGGCCCGGACCAACAAATTTCAAATATAAATTCAGAATCATAATTATGTAGGTAATTTCATTTTATGAAGACTACAGAGTTTCAAAATTTCAAATTCATATTTTCTGTTATGTAGAATACAAGTCAGTTTTCTTTTAAATATACTAAAGATTTTTACCTAATAAAATTTTCTAAAATCAAGAACATAGTATTTGAAAACAGGAAGGTAAATATCAAATTTGACTAACTGAAATCCATATTAAGATCCGCGAGTCTGTTAAATCCCCTTTACATCATAATGTAGAGTCTGTAACAGATAGGAATTACGCTATTAGAGTTACTCGCCGTCAGGTAATACCAGGAATGATCATGCTTATTTTAACATGTTTACGGAAGTATTATCCTTCCAAATCTCATCTTGTTAAATATTTAATCCATGTTTAGTCTAGAGTCTAATTAAAGAGCCTACCGATAATCAACTGATTGAAGGAAAACTCTGACTTCTGAATCTAGACTGAAATCTGATTAAATACACTATCTACCAATAAGTGTTTGGACACCCATGCAAATGACGATATCTGCGGTCTTCACATACGGTCACGCCCTCCGTCGTTAAATATCGTGTATGAAACAACATTGGTATTAGTCGCATGCAAGATGTTGCGAATATCAGAGTTATCTGATTTAGAGAAAGGTGTAATCGTCGGGTATCACAGAAATGGACGATCATTAAGGGACATGTCTAGCGCGCTGACTTACCCGAAATCGACAGTGGCCTATGTGATTCAGAAGTGGAAGGAGATCGGTGATTCTCGGAATGTGCCCCGAGTCGGCAGACCCACGAAACTGGGAGATAGAGACCGACGGGTGCTGTCAAGAGACATTCGGAAGAACAAAACCCAACCGATGACCCACATACTCCAGGAGTTTCAACAGGCATCCGGGAGTGTTGTGTTGATCAATACCATCCATAAACAAGCACACTGTTTGGTTTACATGGTCGCCCATAAGCCTTTGATCACAAAGTCCAACCGCACTGTTCGGTTAATGTGGTGCAAATCACGTCGAAAGTGGATCGTAGATCAATGAAAACGGGTTCTCTGGAGCTACGAATTAAGGTTCACCCTCTACTACCTAGCCACCTTCGGATGGCTACGTCTGGCGTTTGCCTAGACAACGCCTCCTGCCAGAACGCATTGTGCCCACAGTACAGTTCGACTGAGGTGTAATTATAGTCTGGGGATGTTTCTCCTGGCATGGTGTGAGACCTTGGTCCCAATTCATCGTAAGTTCAACGCCGACTCCTACTGCTCTATTTTGGATGACAGTGTGTTTCTTACGTTGTGGCAGTATTACGGGTTGGACCCACGCTACTTCCAGACTGACAACGCTAGCTGTCAAGTTGCGAGGTCCACCAAAGATCGATATGGTGACAATGGGGTTAACGCAATGGACTGGCCTGCCCAGATCCCAGACCTGTGCCTATTGAGAACCTCTGGGCCAAGCTATATGGCGGGATTAAGTGGTGCAACAACCGTCCTGCCAGATGAAGGCCGAATGGCTAGGACGCTGGCATTCGGTTCAGATCATGTGGGTTCGAGTCCCACTGTTGGCACTGATGTTTGTAGCCATTCGGAATCGGCTTTAAAGTGTAGATCCCGGTCTAATTAGCCCTCGTGTAGCAAAAAGTTTACCGTAGTGTCAACAAAACCAAAACAAAACCAAAACATCCACCGTAAAATCGATGATGGATCTTATGTCTTCTCCAAGCTGGGTGGAACAAAATACAAATACCCGTCTTACAAGGACTTGTGGAAAGCATGCCACGGAGTGTTGAAGCTGTAATTTCCTCTCGTGGAGGCTCTATCTACTATTGAAGATGAATAAATTTTGTTTTTATTTTCTATCACAGGTGTCCAAATACTTATTGATAGTGTATAAAATAGCCGATTTCAGACATTAATAAAAAGTCAATATATTTTCAGCGTCGATTTTCGTTGAGGCTTTATATATATTTTCTAGACTTTAAGGTTGTATGTTAAATAATTAATTTCCTTTTATGATATAGAAATAATATTCATATGCAATAAAAAATTGTATACTTATAAACATGTGTGTCAATTTTTTGAAAAGATAATCGACAAATGGTGAATCGTTATGAGAAGAATTTAATTCGGGGTAGGAAAGTAATACTTCAGATAAACAGCAATTGTGTTACCAAACATCCTGAAAGCTGGCTGAAATGTTATTCACCTTGCAGTAATAACGTTGCTCTAGAATTTATGTACTAAATCAATTTGAGAGATAGTGTTGGGCTTTGTCATTTTTGTCTCGGCAAACTTAAAATGATTCTAGATTTCGTACTTTAAAATGCATTGAAGTGTGGAAGAATTACATTTCTACCATCATTCAATTCTTGACATTAAGCTTATCTTTGAGATTAAACACTTTTTAACTTTATTCGCTATCGATTTTTTTCTCCTTGCATTTTCCTGTAATACATAATTTTTTCATTAATTTTATCTCTGGATTTTTGCTGTTATAAATTTTCGAGTGATTCCTTTTATTCGAGACAGTGAGATTCATACGCCAGTATTAAACTGACAGACTGAGAGTTTGGAAATGGCTAGTAATGGTGCACTAGATTCATATCGCCTTCTTGCAACTCTTTTGTTTCTTGGCTGCCTTACGGGGCACTCCAATGACTTAGCTTTTAGAAATTTTTGGGGAGGTTCCAGAATACTGCTACGAGGAAATGTTGCCCTTTATAAATTGGTTAGAGTAGTTATTTCTCTGTGCGTGGATCTGGATTTCAAACCTGGAAAGACATGGATGCTCTTGATATCACTGTAATTCAGACTGTGTGTGTTTATAATGTCTTTGAATTTTGAGTTATTATTGTTAAGCTTCATTAAATGACATCATTGATGTATATTCATGTATGTGACACATGTATGTATGCATTTAATTATAAATCTTCAAGGATCTTCTGCTATTAAGAACTGTGAAAAAATACTAGAAAGAAGTAATAATTTTCTATCTAGAGTAACTAATTTATTTTTCAGTTCTAGGCATCAACAAATGTCGGAATTATTTCTTCCGTTATGAGACAAAAATGTGTGCTCCGTCTGATCATAGTAGTAGTCTTATCACATCAAAAGATAATATATCGGTTTTAAAACTTATTTGAATTTTCCGTACATTTATGATATTTTAACGACATTTTAAAGCAGATACTAAAGTAAACCACGAAATATTTATGGCTTATTGATTTTTAATTATTTTTCTTGAAATATTCGAAAAGTTTTGAAAACTGCAGACAAATATTTGCTGTATTCTGTTGATGGAGGTAATATGATCTACATTTCATTGGTCATCAGTAACATTACAAAATTAAATGTCAGTGATTTGTGATATGCATACATTTATATATATATGTATATATGTGTATATATATATATATATATATATATATATATATATATGTGTGTGTGTGTGTGTGTGTGTGTGTGTGTGTGTGTGTGTGCATGCATACATACATGCATGCATACAAACGAAGAAAAAGGAGACTACTTTTCTATTAGGTTCGAGTAACATATTGTAAGCGGCATATGTTACTCGCACAGTAGAAAAAAGGAGACAAAAAAATGAGACTACTTTTCTATTAGGTGCGAGTAACATATTGTAAGCGGCATATGTTACTCGCACAGTAAAAAAAGGAGACGAAGAAAAAGGAGATTACTTTTCTATTAGGTGCGAGTAACATATTGTAAGCGGCATATGTAACTCGCACAGTAAAAAAAAGGAGACGAAGAAAAAGGAGACTACTTTTCTATTAGGTGCGAGTAACATATTGTAAGCGGCATATGTTACTCGCACAGTAAAAAAAAGGAGACGAAAAAAAATGAGACTACTTTTCTATTAGGTGCGAGTAACATATTGTAAGCGGCATATGTTACTCGCACAGTAAAAAAAAGGAGACGAAGAAAAAGGAGACTACTTTTCTATTAGGTGCGAGTAACATATTGTAAGCGGCATATGTTACTCGCACAGTAAAAAAAAGGAGACGAAAAAAAATGAGACTACTTTTCTATTAGGTGCGAGTAACATATTGTAAGCGGCATATGTTACTCGCACAGTAGAAAAAAGGAGACGAAAAAAAATGAGACTATTTTTCTATTAGGTGCGAGTAACATATTGTAAGCGGCATATGTTACTCGCACAGTAAAAAAAAGGAGACGAAGAAAAAGGAGACTACTTTTCTATTAGGTGCGAGTAACATATTGTAAGCGGCATATGTTACTCGCACAGTAAAAAAAAGGAGACGAAAAAAAATGAGACTACTTTTCTATTAGGTGCGAGTAACATATTGTAAGCGGCATATGTTACTCGCACAGTAAAAAAAAGGAGACGAAAAAAAATGAGACTATTTTTCTATTAGGTGCGAGTAACATATTGTAAGCGGCATATGTTACTCGCACAGTAAAAAAAAGGAGACGAAGAAAAAGGAGACTACTTTTCTATTAGGTGCGAGTAACATATTGTAAGCGGCATATGTTACTCGCACAGTAAAAAAAAGGAGACGAAAAAAAATGAGACTACTTTTCTATTAGGTGCGAGTAACATATTGTAAGCGGCATATGTTACTCGCACAGTAGAAAAAAGGAGACGAAAAAAAATGAGACTATTTTTCTATTAGGTGCGAGTAACATATTGTAAGCGGCATATGTTACTCGCACAGTAAAAAAAAGGAGACGAAGAAAAAGGAGACTACTTTTCTATTAGGTGCGAGTAACATATTGTAAGCGGCATATGTTACTCGCACAGTAAAAAAAAGGAGACGAAAAAAAATGAGACTACTTTTCTATTAGGTGCGAGTAACATATTGTAAGCGGCATATGTTACTCGCACAGTAGAAAAAAGGAGACGAAAAAAAATGAGACTATTTTTCTATTAGGTGCGAGTAACATATTGTAAGCGGCATATGTTACTCGCACAGTAAAAAAAAGGAGACGAAGAAAAAGGAGACTACTTTTCTATTAGGTGCGAGTAACATATTGTAAGCGGCATATGTTACTCGCACAGTAAAAAAAAGGAGACGAAAAAAAATGAGACTACTTTTCTATTAGGTGCGAGTAACATATTGTAAGCGGCATATGTTACTCGCACAGTAGAAAAAAGGAGACGAAAAAAAATGAGACTATTTTTCTATTAGGTGCGAGTAACATATTGTAAGCGGCATATGTTACTCGCACAGTAAAAAAAAGGAGACGAAGAAAAAGGAGACTACTTTTCTATTAGGTGCGAGTAACATATTGTAAGCGGCATATGTTACTCGCACAGTAAAAAAAAGGAGACGAAAAAAAATGAGACTACTTTTCTATTAGGTGCGAGTAACATATTGTAAGCGGCATATGTTACTCGCACAGTAGAAAAAAGGAGACGAAAAAAAATGAGACTATTTTTCTATTAGGTGCGAGTAACATATTGTAAGCGGCATATGTTACTCGCACAGTAAAAAAAAGGAGACGAAGAAAAGGAGATCACTTTTTTATTAGGTGCGAGTAACATATTGTAAGCGGCATATGTTACTCGCACAGTAAAAAAAAAGGAGACGAAAAAAAATGAGACTACTTTTCTATTAGGTGCGAGTAACATATTGTAAGCGGCATATGTTACTCGCACAGTAAAAAAAAGGAGACGAAGAAAAAGGAGACTACTTTTCTATTAGGTGCGAGTAACATATTGTAAGCGGCATATGTTACTGGCATAGTAAAAACAAACTTGTAAAAACTTAGTGCAACTTAGTTGAAAGCAATAAAAGTTACATATTTAATGTTTTATGTTTTCACGAAGATTGTTTTTATCGAGCCGCAACAGTTTTACGAGCTTGAGAGCACAAAAAAAATACGGTTGTTTGAAAAATATATACTTTATTACTTTTCATATTTACCTCTATGAAATAACTGCAAATTACTAAATAAATGTTTAAACCTTTTCGCAAAGTTTTGCACGCCTTAATGGCTCTTAATATCAAATTTTAGAAAAGTTTAGCAATATTACAGGAAGTAATTTTGCAAATAATAAAAATAAATTTATAATTTAATTTCATAAACAATATCTAGAAGCATTTCTATACTTAATTTTACTGCTTGAACTGCCCTTTGTGACATAGTCTTCAAACGTAGTTGAAATGCATTAGTTTTAAAATTATTAGTCTTTATTCATAAAATTGGTAGGTTAGAATGCTAAGGTCATGTTTTAAAACCTGTCTTTAGGATAGTTGTTCATATAACTTTAATCACAAGGCTATTGTATATAAGAAATTTTTATTCCTATAATTTTTGAGTCGACTCGGTCTAACTGAATGATCTATATAAATAATTACCGACGAACAGAATCGACGTTTTAGACTTACCGGAATCCCCTCTTTTAAAACCTATTAAATACGCAACGCAAGCTGGTTGAAAATATTTACTTTGTAAATAATACCAGTATTCAATTTACGGCTTAGGCAGTACAGACGCTAAATTTTAAATCGCGAGCAATATTCCTGCAGTTTACTTCCATTGTTAACGGTTTTCAAATTCATTTTCTCTTTCATTGAATTAGATTATAACACATGTTCATGTGTTATTACTCTCTGAGGTTATACAAGCCAATTTTATACGTAGAGGGGATTGAGTATTTCAAAGGTTTGATATGGATTACCTTTGAGTTTAAATAAATAGTTTGAAGAAGCTTTCCAGGAAATGAGTTTCCAAGATTAAAGCGATGTCCTATAACAATTTCCTTTAGTCTTTTACTTGCGTCTTCACAGTAATAATTTGTATTTTTCTCAAAATATTAAGTTTTACGACAGTTTTATAAGAATGATACATAAATTCAGCCTTTTGTGTAAAATGAAAAAAAAATTCAACGTTTCCCAGAAGTGCTTGAGTTGTAACTTTCATTAAATAATTTAATTGCTAAAAACTTAAGAGGTTAATATGCCTCGGAAAATAAACAAAGACAATTTTAATTAAAACACATGAATTAAGTTTCTCTTCACATTAATTCCTTTTTTTTTTGTTTCAGTATATCAACATGAAACTTCGTAGCTATTAAATAACGTATTATATAATAATTTCGCTATCCTTATTGAAGTTTTTAAATGCAAAAATCAACAATTACTGACAAGTTTTAAATTTTAATGAAAATGTATTTCAAAGCTTGAGAGATTTCACTGGTTCCCTGTTTATTACTGATCTTTTATTATCTATTTTTCAACAACACAACCCGCTTTGTTCACATTATATTCACGTTTGATACACATCATCGCAATTAAAAAATATTCATCTCAGGATGTTACTGAAGACTGCTTCTTCGTGTCAAGCGAAAAGCTCTTCAAAGAAATTAATGTCATACAACAATCTCGAAATGGGATGAGGGCTATATTATTTTACAGAAAGTGGTTGCGGGCCGCAAGAATACAGGATAAATTGGAAAGCGAAAAATATATATTATGTAACAAAGAATAAATTACTGATTATTTTATAAATTAAATAACTATGTTCATTGGATTTTAAAGAATTTAAAATGAGTGTTGCTACAACTATAGACAGTGTAAAAAAATAAATTTAAATAAAGATGTCTTTATTTCACTTGCGTATAGATTCTGCATACAAGGTGATTCCAAATGCATGGTACAAACTTTAAGGGCTGGTAAAGTACACTGTAGCAATCATTTATTGTATCGGAATGTATGGGCTCTAGTGATGCGTTGAGGCACAACCACGGTGTCACGTCGAGGCCGACAACGAAACAACACTTCGGAAGAGGTATTCATATCGAAAAACGAAGACTTAATTTAAAATATATTTACAAGCCTTTATTAAGACCTCCTATTTATAATACAAATATGTTCAAATCACCTAGTTACAACTCATCAGTATGTAGTGGCTGGCAAAAGCCAAAATAAGTAGACGTCACAGGTCTCTGCCTCAAAAGAAGCAGCGTCACGTTCGGTAGTCGGCTCAGGTCTCTCCTTGTTCTCCGAGAAACCGCCCTTTTTAATACCTTCCAGAACAATCTCGGACATTCTCGAGGATTCTTTTAAAATCCCCGTCTTCCGGTTCCGCTGTTCCCACGATCTGTGTTTCAAAGGCCCGGAAGGTCGTAATTAAGGCCCACGGCCACATCTGCTCAGCTTCGGCTCCCAATTGTCCCCCTTCTTCCACGGCCAGGGGGATTCAATTAGCGAAGATTGGACAGCTGGTCTTTATTCTCTACCTGCCGAGAGCGCTTCTGAAACAGTTCACAGGCAAGACCACACACAAACACACCTAAAAAAATATACATTTCTTCACGACGCCATAACGGGAAAGAGACATGAAAGGAAAGAAAAATTGTTTATTGACAGCGCCGTTAACAAGTGCCATATTTGCAAAAAGTGTTCATAATTGCGTCTACCAACATCAATACCTGCTTGGAAACGTCGATGGAGCGATTAGCGTACAGTTTCGAATATACCAGGTATTTCAATAGATATTCGAGCGACGAGTTCCTCAACAGACTTAACTGGAGTCGCATGAACGTGACACTTCATATGTCCCTATAAGAAGTAATCGGAGCTCGATAAATCAGGTCATAGGAGTGGCCAAGGGACTGATACAGCAAGCCCAATCCATCTTGCCCCAAAAGTGACATCCGGGTATTTGCGCACAACAGAGCTGAAATGGGTTGGCAACCCATCATGTTGGCAACCCATCATCACAGTCCGTCGGGTACTCGTCTATGAGGAAAGCGCTTCTAATACATTCGTAGCGCAGTTCTGTAATTACCATTTCCAAGGATTTTTTACGTAAAATCTCCCATCACGGACGACAACACAATTGAGAATGGCGTGTTCCTGCAGATGCATAATGTTGATGGGCGGCAAGCCTCCTACTGCTCTCTACCAGCCCAGCAACGGAACAAACCAATCACCCCATTTTTTCCATGTTTTTATTAACTCGCTTTCTTGTTTGATTGAGTGTGTGTTTGTGTAGTACAAATCTTGCAATTGATTTTTAACTAACTTCCCGACTAGCTAGACATTTGAAACTTTTAGAATAGCTCTGAACACGATGACAATGCATTATTTTAATACTTTTAGCCATCTTTAAGCAGAATTGAATTAACTTTCAGTTATTTTCAGTTAATTTTGTTTCGTAGACTGGTGCAGCCATCTATCGGTCGGAACGGGAACGAAAAGTTAAACGCAAGTTAACTTCCAATTAACTTCATTTTCTTTCAAGTTGATGAGATAATTCATCAAAAAATTTTTTTTAAGTATTTATTAATGCGAATTGTCAAGTTTATATGATTCAACAGAAAATTTAAAAACATGGTACATAAAAGTTTTTTTTTTTTAATCTTGTAATTATTCATTACTTTCATGCCTCTTTTCTGTGTTTGTGCCTCAACACGTCACTTGCACCCATACATTCCTGTATAATAAATGTTGTTACAGTGAACTGTACCAACCCTTGAAGTTTGTACCATGAATTTGGAATCACCCTGTATTAAAAACAAGAGGGCAAAACAGGGAAAATATGGGATCGGCATTGCAAGACTTTCTGTCGTTACTTATATTGACTTAAGTCACACTTTTTATTTGATCGTAAGACATGGAAAAATGCAGCTAATATTGTCCACTCACCTTATGTAGGGCAGACAAGGAAATTCATTTCCTTGATGTTCAACCCTCCAGCCGCTGAAATTGCTACTTATTCTGTTTATTCAGGATGGCCACCCTATAATTATGGAGCAATGAATTTCAAGAGCATATGAACAGCGGGAAACATTATTTCGCCGATGAATGAATCTTGTTGCACATTTCAACGTAGGGAGACGTTATTTCACAAAATATGCATCTTGAAAATATTGATTATAAAAAAAGTGATTTCTGTAATTTTGCTAAACGCTAATTATATTTGCGTTGTGAGTTGAGGAACTAAAATATTCCCTTTTGCTCCTCTAATTTTGGTTATTTTTTGTATATTGTATTAAGTCTCCATACGATAAATTTCTTCTAGGTGTAAATTCCTCCCGAGATATTTTTCAGAAGGCGAAATTCGTACTTTGAGTGTTAAAATTACGCAATTTTTCCCTAGCTCAACCAAGGATTTCATTAATTAAAAATGTAAAATAAACACTACGTCAACGTGGGAACAGCTAAATAAAATTTCAAATTTATCATAAATATGCTTTTAATAAAACAAATAAAAACAAAATAATTTCCAACTGGTTGTACGTTAATAAATATTCCTTTTTCTCCACTTATTTCGAATTTTTTTTGGTCTTCCAATAAGTACCCTTACGATAAACTGATTCAAAATAGAATTTTTCCTGCGATTTTCTACAGAAAAATTTGAAAATCGCCCGAAGCTGGAGGTTTAAAGAATCGTTATAGATTATTATATTCTTTAAAGAAAAGAGATGGCATACGAGTTCACTAAAAGGTATCGCTTAAAAGTGCACTAGACCATTCTCTTGGGCTATTGTAAGGTTCATATCTGTAACGGCCCAAGTGAACAGGGGGGGGGGGGAACCTGAATCATCTCTATATATAAAACAGTTCCGTAACTAACTCACTGACATACAACGCACTGACCAAACCGCTGGACCTAAAGGGCTGAAATTTTGCATGGCGATTCTTCTTATGGTGTAGGGGTGCACTCAGAAAGATTTTTAAGAAAATCTTCTTAGATTTTTTTAAATTAAATGTTTAAGCTGTTTTTGGAACGTTTTTTAAATTTGCATTTAAAATATTAGTTTGAGGGTTATAAAATTTATATCACGATAAAGATCATAAAATGTCCTTTCAAATGAAATATTTTTCGAATCTTTACCTTCATTTTCTGATTTTTGGTGAATTTTTAAAGATTCATTTTTAGAATTTAATTTATTAAATGCTGATCGCGTGATTTCTTTTTCTGGTACTTTAAATAAATTTATCGTCACGTGCATAAAAACTAAATAGACGAGATTTTTTTCTTTCTAATGCAGCAGACGATTGGATATTATCAAAAGAAAATAAATATCCCTTTGCGATTTTTTTATAAATAAATAAATAAATAAATAAATAAATAAATAAATAAATATATATATATATATATATATAAATATATTTTTTACATCAATTGTATACATTGATCGTCGTATTTATTATAAATATATGTATATATATATATATTGTTTTTGGCATTAATTGCATACATTGACCGTTGTATTTAATTTGAATGTACTTCGTAGCGAAGTGCGTGTTTTCAGCTAGTTTAATACACTGGTGTAAGAAATTAACAGAATGTGCAGACTTGGTCGATTATCTCTAGAACTTCTATACCGATTTTAATGAAATTTGATATGTACATACATTGATACAATACAAAACAAATAACATTCAATGATTGTAATACACACGCATGATCGTGCGTAACACTCGTTGGAGTCGGAAGGTATGACACAGCGGTTGCAGAATAAACAAAAAATTGGTTTAATATATGGGTAAATATGGGGTATGGACCCCTCTTACAGATATACAGGTCTCGCAGCGTGATTTCATACTTGAAATAAGGCAGTTTATCATTTCCTGTGGCAATTGGTCCCACTCGTTCAGCAACGCTGTTTTCATTCCCTGGAATGTTCTCGGAGGGGAGGGGGATTGCGAGATGCAATTGCCCTCCCCAGAGTGTCCCAGACATGCTCTATAGGGTTAAGGTCTGGAGATCTGGCTGGCCAATCTATCCGGCGAATATCCTCAATCCCTAGAAATTCGTCGACCAGAAGATCTCTATGTGGCCTCGCGTTATCGTCCATTAAAATGAACTCAGGGCCAACTGCACCCCTAAAAAGAGGAACATAGGGCTCCAAGACCCCATCCCTGTACCTCACACCAGTCACAGTGCCTCTTTCAATGACATGGAGAGGTGTGTGGCCATGCAGCATGATGCCTGCCCAGACCATTAAACATCCTTCACCATAATGGTCGAATTCGAAGACATTGGAGGGTAGGTAGCGGGTCCCTGGTTCTCTCCATATGAACTTACGGCGAGAATTGGTGTTTAGGCTGAACCGGGACTCATCAATGAAGAAAACGGTCACCCATTGATCCATACTCCAATCTCTATGCTCTCTGCACCATGATAAACGGATTCTCCTGTTCGTAGAAGTTAGCGGGACGCAAACAGCAGGTCTTCTTGCAAACAACCCCCTCTCATGAAGTCTTTTGGAAACAGTCACTCTTGATACACGGGTTCCTGTGGCTGCATACAAGTCACGAGAGAGCTGACAAGCTGTAGCACTCCTATTACGCCTCGCTATAATCGACAAATGGCGATCTCCTCTGGTCGTCGTGAATCTTGGACGACCTTGCCCAGGCTTTCTCTCGATGGATCCGGTATCCTGGAACTGTTTTCACAAGTTACACACGACGCTGGGAGTTAAATTGAACTCTCTACACATTTGGACTTGAGATTGGCTTGCTTCTAGCCTCCCCACAATTCGCCAAGTCATTCCATCATCTAAACGTTGGTGGTTACTCATTTTTACTGTTACAATTTGAAATTAACCGATTGCTGCAAAATTAACCCATCTATTAACCCATTTTTTTGCAACCGCTGTTTATTCTGCAACCGCTGTTTCATTCCTTCCGACTCCAACGAGTGTTACGCACTATTATGAGTGTGTATTACAATTATTGAATGGTTATTTGTTTTGTATTGTATCAATGTATGTACATATCAAATTTCATTAAAATCGGTACAGTAGTTCTAGAGATAATCGACCAAGTCTGCAAATTCTCTGAATTTCTTACACTAGTGTATAAGATTCTACTGAATTCCGTTTGGTCGACTTTGGAGTTATCATCGCAATATCAAACAAGCGTGCGTCAGATTGCTGCTGGTACCGTAATACTACTGCTATTATCGCACGGAGCTTTAGAGGTCCACTCGACTGTAGCAGCATTTTAAAAAGTTTTATTATTTTTTTCTGTAGCGCGTTTCGTAATGATTTTTTCTCTTCTGGATTGCGTTTTTCAATAAATACTAGCTGAATACCCGTGCTTCGCTACGGAGTACATTCAAATTAAATACACTCGTCAATGTATGCAATTAATGTCAACCAAAAAAAAAATCGTAACGGATATATTTATAGACAAAATAATGTAGAAGAAAATATGGAAATTAAATCTAAAAGAACCTACTAACGAATATTATAGTACAGTTAATATCAATACAGTTTGAAGAAAATTTCTTTTACTGTATTTTAATATTTTTTTTGGATAATGTCCAATCATCTACCGCATAAGAAGAAAACATTTCGTCAATTTATTTCGTTGTTATGCACGTGACGCAAAATTTATTTAAAGTATCACAAAAAGAAAAGAAACCACGTGATCAGCATTTAATAAATTAAATTCAAAAAATTAATCTTTAAAAATTCACCAAAAAATCAGAAAATGGAGGTAAAGATTCGAAAAAGATTTCCTTTTAAAGGAATTTTTATGATATTTCTCGTGATATAAATTTTATAACCCTTAGATCACTATTTCAAATGTGAACTTTAAAGAATGTTACAAAAACAGTCTAAAATTTAATTTAAAAAATCTAAGAAGAATTTTTCAAAAATCTTTCTTAGTGCACCTCTACACTATAAGAAGAATCGCCATGTAAAACTTCAGCCCTTTAGGTCCAGAGGTTTGGTCTGTGCGTTATCAGTCAGTTAGTCAGTTCCGGAACAGTTTTATATAGAGAGAGATTGTTATGCATGTTAAAATACTTGTACAATTTTGAATTTAGTGTTAAAATTTTTTTTAAACTTTAAGTGTATTTGTTTTCTGCTGGACGAATAAGTTGCAGGTTAATGAATATGAAACAAATTTAAATTTTTTCCTGTTGTGCGCAAGAGAAGCTTTAAAACAATTTGTTCTTTGGGATTTATGAAAATATACCCTTTGAAATTATTTGATTATTTTAAAATAAAATTTTTTTTTTAATTTTTGCTTCTAAAAATATTTTTTGGAATTAATTCCCTAAATGAAAAATCTCGAAAACATTTTAACGAATACGAAGCGAAGGAACACCGAATTTCTGAGCAATATCTCCAGAGGTATTTAAGAAATATTACTTATAAATATGAATAGCAGTGTAAATTTAATATTGCTTCTTGGAAATATTTTATTTTTTATATTGCTCCACTAGCGTACTTTTTGCTGTGATTAAGTGCAAAATTTAAAATTATACTTTAATAGTGTGCAAAGTTTTTTGCAAGTTAAATGTCTGATATTCTACCAACTATCCGCATTACTATGTAACATGGGTGGCAGGTGTCTTTCTGACGTTGGCATAGAATTTACAGGTATGCAGACCAGCTGGGGAAGGGACAGAAATCAGGAATGTTTAAATCAGCTTTAAAATTTTTGCGAAATTTAAAGCTAAACTGACAGAATTTTCTCACTAAAAACTTACAACGTAATTTTATGTAATGAGAGACGTTCATCTGCAGACATATCCCCCGGTTCGAGACCCAGGCGATGGCCGAATGACTAGGGCGCTGGTATTCAGTTCAGATCCTGTGGGTTCGAGTCTCACTATTGGCATGGAAGTTTGTAGCCTTTCGGAATCGCCTTTAAAGGGTAGATCCCCGTCTAATTAGCTCTCGTGTAGCAAAAAGTTGACCGTAGTGCTGCAAACCAAACCAAAACTTCGGTTCGAGAAGTTTACCTCGTCTTTTTTTTCTTTTTTAATACCTCTCGTAACTCACCGAGTGAGAGAGTAAATATCATGCATAATAAGAAACTAAAAGATTTCGTTAACCAACTAGTTTTAGGGCCTATTCACATAGGAGTCCGTTGCATTGCGTTAAGGAAAAGATGACGTTGAGACGAAAATAAACCAATCATATGCCTCCAAACGATTAGCAATGACATTTTTAAAGCCTATGATTGGTTTATTTTCGTCTCAACGTCATCTTTTCCTTAACGCAACGCAACGGACTCCTATGTGAACAGGCCCTTAGTCTTCATCCGCTCATGTCCTTTAAAGCAGGCATGCACAAAACGTAGCCTACCAGAACTGACTGTAGCCCGAGGAACTTTTCATGAAGATGTGTAATATTATAAATTTTAAAAATACGGAATATTATTTTTAGATTTATATTATTACGATAAGAATGTATAAATATTAATATTTATTTAAATTTTAATATAATAGTTTAATCATCCCTTTTTTATAAAACATTTTTCTCTTTCTCGTCTATCCTCTTTCCTTGCGGCCCGCAGTAGCTTTCCACACAGGCCTGCTTTAGAGGGTTATTGCCCTCATCCGTATGGCCCTCCCAGTATACTTCATTCATACTTCGAGGGATCCGTATATCCCTGCTTTAGAGGGTTTCCTTGCCCGCAGGCCTGCTTTAGAGGGTTAGATTATTGCTTATGTCTTAGGCTACTTGAACTTGCAGTGAATTCAAAGGGTAGTAACTGCTGATTTGAAAACATTTCAATATCAAGGAGAAATATTCTTCCGTTAGAATTTTATTTTTCAACTTTCATTTCTTAGCATTTTGTTGAATAGCATACTGGGTTTTCTTTCATGTTTATGTAGTTCATATTTGCAGTTTTGATGCAATTATTGTTCTTGTTTTAAGTTATTGTTTTTGTATTGTTCAGCTGTTCTATTTTTGTTTATATGCTCTAATCTCATGCATCTTTCATGCATGGGAGCCAATCATGTACAATCAAGTGCTTTTGCAATAAAAAAAACATTAATATAACTGATTACTTAGTCTGCATGCATCTAATCTTTCAGTTCAAATAAGTTAAAGCTGCTGCAGAAGTAACATTAAATATACGCTGAATCCAAAAAACCTATCACAGGAGTCATAAAGGTATGAATAGAGCGTATCATTTTTTTTTCTCCAGAAAATAAAATCTCACTTCCTACCATTTTGTGATGATAGATTAAAATTACTCCCAGGCTGAATATGATATGAAAAGTTTCTTGAAAATGAAAAAATAAATAAAATTATTTCCTGTTATTTGAAAATACGTATTTTCCCTCCTTTCAATGAAAAAAGGGTTTTAAACTAGAATAGTTCATGGATGGTATATTTAGTTTATAAGTAACTATAATAAGAGATGGGGAAACTTTATTTTTTTGCTTTTTTGTTGTGTGAATGATCAGTTTTTTCACTGAATAAGTATGTGATACTGGCAGAAATCCAAGATTTTGAATTATTGTTGCAGTTGGGATGTTGAGGTGTAAAAATAGAATTTCTTTCTCTCAGGTAGATAATACAAGTTTGAGATAAAAAATTAACTGAACTTGTCATATGCTGTAAGTTTTTATTATCCAATACATTTTTCACGTATGAAATGGAAAATTTTTATCGCAGAGAAAGGACTAATAAAATAAACAGAAACAGCATTATATGTGTTTAAAGATAATTTGCGAATCTTATGGTAGTAGTGTTTTTACATTTTTTTTCATTGTGGAATTACTAAATCTACTGGATAGTGGCCATAGATTCTCTCAGCTCAATATTAACTTATGTAAAAAAAAATTACCAATGATTTTCAACTTGGATTGATAGTTTGTTTGGTTTTATTTACGATCCGTTATAGAGAAATACATTTTTGACTCGGGTATTGTTCGTATTTTAAAGGAAAGGAAAATATTTTTTGAATTTCAACTATTCAGCGAAAATATGTTATTGTGTTTTAAACTTGACAAGGGACCTTCAACCTGATTTTTTTTTATTTTTAATATTTTACTCAATATTACAAAATGAGAATATTTTTCTTCTACACTGAAGACAGTTAAAATCGACAATTAAATATTTTGTGGAAGAAATTTTCAAAAAAATATTCAAAAATTATTAGATGGTAGAACTTTTCAATATGCTCCACGCGCATTCATTTTCTTCTACTTTCATTCAACTTTCTCGAGATTATTAATAGAAGTGTTTGCCCATCTGTGAACAATTTCTCAAACCGGGATAACTGTAGTGGGCTGCTAGAAGGAAACTCTGGTCTTTAGAATTTTCTTGGGTGTAGGGGGGAAAAAGTGTTTTCCAGAAAACTGTGCAAAATTCTTTGAAACCACAAATATTTTTCATATTTATAGACCATGAGATAAAGCAAAATCATGAAAACAATTCAGGAAGATTAAGGAAAATAATTATTTATGGCTTTAGATTTATGCAAAAGAAAATCAATGCACAGTTATATTTATATATGGTAAACTTATGTTAAAGAATTTAAGTTTTTTAAATGAACTGGAGTGCACACGGACCATTTTGAAGAATGCTAGCATTTTTTATATATTTCTTTGAAAATCAAGAATTATATTTTGCCTAAAATCCCCTAATTTGAATTTTCAGGGTTTTCAATGTAGTAAAAAAAGAATAAAAAAATATTATCATATTGTATATAGAATTAAAAACTGATAATTAAAAAATTGAGACTAAAGGCCCTTTCTTCCCTTAAACTCCCTTAATTCCCTTTTGTGGGCGAAATATCTAAATGGATTAACATAACAGAACAAAATAGTTTTCTCTCTATTATGGAGTATAATTTGAAAAAAAAAGATCTTCAAATACAAGTCGAGCATCAGTGGAAAATTTTTCCTACGTGTTAACATTAAGCTGAGCAAATCTAACGGATTACTTCCCAACTTTATGTTTGCTGTATCTTTAAGGTTAAACAAAATAAACCTGGATCAGATTTAACCCTACTTTAAGAAATGCTTGCGTTAAAACTTATCATAAAAAGGAAGCTTTAAATTAGAAAGAATTTGTCTGAACATTCCTCTACTTTTAATCTAAAGAAGATACTCGGAACAAATTCAGTTGAGATATGCAAATTTAATAATTGTCTTAACGTGACTTGAGTAGAAACATCCATGAAGAAACCTAAAAGAAAAATATATCACAAATAATCAAAAGGATTTCACAAAGAAAAATTTCTAAAAATTCATAAATTATTTATGAAAGCCGAGAACAGTTCTTTTAGTTTAAAAATGGCTGAAGATAAGCATTTGTTAAAACAGTGCAAAAAAAATGGAAGAAAGCGTAACAAGAGAAGACATGCTTGAGTGTCGCCATAATTTTTATTTAAATAATATAATACAATGTAGATGACGAAATATATTCAAAACAAATTTAGTAGCAATTGTAGACATGATATATTTATTTACGTCTGCACCAGAGGAAAGTTCATAAACTAAAACAGAAATGTCCCATAGCTCAAAATCCAAATAAATTAGTTTGATATGTATGAGATTTGAAGAATAAGGTTTGATCCAGAATTAATGATTCTTCAGCTAGGAAAATTGAATTTTTTGAGAATCAGTGGAGTGCAAAAGTAAACAATGCGAGTTCATTTTAATCGAATTTTAAGTTCACACTTCTCTGAAAATTTGGCTTTTAAATCTTTTTTTGTATACATTTTATTTACATGCACTTTATTTTCAACTAAGTTTTTCCGAAATTAATGTAAAGATATTTTCGATAGTTATGTTCAATTTTAAAACTCATTTTTTTACATTTATTTGTTAGTAATTATTAATAAATAAGCAATACATTTAATAAATATTATTGATAAAGTTTCAATTTTTAATTTTTAAAAAAATTATATTTAACATTTATTATTCATTAGTTTTTCTAATTACGGCCAAAATATTGAAGAAATAAAATGTTTAAAAATGCGTGCCCTCTTTTATTTATATATAATAAGAATTAAAGAAATTTGCAAACCGCTTCAGGAAGTTTACATGCTTTGATTGAGCAGTAGTTAGGTAATTTAATGCGGGTTCCTAATAGAGGCACATGAGAAGAATTCAAATGTTATGAAAACGAAATCTTAACGAATCCGAAGTTCCAACTTTGGATGGTCTGAGACGACCCAAGGTGTACCCGCCCACAAAGCAGATGGCATACGTAATTTTTGAGTAACTCTATAGAAAAGGAAAGAGAGAAAGATAGAAATAATAAATTAGGAAATAAATATGCAGAAAGTTTCTTCCCGATAGTTTGTTTTAACGAGGTATTTGTTAACAAACACAGTAATTTTGATGAAAAGTCTGTTTTTTCTTTTTAAGAATAAAAAAAAGTCTTATGATATAGTATTAAAAATTTTAAAAATTCATAAATTTCAAATAGGAATCTAAATCCCAAACGTAAGTATGGTATATTTTGGTTTTCATACATTTTCAAATTCGTACTTTGTTTTAATGCTTTAAAATAAAATTATAACTATTTATTCATTGTATAACCGTAGAATACTTATTTTTACTAATTTAGACCTATTTTGAAATTATTTCTATTTTTAACTAAAGTAGGGAACTCTTCAGTAGCATCAAAATGTTTCATGATGTAGTAGAAAGTTGAGCTGAAAAGTTAATGAATCAAATCTTTTGAACTGTGTCACGTAAATCTCACTTGAGTAATTTTTTTCTGTGTTTAGATGAAATTTTTAATTATGAAAATCTTTCAGAGTACGATTAAAATGATATTAGTACATTATCTTTCTGTGAATATTTTTGAGGATATTATTTACCATAACGATCGATGACTCGTATAAAATTTAGCCTTTAAATATATAAGGAATTCAGACATCTAGTATTTACAGAAATTATGACTTGTTTAAAACTGAAAAATGTAACTCGGTTAAACTTTTGGAGTTCAATATACATGAGATCTACACGATATAGACATAAAATTAATCTGCACTCGTATTTCTGGTATCTAGAAAACTTTAATGGAAAGGAAATTAGCTGTCGTCATAACGTCATGGCTATAAAAGGTGAAGAATTCAGGAGCATAAAAATATATAAAAAGGGTAACTATTGATTATTTCATTGGGTGAGTACCATATTCATGAAACAAGTACAAAATAAAAAAGAAAGTTGCGCCAAAAACTCAGCCATCTATTTGTAAAATTGAATATTTCCTTTATAAGAAATAGATTAATGTTGGTTTCTTAGTCGATCATCTCTTCCAAACTTGTATTTCTTTCAAATCTTATTGCATCTCACAAGACTAAAATAAAGTTAATAAAATATAAAATGCAAAAAAAAAATGAAAGACTGCCATGAATAGACAAAAATAAGTTTGAACTTTTTGATACATTTTTGGATAAATCATTCTAGATAAAAAAAAAAATAGTGTATATTTGGAAATGATCCAAAGGCCGCGGAAGATTCCATCAAGATAAGTTCTGTTCTCTGACACAAAGAGAATACATAAATTTCAATTGTTGGAACGAGAAAATTCAAGTAAGATCATAAATGTATTTTTTTACTATGCATCTAAGTCAAACTTCTGCATTATATTTTACAAAGAAAAATTTTAATGTTGTACTTTATTATTCTTTTTCTTCTCGAAAATGCAATTTATAGTCCAATGTGAAATGCAACAATCAACTAGGAAAGTCTTGATATACTTCCATATGTTTTAGCCCTTTCAAAATATTTTTAGCAATTTCTTTTGGCTAACTGCTAATTGGGCACAAGAATAAAAATTTTCAATAGTAGAATACATGAATATAACCTACAATGTTTACCCGTTTAACAAGAAACGACATTTTTCGCGTGATGATGCCTGTTAATACGAATAGTATACTCATCCACATCGACGTTTTAAAGCTTTAATTAATGCAATATATATTTCTAAGGCGTTTTCTTTAACCTTTTCTTAACGTGGTGGTATAGCATGTAATTATGCATCCCATCCCGCTAATGAATATATATATATATATATATATATATATATATATATATAACCTCTTTAATGGCCGTACTTACGAAGGGGGTATGAAATTTCCGTTCTAAAGAGGGAATCGGAAAAATTGACTCCGTAAGCTAAAGGTTAAAGATGTTCCAAACTCAATCGTTTTAATTTTGCAGTCAAGTTAAGCCCCATTTGCTGTTTAGAGGTAAATGCCTGCATGTTCAAGACATACATAACTGGAAATTAATGCTCTCTCAGAATGATACTCTAGGTGATTGTGCAAATGTGTGTGTATTCATAACTTGCCTTTTACTTAATTACTATCATACAATGATCGTACCATACATAGACGTACCACATGTTATGACCAAACGTGTGTAGGTATACTAAATGCTTCATAACTTGGGGAAACTGAGAAAGGATCCGTGAGTAAGGAGTTAACAACGTATAATCTAATGAATGTTCGCCTTAGATATTAACAGGTGGAAATAAACGTTTTTAAATCAATGCATGACCTCGAAATTTACACCGTATCTCTTAATATCCTCTGTTGGTAACTACAGATATACAAAGAATATATACAAAGAACTTATTGGCCTATTTGGAATAATTAATAGAAAATTTAATTCTCGTACATAGCCTGTGGTTATATTTTTTTCGAGTTAACACTCTCTAGCTAAAGGCCAGAATTATCACAAAATTAAAGGTAGTGTTAAAAATAAATATTTCTCTCGCCTGTATAAATAGAAATATGAAATAATTTATGTACACTACATCAAAATTTAAATCACCACGAAGGGTGGAGGTATGATGATGATGCCTATTACCTCGATTTATTTAGATTCCATTGAAAATCTCGAGAAGTTGTAAATACGGAATTAT
The DNA here is from genome assembly GCA_907164885.2 of Dolomedes plantarius. Classification (NCBI taxonomy): domain Eukaryota; kingdom Metazoa; phylum Arthropoda; class Arachnida; order Araneae; family Dolomedidae; genus Dolomedes; species Dolomedes plantarius. The sequence continues at coordinate 11,264,425 of OU015495.1, forward strand.
AATATTTCCAGAGTATAAGGATACATTTATGGTTTAAACAGTTTCTTACATGGCTGTTTTAGTGTGGAATGGGTCTTTCATTATTTCGTATGTATTTCGTTACCCATGACGTTGCCAATGGTCATCAACGTTGGATAAAATTTTGTCACGTGAACTACACTAAGCTCTATCGCAAAAAGTGGAACACTCTTCGCCATTAATATTCAACAAGTTTAAGAATACTTCAGATTTATTTCTTATGCTTGTGTTCTAATGTGTGTGCATGACATCACTTGATGTCCCTGAAATTTCTGAGGATTAATAAATTTCGGGTTCTGTCCATTGGTAGCAAGTTCGTAATTTTTACACATCCCCTGGATGAGGTTTCTCGCATTTGGAAAGACACAATAATGATGGATAAGGCGATGTCTATGTGTGTGGGACTTATACAGATTCCTGCATGCCATCAATATATCGCGTGCCGAAATTACGAACAAGGCAGTCCAGATGGGACCGGTCATTGTAAGTTGTGGTAGATTACTGGCACCGAGTGCTGTGGGTAATATTCATGATCGTATAGTGATATTTAAGAAGTTTGTGATATGAAAAATATAGGCATTTCTGGGGCTTGAAATCATAGATTGGTTTATTGAACACATAACATCAATATACATTCCTGACATCCATTATACATATTAATAGAGATATGTATACATTTTATCTACACTTCATTATCACACAATATGAATAACTTTCTACACTTATTAATTATATTCAAATCATTTAATAATCTTAGCACAAATACGAATATATGTTTAAAATCATAGTAAATTGGCTCATTTTAATCCCTCAGCATATTACACTATCGCTCGATAAAGATCTACTTACCTTCCTTATTAATTCAATTAATTATTAGGAGTCTATGAAGCAATGGTAGATGTATTTGTGAGAAAATGACACACCTCCACTGATTAATTCGTTTATTGTAGTCGATCAGTCGTCTTTTAGGGCATCGTCATTAGGGCACTTGGATTGTCCGGAAATATAACAGGATCGGTGATAGGCGTACATTACTCATCGCATTTGATCTGGACGTATCTGGTGGCTAAGCAGCATTCGGTCCTATTTAATCATCAATGGCGTACCCTCCATTCGTCCTGGAAAGTAATTGTCTGAATACTTGTACAATAGAGCAGTTGGATTATTATCTACTCCTCTTTCTTAATATTCTGTTGACTTAATTGCATCGGGGGTTTGGCGTGTACTTTCACTCGTACTTGCAGATTATATATCAATCTCAGCCACTATATCATCTCGTCTAATTATTTCTTACATCCGCTCTTATACCATCTCCACATCTATCTTTTTACTCATCCGAGCAACTAACATTTTCAATATATCTTATTTTTATTATTCTATCTTTTCTATATATTTATACTCGTGACTTTTAGGTACCTCCTCACTCATATCTTCATTGGCTATATCGTTTGTCCCCTTTCTCATTTCATTGGCTTTCCGTTTTTCTTATATATTTTTACCATTCCGCAGCCTGGGTGTAATCTTCTATTACTTTCCTTTCCTCCGACTTTTCACACACTTACTCCTCCAACCTCCGCTATTTGCGGAACCCCTTTTTATGGCTATCATAAATTCTCTTCTCAATGTCCTTGTTCTGCCTTCTTGTGCTTTCAATATTCTTTTATTCCTCTGCTTCTTGCCAATCTAATCTATCTTCCCATCTTTTCGCTTATTTCTTCTGCACCTGTTTTCTAATACATTTCCTCTTTTCTTATCTGTCGTCTCAGTTTTATTGCCCTTATTACCTTTCTTTTCCTTGATTCTCCTATGCTCTGCTGCTATCTCTTCCAATTAGTTTATTTTTTACATCTATTCTTCAATTTACGTTAAATAGCTCTCTTTTGCCGTCAAAATGTCGTAAACCCTGCTACATAAGTCATCCATCCTTATTTCAGTGAAACTAAGTACCATTCCACACAATAAGCTTGTTTGTTTTGTCACCTCTTCATACAAATCTAAACCCTGTGCGGAGTGTTAACAAAATCCGAATTTGACCGTGCAGACGACTTAACGACCTTCTGTTTCTTTTTTACGTTTCGTCCAAAAGGCTGTAAAGAATTTAACAAAAAAAATTTAAGAGATTTTCTAAACACAGTACGTAGAAAAAGCAAAACATCCCTCGAATAAAAATTAAAATGTAATCCAAAATTATTCGACAGTAATATGGCTTTCATAAAAGTAATGAAAGACTTTTTTATCTGAACTTTTGAAGCCAAAATAATGCTAACTTATTCCTAGTTTAAAATGTCTAATAAATTTACAATAGATGCGTTATTTTCATGTTTATGAAATAATTTAAAATGGCATGATTGTACTTATTCAATGAGATCACAAGCCAAATGTTAATCCCTGACCAGCCTAATATTGCCTTTGGTAGACAAGGAACAATTTTGAAAGATTTTATACTCACATTCTCCTTACAGAAAGTAGTAAATATTCAACATCCTCCTGTAACTGAAATAAAACATTAGCCTAAATATTCGTTGCGAATGGTGACAGTTACTCAACTGTAAATACATCGAAGTACAACCAAGTAATTTTAATTGATCAAAGTAAACCCATTCAAAATAAATGACTACATGCCCTTCACTGGGTCTAATCCACTCGGCATTAAAATCATTAAAACACTAAAATACGTTCTACCACATTTTGTGTATTAGTTCCACTTTTGTACTCCGATGTGTCTGATCTGCAAACTTATTTCTCTATTTATCATTTTTCTTCCCAGCAATAAAAGTACTTTGAATTCAGCGATTTAACGAAATGCCTTTTCGGAACGCAATATATGATACATTGATACAAGTATATAGCAACATAGAGGATGACATTTGTGGTCTTAGTCGAAAGTTAAACCTGAACACAATTCCTTCATCACGGGTGTACTATCGTGTCTAAGTGGGTATGTCAATGTATGATGAATGGCTAGATAATCGGTACTGGAGGTTTTAATCAGTAATTTCCGCAATAATTAGGCTTGAATTAACTAAAGATTAAAATAGCACATTGAACTAGCTAGTTTAACGTATCACAGAGGTGGTATCCTAATAACACTAAGACTTGAAAAATGTTCATTTCTAAAATTTACTTTTAGCTGCTAAACATATCTCATGCTTTTTGTCGTAGTATATTATCCTCAAATGAAACTGTAGCTGCAGCGAAAATATGCAAATTTAAAATATTTCGAATGTATGTAAATAAAAGGTAAAAATAAAATTATATCTAACTGTATTTTATTAAATTTGTTAAAATACGTATGGCTGAAATGGCGTATAAAATTCCTTTATTTGACAGAATTTGGTCCGTTCCAATGCGGAAGGTACACTTTATTTGATATTAAAGCAGACTTTTAAATTTCGTAAAGCCCTAGCTGTCACATTTAGTTCCTGCATTTAAAAAAAACGAAAAGAATATGAATAGAAGTATTAAAAGCTTTTATTAAATTTGTGATGGATGAAACCCATTATAACGCTTAAGTGTTAAATGTTAGGTAACGTTAAATCCCTTTTCTTCCTGTCTCTTTTTTACCTGTTTATCCATGTCCACTTTGTTATTAAATAAACCGAAGCAGAAATAGTGCTCAAGTTTCAAACCATTACAAAAAAAAAATTACACCCATTGCATTTATTTATATCTTGTGTATCCGCTCCTTTTGTATGTGATCCAAAACATGATAATAAAATTTGGAATTTCTTTTTATTTTAGACATAACCTGCTAGACACATTTCTATCCTGGATGTTTTTATTCCGAACAAGAAAAAAAGAGTATTCTAATGTTATAAAATATTTATGTTTATCAGTGGGATGTGGGTTTTTTCTTTGCGAGTTGGTTCAAATTTTATTCCAGTTTTAAAGAGGAGAGTGTTGAATTCATAATCTATGAAAGCATAAATGAATTTCATAGCTCGCCAAGATGAAATAAACCTTTATGCCAACAGATAATGTCATTCAGGATATAAATGCTCTAAATTCTGTCGTCAAATTGATTGATGCTACAGTAGATTTTTTATGTTGATATAGGATTTTTAGCTGCTTGCTAGTTTTATTGCACATCCCCAAAGACTAGCAGGGCTATATCAGGTCCATGACATTGCACACCCTAAGGAAATCCAGAACCATCAATGGATTGGCAGCCAGATCCCGCATGGAGAGCCCCAGGCAAGCAAGAATATGGTCAGGGAAAGCCCGCTCAGTGGAATTCTTGGAGCAGACTTCAAAACACTTAGAACCCTCAGAATATGTCAAATATGTAAGGTGCCCACTGAAAAAGCGAGTAAGAATGGTTTGATCTTGCTTGTTACAACTGCCATCCGGTTGATTACTCTGATACCAGTGATGCGCCGGTGGAACAAGCCAAGTGGTTTTATTTTTGCATTTAGTTCTGGAAAAAAGCTCAATATAGGTGAGAGGCGCAGAAGGTACCGAAGATTCACAAGCACCCGCTTACGGCAGGGAGTCTGCAATATCATTGCCCTCGATGCCAACGTGAGAAGAAATCCACTGAAGGCGGATCCGATGAGACAAGGATAGACATTTAAGTTTTTTAATAATAGTCACTCCTATATTATCCCTTAGTCTATGCCAACTGCCTAAGTGTTGGATAGAACTTCTGCTATCCGACAGGATCCAGATATTATTTCTTTGAGTGAGTGACGTAATAAAAATCAAGGCTTTCGTTTATGGCTATTAGTTCACTACGAAAAATCAGAGCAGAAGTCGGGCTTTCTCTTCTGCATCTTTACCTCTTGATTTTGTGATTTGATGTAAATTCCACTGGCAGGACAGTCTTTATCATTCCTACTACCGTCCGTGTACACACAAACAGCGTCCCCTGGAATACTATTAATTCTTTCGAGAGCCAGTTGCCTCATACATATAGGAAGATCATTTTGATTGTTCACGTGAACAGGAAGGTCAGTATGGAAAAAGACATCAAAAAGTCCCTCCGAAGAATGGATAAACTGAGTCAAGTGATGCTGTTCCACATTATTAGCGATTAGACTGCAAGAGGTTACTTGACTAAAAACACCGTTTCCCCTAAGCCTTTGACTACTACAGTAATCCTCAAGGAAAGCTGAAGTTCGATTTTGAGATCCAAGACCACAGAGTTTGTTGTAGTATTAAACCAGACATGCACCTCTTCTAAGACTCAGAGATTGCAGATCTGCCTCGTAAAGCACAATGTTATTAGCACAAGTATTTCGAAGACCAGTAAGGATGCGAGCAGTGCCAAGCTGGATCCTCTCAAGTTTCTGCAGGTTTTTGTCAGAAGCACAACAATAAATCTGGTATCCATACTATAGAATAGGTCGAACAAGTGAAATAAAGATATTTCTGAGAGTACCAGCGTCAGCTCCCCAGTCCCGTCCCGAAATATACTTTAGGATGTAGAGGCGTCTCTTTGCTCTCAACACAAGATGTTCTACATGTTTGTTGTTCAATATCTCCAGATCTAAAACAAAACCCAGGTATTTTGTGTTTTATTCACGTTGAGAGGCTGATTGTTAAATAAGATATTGGGTTGAAAATCATATAATTTTCTATTGGTAGTAGAGAACCCAACCGTAGACTTAGTAGGATTAAAGCTCAATTTGTGATCTTCAGCAAGTGATTTCTTCAGTAGATCTCCAACAAATTTGTAACCTTCAGCAAAGTCCTCAAGGTCGTGGTTTACGTCACTCTCCAATTCCTTCAGATCAGTGCCAGATTCCCAAATAACAATATCATCTGCAAATGAGCCTACTCCGCATTTCTTAGGGATGATATGTTCGAAATCTGATAAGAAGAGCGTAAACAGCGTAGGACTTACGACTGAGCCCTGAGGAACACTTAGTACAGCTTAAATCGCTTTGAAAAAAAGTTATTAAACTTCACCTTGATAAGTCTGTTCCTTAAAAAATCATATATCCAAAACAGGTCCTTTCCGCAAATTCCAAATATATCGAACATTTTTATGATTACTTTTTAGAAATGTGAAATAAAACATAAGAAATGAAATACTTACAAAATGCCTGACACTATTTATCTGCTCAATACTATGTATCTGGGCAAACTACGTATCTCAATAGCGAATTACTTTTAAAATTTCCCATTTTTTAAAACTTGCCTGTGACATTATTTTTTTTTTTGTAAATATACAAATCTGCCCATTTTTTTCTAAACAGCATAGCCGTAAATGCTGATAACTGCAACCTCGCATAATGAATTACTGGTATCAAATAATGTATTCGCTTGATCAGACATAAATGGACCGTAATCAATTCCATTAGAGATAAGCTTCCCGTAATCATTTGTTAGAACTTATTAATGGTTAATTGCTTTCTTTTAATCAGTTTTATTCGGGAAATGAGATAATTATTTTCTGTAACAGACAGAGGCTACATTTCATCTGATGTATCGAAGTATGATGCGATTAATTAGATAATGCCAAATTTATTCAATTATGCGAAATGCTGATGGTCACAGTTTCTTTACGGCTCTGTACTAAAATTTCACACCTAGTAGCTGATAACTTTTGGCGAATGAATTTTCTGGGCATTATTACTCAAAGGAATGCCGACTATTACCACAGTGTTTATTACATATGCGAGGAAAAGTTAATGTATCAGTGTATATAATTATACACAAAATAGGTAACATTTTTCTGTCGTTATAAGGCACACTTGGGAAACGACTGAAATTAGCTTTCCCTAGTTTGATCCAATGTGTAGCAGCAGATCTATACACGTCAAATGCATCAGACTACACTTGTCCGACTACACTTGTCGGATTTTACCTGTCGAATTGTACCTGCCGGAATATACATATATATGCCGGAAGACTTATTATTATTTTTTTAATGGATAATAATAAGAATAAGTCTTCCCTACCATCTACACTTGCTTTTTTGTTTTTCCATGATGTCTTTGGTGTTTTTAGACATTTATACTTGCCAGATGATTTATACAGATCTATACATCTATGTACGTCTAAGTATGTGTCCATCTAGTCTAAGACTTACGTTACGAGATGGACTGTTATGTAGATGAAGTTTTATGGGCTCGCAAAAGGATATACAGCCTATTCCGGTTAATCGGGCCACATGGGGACGCGATTATTTTGGTCCTAATAACCGGCTGGTCCGATTAACCGATGGTCCAATTAACCGAAATCGACTGTATGTGATAAAAAAGTAAACAAATAAAGCAATATTTCTTAAAAAGCCAGAAAACAGAGCTCAGAATAATGGATTATAAAATACCAATCGGAAATGAAGGGATAAGGTCAAATGATAATAAAAATAACAGGTATCTGGTAAATAAAAAGAGGCGATTACGTGCGAAGATTTTTTCGGGGTGGCAGATGACGATAACGTTGACATATAATTGACTAAATCATAGGACCAACTATAGATAGCCAAGTTGCCTAAAATTCAAATTCAGGTATGGAGTTAGTAAGGTAGATTCTAGAGCAGTGGTGTGCAAACCTTTATCGACCAATACTCATTTTTTTGTAAATGAAAAATCACTTGACCCCAATTAAGTTATTGGTAATAGCAATTTCTTTTAATTAATAAAAGATTGACAAAAAATGGAAAACGAAATAAGTAAATTTTGAGAAAGTATTTCCAAAATCAATGAATTGTTTATCTTGGGTATGTATTTACTTTGCATAATAATAATAAAAATAAGTCTTCCCTACCATCTACACTTGCTTTTTTGTTTTTCCAAATCTCATGGGACTAAAATTTCATATTTAAATACGAATATGTATTTGTATTTCCTTTAAGTATAAATTAACAAAAATAAAACTGAAAAATACCATGATTTCAAATTGATAAGCTTTATATTGAAAACCATAAACTTCATTTATCTATATGAAACTAAACTAAAAAAAATGAAAACAAAATGTGTGAACCTTGACTTCAGATAGTATTTACTCAATATTTGGGGAAGTGCTTGAGAATGTTACCCTCATATAATTGTTGTTTAGCTTTTATAGCTGCTTATTTTGAAAGTCCAGTCTCTCACATATAAGTAAAAGCGAATGGAAGCAACGTAAGCTTGTTAAACTGTTTGAAACCTTATTTAACATTATCGCATATTTAAAAAAAATATAAATATAAATAAAAAATAAACGATACATAAATATAGAAAGTTTAAATCATGTTTCTTAGTTAAATAATTCAGTATCATAGAAATTTGTTTCCACGACCCTCCCCCCCCCAGATTTTTTCCCAAACCCTGTGTAAGAAATCGAGTACCTCCCGGTACCACCGAAATGGGCACTTGCTGACTCAGACACTAAACTAAGTCTACTCGACTTTAGCCGGTCTGGGTAGTAACTTATATAACTAAATAAAGGACGCAGTGGGTCTTCTTATTGCTCGCGACATCTTAACTTACTGTATAATCTTTTGTACTGTATAAAAATACTGATGAGTGATAAGTGCTTCTTACCTAAAAATGAATACATAACGCAATAAAATCCCCCCGGTTTCTTGACAATCCAAATGGCGTTATTCCACTTCCTTGGCTTGACACATATAATTTAAAGCATAAACATTATGCTGAGACGAATTGTAGCACTAAAGATATTTACAAATATTTATTCAACACTGCTCTACACTCTCACCAGCTGTCACGTAACCATTACGCAGAAAACTCCTCCTTTTAAGATTGTTAGTTCAGATGCCAGATGTATTTTGAGTCACCTTCTTCCGCAAGATGCAAAAATATCCCCGGCGCACGCGTGTGACGTCAAAGGGAGCGTGAAGCAGCATTCGCACTTATTCATTCGCACTTATTCGCACTTATTCAAGAGAACCGTATGACGCAACACCCGTCATCTAGTTCCAACAACCTGTATGAATCGTGACCCACAGTTCTTGCACAACTCCTCATGTAAGATATTAAAACTATTCTTTTAGTCTACAAAAGCAATCTGATAGTGGCACGTATGACAAAGTCAACGAAAATACTTCATAAATACCATTAGCAACAATATAGTCTATGATATTTTGTCTAAAAGAAATCACTTATCTCACAGTGCCCTGATATAATGCTGTAGAGTATGGCAGTAAATTACGAAACGTATTAAATACACTGCTGGCCACTGTAAATGCAACACCATGAAGGAAACAAGCAAATAACATGAAATTTACAACATGCATAGCGGAGGTGAGATATGCAAATGATTAGAATTTCAGCGCAGACGCACATCACGCGCGCCTGTGGCGCCACTTCAAAGCGCTATTTAAGGCTTGGAGATTTCGACGATTTCAAGTTCGGCAATTGTGTTTTTCTTGTGGTTTTTTTAAAAAAAACGATCAATTATGCCTCGTCGAAAACAGCGATCATCTTTTGATCAAGTATCCGAGTTCGACAGAGGAAGGATAGTGGCCTACCGAGATTGTGGATTATCTTTCAGGGAAATCGGTAGTCGTGTTGGACGAAACCAAACAACTGTAATGCGGATATGTGATCGTTGTATGCAGGAGGGTACGACGGACCGGCGTGTTTGATCGCATCCACCTCAGCGCACCACTTCACGTGATGACAGGCAAATTGTGCGCATGGCAGTGACGGATCGCTCAGTCACATCACGAACCATAGCACAGCACATGCAGTCTGTAACGCATAATCCAGTGTCTGCGCGTACCATTCGAACGCCGTTTACAGCAGAGTGGTGTGTCCGCAAGGCGTCCATTGCTTTGTCTACCCTTGACGCAGAATCACAGACGTCTCAACCGCCAATGGTGCGATGACAGAAGGATGTGGACGGCAGAATGGAATAAAATTGTCTTTACTGACGAGTCACGCTTCTGTCTGCAACACCACGATGGTCGCATTCGAGTCTGGAGACACCGTAAAGACAGGATGCTGAACAGCTGCGTTATGCACCGCCACACTGGTCCTGCACCGGGTAGTATGGTATGAGGCGGTATTGGATATCACTCTCGCACACCTCTAGTACGCATTGCCGGTACTTTAAACAGCCAGCGCTACATCTCCGATGTTTTGGAGCCAGTTGTCCTGCCTTACCTTCAGGGCTTGCCCACAGCCATATTTCAACAGGATAATGCGCGACCACACGTGGCACGCATTGTCCAACGGTTCTTCGTCAATCGCAAGATTGAATTGCTTCCCTGGCCGCCTCGCTCTCCGGATCTTTCGCCGATAGAAAACATGTGGTCCATGGTTGCTCTACGATTGACCCAGATTCCATCCCCAGCTGCCACAGCAGACCAACTTTGGCAACGTGTGGAAGCTGCTTGGTCTGCTGTACCCCAAGAACTTATCCAAAGTCTCTTTGAATCAATGCCGAGGCGTGTGGCAGCGGTGATCTCCAACAATGGTGGCTACTCTGGCTACTGATTTTGGCAGGAACCACAATTCACAGAAGTCTATAAATTTAATCATTTGATACTTGGTCAACATGTTATCTACAAAATAAATTTTGTTTTGATATCTTCTGTCTTTCTTGGTGTTGCAATTTGGGTGGCCAGCAGTGTATTTACAGTTTATTCAATAACAGGAATAAAATGAAGATATATCTCTACGTGAGACTTTTCACAATACGATAGAAAAAATATTGATTAAAGCATAACAAAAAATGACAAATCTATCACAGAACACTCATTTCACATCGTATATATATAGAGCAAAGTTTTAACTTGATTAGTTCACGAAAGTAAAAGGAAAATTTGAATATAAACAGCAAAGGTCGAAAACGTTAAAACGATAGGAACAATCCCAGATTCTTTAATCAGTCTCTGAAATTAACATGCCCTATGAAATAATTTATAATAAATTGTTTTATTTAAATATTTAGCAAAATACATCTAAGTGATTATTTTAAATTACCGTTTTTTTATTCTGTGGGATCTTTTTGATGAAAAAGTAAAGCTTAAATTATTTTTTATTACGGTGAGGCTTAATGACCATATGAAGACTGGTTAACTTAAGGAATGATTTCTACATTTTCGAATAATTGGGTCACAAACTTAAATTCCTTACTATGGGATTTCAAAATTTAAAAAAAAACAAGCGTCTGTGCTCGACAAAAACGATAAAAAGGCTCTCAAAGTATACAGTTTGTATTTGTTGCAACTGGGAAACTTCGTAGAATTCAGATTTCTTCGAGTGTTTCTTTATTTTACACAAGAAAAAAGGCTGAAAGTTTCGAAAACTTTTATTTCTTCATCCATTAATAATAAGAAATTTTGTAATCCTAGAAAAATAACACGAAATCATGTTTTTTTATTCCTCTTGAGAAAACACATATTTGAAGTCATGATAAGAATAAAAAAAGAATATTTATGGTATTTTCCATCATCCCTTGCATATTTTATTTTTAGCACTATAATTTTCAAAATTTTTGAAATAGAGACAAATGTTTGACATACAAAATGACTTTTGAAAAGGGTTATGCATGTTTGAATGAATGTTTAGCATAATTTGTGAGCACAATTTTCGAGATCTGAAATTTACATGATTCTAATTATCCAGTCCAAAATAAGTCTCTATGGGGTGTCTTGTGAGATTTCGAAAGAAAATACGCTACTATAACTATTGTCAGAGAGTAGGTTTGCACATCTTTCCCTGATCGAGACAGAAAAAAAAATCGGGGAAATGCCTTTAATATCTGGCGTAAATGTCATTACAGATAGGCTTCGGTAACACGTTGATGTCATATTTAAAAGATCTAAATTTCCGAAATTCCGGTTTCATTTTCCCCCTTTCTTTATCCTGAGCAAGCCTTCTCGTTAGTTCTACCAAACACAAACAAGATATTGCGCATAATTATAAATTACATTATTAGCTTTCTATCAGAGGACCTTCTATTAGAAAAGTAAAGCCGTAACACGTATTCTCCTATCAAATTTCTAGGCCCAACTTACCGGATTGATTCCAAGTAATTCAGCCAACGAACTAATCTCCAGCTCCCATGACTATTGTCGCCTTCTATTTATCCTTAGCTTTGGAGTTTGGCAAAGACGGTACCAACGACTGAAATGTGTCAGTAAAGTACTACACTCGGGGCAAACCTAAGCTGACAATACTATTTCTACTACAGCGAACAATTTGACCCCCGCAACGGAAATATCTCGCCGCCGCTACAAAATGCGGATTGCCATATTTGGCCTTTTATCGCCTATTGGGTATTGATTTTCCATCGGTTGTTTTCCGGCAAAGGGGGAGAGAGTTTTCTTTTCATATCACACTTCGAACTAATTTTCTCAAGTTAAAGTACACCAACAGAAATTTTCGAAGTGTCTTAATTCCTATTAAAATTTGTTTCTGGTTCATTTTATGATTTCAAACAGTATGTGGCTCTCTTAGAAACCACAAACGCTGAGGATGTATATTTTTGTATAGAATATTTCTCTAAGTTAAATGACTTTCCCTCTGTTTTAAATCATTTGGATCTCAATGGAAATTCTGTACTGAGATTTACTTTTACTATGACCCGATCAATACAAGTTTGTTTGTTTTTTTACTTTGAATTACCGATTGGGAAATCCTCTTTATTAAAATTCTAAAAGTGAGTCAGATGATTCAAAACTGCTTAAATATCAATTAGATAGTGTTATGCAACAAGGAACAGACCCACAAAAGTTTAAAAGTGGAGTTCAATGGCTTGTAGTGTGAACCACATATTTTGCTCTTTGGGAAAAAAAAAAACTACTATAATTCGAAGCCAAATAATACTTTTTTAGCAATCTGAGAACAAAGAATCAGCAATAAAAACTTATAATTTAATTCTTTCTAAAATATATTCATCATTGTTTTCTTTGCCTCCATGCCCAAATGTCTAAGAAATTCTGCATGGATGTGGTCCACACCAGGAGATTTTTTCATTTATGCCGAAGGCTGTAGATCATTTAGCCGCAAAGTGTTGCCCAGGGTGCACCACGAGGAGGTAGATCTACGTGGCACCCTAAAGTATGAGAGTAAAAGATCACTATTGCACCCTAAAGTATTTGAGAAGTTTGAATTTGAGGGGAAAACGACTCGTTCTCCAATGGGTGCCTGCTCATTGTGGTATCTGGGGTAATGAAAAAGCAGATTCCCTTGCAAAAAAGGGTGCGAATGTACTACAACAACCAATACATCAACTTCCTTTTGGAAAATAAAACTGTTTCTGAAAAATCTATGTAAAACTAACTTATTGCGGGATCTTCAGACTCGAACAGGCTTAAAAAGTTGGGGGAGGTTAAGCCCATCTTCAATTCCCGACAAACCTAGACGTGATGCATTTGCGGCCTTCCGTTTATCTACGGGCCATGATTATTTCTCTGCTCACCTACAACGTATAGGCCTTTCCGCCACGCCTTTTTGTCCACTTTGTGATACTGGAGAAGAGATGGGCGGGGATCACTTGCTTCGATGTGGGGCCCTCCGCGGGCACACTGTGTTCTAAAGGTATTGGGAAGCAAGAGAACTTTTACAGCAATGACTTCGGTCTTATACCATGTTTTCAGTTTCGCCATCTCATGTACATGTTTTTATCTTTGTACTATCATTTTATCTTTTTATATGTATTGGTATTTTGCCTTGACATTGGAAATAAAAACTTCTTTCTAAAAATTCAGTTTCAGTGTACTGCGACTGTTCAATCACACTGTCCAAATACTCATGGAATTAAGTTTTGATAACTTAGTAATCATATAATAAAATTTGCTAAGTTTTCTCATGTGACTCCGTTTCAAAATAACTAGACTGAGGTGTATGAGAAGGTTTTTTTCTTATAAATTGCATCTAAAATGTTGTACACTCATTTACTACACAATCAATGAGCTTAGAGGAGATCTATATACTTGTTACAGCACCATAAATAAGTAGGCTTATGCTTAAAAACGCGAGTGTGACTCTCTACAATAGTCCCTTGTTGTGAAGTTTAAAACTATTAATCTAAAAACTTGTTACGTAACATTTAGGCCCAGTTTAGAGAACTGATATCTCTTAAAACCGCTTCCAGTATAAATCCTCCCAATGAGTTCGACACACCCACAGGCAAACAACGGTGTTGTGATGCATCTCTTCACTCGTTGGAACGTTTGGAGAGTAATGTTCATTACTCTCCAAACGTTCAGACTTTTCATGAAATGAGATTGAACATTTTGACGGTGATGAAGATTTTTATTCACTCGTTTTTTAGCATTCCCAGAGAGAACTGGAGTGAGATTACGGGAAAGTGAAGAACAACAGCCTCGGTGATTGTTGCGTCATCCTACCTCCTCACTAGACGGCGCTTCTAACGCGCGCCGGAAGCATATAATGTAACTGTAACTTTTAGTTAGTTAGTTAGCTCTTCAGAATGTCAGTTGCTGTGTGGTGTTGTGTGCGTTCGTCCATTAAAGTGTTTTAAAGGAAATCAAGTCGTTTTTACTCGTTGCTCTAAAGAAATATTTCCGACATATAACATCTGGCGCCCAACGTAAAATTCAACCCAATTTGAAATGGCGAACATTTTAATTCTAGAACGAAAAGTTCTTCGGTCTACTGTCACGAAGACAATTACCGAATTAGATGCGTGCATAACTGCACAGAATGTTGCTTCTGCTACTCAGGCATTTGCTAAGCTTGAGGAGAAAATGCTACGGTTGCTATCCAAGGATGAGGAGATTGTCCAGTCACATTTGTCGCAAAGCGAAAGTACTATGGAGGAGGGTGAGGTGGCAAAGCTCGATTCAGTTTTAGAACAGGAATTCGAGAGAGCAGAAACGTATCGAGACAATTTTACGTGTGCCAAAACACGGTATTTAGATTTTTTAAAGCCTTCCGACAACACCGTGCCACTGATGAACGTTGCTTCCAGGTCGTCTGAATTTTTAAATTTGAATTTACCAAAGTTGATGCTCACAGAATTTGATGGTAGTCCTAAAAATTGGTTTTCGTTTTGGTCAATGTTCCAGAAAATTGATGGAGATCCGAAAATCGAGGACGACGTGAAACTCGCTTATTTAATGCAAACTACCACAGGTAGGGCTTTTGATTTTGTTCAAACCTATCAAGTGTCTAAAAGTGATTACAAAACTGTCATCACAAATTTAAAAGCGCGTTTCGCAGATGACAGAGTTCTTATTGAACTATATGTTCGTGAACTCTTAAATTTAGTTTTAAACCCTACACATAATTTGTCTTTTACTGATTTAGTTGATCAATTAGATGCGCGATTACGTTGCTTAGAAAATTTAGGTGTAACTAAAGAAAAATACGCATGCATGCTTTACCCACTTGTTGAAGCTTCCATTCCTGAAAATATTTTAATTGCTTGGGAGAGAGAGAGAAATTCCATTTCTCGTTCCAGTGATTCAAAAACGAATGACCTGGAACTTTTGATTCGGTTTTTGAAAACAGAGGTTTTAAGCGCTGAACGATTACGAGTTGCGAAAAATTTCTGCTCTGAAGGGGGTAAAAATAAGAAGACTGGAAGTGGGAGAGTAGATAGTGATAAATTTTTACCTGTCGCGACAGCTGCAACTCTAGTAAGTCACCATAATAAAAATGAAAAACGCGCTTTTAGTGAGTTTTGTTTGTTTTGTTCTAAAAAGAATTCGCATAGAAGTAGCGATTGTTTTGTGGCTCAAAAAATGACTTATCAGGAAAGAAAGGATCAAGTGATAAAAATGAAAGGATGCTTCGCGTGTCTTAGAATTAATTGTCGAGCCGATAAATGTCATATGAGTGTGCGTTGTGTAATTTGCTCCAGGAGACATTTTCCGATTTTATGTCCTAGTTTAAAACAAGATAATGAAAATGATTCTTCCCCGGTGGGCAAAACAGGAAGTGTTGCGAGCAATAGCTCGTCAGGTTCTACCGATGTTTTTTTACAAACACTTAAAATAAGGGTTTCGGGTCCTTCCAAAACAAGGGTCGTGCGGTGCTTATGCGATTCTGCGAGCCAACGCTCGTATGTTTCTCGAGATCTCGCAGATTTTTTAAATTTAAAAACTGATCATTCTGAATTTCTAAAACATAGTTTATTTGGCGGCATTGAAACGGAAAGAGTCAAACATTCCGCTTTGAAATGTGAGTTGCAGGAAATACGAGGGAATTTTTCATGTGAGGTTTTATTGTTAGATAAAGACACCATTTGTGGTCAAATACCTAAAATTAGCAAAGCCGATGCAGAGTACTTCAAAGAACATGGGATTTATTTGTCCGACAGTGAAAGCGATAATTTAGACATATCAGTTCTTTTGGGTGCTGACTACTTAGGGAAAATGTTAACTGGTGCCATCAGCCAACAACCCAATGGCTTAACTGCTGTCCAAACTTACTTGGGGTGGGTTGTAATGGGTAAATCCTTATTCGACAAAACCAGTTCTAATCATGCCATGCCCATCATTTCGCTACACGCTTCTAGCCAGATTTGCGACCTTTGGTCACTCGATGTTCTCGGAATTCGAGACCCCGTAGAGAATAAAACCAAAACCGAAATCGACGCAGAAACTGTGTCTTTTTTTGAAAAAACTGTTAAATATCGCGGTGGTCGATACGAGGTCAATTTACCGTGGGTCGAAGGACACCCGGAGTTGCTTGATTTACGTTTTCAATCAGAAAAACGTCTCCATACCATGACCTCTAAACTTGTTTTTTCAGGTAAGTTTGAATCTTATGACGAAATTTTGAAGCAGTGGGAACAGTTGGGAATTATAGAAGAGGTCCCTGACAAAAATGACGGGAAAGGTATTTCTGAGCTAAAATGTAGGTATTTACCTCATAGAGCCGTGTTTAAAGAATCTAGCCTAACAACTAAGATACGACCAGTATTTGATGCCTCTTCAAAAGATGAAAATTCAGTTTCCTTAAACCAATGTTTAACTACAGGTCCAAATTATATTGAAATGATCCCTTCTGTTCTCAATAGATTCCGCAAAAGTCGATTTGGAGTAGTTTCTGATATAACAAAGGCTTTTCTTCAGATAAGCGTGTCCCCTACTGATAGAGACTATCTTCGATTTCTGTGGTGGAGGGATTACGAAAAGCGCGAAATTAAAATATTGAGGCATTGCCGAGTTGTATTCGGTTTGTCTTCGTCACCTTTTTTGCTTATGGCAACAATTTATCATCATCTTGAAAGAGAAAAGGAAGGTGAGAATGATGTCGTAGTGAAACTGCGAGACTCGTTCTATGTCGACAATGTTGTGACAAGTGTCGAAAATGAGGCGGAATTACAACATTTCCAAACGACAGCTTGTCACATCATGTCAAAAGCACGTTTTGAGCTCACGGGTTGGGTGAATTCTTCAGAACGACAAGACCTTGGTAAACCCAGTTGTTCTGTTCTTGGCCTTTTATGGAATCCAAATTCTGATGTAATCGCGTGCGATCTTGGAGGTGTTTCGACTGAAATTTGCGATACGTGTTCAAAACGACAACTTTTGTCGCTCGCACAAAAAATCTTTGACCCGATTGGTTTTACCGCCCCCGTGACGCTCATTCCTAAACTATTGATGCAAAAGGCTTGGAAAAATGAAAAGTTATCTTGGGATCAGAGATTGCCCTCGGAAATTGTAGAGGAATTCAAAAATTGGCTCGCAAGTTTGGAGTTTTTGAATTTAATTCAAATCCCGCGTTACTTTGGGGGGTTAATCGATGAAACAACCACCACTATTCATATGTTTAGCGATGCAAGTGGGAAAGCTTTTGCTGCGTGTGTGTTTTTGCGAATCGAATGCAAAAATAATGTTCAAATTAGGTTGGTTCAGGCAAAATCACGCGTCGCTCCTCTTAGGAAGGATCCCATCACCAAAGTCAAAACTGAAATGACCATTCCTAAATTGGAACTAATGGCTGCTGTAATCGGGACTCGTCTGGTCCTGAACGTAAAAACTTCATTGAACATTCCCAACGTGCAAACCTTTTACTGGACGGACTCAAAAGTCGTCCTTTGTTGGATCCAAAATAATGGACCTTGGAAAACTTTTATTCACAATCGCATAAAAGAAATTCGATCGAACTCTCCGAAAGAAAATTGGTTTTATGTTCCATCTCAGATGAACGCAGCGGACATCGCTTCACGGGGGTGCAGCGCACAAACTCTCTTCAGTTTTCGCTGGTGGGAGGGCCCTTCGTGGTTGGAAAGCCGCGATTCCTGGCCGGACACCAAGAGATCGGATTTCTCAGATGCTGTGGAGCTGGCTGACAAGGAGAGAAGGCCAACAGTTGTGACAGGTCTCTCGTTGGGTACTGCCGAGCCTGATTTCTTCGAGTGGACCAGGCGAGTGTCAAGGTTTTCTTCAATCGTTCGAATTTTAGCCCTTGTGAAACGTTTCATCTTCAATGCTAAATCATTAGCAAGTGAAAAAAAAGATGCACTACTAAAAGGTAACCTAAGCGCAGAGGAGTTGAGGAAATCCGAGCTGGAAATTCTTCTTTACATCCAAAGAGACACATTTGGTAAGAACCGTCGCCTCATACCTCCAAATTTTGTTGTGTACACCGATTCTGATGGCCTCCTACGTGTTGTGACAAAGCTGATCTCTTCCGATGATGCCGACTTTTTCAGGCGACCAATCTTGCTGCCTGATAAGCATGAACTTGTTTTTCGTCTCGTCGAGGAACGACATCGAATTCACAGCCATGCGGGTGTGCAAACGCTTGTGATGATCCTACGTGAAAAGTATTGGATTTTGCGATCAAGGAAGACCGTGAGGTCTATTGTGTCCAAGTGTGTTGTTTGCCAAAAGTTCAAAACCAGGTCTTCTACGACAATGTGCGCTCCCCTACCCGAAGATCGCGTCCGAATGTCTGCGGTTTTCGAAACAACTGGTGTGGACCTAGCCGGTCCACTAGTCCTTAGAGATCGTCGAAAGGTGTGGATCGCAATTTTCACTTGCGCGGTTTACCGAGCAGTTCATTTCGAACTTGTTACGGATGTCTCAACGCAAAGTTTTCTGCTCGCTTTGAGGCGTTTTATCTCTCGTCGTGGCCGAGTGAAAACAATTTACTCGGATAATGGAACGAACTTCATCGGCTCAAACAACGAGCTCCGGAACGTCGATTGGAGCGCTATTGTTGCACATTCTGATTTAAAACGAATTACCTGGCACTTTAACCCACCCTCCGCCGCCTGGTGGGGTGGTTGGTGGGAAAGGGTAGTCAGAATGCTCAAAGAATTGCTGAGACGCAATTTGGGAAAAGCGTGCCTTAATTACGATGAACTTCACACCGTTGTGTGTGAATGTGAGGCTTCGCTGAACAGCAGACCACTTACTTACCTCTCCGAGGAACCATCTGATCTAGTGCCTCTCACACCATCATTATTTTTACAAGATCAGATTGAAGTGTGTGTCGAAGATTTAGATCAAAACGACCTACAAAACCTTCGAAGGAGGGCGAAACACCTTCATGCAATAAAGCATAAGCTCAAAGCGCGGTTTTATAAGGAATATATCTCCGTTCTCAAACAGTCAGGCAATCTTGTTCAAACTCCGCTTGTTGTTGGCGATATAGTTTTAATTGGTTCAGATAATAAAAAACGCGTTGATTGGCCTTTGGCTAAAATTGTTGAAATTTTCAAGGGACGTGATGGTGTTTCCCGTGTTGCGAGGGTCAAAACGCTAAGTGGTGAAATGATACGACCATTTCAACGGTTGTACCGATTAGAGACTTCCGGTAAAATTGCTGAAATTATGAGAAATGCTCCAATAACAACCAGAAGTGGAAGAGTTGTTGTGCAACCTAAAACTTAAAATTTTCATTTTGAACAATTTTCTTTTCCTGCTTCTTGATTATGTATGCCTTTCAAAACATGTGTTATGTTAAAGTTACACTTTTGCGGGTGGAGGATGTTGCGTCATCCTACCCCCTCACTAGACGGCGCTTCTAACGCGCGCCGGAAGCATATAATGTAACTGTAACTTTTAGTTAGTTAGTTAGCTCTTCAGAATGTCAGTTGCTGTGTGGTGTTGTGTGCGTTCGTCCATTAAAGTGTTTTAAAGGAAATCAAGTCGTTTTTACTCGTTGCTCTAAAGAAATATTTCCGACATATAACAGTGATAGTTATGCATCTACATACGATCTCTTAGAATGTTCCGATAGCAGATAAATAGCGACAAGGGGTGCGTTAGCCCCCGGGTGTGAGCTCAAATTCTAACACGTAAATTAAGAATTCTTAATGAAAGGGCTACATCGTCACTAGAAGAGATGCGCTATTTGGCGACAGATTGTCATATGGTATTATTTTTCTTTACTACACAATTCCCTTACTTTAGCACACCTGTTGCAAAAATTATAAAGGAAAAACTTAAAATTTTGCCTTTTCGTTATAACACGAACACTAAAGATTACGGGGGAAAGGAATAACATACTGGATTTATGATATTATTTCGAAATTTTCCTATTATATATATATATATATATATATATATATATATATATATATATATATATATATATATATATATATATATATATATATATGGGGGCTTGTGGCGGCCCAGTGGTACAGCTTGCTGGTTTTCGGTTCTGAGGGTGTTCGGATCGAATCCTGGCGTCGCGCAACGAAAAATGCCTCCGTTCGTGTCGTCCCTTGATAGGGTGTAATGCTGTCCGCCTATATGGTGCCCCCCACAATAAAATGAGCAGTAAAATTGTGGCGTTGTGTAGGCGAATGTTTGACGACAAGTGCCTTCGCATTGGAAAAAAAATTATATATATATATCTATATATGTGTGTGTTTGTGTGTGTATTATATATAAGTAAGTGTGTAAGTATAAGGTTAAAATACTGTTTTGATTAAACATAATTTTCAAAAAGTCGCCATCTATCAGAAACAGCTCTAAAAACAGCTAAAAGTAAAAATAGATGGTTCATCAAAAAGGGGTACAGAAATTCTACGTAATTCTTTTCAAATTTCTTTTTGAAGAAAACTTTTTGAAAATTTTCCTAAAAAATGCTATTGGACGATGGCCGATTGGCTAAAGGCGTTGGCTTTCAGTACCAGAGCCTGAGGGTTCGAATCTCACTTTCGGCATGGACTTTGTAGCCGTTCGGGTTAGGCTTTAAGCAGTAGGTCCCTGTCAAATGAGAACTCGTGTAGCAAAAAATTGATCATAGCGCTCTGAACCAATCCAAACCTAAGAAAAAGCATTCTAGAAATGCATTCGTAGAACACTTTTCTATACATTCTACGAAGTGACTGTGGAGATTCAGAGGAGTATCGAAATTCAAAAACACCTCTTCGATTTTTGGATCACTATGAATAACCCATTTATATTTTCTTTTTTATTCAAGGTATGATTAGAATCTTTTATTTTATCGAACATTAAAAAACAGAACTTAACTATTCACTTCATGACAAATTAAGCATTCAAACAGTTGTTCAGAGACGCATTCACTGCTCTTCAGCCGATTCTAAAGATATCACAAATGAAACAAAGAATTGTCATCTCGCCGAAAACACGACATTATCTCGAACATAGTTTTCTAATCATCCGGCATATTTCTTTTGTGCTTATTACAATCCCCCTTTTAAATCATTTCTTCCTTGAAACTTCGATCTTTTTCCCTTTGTTCCGCTGGATAATGGATGCTTTGTCTCGTGAACTCAGAACGCATTTAATTACGAGCGAAGCATTTAATTAGCTGATAAATATAATTAGTCAATAGATATTATTTGAAAATTGTTCGTCTAGTTCGGCTTTTGATAGAACGTGTTAACGTGACGACCAGCAAGTTTATGAATGCTTTTTTACTCAGGGGAATGATGGAATAATTTGAATGGTTTGCGCTCGGGTGAATTCATTAAGGAACTAATAGCTTTTTCGTGAGTTTTCGTAGAGCTTTGTTTCTGTTTGTGGAAGTTACAGTCAACAGAATTTTTATTTGAAATTATTTTTCAACAGATGGAATTTCTTTTCAATTGGATGCGTCATTTTCTATTGAGGCACTATTTATTAAACATTTAAATATTGATTAAAAATTCTTACTTGCAATTATTCATTCATAAAACTCTGGAAAGCATGATTTATGTTTTAAAACCCTGCTTTAAAAGATTGTTTTGTATTAATAGTGGAAAATACAAAGTTAAAAGCAGAGAGATATTTATCTATAAGTATTATATTGGACTGCCTAATAATTCAATATCGCTAGAAATTTCAAAGATAAATGTATGTTACTTTCGTAATAGTTTTTTGTTAATATATCTTTTTATTTCCAGTTATTGCTTTTACAGGACATCAAATGTTGCACATTTTTTGAATTCAAGATATCAGATATCACTGAAGATTTTCTTCAGAATATTATCGTTAATTTTTACAAGTATAGACATTACCCATATTTATAACTCACCGAAATATGCCGTTATTAACTCGCACTATATTAACTCGCAGTCCAGTTTATGTGATGTTGAAGTACGTGATATCTCTGAAACAAGTAATTATGCATAGTTACAGCCATCTCCCCATCGAATAGGTGTTAGTGTCTCGCACTTATACAAAGTGGGTTCCTGTTTGAATCCCGAAAATGACATAAGTGTTCCCCTGTTGTCTTCTTATAGGGAGCCTGGTTAGTTCAGCCATGGGAAGTTCTCATAATTCAATTGCCAAAATTTTCCGGTGTAGGTGCGTGAACGTTTTATGACAAATGACTACCACGTTAAATGGAAAAAAGTCTGCTGCTATATGACTGTATCTGCGTCCTAAATGTAAAGACCACTTTCTCATTGACCACTGCGAGTAAATGTAAATACCACTTTCTCATTGTAGCTTATTGTTATCTTTCGATTATGCGACAAGCAAAAAAATTTTATCTTTTAAGTATCTTACATCTAATCTTTCATCTAATATTTCAACTAATATTCACTCATGCATGATTTCAAAAGCAGTTTTACATGTTTTTAATAGAAAACGCTTTTAATTTGTATTTTTAGTATTTACCCTTTTATACTTTTCTTCGGAAAAAATTTCTTATGGTAAAGGATCTGTATTTTCGCGATAAAATTCTCAGAAGCTATATGCATACTCCTTCATAGTTAATGAAAGTAAGGCTGGAATTATAGGTATACATTATCAATTGTTTGTTTTCATAAAATAAACCCTTGGGCATCAAAAACAAAAAGCAATACTAACTCAAGACTAAACTTCAAATTTAGAAAATACATTCTGGAATATTTCAAAGATCATTAGATATTTCTTTAAACGTATCACAATGCAACTGGAATCTTCAATTATATTGAAAAAAAAAGAAAAAGATATCTTCTTTTGTCGAAGATAGTACAAATCTTCTATGAAAAAGGGTAAAGATAAACCATTTATCTGATGCATCAAAAAAGAACACTATAATTAGACCTAGGCAACGATTAAACTGGATGTAATGGGGTTTCTTAAAAAATGATAAAGAAAAACTCTAATGATAAAAAGCTGTTTCCCGGTCTACAGTTTGTTAACGACCGATAAAACTATTCCTAAAACAGTTTCTGAAATTTTTCCTTTGTCAGAGAAAGCATTGAAAAAAAATTATTGGACTTATTTAAAGCAAATAAAAAACCACAACTTTTGATAAAATTTATAACAAGGACATTTCATATTTATGAAAGATTCACCTTTTTTATACGGTGTTTTGATTTTTGTGTCAGCCATCTAAAAACATCGATTTAACGCGTTATGTCATCGATGAGAAAACTATGTTGACTTCCATCCAGAATTCTATTGATTCTATTCGAGAAGTAATTTATGTATAACGGAGCTTAAGGCTATTGGATAGTGGCCATATTGAATTCGCTCAGTTCAATGATAACAAATGAAGAAAAAAAATTCCAGTGATTGTCGACTTGGATTCGAAGTTTCTTTTTCAACTGTACTCCGCAAGACAGAAAGAAATTTAAAACTCGGTTATCTCTTGCGGTCTTTAAAAGAAGCGCAAATAATATTTTTAATTAGTCGAGGGGAAAATGTGGTACCCTGTGTTAAAAATACAAATAATTTCCTTTTGAGAACGAAATTTGTAAAATGAATGAGAGAGCGGGAGTAAAACTTTCTTGCTCTGTTACTGGTACTTTAAAAAAAATCTACCATCATTGGAATAATTTTATCCACAAGTTAACTTTGAGCTGTGCGAACACAATATAGCTACTACCCAACACAATTAACATCGTTTGTAACATTTAAAAAACTTTTAGGAACCCTTTCATATGCTTTAAAAGGGTATTCATTAGTTTAATTTGTCCAACTTAGATTTTAAGTCACATTTTTTTATGTTGTTGTGGCTTATGCCCCTTGACCGACAGTAACATCAGATCAAGTCCCGAAGGCTATGGGCGATGAAGGTGCGGCTCCTGTTTTGAAATAGCACCACACGGGTCAGAGTCCGACTTGGCTAAATGACCGGTCCTGTAATTTTGAACCGAGCCAAGTGACGAGACCGGAACACTTGACCCCGCACATCCAGAGGTGAGAACTTCGAGGACATTGTAGCTACGCCCTATTTTACGTGCCCCGGCCACCATTAGTGAACACAGTGTTAGATTTGCAGCGACGACCATCGAACCAAGAACGTTCAGATCACTGACCCGCTGCTCTTGCACACATTTTTTTATGTTATTTGGTAAATTTGTATAGGAAATAGGCCACTGTGCAATTTTATCATTTTGCGAATAAGAATCTAAATGAAAGTAAACATTTAGTGTATTTTCATATATCGATCGAAAACATTTAATTAAAAATTTAAGATTTTAATTTGTTTTTCATCAAAGTTGTCTATTGATTAACCGAGCAGCAAAATGAGTTGCCTCGTCAACTCCTGTTGATCCTAATTTTTAACACGCATGAAGTTTCGTTTATAAAATGATATTAAAAATTCCGCCTAATGGTTTCAACATGAAGGATAATATGAAGAAAAATCTCCTTTTAATGAGTGTATTTTAATTAAGGTAAAATTTACTCCCATCTGACGCCAAAAGAAATTCGTTACTTCCGGCCTGGTAAATTGCGAAGAGTTACAGTTTGAAAAATCTGCTTCTATGTTTCAGACAAGGACTTATCACTGATACGGTAAAGAAAAATTTAAATTATCTCTAAAATGCATATTTCGAGATTAATAACAAAGTATCGCGATAATAACGAAGTAAGACTTTCAAAAAATAAATTTTGCGATGGTTTTACAGCCATTGTTAGGGGTTTAATGTCTATAATTTGATCTTTTTCCCTCCGCATCATACGTTAGGAAAGATTTTGTTTTCTTAGCTATTTTTAAGTCCTTAGGTGGGGGTGTTGAAAAGAAAATCATCACATGCCAATGCTTTAATTTAATAATACTCCTGTTAGGATGTAAGTTTTGTGTTTCATTAATATTTGTATTCAGATATTTCTGATAAATGCAAAATTCAATTATTTTTCTACTAGACAAAAATTCAATTACGACTCTTTCTTGCATTTTAAATGCATGCTAAACCAACTCTCTAGATCATATGCTATTCCTATGTTATGAAAAATTCAAGAATTTTCAATATTGCCCTTAAATGGAGGACTGTTTAAAAAAAATAATTTAATTTATCGATTTATTCCTGTGATTCATTATCCAGATGTCGCCATTAATTTATTCTCATTGTTAAGGACCAAAAGTTATGTTATCTATATATATAAAACAGTTCCGTAACTGGCTCACTAACTGACTGACTGACATACAACGCACAGACCAAACCACTGGACCTAAAGGGCTGAAATTTTGCATGGCGATTCTTCTTATGGTGTAGGGGTGCACTAAGAAAGATTTTTGAAAAATTCTTAGATATTTTTGAATTAAATTTTTAAGCTTTTTTTTAACTTTTTTTAAGTTTACATTTAAAATAATAATTTGAGGGTTATACAATTTATATCACAAGAGAGACCATAAAAATTCCTTTAAAATGAAAACTCTTTTCGAATCTTTACCTCCATTCCCTGATTTTTGGTGAATTTTTAAAGATAAATTTTTAGAATTTAATTTATTAAATGCTGATCACATGATTTATTTATCTGGTACTCTAAATAAATTTATCGTCACGTGCATAAAAACTAAATAGACAAAAAGTATTTTTTTTTCTTGATAATGCGGCAGACGATTGAACATTATCCAAAAAAACATTAAAATGCAGTAAAAAAACTTTTCTACAAACTGTACTATATCAACTGTTCTATTTTCTTTAGTATTCTTTATATTAGATTTATTTTCAATATCTTCTTCTACATTATTTTGTGTATAAAAATATCTCTTACGATTTATATATATATATATATATATATATATATATATATATATATATATATATATATATGTATATATATATTGCATCAATTATATACATTAATCGTCGTATTTATTATATATATATATATATAAATTGCATTAATTCCATACATTGGTCGTTGTTTTTACTTTGAATGTACTCCGTAGCTAAGTGCGGGTTTTCAGCTAGTATATATATATATATATATATATATATATATATATATATATATATATATATATATATATATATATATATATATATATATATATATATATATATATATATATATATATATATATATTACATGAATTGTATAAATTGATAGTCGAATTTATTATATATATATATTTTGTCATTAATTGCATACATCAACCGTTGTATTTAATTTGAATGTACTCCGTAGCCTAAGTGCGGGTTTTTAGATAGTCTATATATAAAACAGTTCAATAACTGACTGACTGACTGACATACAACGCACAGACAAAACCGCTGGACCTAAAGGGCTGAAATGTTGCATGGCGATTCTTTTTATAGCGTAGGGGTGCACTAAGAAAGATTTTTAAAAAATTCTTCTTAAATTTTTTAGAATTAAATTTTTAAGCTGTTTTAATAACTTTTTTTAAGTTTTCATTTAAAATAATAATTTGAGGTTTATAAAATTTATATCACAAGAATGATCCTGAAAAATTCCTTTTAAAATGAAATCTTTACTTCCATTTTCTGATTTTTGGTGAATTTTTAAAGAGTAATTTTTAGAATTTATTAAATGCTGATCACGTGATTTCTTTTTCTGGTACTTTAAATAAATTTATCGTCACGTCCATAACAATGAAATAGACAAAAAAATATGTTTCCCTTGCGAATGCGGCAGACGATTGGGCATTATCCAAAAAATATAAAAATAGAGTAAAAGATATGTTCCTCAAACTGTATTATATTAATTGTATTATATTTTATAGTATGTCCTATTAGATTTAATTTGAATATTTTCTTCTACATTATTTTGTCTATAAAAATATCTGTTACGGTTTTTTTATAAATATACTTTTTTTTCATCAATTGTATACATTGATTGTCGTATTATATATATATATATATATATATATATATATATATATATATATATATATATATATATATAGGCATTAATTGCATACATTGACGTTGTATTTAATTTGAATGTACTCCGTAGCGAAGTGCGGGTTTTCAGCTAGTATATAATAGATGAGCTTCGTTACAGCGTTATTTGCTAATTCGCTATCTTTAAAATTTATCATTCAAAATAATTTTCTTTCGTTTTACTTGGCTTGGAATCCACAGACAGCCGTACCACCCCGGTAAGTTTTTGCCGAAAATAAGATAATTGTGATGGTGTAAATCTTTCAAATTGCATGCTAAATAGTGAACCATAATCTTAAAAATCCAACAACATACTATACCGGAGGCCCTTAAGTTTTTTAAGCTAACGCTTGCAGTGATCCCAAACAAGTATATTTGAATGTGTCATGAGCAATTGTATAGACAGAGAGTTGGCAAATCACTGCTAGACTCCTAATTGTAATATTACAACAATCTGATTTTAATCATGACAACAGAGATTTAGTTGTTCGGAATATGTTCCAATAAGAGACTTCTTAACCTTAAGGCTGCTATGTACTAAGAAAAAAAATTGTATTTCCCTTTTCCTCTTTTTGCAGACTCTTGTGGTGGGAGGAGTCCAGTTGACAGTTCGAGAATTCCACCCCCCTTACGATTGACATTTTGACTGATTGTAATGGCTCTCTCTCTATAGGGGGATTAAGCGCTGCCCCCAAATATTTTATTTAAAATTTATTTTTGTCAACTATTTACAGGTACATAAATGCTGATAATCAAATAAAATTGGTATTGTCAGTTAGCCTGAACTTTTCTGCAAAGCGCTACAGGATTCATTTTATAAATTTCGTCCACTGAAGGAATTTATGAGCGTTTCAAACACACTATACCATATTTTCCCCCGAATAATTTAAATTTTTAAATATTAATTGCATTTAAAAAAAGCGAAAAATGTACACAAATGTAAAATTTCTTTCTCTATGACGGAGTACAAATTAAAAATAAAATATCTTTGAATCCAAGTCGGCAATCCGTGGACACAATTTCTCCATAGGTTAACATTGATGTGAGCGAATCCAAAGGGGTTAGTACACATCAGCTTTAAAGGACTAAGAAACTCGAATTTATTTCAATCCCTTACCTTCAATCCTTGTCAATGTATAAATGAATCTTTTTTCAGCAAAAGTTCACTGTAGCAATCTCAACAAACCAACAATCCACCAAACAATCTCCTACAGCCAGTAGATATGAAGCAGATAGGACAGATAAGGATGAACCAACAGTAATAAATTTTTTCATGAAGTTTAAACGTATTATTTTGGATTAATTTCAAATCCCATTGCTCATGTCTGCCGATTATAAAGAAAATTTGCATTGGTTACAGCTTAGGTTAAGTTTGGTAGATGTACGCGTACATCAGTAACCACCAGCTGCAACAAAATTTGTTTCAAGTGTTAGGTTTACCGAATATTTGATAATAGGACACTTTTGCACATCACTTTTTTCTACGTTGAGTTACAGACAATAAAACTAAGGGTTCTCTTTCATCATATTTATAAAACACCCCAGAAAATTCAGCTAATACGTTACCTATTATAATAAATTCGTCCTTTTTTCTACGTCTTGTAGTACTTTATAACGTCTTTTTTAACATAGACAGATTATATTTATATTTCAGTGTTCCACCCTCTTAGATTTCCGAGCTGTAATTTTCTGCAAGGACAGTAAAAAATTTTCTTCTTTAATATTCATAGAAAATGTAAGCAAAGAAAGGCACCAAATAAAGATATAAATAGCAACTGTACGTCAAAAATGGCATAGCAGAATTTTAAAGATTATCCAATACTTTGGAGACCACACGTAACTCTTCGAATATTTTTCTTCGGATTCACACCTAAGATACCGTTGACTTGCTGTCTGCATTTTTCTGAAAAGACAGCGAAAATAAAAATCTCGTCTGCACTGCTTTTATTTTTATAATTTCTAGGAAATATTCTATGAATTTTTTTTTGGTTACATTACTGATGGAATGCGCTTTTATAATCTGCCAGTATTATGTAATGGATAGTTAAAGAATAGGATTTCAATAATCATTATATAGTTTGGACAAAATCTGAAATTTTAAGAGCAGTAGTTTCATAACCGGTATGATTATATCGAAAATATATATAAATATATATATATATATATATATATATATATATATATATATATATATATATATATATATATATATATATATATATATATATATATATAAATATATATACATATATATATATATATACATATATATATATATATATATATATATATATATATATATATATATATATATATATACATATATATATATATATATATATATATATATATATATATAAATATATATATATATATATATATATATATATATATATATATATATATATATATATATATATATATAAATATATATATATATAAATATATATATATATATATATATATATATATATATATATATATATATATATATATATATATATATATATATATATATATATTATATATGTGTGTGTGTGTGTACGTATAATATGGAATAACTATATATATGTCAACGATTGATGTCATAGTGCTTGCTTTTAATCTGATAGGAATTTCTTTGAAATCTTTTCCTTAAAAGTTACTAAAAGACAACTTTTGTGACGAATTTAAATTGCCATGACTTGTCTCCCTCTTGAGTCATCCGCAAATTCTCTATTCGCAAACACTCTACGGTGGGACGAGAGTAAACTCTGTATTTTAGATCAATGATGTATGGAAATTGCGTTTCGATGTGGTGGGTATTCGAAGCCCTTTGCTGTCAAGAAGGAGAAAGGATTTTATAAAGTGACTGAAAAGTTTGTCTTGACCCTTTATCTTAGATAAAATTTCTTGGCTCAATATTGGATATATTTTTTGACTCTGACGATGAAGTCCCTTTAGACTTTGGCAGTGTATGTATTTTGCACGCTGCCAAATATGGATTTGATATAAAGATTTTTTTTAGGATTATGTAACGAAAACTGTTGTAAATAATATTACACTCCTATCTCAGTTTTGGAGTTCATATAAAAATCCATTTTTTAAGGTAAATCTCTAAAAGTTTTGGAACATGGGTGATTATTAGGGTTTAAACCTGAAATCATCTTTTTACTATTTTTTTTTCATTGGCTGGGGTATTCATAGCTCTCCAAGCAAACCCCGTTAGGATTTTCCTACAGAAATATTATAATTGAATATTTTGAACAGTGAACATAATTTTTTCAATATGAATAACTTAAATGTTACAAATGCGAAATAATTTTTTAAATTTTGAGATTATGAATATTTTTTTTTCAGTGCGGCAGGGTATCGTCTCTGATACCTGCCATACTCTGATATCGTCAGAAGTAACACGGTAGGTGGTGCTTCTGACATTATCTAATGATGATCCACGAAGTTTTGCTGCTAGTTTTTCATGGGAGCACCGTAAAGGTGAGCCAGCATTGTTCCCGATGAGGGAGACAACACGGAATCGACCAAGTCTTATTCTGGATTTGTACCCAAGCCCACTGCATGGCAGCTCAGAATGCTAACCACTGTATTAAGTGGGCGGCATACTATAAATACAATACATGATAGTTCTAATCTGTACCGCATGCGCTTCACATTCCCAGCTTGTCCCCTTGGCGTTAAATTCTACATGCTAATTACAGTATACTTACTTAAAGTGAGTAGTGATTTCAATTGAGGAAGCATATCGTATTTCCATTATGCGAATTAAAGGGTCATTTGGGAAAGCTATTGCGGCGTAATAATGTATTCCTGGAAGAACAGAAATGGAGAGATTCTATGGTAATGTATTTGAGATAATTTCATTTTTATTCACGAGGATTTTGCAAAACAAAAATTCGGAGCTTTTAACAATTAGCTCTGTGAATATTTTGTCTTGATTTTGTATTTAATAGCAGTAAAAAGACTAAATTTATTTTACTCTAATTATATGCACTTACAAGCGAAACCATTGCAGCTGTAATATACAACTGAATTTCGATTTATTTAATATAATATCAAATATCGTTAACACAGTTTATTATGGATGAGTGACTAAATGTTTTAAACAGACAGGTGGCATGCAGCAATTTTTTGACTGACCTTTTCAATTAAAAAGCCGTATAATTTATTTGAAAAAATTACGATTAAAATAGAGTACGAATAAGTTCTTTATTTCTGTTCTGTGACTTTGTTTACACATACGAATATGATTTATTTAATTGATGCTTTATGAATTCCAAGTTAATAATAATCAGCATTTCGTACGCTGTATTTATGTTGAATTATCTTTTTTTGCGAAATGCTTTTAGTTTATAGTCAATTCAAGGAGTATAAACTGTTTGGTTAGTTTTAACTGTATATATTTTGTATGATGTTGGTAGTTATCTATTTGATTTTAATGTTTTATATCTTGTATTAGAGACATAACTTGTTTTATGCTGAACTGAGAGATATATGTGTAGCTTTGAAGCACTTAATTGCTCAAAAAAGCAGCTTTTCGGGCTGTCATTTTCTCTGATTCAAAAGCCGCAGTGCAAATTATTTCTAATAATAGAATATGTGATTCAGTGTTTGATTGCAGAATGTTTTTGGGCTTATTGGTTGATTCCGTCGTGCTACAGTAGGTTTCTGCTCATTGCAGCGGGGAAGGTGATGAGGAATCGGTCATCTTAGCGAAGATAGGTATACTGCTAACATTCAGAAGCCAAACAAATCAATGATTTTCCATTCTCATAAGTGTCTAATAAAGCAATAAGAAGGTAAAAAGAACTTTTTATATACCACGTTTTTAAATTTTCTGTTGAATCATAGAAACTTGACAATTCTATGTATTAATAAATACTTTTTTAAAATTTTTTTCATGAATTATCCCATCAACTTGAAAGAAAATGATCAAATGCGTAATAAAGAGAGCAATTATACGAAATTTTCAAACAAAAACAATTAACTGAAAATGAATTCAATCTGCTTAAAGATGGCTAAAAGTATTAAAAGAATGCATTGTCATCGTGTTCTGAGCTATTCTAAAAGTTTCAAATGTCTAGCTGGTAGGGAAGTTAGTTAAAAATCGATTGCAAGATTTGTACTGGACAAACACACAAACAAGAAAGCGAGTTAATAAAAACGTGGTAATTAGTGTTCATGCGAATATATTGATCTGACATGTTTAATGAACCTAAGGAAAAGAAAGATCGAGGTGTTTCTTGCTGATTCAAAGACCTTGATTCCAAAATCTCCTTGTGGTTCAGCCTTTGTTTTGTTCTGCCTTCTAACCGAGCACGACTGTCTCACTTCCCGTTTATTCATATTTTGACTAAAGAACTCCCCCAATTCCTCTCTGTGTAATTCTGGACTCAATGAACACTGACCATATTGACATCTGCAATGCGATTAATTGTTTTGATTGCAATATTCAGAAGTATTGGGAAGCCAGGAAAATGCTAATGCCTAAAGTGCCTAATACATTTGCAAATAATAAAGTCACTGGTATAAAAACAAGACACTGAAAATTGGTTAGTTGTCTAAATAAACTGCGGACTATTGACTGCAAAATTTAAGTGATGAAAATATGTCTTCAAAACAATAAACATGAACCACTCGCTGAATTTTAATGTTTGTAAGATTTCTCTAAGATATTATTTTAACAAAAATATAAAAACAGTCATTTTTGAAAAATAGTGGTAAACTACTTTTTTTGAATACTGTAAACTAAATCATGTAGCTTGAAGCTGATTTGCTTATTATATTAAACGTTGCATTTGAAACAAATGTTATTTCAAAATGGTGATCCATTTCATTAGCCTCTCTAAAGAATTAAGCATTTTGATTTTTAAGTCAAATGTAATAAATAATCGAAAGAAATATCGTGAATTTTTACTTCAAATTTCTATGTAGCTATGGATTTTTTTCTGATGCAATGTACTTTTGGATATACCGAATTCAACTGCATATCTGAAAGAAATTCAAATCTTCAGTTTGTCTGGTAAAAAGCATATCTAAGAAATTCTGTATTGCATTCCTTAGTTTTAGTGTTAAGTAGACGCATGTTATATATTTTCTATAATAATAGAGAAAATGCATTAGCGACTATTTTTCAAAAGTCTTTAAATACAACACCCAAACTGCTTTTCGAATTGATAATGTAAGTTCTCATGGAAAAATTTTAGTTTGTAGTCATCGTTTCATGTTAGCTCGCATTGTTAAATGGGTATCGATAATTACGATATAACCTTAACATTTGTTTCAGAAGACATGTTAATATCATGAGCGACATCCTATAGTAGAATGCTACCACGATATCTAGAGCCCACAACTGTTACCTTTCGGTTAGAAGATATTCATTGGCTTTATATTCTCGGCATTAATAGAGCTTAAATTATTTTCTAAAGAGTTACGGCTTTAGACAATCTCTATTCCTCGGTTGTGTTCTATGTAAGGAATAGATTGCATTCTCTAACGGTCCTCCTAGCACAACATCATCAGTGATGTTATGTGGAGGCTATATATTCTAGGGTCATCATTTCGTGGGAATGGAGTGGCTGTATATTCTAAGGGTGCTGTATCATTTCTAGGGAAGCTGTATTAGCTATCCCACAGGAATCACGTTCAGTTTTCCACGCATTTGTGCTGACTCTTCCTTGGGAAATGTAAACTGCCTTACTAATAGCACACATTGAACGTGGGAGAATAAATCAAATTATTGTTTTTTTCATATCTATGCTAAGCTTCTTTTAAATCCAGAGTGACATAAACTTAAGATCGGTAGTTACTGTGAAAATATATTGCTATAGCTTTTCGAGATAGAATGGACTTAGCTGGATTATATATGGATGGTAATTTTAAATCTGGCGATTTCGATAGCATATAAAGTGTTC
The DNA here is from genome assembly GCA_907164885.2 of Dolomedes plantarius. Classification (NCBI taxonomy): domain Eukaryota; kingdom Metazoa; phylum Arthropoda; class Arachnida; order Araneae; family Dolomedidae; genus Dolomedes; species Dolomedes plantarius. Next base: position 11,298,705 of record OU015495.1, read on the forward strand.
TATCAAAAAAACTTCATAATTTAAATACGAAATGATCTTATTTAATTGTTCGTATCATTATGTTGCTTTGAATTTATTATAAATTTATTCTGGATTCGAAAATATGTTTACATGAAAAAAAGTTGTATGAGCATTAAACTGAATTTTTTTTCAAAAACAGTTCCAAAGTGACATTATTTTCCTTCATAATTGTAAAAAGTTCATAATAGAAAGTAACATAACATTCCAATATTAACCGGTGATGTCGATGTTAACAATCCCTTTACCGTACATTCTACTTACGTTTTGCACTTTTTTTCTTATTTATAAACGATAATCTGGGAACCAAACGGTTAATCTTTTATAATTTCCATCTTTACTACTACCGGATGCAGGAATAATGCTAAAGACTCTCTACAATCCTTACGATATGGTAAGAAGTTAATGGTTCTCTTTAACATTAAATAAAAATTCATTGATAGAGAATGAGGCCTGAGAACTGTAATAACTATAACACGTCAAAACCATGTTATAATCTCCTTCGAAACTACGGCTACTCAATTTCCCTTTCTCCTGAGAGAGATCAAAGTAAACTCTCTCAAGAGAAAGTTATAACACCTGAATTTGTTCAGTATTATGGCCCTTTAATCCCATATTCTCATAGTATTTCCTTGCAGGTATTAAGAAGCTATGTGCTTGTGTTATTCCTGGGGCATACGTTCGGTATTTTGCCACTTCCTAATAGGCTTCCAGTATTTTCTAATTAGCCTCACAAGATGTGGTTTAAATGCATATCGTAGTAACCATCACTGTTTAATTAACAGGAGGACACGCATGCCTAAATTTTGATAACTTCTTATTTAATTACAAATGCTTCACACTAGCTAAACTTGATCTTCACGTCAGTATCAAAACTGATTACCTCTGGAGTACAACAAAACAAATCAAACGGAGGGAGCGGAATAATTTGAACACGCTGCGTTCTATCGTTGCCAAAACCGGATTAAGCCGTTGTAATCGCATTAGAAACACAAACTTATTAGGCGTACAGTACTGAAGTCTTTTACTTTAAGCCGTCATCTAGAAATAATTTAGAGACATTTCGTCTCTAGGGAAATCCACAGTGCGTATCAGCGCTATTGGGGAGCAGAGAATTAGCTAACGATGTCCAAATACTTTTGTTGATTTTCTTTAATTTTCAACACCATTATACAGGGCTCGGCTGACTTGTAAGTAAGAGAGAATTTTTTATGGGGAATATATTTAGCTGGGAAAATGTGTATTACTAAAATATTTTCTCTGTTTTCAAAATTAGATGCATTATATTTTAAAGGATAAATATAAATATGTTGAAATTTTTTTATGGGTGCTAGACAGTAGCCATATTGGATTGGTTCAGCTCAACGTCAATCTATGGAGAAAAATTTTCCAGTAGTTGTCGACTTGCTTTGAAAGATTTTTTGTAATTGGACTCAGTAATGGAGAAAAAAAAATTAACTGCATTATCTTCTTCATTTTAGAAACTTCGTCCACCAAAGGCAATAATGATTTTAAAAAAAAAGTTTACAACATATTTCCCACAATAAATCATATTAAAAAAATATTTGCGTTATTTTCTAAGAATTAAGAATATATCCTAATAAATATATTTTTCTCTTTCAGATTACTAACTAAAAGAAAAAATCTTTAAATCCATGTCGAGAGTCAATAAAAAAATTTTCTCCATAGGTTAACATAGAGGTGAGGGAATGCAATGCCGCCTCTACACAGCAGCCGTAAGCCAAATGTTATTTTCTATGGATAGAGAAATGTATAAAGTATTTTTGCGTTCAGTGTTTTTGAACTATCTGTCCCATGCAAACAAAATTAAATTAAAAAAATGTTCTAACTTATCATATGAGGTGGTTAGATTAACCACGTACTTTAATACCGAGTGAGCAAAAAGTCCGTATAAACTTTAAAAATTCATAAAAACCGAAAAAATAACCAAACTGAAAAACAAATTGCAGGGTTAGCATGGCTAGGCCACGGAATTTTTTTAAGACAGAAAAAAATAACTCAAAACAACCAACAGGTGGCACTGGTACGTGCGAATTCTGTGGAAATATGCAAATGAGACGGTTATAAGAACGTGCGCTCCTAATTCACGAACAGTTCACCGTTGTTCCGCGATCCGCCGAGAGGTGTCATGTATACATCCGGACCTGCTGCACTCTGCCGTTGCTGAATTTGTGACTAGCTTGCAATGTCTTATCCCCTGTCGTGGGGGCCATGTGGAACACCTACTGCTGTAATAAACGATTTAGAAGCATTCTTTTCGTTATTTGCGTATCTTTTCTGTGACTTGTGTAAATCAGCGGTACCTGTCGGCTGTTTTTTGAGTTCTTTTTTTTCCTGTCTCAAAAAAAATCCCGTGACCTAGCGATGCTAACCCTGCAAACCTTTTTTTTAAATTTTGGTTATTTTTGCGGTGTTTATGATTTTTTAAAGTTTATACGGACATTTTGCCCACCCGGTGTTAAATTTCTGAAGGAAACCGAATTTTACTACATAATTCACCTATATCTACATGCAGCAGTGTCACCTCAATCAGAATCCAGAGCTAACCATTGCTGCTTTTTTGTATAAGGACATTTTTGGACCTTACCACTTTATATGTATAAAAAAATTAGTCACTCAAAGTTAATGATCATACTTGTCAGACTCAGGCCTGACATTCTTAATTAGGACAGATGGACTAAGTTAAGTTTGATAGACAGGGTCATTAATAAATTCAAAGGAGCCCACACAGGTGGCGAGGTTTGAATGAGCTTTTTAAAATGATCATTGCTAAGGGACACATCATTTAGAATAGTTAAGCAAAAGACCGTTAGAGTAGGAAGTGACACGAGGTAAGAATGGGAGAGCCTATCTGACGGAGCCGACAAAAGACTGTGAATACTTAACCGAAGAAAAAGGGTCTGCCGACAAAGGATGAAAAAGGTGAGTCCAGGGAAACGTGAAGAATATTACACGTGGTGCGGTAGAACGTAGAATTTTCCAAGGAGGGAATATAGAAATGACACAACATGAGGCGGAGAGCATTATAGACTGGACTTTGATGAAGTATTGACGTACTGAGTGAGCGCGGGCAATCTAGGAGACTTGAGGTCTCTATTTAACTGTATTTATGAACCCCGTTCTCCCTAATCTATGTTTGATGGTTCTACGAAACAAAAAGACTGTATATAGTGATCTATGTAAATACTTCATATTAAACTAAATGTAAATAGAGCCATTTATCCGTTTCTACATTAATACTACGAGTTACTTATACATCGGGTCACGATGATCTGGTTGACAATACTGTTAAAGTTTATACCGGTAGTCTTCTAAAATACTTATTTTGTCTCTATACAGTTTTAAAAAATTCCATCACTGCTTAACAAAAACTCATTACTTAGAAAATTCCTTCAATCTACTCTCATAATTAGTATACACGTTTTGCACCCCAAGATACCTGATTAGACATAACTGAATATCATAATTATTTACATCCAAAAATTATGCAATGCACTCAAAATTAATTGGGTTTTTCCAATTGTTAGATAACGTTAAAAATTTCAACATGCATGGAAGCCAATTAAAAGGTAATTATACATTTCTGGGAAAGCAACGGTAATGAATTCGATGTCCATTCATTCGGGGATCATGTCCTACTTAAGTGAATGTAATTGTAGGATGTTCTGTCGTATATTCGTAATGTGTGTATTTAAAAAAAACTTAATGCTAATTATTACGTTACTTTTTTCCTTCTTAATAACAAGTTATTACGTGTTGACAAACCCTTTGGTTTATAATGAAGGGCAAACAAATTAAGCAATTACAGATTTTTCTGTCACAGAAGATAGAGATGATGTCTAAAAAGAATAATTAGCTTTTTTTTATAAACTTGTCTATGTATCTATATATTTAGGTACAGATTATGATAATGTTAAAACTGAAAATTAACAACGCAAAAGTGATCTTAATGGAAATGTTCAACTTTTCCATTAAGACTAGTTTTTCCATTCGACTAGTTTTTTTTTAAAATATTAATTCAAACGTTTTACTACTTATCATAATTTTACAGAAAAAACTTATTTCAAAGCCTGGTTTGATTAAGAAAGGAAAGCTTATAAAGCTCTCAATAGGTGTGTTTTGCATTAAAATATTTAAGAGAACATTTTCATCTAATTTATGCACATTGTAATGGGGAAGAAGGATTAAGATTTTAATAAAAACTTGTCTTTTATTTTAAGTTGCCTCAGGAGGGCTTAAAAAACTGTTAAAAGAAAATCAGTTCTCAATCCTCCACTTTCGTTACGGTGCTGGAATTAAGTCGTGCATACTCTAAAATGAATATTTGCTATAATACTTAAAAGAAAGAGAATTTTTGACAGGAAAAGGTTACATTTAACAAAAACTTATTGACAAAAAGCATTATTATTGCCAAATCATTGCGGTTCTATTCAACACGAACAGGCACAATGAACGAAAGAAGAAAATGAGTCACGCAATTGAATGTTTAAATTAATAACGGGTCTCAAATATTGAAAAAAATAAGATACTTTTACTCTTTAGTAAGATTCTTCCTTTGACTGGAGTACTTCTGAAAATATTAACTCCTCCTTATTGCTGTGTAAATTCTTGCATTGCTCAAATGATTCAATATGCGACTGATATCTGAGATTTGAGAAATTTCAAAGCGCAGCGCGACGGAGAATGGACAGTGGAAATGCAGGTTTACTTTGAAGATACTGGTTATATTTGTTTTCGATATTAAAAAATATTAACGCCCTCGGGGAAAACTTGTTTCGATATTTCGAAATGAAAATCATGGAATTTCTCTTTCTTCTTCTGGACTCTCTAATAATAATAATGATAATAATAATAATAATAAAACATTAATGAGAACACGTAAAGAAGCTATTACTCTTTCACATAGGTTCTGTTCTTTCTACGTATGTGAATAAGCTTTTTTATGCTAGCAAAAAAAATTCGAAGTTACAGACGCATTAGGGTTGAAGAAATTTCAGCAAAGTACGTTAGTTAAATCTGTGATTTCCTCAGCTTTTATCGTTCCCCAGCCTTTATTATAATTCTACATGACAATTGGCGAAAGAATATGAGAGGCATGATGTTCTACGACAGATAAATGAAATAAAAAATAAAAGAGCCCGCAACTGGTATTTACGTCAGAACCAGAAAAATGCCATCATTGCAGTGAAGTGTGGTCTTCAAGAGTGAATCATTTCAAAATCATACTATTTTTATGCGGATGTACTTTTTCGAAGACACTCGTACTTTATCTCCGAAATTCATTGCTTGCTTTCAAAGGGGTACCAACAGACGAACTAACACTACCCCATAGTGCCAGCTCAATTTTGCCCGAGTATCCCAAGGAGCGATAGCTAGATGCCTTTTACCTACCCCCCCTCTCTCCGACCACACAATAACAATATCCTTCTACAGATTTAACCTGCCCATATCCAGCTTAGACACGAAAGTATTCAATGGCACTCGGGATTCGAACTACGAACCTTCAGTCCGAAACCCAACGCACTAACACTAAGCTAACGCGGACACTTTTCAGAGAAATCACTTAGTATTTATTTCATTTAAGAGATCAGGTACCTTTTAAAAGCTAGGAGACTCGAAAAACATACCTCTATTTTCAATCATTAATAGTTATAAAAATCATTTATTCAGCAATATTAAAATTTTACTGTGAGTTAAATACTCTCTCTGCATTATAAATAAAGGGTGATCATAAAAAAAGCTTTGCCGATATAAGTACTTCTAGTGGCTGTACCGTTCAACGGATCGAGATGTGATTTCAGATATAGTTATTCAGAGGTATGAGCTCGAGATTCTGTGAACGGCAGCAAAGTGGCTGCTCACAGTTACGGTTATATGTACAGAAACTCGAAATTTTCGAATGGCAACGCCCACTTTTTCCCGTCTCAAAATTTTCAGCGCACGCAAAAACTCTAAAGAACGTTGGAACAGTGTGTGTATCACAAAAACACACGCAGTATGCACACACAAAAAACAGCTCTGCGAACAGCCAACAAAAACACGATAGGGGCGCACGGAGGAAATTTGCATATGGCAGACGCAAGACATCAATCACCGATGTGAACATATATCTGACAATAGAAAACTTTTATTTGGATTACATTTTCCACATGGGTGCCATCATAGGCCGTTCGCAGATCTGTTTTTCATGTGTGCATAAAGCGTCCTTTTTTTCTTTTTTTTTTGTGTGTGTGTGTGATATACGTACCGTTCCAATGCTCTTTAGGATTTTCGCATGCGTGGAGCATTTTGCGACGGTAAAACGTGGGCGTTGCCATTCGAAAATTTCGAGTTTCTGTACCTATAACCGTAACCATGAGCGCCACTTCGTAGCTGTTCACAGAATCCCAAGCTCATACTTCTCAATAACTAATCTGAAATCTCATCTTGATCGGTTGAACGAAACAGCCGCTAGAGGTCAATATATATCGGCAAAGTTTTTTATGACTACCCTGTATTACTTTCAATTTTTTTTAGCTCGAAGAGAAATTTTGCAATTGTTTAAAATTTCAACCATTGGTTTTTCCATCGTTATGTCATTGCGCAAATGATATCACCAGAACAGCAGACTAGAATATTATGAAATTTTATACACATGTAATATAAACAAGTATAATTAAAATGACCAAATATTTTAACATTACTATCGTAAAAATCTTAATTACAGTTATATTTATCAATTTTTTAAATAATTTTTTAAAAGCATTTTTTTCTACAAAGAATTAAATATTTTGATGTCAAAGTCGGTCAGTTTAAAGATATATTATATAACTTAATTCTAAAACTAAAAAAAAATTGTAAATTCATTAATATACAAATGCAAGTCTGCGCGCAATGACAACAAAAAAAACAATTGTTGAAATTAAAAAAAAATTAGAGCCACATTTATAAAGAAGAAAGGCTGTTTAGCTAACGGTAAAATTTTCAATTTCTGAATAAATGATTTTATAACTACTGATGATTGAAAATACGGATATGTTTGTCGTGTTTCTTAGCTTTTAAAAGGTACTAGATTCCTCAAAAGTGAATGACTTATTTCGCTTTTGCTTTAGCTCTCATAATGGTAAGAATTGAAACGGTTTCGCTGTTTTCCTATTCAAACTTAAGAACGGATAAAATGGCAACGAAATTGGTGTATGGTGATAGAAGGCTCATCTGAGCTTTCTCGCCAAACTGAATAACATTGCTTGGATCTTTAATGAATAGTTTGTCATTCTCGCTTTACATGTATCCGTCGTCTTTTAACTGATTTCAGGCTTATAAAACGTGGTTAATTTTAGCAGCGCAAAAATCTCGTTCTGTATAGTGGCATGTTATTTTGGGGAGAATTGAATCATTTAATAATTTTAAATTTTACTTCAGAGAACACAAATCTGATGAAATGTAAATGTATTGCATTAGGACGATTTATGTCGTGTGATCAAAGCTATCCAGCAACCATCTCTGCAGAAACGCAAGTCGTGCCATCTTGAGACCTTCCGCTAGCCGGTTGACATTACGTTTAATGCCAACGATTATTGCTAATAGCATCTTCCAAAGACAGTTAGAATTTAAAGTATCTAAATCTAATAAATTTTCAGTTCAGTTTGACGTTATGGCATTTTATAAGGTAATTAAATTCAGTATGCTATAGTTTGAGCTTATCTTTATACATCTTAGACTTTAATGTGCTTTTTTAATATAAAACTTTATTGCGATTGCTGTTAGTCCCATTTTTTGTACAAAACGGCATTCAGTTTGCTTAAAAGGCATGTGATTACGACCTATGAACAGTCAATTGCGGTATATCTGTTTCCCTTAAATGCACTTTCCAATTAAAATGGATAAAAAATTTTGCAGTTGAAGTATATATCAACGTGTAAAAGATTCAGTACGACAAAGTTTTTCTTGCAGCAGAAGTAAGATATCGATTAGAAGTTCTTATATCAATATCAAATGGAAAAAATTAAGTTTTATCATCGGAAATGTTATCCTTTAGTTGCCATTAAAAAAATACTTTCAAAACAGCAATCTCTTGGAATATCTCGCACCTATTTCCACCTCGATAAATGCTACGTCCGGCAAATTTCATCGACTTTAAAAAAATATATATATTTTGCATACTAGAATTCTCTCATGTATTAAAATTGAGCCTGGTATTTTTTTCTTTTACTAATTTCAATTAGAGAAATTAATCCCTTAAATTATTTAAAGTGAATTCTCACTTTTATTTCTAAGGATAGTTCTTCCTCTTTCTAGATATTTTTGAAAGGTGTTTCCCATGTTTACTGAAGCATTTTTGCTCGAAAACTGATGATTACTTTGGGGAATAAATGATAACTTTGTATAAGGAATGCGCGGTTGACATGAACTGGTTGAAACATTTCAAGTGGTTATCAAATACTGGCGATACGTTAAATAATGGTAGTAGGTTAGTATATTTTGTTTTTGCATTTGTGCCCCCCTTCAGAATAATCCCATTGAATGTTGCAAGGTGAAGGGGAGGCGGCTCCCGTTCAACTCACCTCTATCTGTCATTACTAGCATCGAATGCCTACATTTTACCCTGGGCCTCCATAATTTTGACTTAGAACCCTTCAGGGTGACATCTTTGGCTTATGTACCCTTTCCCCCTCCATACAAACCACAGGAAACTATTTTCATACAGGGCCATACCCGCCTTTGAACCCAACGGAATTAAGTGTAGATTGTCGGGTTTCAAACCGTGCATCCTAGGGCAGAATTCCGGCGTTCTAACCACTCAGCTGTCACTCGCCAGGTTAGTATAATGAGTGTACACTTTCGACGGCGATTGCTTTTGATGATAAATAGTTTCCTCAGCATAAACATATAGAGTATCAGCTTGTATCACGTGGTATGGAGATATATAGATTAACTTAAACGACAGCGTTACCTTGTGTCATTCATCTTTCAATTTCTATTCTATTTGTATTTCTATTCTATTTGTTTATCAAAATTCACATATCATTCCAGATGTTTCAACAACTTTTCGATGGTATCAAGGTTAGGACAGTGGGGTAACTCTGGCATCTTTTAGACCTAATTCAGGCAGTGCAGAAAATTATCCTATACACCCAATATGAGAATTAAGAAACATCCTTGGTCCATCACATACATTGTATGCCATTGGTCGATGTAATGTAAAATAACGTATAGGTAGTGAACGCTTTTTTCTATTTTATAAAATTCGCCCGTGTGCATGGCACTTATTTAAATGGTAAATTAAACATAAAAATGCATATCTACTGTACGCATTACATTTTCTTTTCTTCTAAACTCGCAATAAATCATGCTATAAAATGTATTTAATTAGAAAGTAAAAGAAATAGTTTTATAACGTTTTGTAGAAAGCTCAAATTACTTTTGTTTTACCTATTTTTTATGTAGACAAAGCATCAAAATCCTGTTCCTACTACACATTTTACGTATCCTTTTTGAAACTTTTTTTATTAAAATTGTTGAACTTCGTCTACCCACATTTTTGTTTTCATAAAATCCTTAATATAAAGGTGTGTCGTCTGTGAGGGAGAAAATTGTTTAACAGAATGCTCTTTAAGTATTTATAAATCAAAGGTAACCCTATAAACGGAAAAATTATTTCTTGGTCTAACAAGGAACAAACAGGAAATATTTTTACTGTTCCAATGCTTATTTAAAACTTGGCAACCAACGTTTGTGTCCAGGAGATTTTTTAAGGAATTGAATACTTTCTTTTTTTTTCGCTACAAAAATGCCTTTATTTACTCACGATCTGCGAGGGCACGGTGGCCCGGTTGGCAAAGGCGTCGAGCCAGTGATCAGAGGGTTGCGGGTTCGAGGCTGGTCGCTGACAAAAATCCACTGCCGTGTTCACTAATAGTGGCACGTAAAATAGGGTGTGGCTGTAATGTCCTCCAAGTTCTAAAAATTACCTCCGGGGGTGCTGGGGCAGGTAGTCTGGTTTCGCCACTTGATTCGGTTCAAAATTCGCGGACCATCAAACAGGTGGACCACCTCCTGTGGTGCACCCGGGGCAACGCATGCGGCGAAGTGGTCTAACTTTTCCGGCTCACCTCGGAGAAGAGCCTTGCCTCAGTTCTCCCAGCCATTAGAGAAAAAAAATATGATTCGGACCGGTTAGAATTAAGTTGACCGTAGTGCTCTCAGACCAACTAACCCCAACCAACCTACAAAATACAACTGGTTGAATCAGAAATGAAGCGTGCTTGGTATGAGTGCTTTGTGCATTTAAACCCCAAACCTGTTTTATCTTTAATGTCAGCCGAAAAAGGCCATTCTATACGTCTCTCTTCCAAAGACATGGACACCCTGAGGGGCCATATAATTGATAAACAATAATATATTTAAATATAAACGAAAATATTATCGTTGTTAATGGGGTATTATGATTTGTTCTTTTTTCTGGATGACTTTAGACTACTCATATTTTTCACATACATTTCTAAAAAATAGCATCACATGTCTGTCATTTAATATTTTTAATAACAGGGTAAAATATATATTTTTATGATTATTGCTACCTCCGATGTATTTGAATACTTAATATTATCTTCTTGTTTTATTGAAAAGTTAATTCTTCCGTTTCAAAAAATATAATTGAAAATACCCTATGCTTTGGCTGTTGATGCACTTTCATTGTGTGCGTATGATATAAATACTTTTTTTTCTTTTTTCATTCTCCCAATATGTTCATCATTTACTTCCCGAACTAATTTCTGCAGCCCTATTTTTTTGGCAAGCTTTAAAATGCCCCGGAGAGAGTCTGAATTTAAAAACCCTTAACAACGTTACCGACTATGAGACCACACCACAAATTCCGAATACTAAGCACTTCAGCTACAAATTTGAACATTAAATATGGTAAAGCTTTTATTATTCCTCCGAGACACTTTCTCCTTTTTTTATTGCATCAGAGAGCTTTTTTACGATGCCTGATTAAAATGAAAAAAAGTTTATATCACAATCAATCTATTTATTGACGATTTCAATGAGTTGGGTGCAAAACGTAGGGCTCTTTCGGCAAAAAATCTCTGTAATTACATTTACATCCACGACGCCATCAGCAGATTTAATAAAACTTAAAAGTGTTCCTATTTTTATCCATTTTATCCCATCCTAGGAATAAATTAATATATTAATATATTACAAGTGTTCGCTTTTTCGAGATAAGAATTTTTAGTGATTTTCCGTTGCCCTCATTCCATCATGCTTCCTTTTGTGCATGCGTTAATAATTAAATACAAAATTTCAAAATTAAATTATAACACAATGTTCAATTCATAGAGAATACGCATTATTCCCAACCTGTTTCTTTCTTGTTTTAAGAAATCTTTTGCACTTAAAACTTTTTTTGACAATTCTTTTAATGTTAGTTTGGAAAATAATACAGTTGTCTCTCTGTTTAACGACGCTCTACTTAACGAAGATCACTATTTAAAGACGATATTTCCCAGTCCCTCCGACGTTATGGGAAATGTTATCTTTTCACAAATTCTGTTCAAGGGCCATCTCTACTTAAGGACGATTTTTCACGGTCCCTTGAAAGTCGTTTAACAGAGAGCCAACTGTATAAAATAATGTGAATCAGGTTTCGTACCCTCCCCTCATCCCTATATACCACACAGAGAGGCTTCCCGGACCTCAGAGTTGACGTGCCCATATCCTGCGTAAACACGAGAATGTTCAGTGGTACTTGTCGGAATTTCTGCCAAGCATATTGAGTACCAAATCCAGGAGGGCCAAATGCACTAATTAAGCTTCTACAGCAATCCTTTCCAACGTTAAACGAATTCGATATCACTTCTGGCTACGTGCGACTCGTTCCTCTGCTCGTTTTCGAATGAATTCGTAATCTTTGTCTGCCTTTTGTCTCTCTCACCCCCATTTTCAGCTTTATGGTACGTTAAATCTAACTTTTTTTAAAGATTATCACAGTATAAAAAGTCCTAGATATGAAAAAAACTTCTGTCTTACATCTTCCCCGAATAATTTACTGACAAATATATGATTAGATTTCACGATTCCAACGCAAAAAATCTTAAACTAGTGTTTTTCCGGTCAGAACGCGTGTGCTTATCTGTAATATCCATTGCTCATAAAAATGCATCATACGAAATTACAAACCGATTGGAAGAAATAAAAAAGCATATAATTTAAAGTTTAAAATTTGAGAACGAGAAAGGTTTAATATCTTCTATACCAGGGATCTCCAAACTACGGCCCGCGAGCACCACCAATCCGGCCCGCCATAGATTATTTTGATTACATTTTAAATTTACAATGAAAGTGAATCATACAAAATAATAATCAGATGTTTTTATTTAACGAGCAATTAAAAAACACAATAACTGACATGCATAATGAAAATGAACATTTTAACTGTAGCACAGACCAACTAAAATTGATTTTTTGAAAACTTTTAACGTTACTAGCTGATTCTTCTGCAATTCTTGGTGCTGAATCCATATCTGACCTCAGTTTTTTTTCTATCACCCATAGTTTCGTCACAATGTGACTTCTTCGGAAACTAGAAAATTAGCCGAACATATCGCAGAAAATAAAAATAAATAAATGTTATAATATAAACAAACTTTAATTCAAGTATAAACATGAAAATACTTTTTAATTGCATAGATTTTATGTGTGTATTGGCTTATATTTCCTTTCCCTCTTCTCCTTAAAGTTCCTGATATTGCTTTTTCACCCGTGAATCGCTTGCTCAACTTCTCGGTGAAGGAACCAACAGTAGTCTCCCATCATATTGGTATTCCGGCGACCCTGATACCGTCTTTCCATCAATTTAATATCTTAATGAAACCGCTCATCTTGCTCCTCACTGACATCACCCAAATTATCTGGGAAAAAATCAAGGTGACTGTTCAAAAAGTGAATCTTGAGGCTTATCAAACAGCCTAACTTTTTTAAATTTTCCAGCATGTTGGCTACAATAGAAATATAATGTGGGTCCTTTTCATTGCCCAAGAACTTGGTCACAATCTGCTTAAATTATACACAAGCCTCCCTCTCTTTTAAAGTCATTTTTGATTCAAAGTTGGTATCGAGCATCATTTTCTGGATGTCAGTCCCAACAAACACGCCTACTTTCAATTTTGCTTCTGATAGATGAGGAAACTTCTCGCAGAGATACTTGATTCTCCATCTTTGGGTAAGGCTTTCACAAACTGCTTCTTTAGGCCTAATTTTATGTGTGGAGGTAGCATCGGAATGTTTTCCGGGTCCACGAGGTTCTTAAGCAGAATGTTCTTCTCTCTAGGCTTTAAAGATTTTCTTGTAGGCCAGATTTTTCTGGACAAATGTTGATCCCTTGCCCTACCGTCTCATTCACATAAGAAACATAGGAATTTGTTAAAGCCACATTGCTGGAGATTAGCTTATGGCGTTGAATTCGCTAAAAATATCATTTCTTTAAATATTTAGTGTTGAAAATTGAAACAATTGTGGGTGATAGGGCTTTTTTATTGTCATATTCGGTTTCAGCACACTAAAAACCACAAGAATAAGACAAATTTATTCAAAAAGTTTTTTTCATCGTTGGCCTGTGTAATTAATGATAACAGATTTTTCCCCAAAACTTACAATAACTGGCATACAGAGGTAATTTACATAATGAAATTAAACAATATAATTATGATTAATGAGATTTATTTAGATGTGACTTATCAATGGCAATTTCTTGCAGTTCTGGATCTAGTTTACTAGTGGAAATGTTTAGAAGTCCCGAAACGAAAATTTGCGCGTAATTAAAAACTACAGTATGTTGGTATGATGAGCTAGTCAACTAAGTCTTTTTGTGGCCCTTAGGCTAAAAAGTTTGGAGACCCATGTTCTATGCACTGCTGAACAGTATCCTACAAAAGTAGAAACCTCATAGAAACAGTATGCGAGAAAAGTAAAACTACAAGTTGTGCAACAATCAAATCAACAATGTGGAAAAATCATATTCACAAGAAATATTCACCAAATATTTCTTGTGAATAGGATTTTTACACATTTTTATTAAAACAGACCGAATTTTTATTCAGGATATCGGATTCAATTAATTTGAAATAGAATAAGACAATTTTTTTTTAAAATCTGATAATGGAGGAATTTAAATTTTCTCAGTCGTTTGGACTAATTTAAAATGTAATAATCCGCCCAGTCAGTACTGGTATCTAGAACTTATTACTGTTGAATACCTCATTAAATTAATGCCAACAATTTCACCGATCACCTCTAGGATCCCATAGAATTTCGAACTGCGTGTGCCCACTATTACTAGAGTACCGGCTGTGTTGTCAGTTCGATAGAACATGATGGGACTATTGATTAGTTGTTGGCTTTGGTGAGTGATTGCCATCTTAAACGCATTGCAACAGATTTATTTTAGAAAAAATCCCATTTTGTAAAATAATTACTTTTGACTCTGAATTTGATCTAAACTAATTAAAAGTTAGTAACTATTTACAATTTTTAATTATTATAAGATCAAGGGAGAGAGAAGACGAGTGCTGTTGGCAAACCGAGAGAAATACTAGTTTCTACAATTTTGTTTAAATTATTTTTTGATCGAAACACCACCATAAAATCGGGAAATATATGCAGTTGTTTTCGTTTATGAATAACTAGCTGAATACCCGCACTTCACTACGGAGTACATTCAAATTAAATACAACGGTCAATGTATGCAATTAATTTTTATGTTTATTATCCATAAAACTTACTAATTTGAAATAAATTCTTAAACTTCCCTCTCAATTAGTATAGTGGTTAAATTTTATCTTTTACCGTATTTTAATATTTTTTGTCAATTTTTTTCATTGTTATGTACGTGACGCAGAATTAATTTAAAGTATCACAAAAAAGAAAAGAACCACGTGATCAGCATTTAATAAATTAATTCTAAAAATTAATCTTTAAAAGTTCACCAAAAAATCCGAAAATGGTTTCGAAAAAAGATTTCATATTTGAGGAAATTTTAAGATTTTTCTCGTGATATAAGTTTTATAACTCTCAGATTATCATTTTAAATGCAAAATTAAAAGTTACAAAAACAGCTTAAAAATTTAATTTTAAAAAACCTAAGAATTTTTCAAAAATCTTTCTTAGTGCACCCCTACACTATAAGAAGAATCGCAATGCAAAATTTCAGCCTTATAGGTCCAGCGGTTTGGTTTGTGCGTTATCTGTCAGTCAGTTAAGGAACTGTTTTATATACATAGATTATTCTTTGGAAAGAAGAACGTGAAGATCATTTCATCCTCTGGCTACAATCATCTCCATTTCGTTCGCATTCTACTTACGATAAAGTTGCTTTAGATAAGTACATATAGCTTTTTACTTTTTCGTCTGGTTAAAAACAGAACGTATGTTTGAGCCCATACTTCTCTTCGACAGCGATAATTATTTTAATCTTCAAACATGTGTTAAAGAATTCTTAAACTGCCACTTTTCTTTTATTGCATAAGCTTAGCAAAATATTTCTCTTTGGGGAAAAAAAGAAAGTATTTCGGCTGTAGAAACTCAAGCAAGATTTGAAGGACTAAAGACAAAAGATAACTATGTACTTGAAATTTTAGAACAGATATAGATTCCTATTTATTTTTGAGAAAATGGCAGTACATTAAGTTCTTGTTGTAACGCTATATTAAAGCACAGAAAAAACAGAAAAGGAAGTAGCTGCAATAGAGAAGTAATGGCATAATTCGGGATTCTTTGCGGTTACAAATAATTTTTGCGACAAAGAGTTGAACATTCAGTAAAAAATATCCCGTTTTGGGACTTCTACAATGTAGAGTAATTTATTGGGGAGATAAGATTGTCGATTCAGAAAGAAATCTGAGTTTTAACAGAAAGCATTACATTAAATTTGACTTGCATTGTGCAATTTCCTTTCAAATAGAAGTTCTAATACCCGGGGTATTGTAGAAAACATGTTCTGAATACACTGACGGCCTCTTCGATGTACTGTTTTTTTTTTTCATTCAGTTATCATACAGTTTATAACAGTGTCTTCACAATTGAATGTGAACTTTGGAAAAATGTTCCTCGCTATCCCAACAAATTTAAGACCTCAAAATTGATTATACCAGTAATAATTCTCTTGATATATTTTCCCTTGATTTTCATTCTTTTCCTAATATATTTCATAGTTTGTAAAGGGTTTGCTATTTTTTAAACTTCCTAGTATAAAATTACAATATAAAAACAGAAATTTACAAACAGAATCAATTGAATTTTTTCCTCAAATAACATGTTTAGAAACAATTATTCTTGTATTATCTTCTTTCACGTTTATATTTCAACTCTAATATAAATATATGCGTTTATATTAGAAGATTGTAGAATGTACTTATGTATCAAAAATAATTTTATAAAAAAAATCGAATATGTAGATAAATAAAATAACTAATTATAAAAATATAAAAACGCAAACAATGTCTTGAAAAATCCGATTGCAATGACAGAAACTTCAGAAGACATAGGTTCTTCTATGATTGTCTGCAACACTCTTATTAAATGAGACCTTTAAATTTTAAAATGTTTTTCATAATACATATTTCAAAAATGCAATTATCTATTTTAATAATATTCATGTCATACCAAAAGAAATAAGTATCCAGAATATCCTTATTATTTCCTACTATATTAGGAACAGTCCAAAGACATTAAAAAACAAATAAAATTGGTTATTCCACTTATAATACGGCCACACCTGAGCCAATATAATCCAATTAGAAATAGAGTGAAACTTCTCTCCCTTGCCACCCCTATTCGATGGCTTGCCCTCAAAACTGCCATATTTTATTCACAACCGATTAAAGACTCCATAGAGCCGACGATATGGAAGAAACCCCTGTTCGACGGTCACCCCTCAAAACGGTTTCTTTTTCTCGCAACCATGACTGTCGGCTACAGAAAAGTTTCACTGTACTTATTTTAGTGATTTTATAGTCATTCTAAATTCACTGTATCAAGTGTAATTTTGTTATTATTTAAGTGGCATACAAACTTAAGTGTATTTTATTAGATTTTTGAGCAACGGTTGTAAAACCTACTTGCACAACATCTCATCGTCAGCGTTTACTGTTACAAAGGGAGATACAGTTTCAATGTGCAGTTTGCTGTACAATAACACGTATTAAAGCAGCGAAAATAAATTCAGCATAGCCGACATCTCTGTAGTAATAAGAAACAAAGTGCTTTGTTAAGATATTTTTAGTTCTGCAGTGTACTTCATAACATAAAGCTTTGAGAATGTTTACGCAAATCTTATCATTGTTGTTAAAAAAATGGTCTTTTAAAGCACCTTTGTTTAGCAGAAACATATTGATAACCTGGTGGATTACTGAGGATGGTTGAAAGATATAATCCTAATATATAGTTGCAATATAAAAAAAAATGTTCAAACAGAATCCTTAAAATTTTCCCCTCAAATGACATGTTTAAAAACAATTAACACTATATTCTCTTTTCCACCGATACAGTTCAACGCAAATTATCTAAATATCGCTATTTACATAAGATTGTAGAATGTATTCACAAAAATAATTTTATAAAAATATTTTAGTAAAATATATATTCATAAAGTAAGTGATCATTAAAATATAAAAACATGAACAATGGTTTGAGAATCCGATTACAATGGCAAAAAATTAGGAAGTCATAAATACTTTTGATTCTCTGCAACACTCTTATTATTAACTGAGACCATTAAATTGTAGAACACCTTTTACATTCACTAAATCAAAAATATAACTATTGAATTCAATTATATTCTGGTCATTCCAAAAGAAATAGATATTAAGAATATCATTTTTCCTACTTTATGGCCAGTATCACATAAAATTCAAAATTTAAGTATTCTAAAATTTCAGCTTACTACACAAGGGAGTCAATATTGAGTCAGGAAGTAAAATTAACTAACAGTAAAGATATATACATATATATGCTATTGTAATGTGAACATTTGACAAATAATTGCAGAAATCACTAAGATAGCACTTATAGGTAACAAGCATCATTAATTCTAAATTAATGAGAGCCAAAATGACTACAGATGGCTTGTAAGTGCGTAAGTCTTGGAAGTCATAGAACTAACACTGTCGATATGACTCTTAGGAAACATGTTGAAAACTAACAAGGAATCAATACTTCTTCAACTGAGCAATAAATTAAAGAGGATGGCTACATGTTTCGAACTACTTCAAAGTTCACTGACAGGGCGAAGAGTATTAGATTAGATTTTTGTTATGGTTATCTCTCAAAAGCATTTGTTAATTGTTCATAGTGACTATCAAACCTCATTCTGAAAAGAAAGGACAAAACCTTTATGCTCGAGGAATAAACAGGAAATCCATCGCAAATAACGCACAAATAGCAGTGAGGTGCAATTTTTCATACGGCCGTTTCGAAGGTGCAAAGGAGTTTCTTCATCAGTGAAAAGAACTTAGTGGCAGCTCAAAAAGCCGAAAACTAAGTTCGGCATAGTTTTCGGTTTTTGAGCTGCCACTAAGTTCTTTTCACCGATGAAGAAGCTCCTTTGAAGCTACGAAACGGCCGTATGCAAAATTGCACCTTACTGCTATTTGTGCTTTATTTACGTTGGATTTCCTGTTTATCAAACCTCATGCTCCTCCACCTCTTGATGAACTACAAAGTTATTCGACACATGTTACCATTCTTTTCAATTGATCATGGAACTGAAAAAGTTTTGAAATGTGTAACATTGCCAATTTTCACGAAAATTTCTCCTAACTATAAATTTTCGTGATTTTACGATTAATGACTCTATAAAGATCTTGCATTCTAATACAGTTTTAATTATAAATTAATACAAATTTTACCCTGTTATTTACAGAAGCGTACTCCTAATATCCAATTACGATTGATTACATGCACAAGATTTTGGATTTCAAAAATTTCCCATTGGAAAAGTTGTTACGAAGTTAATACAAGGATGAAACAAGATCCACAATAGAATAACTCTCTTGAGACTAATTCAATGGAGCATTAGAGAAGATTCACCAATCTACATTCCTTAAACTCAATAAAAGATTCATGACAAATTGATTTCAGTGCTTTAATAAATCGTCCTACGCTTTAATCATCGGGAGGGGGGGGCAAGTATTGAATTACCCATTCATTGTGGAGAAATATTCAATTCTGGGTGAAGAAATTCTGACGCGATCCGGGAAAACAATTGACGGGTCCGCAAGCGTGTTTTGGGCCCCATTACGCATCACTTGGCTTTCTTGATATAGAATAAAAATATGATGAAAAGTTTTATTTCGGATAATATGCTTCGTCGTGTCAGAAAAGCTCACATGCATGTAATCGCTAGGGGTGAAAAGACAAAACACTTGTCTTAAAGAATTACCCCCAGTGTAAAATTTGTACAGTCGAGCCCCGTTATAACAAACTTCAAGGGACCAAATGTTTTGTTCGCTTTATCGATGGTTTGCTATATCCGAACCGTTAAGAAAAATGCTAGAGTTCACAAAATGTATAACTCATTAGTTGCAATGTGTATTCAATAATAATGTATTAAACAAATGATAAAATCTATTTTAAATGATCATTAATTAATTAAATCGACTAAAATCGATTACATTAAAATGACACAGTACTAATTAATTTACGTATAATAGGAAAACGGCTGGACCAAAATTTTCGTTCGTTATATCCATGAGTTCATTATATGCCGAGTTCGCTATAACAGGGTTCTACTGTACTGTTAATGAAAAGAGCAGGATGCATGCTCTTTTTGTCCATGCCTATACAGTCATTAAAAAATTTCAGACGTTTGAATTGAGATTTACACATGAATATCTCTATGGTATTTCAACAAACGCTTTTATTCAAAGCCAAAAGAAATATTCATTTTAATTAAGATGGATGAGGTGTAGTATTTTTGCTTAACGGTAGAACGTACATGGGCCTTTCGGAAGGACGCATCGTCTTATATAGGGTTATATAGGGTTAACTTATATAGGGTTTCCCAAATTTTAAGCTAGTGCAAAAAAAAAAGTCCAAAAATTTTAAATCCAACATTTTTTACGAAACTTTGAAAATTTGGAAGTTTGCTACCTAAAAAAACGCGTATTGCTCGGAAAACCCACTTGAAGTTATACCAGCACAGACGTTTTCGACAACTTCCTTTCATCTTCCAAGTTTTGAAATGCGAAATTCCAACTCAGCGGGGAAAAAAGTCGGAATGAAAAAAAAAGGTGCCAAAATATGTAATTTTGGCGCGAAAATTAGTTGTTTTCTAACCACAAAGGGCTGATATTTCTCATTTCCAGACACGATATGGTAACCGATAGTACAAGGAATACGTATTTTTGTTGCGGCCACATATTGTGATGATACAAACACTGACAATGCTTGGAGTAGAGGTGAATTGGTAATAATTTTTTGAACGCGAAGTGTTATGGTGGTGTGATTTCTACTAAAAATGCACATGCTCGAGTTACCTTTGTTCCTCATACATAATCTTTCATTTCTCTTTTAACTTTGTCCATTTTATCGAGCTTTCAGTTACACTTACATTTTTTATTATTCATTTTTTAAAACTTTATGTAGAATATATGCCTAAATCAGAAGCATAGAGGCCAAAAAATGTGATGATTTTAGCTAGTCCCGTCAAGTACTGCTGGTAGTAATGACGTCATACCGAAAGGACCATAGACAAAAACAGACGTCCTGCTGTCATGATGCAGTGATTAAATGAGTCCCATGTACAAAAGTGCTTCCCGGAAAGTCCTTCCAGCAGGACTTTTGCCTGTACGTTCTATGGTTAAAGTTATAATATATTGCTTCATGTACGTAGTTTTTGTAGCACAGAGCCATGTGATGATTTTTTTAGATTCCAGATTTGATTAATAAATATACAACTCCAGTTTATTGGTGGCCTCTAACCCAAGTTTTGCATTTGAAATAGCTTCTTCAGCAAAGCATAATTGATGAGTACACTGGATCTGGTTATACCTTGCTGATGAGCCCATGACATGGGCAAAACCTTGGTCAAAGGCTGCCTGTACGGTGGAGATGAGGATTTTTGTTTTAAGAAACCCCCTCCCTCCAATATGGATTTTGTCATCTTCTTCATCTCTATTTTGTACCACAATTCATGTTAGACAATGATTATTTCCAAAAAATTATTGATTGCGCTTTGTCAGTCCTCATTAAAAATTGAGGAAAATTGCACATGAGGAATTCGTTTCCCTCAGAACTAACGAGCCCACCTTTGCTGGGTAGCCCATAACAAGGGAGAAACCTACGTTCAATGTTGCCTGTACCCTGCAGATGTATGTCTTTGATTAAAGAACGGCCCATTTGGCAGACATTATGCATTTTGTCAAATAGATGCATACGAGCCCGCTTAATGGAATAGCCAATTTGCCACGAAAAATTATTCTAATAAGCGGGCAATTCCAATATCCGGGATCACATTGACACGCCCACAATGCTTAAAGTTATAGTTAAACCAAGAAAGCATTAAAAATTACCTACACCATAGGCATATTTAAAAAATTATAATTAACAAACGATTATTAATTAAAAGTAAGAAATAATTTAAACACATTAAAATTTAGAAAATTGATGAAAAATGAGCTAATTTTATTGTAGAATATGCAAATTTCCCATAATTTTTTTAAATAATTACAATGTTATTTACTTATTTGTTGCTAAAGAAGTCGGATATTTTAGACTGTTTACTGTTCTGTGAATGCAGCAAATCTGTTATTTGATTTTATAGTTTATAAAATAAATGAAAGTCTGCATTTGTCTTCGTTTCCAAGAAACGTCTTATAATATCACAAGTGTTATTAACTTCAACATTTGACGGAACCTTTTTAATGGTACATTCTTCATCAAATTCATCTTCATCGACTTCGCTTTGATTAAATTGAGGGTCTGAAGTTTCACCACATTCTACCAAGTCATTGTCGAAGTTTACAAAATTGGAATTTTTTTCTTCTGTCATACCTTCTGGTGGTAAATCATTTGCGTTTGTAATTGATTCATCATTTAATTCATCATTTGTTACGTCTGTTGAAAATTTACATTTTACGAAACAATTATTTATTGCGTCAGAGGAAATATTATTCCATGATTTGTTTACCATATGAACAGCTGTAAGAATTGAAATTTTTCTAATAATTTTACTAGTTGAGCTATTGATAGAAAATCCACTAGTATCATCTATGCAGGCCATGATATTTTTAACGATTTCTTTTCTATAATTCCTCTTAAAAAGTGATATAATTCCCTAGTCCATTGGCTGTAAAATAGCTGTAGTATTCGGAGGCAAAAAATGAAGTGCTACATTTTCTAGTCTTACGTCGACTTTGTGGGCTTGACAACTATCGATAAAAAGGATAGCTTTTCTTTTCATCTTATTCATCTCATTGTCAAATGACACTAACCAGTTTTGAAAGAAATTAGCAGTCATCCAATCTTTTGAATTCACTTCGTATTTAACTGGAAGGGATTTTACACCTCTAAAGCATCGTGGGTTTTTGGATTTCCCGATTACAAAAAGAGGCATTTTATGACTGCCGTCAGCATTACTACAACATAAAACTGTCAGTCTGTCTTTCGGGATTTTTCCTCTAACAACTTTTTCGCCTTTTAAGCACAAACTCCCATCAGGCATTGCTCTGTAATAAAGTGCTGTTTCGTCACAGTTACAGATACAAGAAGAACTGTAGTCTTGTAATAAAGCAGGTAATACTACATTTTTCCAAGAACTGGCAGCGGCTTCATCAGCATCACTTGCTTCACCGTGAATTTTTTTGAAAGAAATTTGGTTTCTTGCTTTCCATCTGCCCAACCAACCATTTGGAGCTTTAAAATCAGTTATATTTAACTGTTGTGCTAAATCTTCAGCTTTCTGATTCAATAATAATCCACTAATAGGAACATTACAAGCTCGTTTTTCAGCAAACCACTGAAGAAGAGTATTTTCAACTTCAGATTCTTTTCCTGTACGTTTTCGTTTTTGATTAAGATTTTTGTTGGATTTCCAGTCCTTCAAGACCTTTTTCATTATTTTTTAACAATTTCAAAACTTGAGCTTGGGATATCTCAAACTTTTTTGAGAGTTCTAATTGTGTACACTTATTTACTTTTGCAAACTCTATAACTTTTACTTTCTCTTTTAAAGTAAGATCTTTTCGTCTCAAAGGCATTGTAGTAAAGCACAAGAAAGATGATTGATTTCACGAAAGCGAGGAGACACTGATTTTAGGAAAGTGAACTGTCAAACTAATCGCCGTAGAAAATATACAGTTAAATGTTCAAGGTTAGATACCCCCAAGGTAAATGTTGCGCTTCTCCGAAGAGATTCGTTACAGTTGGTAATCCCCGTCCCCTTCAAGATAAGGGCCTGTTAATGTTTCACATTTCCTTCACACACAATCCCACACATTTTCTAGCTCTCATCTGGGGGTGAAGCTTATTGTTTATTCTCTGAATAGGGAAACGTAGGCTGAGCGGCCGAGCGATACGGGGAGGGAGGGATGGGGCTAGCATAAACAGCAACAACAATGAATTGCCCTTCAAAATTGAAGAAATCTCCATTTTCTGCGATTGGACACTTTCTGCGAAGAGGCAAATTTGCTTTGAAATGATTCAGTTACTGCACATTCATTATTGCACTTTACAGAAAAAAATTCTGAAAAGAAGTGTGCTAAATAGAAAAAGATCGATATCGCCATGGCTAAAAATTTTTCCTTTAAGCGGGATAACTTCAAAACTATATATTCCATTCACCGGAAAATTTAACACAGAAACAAATTACTACGGTTTGGTACATTGAAAATTTATTACATTAAACGGGATATTATTATAACCGATATTCCATTAAGCGGGTTCGCCTGTACTGTTAACACTGGCTGTGTTTTGTAGAAGGGGTGAAACGCGGGACTGCAGACTGTTACGTCGATAGCAAATTTTATTCAGAACGAATAATCACACAGCGAAATAGACATTATTTCTATCCCCTTCGTTTTACAACAAAACTCAAAACTCAAAACAAAATAAACGCAGCGTCCTCTCACGGGAGACTTTAAGTTACTGACACCTAGCAGATACTTTCCGTAAAGTCAGTACATTTCCACAGATTTGAAACAGCTCTGATAGACCTTACAGGATTTTTTTTATTTCCCATGTAGTTCTTTTAACTGTCATTTGAGCTGCTCAATATGTTTTGAACTCTCATACACAGAAACAAAAACTAAGCTACAAATAACCTCAGCCACCAGAGGTGTACAAGGAAAACTCCGAATTTCGAACTACACTAGAATCCAGACTGAAACTTCATTATCAAAACAATGCTTTTCAATCTAGTCAGCATAAGGAACCGAGAGGAACAATCATCTCTAACCACTTGCAAATCTCACATCTGTGTTCCTCTCAATTCAAACAATGTTAAAGTTTCATATAAAAATGTTTCAAAGTTAGTAACTTCAACTTCCAGTGACGTTCGCACTCTTAATCCAAGTAAATCGAGCTTAGCTCCTTAAGGTAATTCAGAGTCATTAACCCCTTAACGATCGCATAATTTCCAAAAATAAACGGTAATAAAAGTGCCTATTTTTTCCCGGAGGATTCCATTTATTTCTTGATCTGCCACATCTAGTTTTACAAAACCCCCATTCCCAATTACATTATAAATAGTCTGGTGCTGCCATCTGGTATGTAAAATAAGAAATAAAATTTTTTTAGGGTAAATGAAATGGACGGTTTTAATCTTTTTGTGCGTTACTTTTAAACACTCCACTCCGGAAATATCACGGGCACGAGAAATAAAGCGAAACCTCAACCCGGGATTTTGACGGGAGCGAGAAGGAGGGGGTTAAGAAGAATGTCTCCGGCAAAGTATGTGAGCTGTGTTTCAGACGAATGCAAAATTTCGAAATTAAGGAATAAGAGTTTGCGTTGATTTAATCTAACATACGTTTCTGTAAGAAGAGTAACAAGAAAATAATCGAAAAAATTATAATTCAAATATTTGCTTATGGAATTAATTTTTGCTTTATAATTCATGTGTTAGTTTCCTTATCGAAACAATTTTTTATTTGTTTTAATCGTCTTATGTTTAATAAGTTATTATTTCCTTGTGAAGTAATTTTTTTCAAAAAAGATTTCTTGCAATTTAAAATTACAGTTAGGTATTATCGAGTCCTAGTCACAACACAAGGGAGGAAGAAATTTATATAGAGCAACCATTTAGAGTTTTTTGGACATATGGCGGGATGTTATGTAATATGTACTGAAAACTAGGCCGCTATAAACTGTCTTAATGGAGAAACAATAAAAACCGAGTATTATATGGTACTTTTCACTGTTTAATGCATTTCTTGTAAAAATTAGCACATAACTTATAAAGCATAAAGCATAGGTTGGATTGCATGTAAAGGAATTTTAAAATTCACTAAAAATTCAAAATATCGAATTAATTTTAAAGCCAGGGTATCTGTTTTTTTTTAAATTGGAGAGTTGTTACTTTTCTTCCAATAATATATATTTTTTTCCATTGCACATCCCTTCCCTTTTCCTATATCTGTACCACATATTTACTTTCCTCACTCTAATAATTATTTTATTTTATATTTTGAAATTTATATTCATTAACATTTAAATGTATAGAGTTTCTATAGCTCACTTCTACCCAGACTTGGGTGTATATAATTTGAAGTGGCATTCTATTTGAATTTGATGCAAACACAGTTTATACATGAAAGAATGTTTATTGAATTCATTGCACGTATAATTGGCTTTTACAGCAATAAGCATACGTACACTTGTACGGAATATAAATACAGCTTTCAAGAACAATATATTTTCTATACTCATGAACACTAAGTCAAACCAGCAGTACTGCCATGTAAACTTCTGGCCCGCTAAGCACTAGCGCAGGATAACACCTTTTCAACCTTAACAACCTCTCTCTCTCTTCTTAATGACACTGCGTGGTATTTATACTAAGAGCGTATGCCGAAATTAGCATATCTGAAGCAGCTTCTTTAATTCATTAATTCAAAAGTTCGATTCTTGTGAATCGAATCTTGTGTATACCTTACACTGGCCTCCCTCGAAAAAAAAAATTAGGTAACTGAGGTCTGAACGGCTTCAGTTAACTAATTGAAAACGCGTGCTGGTCTGACTTTTTACATAATGGGTGGCAAAGCCAAAAAAACCTTCCACACGTTGTGTGGAGGAAAAACGCCACTACCATTTTACAAAACTAACCCCGAAGGGTCCAGGTGACACCATCAAACAGTGGATTTGCAGAGTTGCGGATACTGGGCTGCCAACTGCGCCCTAAAATATCTATTTTAATTAAAAGTGACAACACAATTGCACAGCATGACATTTCTTGACTGTATCTGCTCTCCCTTAATTCATAATGGTCATGTGTTATGTTTTGTGAAGTTAGTAGGTTATTGAGTTAATTATTATATTATGCAGTATGTATTTTTCTCTAGTTCCTACATGTCCCCTTCAAAAATTTATAAAACAACAGTATGCCGTTTTTTTTCAGTGGCTCACTCCTTCCCCTCAAAATGTTTACACAGTATATACAATGGGGAACTTCAAACCAATTTGGTTCGGTTTTATTAAAGGGTGGGAGTTAGAATAAGAGAATTGATACAAGACTTGTTCCTCATGAATGCAGCAACTTCCTTGCACCAGTCTGTCTAATCCGTGGAACCTCTCTTGATGGTCGCAGTCCTAGTAAAGGGGTTCGTTGACCGAGTGGGCATCCTTCGTGCAGCAGGTCGTAGGTCCTGAGGCGCTGGTCCGGCTTGACGATGGACAGGAGGTCTCTTGGGAGGAGGCCAACCTTGCTGGGCGGCAGAAATCTTGCGCTTCCTGTACTTATGCAAAGGAACTTTAAAATTGTCATTCTTCCTTTTGATAACCTTGTGTACCTTATGTGTACCACGTTCATCCTTTGATAGAGTTTTTGTAGTGCACACCTTACTTTGCTTCGTACTTTTGCTTGTATCGGTATTAAATTTTAATGCAGATTCTATTGTTTCAAATTTATACGCCGCACCAACGTGTTTAGTTACTGGTTTTATCTCGCTGCTTGTGTCATGTTTTTCAACAACCTGACTCTGTTTTTCGTATTTGTGCTTATACGACTTCTTGTTTACCGCCTTAATTACTTCAGTATTTGCAGTTTTAATGCTGGAACCTGAAGGCGCTTTTTCACGTTTTTTATCCCCCTTAACTTTAGTTTTATCCTCTTTTGACGAAAAAGTCTCTTTGAAACTTGCGACATCAGAATCGTTATCATTTAAATTCTTTAACACTGCTTCAGTTTTAGGAAGATTAAGCTTTTCGTACTGGTGCGTTTTAATGCAAACGACGTCTATAACTTCCGAAGCATTAGCTAAACTACTTACAGTATAACTCTGTGTCAACTTTTCATCCTGATTCTCAGTCTGGTTTTCATGTACTTTATTTAAAACCATATTATCAACCTGGCCTACAGCATCCTCATTCGGATGGAAACTTGAAATAATATCATCATTACCTAGCGAGTTCCTACTATCGTTTAAAGAATTTTTATTGTCGTCAACTAATAAGTATTCACTAACTTCCGTAACGCATACTTCGTCATCTACTAAATTTCCTTCATTAACAGATGTGTGAATATCATCTAAAATATCGGGTATAGCATCAATAGAAGTGTCAGATGATTTATTTTCTAAACCACTAGCATTAGTATCGGCCCTATTTTCAGACATTTGTACTGGAATTACCGCATTATTCAGCTAGACTCACTTTCTTTATAAGCCACAAAAATACCCTGACTTTCACTATTCTCAAAATAATGATTACTGCTCGGACAAAATAATACATCTAACCACACAGTTTCAACAGGTTGAACCATATCATGTGAATCAACTTGCCAGTGCAAGTAAGGTGCTTGCATATTATTTACATTAAGAGCACTAATTTCATTATAACGCCGTGCGCTTCTATTATTTTGCCTGCGGTACTGCTTACGCTGCTGGTTTGAAACTCGCGAAAAATTTTGGCGCGGCTGTATAAAACTTCTCGTACCTGAATGACGGTACGGGGTAGCGAAGAAATGCCTATTGTCATGTTTAGCTAAAGCTTGAAGGAGGGTAACCTTGCTTGTAATTGTTTGATTATCTAAAAAATCTTGAACACTTGTCTTCAAACGTTGGATAACTATTTTTAAGATTACCGCTTCCGTCACCCCTTCTAAATATTCCTCACACTTGGAAATCTTTTCCGTAGCAAAATCTAACGCAGACTGACCTTCACGTTGCCTTAGCGAATAAATTTCCGCTTCAATTTCACTTTGATTAAAGGTCTTTGGAAAAACACTAAGAAACTGTTGCTTGAATGACAAATAGTCAAAAATCAGATTACTGCTTTGCATGCATGTGTACCACTGAAATGCACTACCTCTTAAAGAGGCTAGAGCAATTTTAAGTTTATCCCCCTCTGGGGTGCATTGTTGCTGAAAGTAATGCTCAATTTTCTTTAGGAATTGGCTTGAGGGGCCGCCATTGAAGGTGGCTTCGAATGGCGCAATTTGCTGAACCATAATTACCCGAGGAAAATTTCCAGCAGGATTTTGTTCTACAACACTCATTTTTTAAATAGTATATAAGTACTTGCAACAATTTTATCAATATAAGTACACAGTACACAGTTTTTAATTTCAATTATGTTATTCGTTACAAATGTAACGCTAACTACCAGGGTATATATATTTTCGGGCGCCAGTATAGAGTTTCTATGCTCACTTCTATTTAGACTTGGGTGTATATAATTTGAAGTGGCACTCTATTTGAATTTGATGCAAACACAGTTTATACATGAAAGAATGTTTATTGAATTCATTGC
Organism: Dolomedes plantarius; assembly: GCA_907164885.2. Classification (NCBI taxonomy): domain Eukaryota; kingdom Metazoa; phylum Arthropoda; class Arachnida; order Araneae; family Dolomedidae; genus Dolomedes; species Dolomedes plantarius. Next base: position 11,327,685 of record OU015495.1, read on the forward strand.
ACATATAATTGGCTTTTACAGCAATAAGCATACGTACACTTGTACGGAATATAAATACAGCTTTCAAGAACAATATATTTTCTATACTCACGAACACTAAGTCAAACCAGCAGTACTGCCATGTAAACTTCTGGCCCGCTAAGCACTAGCGCAGGATAACACCTTTTCAACCTTAACAACCTCTCTCTCTCTTCTTAATGACGCTGCGTGGTATTTATACTAAGAGCGTATGCCGAAATTAGCATATCTGAAGCAGCTTCTTTAATTCATTAATTCAAAAGTTCGATTCTTGTGAATCGAATCTTGTGTATACCTTACAAATGTACAATAAATTTGTATTTAACAATAAAATTCAATGCAAATACCTTACTTTCTAGATTTATACTATTTTGTTTATGGTTTTCGATTTTCGCAATCGGGTAAAAGAGATATTTTAAATGTGTAACATTTTATTTTTTTATTGCAGCGTACAATATTCCCATTGCGGTTATATTATTAAGGGGGGAGTACACCTTAAAACCTTCAAAAAACTCAATTTTTTATTATGATTTAATTTTTAAAAATGGAATATAAAGAATCTTTTGGAAAAAAAATGAAGTCGATACTACAATTAGAACCACTTATGTGGCCAAATGTATAAAGCTAATAGTAAAGAAATTCATTGAAACCTTAAACTTTAAATGGCTTTTCTGAAAACTGTTATTTTCAAACTTGTGCGCACTATTTCTTCAAAACTAATCGTTAGAAATCGCTAAAATTTTGTATACATCTATATATTGTTTCTTTATACAATTTCTCCCTAAACTTATAAAATTACAAATTGTTTTACAGAATTTTGTTTTTATTTTATATTTTTTGTACATTACAATACAGTTTCCTGAAAAAATAGGTGTAGATTAAAGTATAGCCTATGAATAGAACATATACAAATAATTTAATATATATCTCTTATAGTTTTCAAAAAAAATCTGCCCGCAATGCATTGACCTAAGATTCCTTTTTCATAAAACATTAATTATTTTTTTACATAAAATAATTTCTAATAATCTCTCCAAAATTCTGCTTCTGTTTTCTAATAGATAAAGCTTTGTACAATTCACCCTAAAAATCAGTTTAAATTAGTTGCAAATTAACTGTTTGACAACACATTAAGCTTGGTAGTAAAATCAGCGTATTTTGAGCATGCAAAGGTGTACTCCCCCATTAATATAAAATGATGTATATAGAAGAGAGATATAATATGGATATATACATATTTGATACATATATTTCCCATGGGAAAGTGGCACATGCATATGTTAGATAAGAAATTTAAACTTTTTATTGATTCTCGATTTGTTCTGTTGTTCAGTCCTACAGTTAAATTTCTCCGCGATGCATACTTCACGACATTCTTTAACACCCAGGTTTGAAGGAAAAATTATCCTTCTGTTACAGTTTTTTGACGTTTCTTGAAACTTAAGACCTATTACTCATGCAATTCTAAGAGATTTTAGAGTGAACTTTATCTTCACTTTCCAAGAACAACCTATGCACTTGATCCTAATGCAGAGGCCTGATAATGTACGTCTGTTATCCTCCTCTTGCACTACAGTGACTACTAGAAACTTCTGTTACTGTTTACATAAAAACTGTATAATATTGTTAGATGTAAAACTGAGTAATTATCTGGATAAATTTCATTTAAGTTATAACAAGCTTTCATAATGAGCAGAAAAGGGAATTGTTATAACTGATATTTTTTCTAAATACAAAAAGGCTGTTTCCTCTTGAGATTTTAAGATTTACTAGTTGATACCCGTCAAAACATGACGCCTAGTTAGTAAATAAATGTACTAATACACAAATTATACTCAACGCATCACTGCCAAATGTTAAAAATCATAATAATGTGCAGGAAAAAATTAATGTGTTTAAGCGGCCTCGTGCTTTGTGAGTATCTAAAGCCAGATTTAAAAATATCACTGAGCATGCGCAGAAAGCAGTTTTTTAAAATTTTAAATTATCGCCCATTAAACTGCGCGAAATAAACAATTTCCATCAGGTTTAATCTTATATTTCACAAACATAATTATCATAAAAATAAAAATGGCACAGAGAGATCGACAGAGACTCCTGGGATAAACGTGTTTATCATTAAAGCATGTCAATGAGCATGCGCAGAAACAGTGAGTTTCTAAATACAGATTTAAACGTGCCACTAAGCATATACAGAAATCAATTTTTGATTGTAAATTATCGCGCATTAATAGAAATTGCGGCTACGAAATTCCAAATTTGACAAATCTATAGATTACAATCTTTCGTTTAAGACCAAAATGAAGTAAATTGATGCAGTAGTTTTCTCTCACGGTCTGCCCAAAAAGTCGGCTTAGCAATTTAAATAACATAGATTTCACTTTCTTCCCTCTTCATAAAATGTAAAATGTTTTTGTTACAATGGATAGCCCAAATGTACATTCATCTGTATTTTTCTCTGAGACATTTTTTAGAAATTTCACCCCTCTAAGTCTTCTCGATACATATATCTATTATGACAAACCCGTTTTCAAGTAACACTTAAGGAACTACTTTATTTCAGTTTATTTTCTCTAGCTACCATCTTAAATTGAACTTGAATTTCTTATGATTAATCAATATTCATCGTTTTGTTATTCCTTTTTAATTAATGCTAAGCAGTAAGTAAACACTCATTTTTTTCTGTCCAAGCTGTGATTGAAAACATATGAAATAATTAAAGTGAAATACTTTGATGCTATTATCATTCCCAATATTTAACTTAATAAGAATTTACTTTTCCGTACTCATTCCCTTTATCTATTATTTACGTTTCTTTTTCTAATTATGCTGCAAAAAATATTAATTAAAACCGAGAAGATTAAAATCAATAACTCATGAATAAATGGTTCATTTTTTTCTATGACTGAGGATTTTTTTATAAATTTTTTTTTGCATTAGCGCCTCACAACAGATATCCAGAAATGTTAATATGTTGGTAAGTAAATAATTCCACGCAATGTGATATCTTTCCCCTGTCAACATAATAAAGAATTTTGTTTCTAAGGATTGCTTCTATTCTTAGTAATTAAAGAAAATCCTAAAATTTACTCAACTTTACATTCTATTGTTGTGAATTATAAACGTTATTTTAATTAATATTTTTCCAATGTATTTTTCAATTAACTGTGTTTTTTTAAGAATTTAATCAAAAGAAATGTTTGATATTGAAATTTTAATAGTATGCGCGGTTTAATATTCTTAATTATATCATATTTTATTAAGCTGAAAATGCACGCATACTTTAATATAGTTGTTCTAAATTAGAACCTTTTTTTTGTTAAATAATAATTTGACTAAGTCCTTTATTAGCTAACTTTACTTTTAGAAATAAAACACAATTTTTTAATTTTGAAAATCGCATTTTAAAATTTCCAGCTTTGATGAAATAATTTGTTTAAGTAGCTCAATAACATGAACATACATTATAAGTTACTTATATTTCCTCTCGTGCTCTTAACTAATTGATCTATGATGCTAAAGTGAAATGAAAGGTTTACCCACATCCTCTTGAACTTAATTTTACTGTTTTGTTTTTTTTAATGTCAACAGATTAGGCTAACATGAGTAGAATTCGTAATTAGATGCCTAATTAAATATTATACCTTCCGACTGATTCAGAAACCTAAGAACAATCGCGGTGACAAAATATTTTATGAAAAATCTATACACCGTACTGACCTGGGCAATGATATGTTTGCTTCATTAACGGGTGTATCCCGTTTGCGGTTTAGTGGTCATAAAACTTTCCCCTTTTCACACGTCTCAACACCTCCCACAGTTTCATGTAGAACTTTCTGTCTACTCCACCTATTTATGTCAAAGGTTTCAATAATTCTCACATTTGTGACTTGTTTATGCGGGTTTGTAATGATTTTGGTACGTAGATCGGTTATGAAATATTGGCCAGTATACACATATAATTACAAGATAAAAAGAACTTTTTATATACCATGCTTTTAAATTTTCTGTTGAATCATATAAACTTGACAATTCTATATATTAATAAATACTTAAAATTTTTTTTTATGAATTATCCCATCAACTTGAAAGAAAATTAAGTTAATTGGAAGTTAACTTGCGTTTAACTTTTCATTCCCGTTTCGGCCGACAGATGGCTGCACCAGTCTACAAAACCAAATTAACTGAAAATAATATAAACATGGTAAAAAGCTTCTTAAAGATGGCTGAAAGTATTAAAAAATGCATTGTCATCGTGTTCTGAGCTATTCAAAAAGTTTCAAATGTCGGGAAGTTAGTTAAAAATCGACTGCAAGATTTGTACTGGACAAACACACACACAAGCAAGAAAGCAAGTTAATAAAAACATGGTAAAATATGCCCTTCATTCATGGCATAAAACTAGCACTTAATTCCCGAAAGTTCAACATTCAAAACTGCAGTTGTCAGTACATCATTCCTCTCCATTCCAAGAGTAATCTATCTCTACTTCTATCGTCTTTTAACGTAGGATTACGTTCCTCAATAACGGTCCTCCAGAAAGGAATAAATTGTCCTGCGTCGCCAGTTATAATTTTGGCAGCTCGCCAAACCCAGTAGCAGTAAACAATTAACCCTTTCAGGAGCAGAAACCTCCACCGTTCGCATGGTGCGTATATTTTTTCCCGTTTTTTTTACTTAAAAAATCTTAAAACACTTTTCCAATTAAAGGTTTAAAAATGTTTTTACTTCTTTAAACTGATAACAGATGGCAGATCTAACCATCTTCTGCTCGTTTAACTGGAATACATTGAATGCAAGTGAAAAGAAGACTATATTTAGGCGTTCGCAATGTGCGAAGGACGCCCTTGTAAGGGTTAAGCAGAAAAAGAACCAAAATGCGTTATAAAAAAGTAAGCAAACGATAAGTAATCTTACGTTAATAACCCGCGGTAGTTTCGTTAGAGGAGACTACCTAAAATATTTTTTATTTTGATTGAGCACCGATCTCCTTTAGGCAAACATACATCCGAGGCGGTATCACTTGATGACGTCATTCCACAAAACCATGCATCCCCCATACGGCACAGAGGGATCACTTTACTATACGCGAATAACTGACGTCATTATGCTTGCATCTATTAGACAAAAGGGAAATTCCGGAAAACATTAAGATTCGGTTCTAACATTTCATACTGAGAATCCTACCAATTCTCCTCGGTGTGATGATGATCTGTTAATTAGATTGAGAAAATTAGTTGTCATCATTTTTATTTAAATACGGTTATTAATACATTAATTTCTAAACTAGTATCTAAAGTCCGTTTGTAGCCAAAAGACAATTCTAAGTAGAAGAATGAAATCCTCTTCTCTACAGAGCTTTTGCATTTTTGCGTGCTATCAAGAAATCTTACATTCAAAGTAATCATGAAGTTTTAATCATGTTTTTATTAACTCGCTTTCTTGTTTGTTTGTTTGTTTGTGTGTGTGTGTGTGTCCGTTTGTTTGTCCGGTACAAATCTTGCAATCGATTTTTAACTAACTTCCCGACTACCTAGACATTTGAAACTTTTAGAATAGCTCAGAACACGATGACAATGCATTATTTTCATACTTTTAGCCATCTTTAAGCAGAATTAAATTAATTTTCAGTTATTTTCAGTTAATTTTGTTTTGTAGAGTGGTGAAGCCATCTATCGCCCGGGACGGGAACGAAAAGTTAAACGCAAGTTAACTTCCACTTAACTTCATTTTCTTTCAAATTGATGGGGTAATTTATTAAAAAAAATTTTAAAAAATTATTTATTAATACATAGAATTGTCAAGTTTATATGATTCAACAGAAAATTTAAAAACATGGTATATAAAAAGTTCTTTTTATCTTGCAATTATTACAACTATCTGCAAGAGGTTATAACGCAAAAACAAAATTCAAGCTACCTGTTTCCAGAATGTAATGTTTCCAGTATGTAATGATTTACCTATTTTGCGTATCCCTCTTTTGTATCTTAAATAGAGCTTCTTACTCTTCTATTAATACTGCCAGTTTTGTAATATACCCAAAACAGTGTTTCATTTCTACAGTGTAATTATGTTGTTGCAATCAACAAAGACCCAGCACTTCAGATTTAAATAGGATTCTTGCAATCTCAGCAATTTTTCTGTCCAGAGATGTCATGCAGGGGATAAATAAATTGATCGTAAAATTCCGTGTCAAAAATTTTCTACTGGAAAAAAAAATACACCTTCCGCTCAACATAATCGATATATCGATATAACACACACACTGAATAAATAGAACCGTGACGCCCAATAAAGAGACTTCGATTTACGGAAACGACAATCCCATTTATCCAGATTTCGCGTGTATGTCATAAAAATCAATTACGTCCAACCAATAAATCAATTTGAAAACATTCTTAAACGACATTATATCAGCAACTTGAAATATTTTCAATCGAATTTCTTTGCAGAGGTCCCTCCTCTATCCTTTGGTACCCCTGAATTTTGTTCCATCATTTTTAAAATTAGTTTGCGTAATGGGGAAGATTTTTAATGTCTTGATGCTTGAAACCGGTAATTTAAGATTGATCGCTTCTTCTCTTTCTGTCGTCCATTATTATTGCTTTGAAGCAAGAGGGTATTCTCGAGTTCAAAAGAACCAATTAAGGTTAAAATGAATTTACTGCTCTACAAATCACCGGTTCACAAAACAGTTGTCCCTCTTTTATTATTATTACTATTATTCTCGTGTTAGCTATTAGTGATTAACTATGCATTATAAACTCTAAAACATTGGCAGAAAAGAACTGTTTTTGTTTCGTAATAATAATCATCTGTGCATGGTAATTTTTTCAATCTGGTCATGCGAAAGACGCATTTTGTAAGAGGAAACAGATATTAGCGTGTCGTCAGACAAACGTAGAGTGGTGTTTTTAAAATAGTTTAGTTTCCAAATACTGGCATGCAACTTCAATGAACGTTAACATACATACACATACGTAAGAAATAGTCAGAAGCAATCCAATACAAATATAGTCTGTGGCGCAATATTGCTTGTATTTATATGGGAGAAAAACTATTGTTAAAGTTCGTAACTTTATGCTGTGCTGCGTGTAGTGTTTCATGAATTTACATTTTACTTTCATATGCCTAATGTAAATGTTTTGCACTATATTTTGAATATTTATGTATTGTCTCTTTATCTACTTGTGTGGAATAGTACAACAGTAGAATTTGAAATGTGATCAGGTTCGTGTTACTTTATGAAAGCTGCTGCTGACCGCAAGAACTATGAATAGATAGGAAAGTTAAAAATATTTTATCTAACAAAAAATAAATTGCTGATTATTTTAAAATTTAAATGAATATTAATATCCATGATTTAAATACTTCTTTCTTAATGTTATAAATATAAAAATATTATTCCCTATTTTTTATATTTATAATACTGTGCATCATCGCAAAAGGCTTAGGCGCCGCACAGTGAGTTCTTGCGAACCTGATCTACATTGTTGTCACTGTACTTTCCAACTTATAAAAGAAACATATAAAGACACAACTTATACATATTTTACTTTTATTAGCTTTACCCATAATAGACATCTAGATTAAAGGTTATGAAAGACATATCTGCATTTTTAAGCTGGCGAGGGGAGAGGGAGGATTATGGTAGGCTTCTCAGAAAAATTAACCTTCCAGCAGTCGCGTTCTCTATTCCAACGTGAAAGGTCACGTGTATTTCCCAGATACGTTATTGTAAAATATAAATTTTTAAGAGTTTAATTAGTGAAACTATGTTGTAATTAGTTAAGAGTTAATAAGTATGCTTTATTTAAACAAATTTAGTTTAAATTACAAGATTATTCCTTTATTTAAAGAAACAGAACCAACGTAAATATAAATCCTAAAAAAAATTTAAAATGACCAAAGAATTGTTGAAATGACGTGAAAATAAAATAAATGAAATTGTGGATAACCCTACTGAACTATTTACATTTGTAATATAAAGGTATAAACATAATATAAAACAAAAAGAATTTAAACTTATATATAAAAAAGGAAGAAATTAGACTTTATAGTCATTGAGTCGAAGCGTTGCAGACTGGGAAAATGTGTTTAGAGTGTTCCAAACATATAAAATTCTTGCAAATCTCACAGCTGAACCTCGTGACCCTAGTTCGCTTGTCCTTTTGGAAGTGCTTGCAGCTTTGTTTCCCTGTCGTCGCTTCTTCCACTTCTTCAACGCCTAGTTTCTTTTCAACATTTTATTTTTTAGCTCACTTTGCCGAGAGGTGTGTGCTCTTTGGTCAACGTTTTCTTTCACAGGGGCACATTGAAAGCAATTAGACGCAAAAGTTACAACCATAGTTTTTAATAATAAAACAATAAAGGTTTCTTACAAAAATTCCAGATATAACGAAAACTTACACGAATAGTCGCGCGTATATCTAAAATACAAATGGCGGATATGCGGCACCCTATTAAAGCCACAAATTTCAAACGATGCCTGAAAGTAGGTCAAACTGAGCAGGTAGAATAGACTTTAAGATTCCGGGTCCCGACCTGCATATATAGCTGGTATCACCCATGAATATCACCAAAGACCAGTCGCTACGTAGCAATACCTGAATACGCAGTCGAGGGTTAATTTCCCAAGTTCGGTGACATTTTTCATTAGTGTAGGGCCCAGGGATGCCGGATGGACAGTACAGATCCGCCATCCACTCAAGGCACCCCAAGCCCCCAAGAGCAGGTAGAATAGCCAAGTACTGGCGTTCGTAGCAGCCTAAAGATATATAACCGAATTCAACTCGAGTGTATCTCCCACATACACTCGACAGCTGGAAGGTTAAGTGATTATATTAAAATAAATTATACTTATATTGAAAAATTCATATTGATAAGTATAGTTCATAAGGAAGACAGTTTTGTTCTTCGGGATAAAATTCGATATTGATTGGAAATCTTCCAATTAAATGCTAGTATATTCCATGAACCCGAGGTGCAAACACGAAGGGGGGGGGGGGGTCAGGTTCAAAACGACTCCATGGGAGTCATATAATATTCATAAAAAGTAGTTAATCCTAATGTAAGCTCTTTGTTTCACGGTAGCATGTTAAAGTTTCTATGATTGGTGTAGTATTAATTTGATTCCCCAAACTAACTTTCTCTTCAACCTAAGCAAGTTGTCACTAAAACTGAATATTTTAAAGAAAGAAATATGTCTTTTTAAAATTTTTTATTGATATTTTTTATAATGGAGCATTCTCAGTAAAATTTAGTTCTTAATTTTAGGCATTAATAATTGAACAACTTCCAAATTTTGCATAGATATTAATTTTTTCCTTACTTTTCTTTTAAGGAAACTACCTAGACTGGAGATTAAATACTAAAAAACAGTTCATTTCAAGACATGAAAGGAAATATCAAAATTTGTCAGTATATATTAAAGATATATTTAGAATAAATCAGTTTTTTAATTTTATGAAATATACTTTAGATCTGGGATACATATTTTGCATAATTTTAATTAAAAGCTTTTTATAATAGGAGAGTTTTATACGAAGACTTTATTTGAATAGTGGTCAAACTCCATTCTTGTTCATTTTGAGATACCTTAAAATCTAATGAGAGCCTTAAAGTCTAATGAGTGCTGAGAAATGACTGCTGAAGTCTGATTTGTGATGCCCTCTGTTGGCATCAGAAATAAGCTGGAGTAGTACCAGTTTAAAAATAAGATAGAAATGAATTGTATGAACATGAAAGTGAGGCTAACTACACTTTTTTTAAAAGTGGATTTGGACCACTATTCAAATAAGGCCTTCATATGATATACTTGATTTTTGGAATGGTTCCAGCTTTTAGTACTGATCACATTATAGTATTTTATTATAGTCTATGAAGTTCAAACTCGTTCTATAATTTATAGAAAAATCATATTTCCAACTAAATTCAATAAAAACAGAAAAAAATTATGAAAGTACTTGATAGTAACATTTACCCCCTTTTTGAAAGAAAAAAAGTTTATAATGTATAGTAAATTCATAAGCAATCTTTCAAATAAACTACACTCAAAAAAAGCTAGAGTGCTTTTGCTCCTTCATTTCTGTACCCATGGGATACAATTCAAGATAAAAAAGTATTTAAATGCTAATTTTTCGACAAATTATATTAAATTGTCATTTAACATTTTAAAAAAAACATTTGTTTTAATTCGTCATAAGTTAAAATTACAGTACCTAAAGTAAATTTAACTTATGACTCTCACTTGACAACTCTAGGTACTCTATTAGTACATTACCCAAAAGTTGCCAACACATTTCTTCTCATTGTTTTTTCTTCATATCCATCATTGTTCCATAAAATATTTAAAACTGCCAATCATAATGTGTAACTCATCTCATAATACAGTCTTTTGAAAGCCAGAATAACGCGCAGAATCTGAGCTTCTAAGCGCGCGAGGCCGTCTGTTTAGCTTCCTCGGTTCGTAATTTTAATTCTTGAAAGCAGAGAAGCGTTATGTAAGCCTCATTCATTATAGACTAACACTACGATAATTTCCCCACTCGTGTTAAGCGGAATTGCTCTTATAGTGCTGGTGTGTATCCGAGAAATAGATCGATGGCAGAGGAACATGAGCTGCCTGAGACTCCTCTTCACTTCCAACTACGTAAACCGAAATTTTCAAGCTTTATTTAAAACCATTAATTTATACGTTAACTGTTTGTATTCTGTTTTGCACAGATGCGTCACTTAAGCCCGCATAGACTTCTGAAAAACACTCTCGCCATAAATACTCATTGGATAATGTGTTTAGAGTTCTGAGCGTTATAACTGGTCATAGTTATGAATCCCTTATATATTTCCCTCTTCTCTTCCCATGAAAATTGCTTTTAAATGCAATTTGCTAATGCATAAAGTATGAGTGACGACAGTGTTCTGATAGGATGAGCTCTTGTAATAAGTAATTAAAATTACATTCGTATTATTAATTGTATAATGTACTCGCTGAAGTACCCGGCGTCGCCCGATTTTCAAATACTAATATGCTTATGTTTTAATGTGAACTATCATCTATATCTATACAAAATTTCAGCTCAATTGAAGCAATACTTTTTCACTTATAAAGAAACAAACATAGGCCTATTCGAAATAATCAATAAGTTTTCCAGTTTCAATGAAACACGCTGATTTTTGAATAAAGGTCAATAATTCAAGTTCGATTTATACAAATTGTGCATAAAATTGTACATAAATTGAAAAACATAAAGTTTATAAGTTAAATAAAGTTCAGTAATGTTATACCAATAAATTTCCAGTTGATAGCCAATAAATCGTAAATTTTGTTTTACCTGAAATGTCCCATAAAATGTGTAGTTCCAAATGTAATTTTCTTCAATAAATCCTTAAATGTTCAAAAATTCTTTTTGTATTTATCAATACCTCCTCCACTTGAATCTTTTAAATATTAAATGTTTTACTGATAATAAATGAAAATGTAGTTTGATGTGTTGCTATGGTTACTTGAGTACGGTTGACAAAGGAAAAATTGTAAAGGTGAAGCATCAGCTCAACATTTCGGCCCCTAACTTTCTTTCTACTGATCAGATATACATAATATATAGCCTATGTCCATCTGGAATAATGTACCTTTCAAATAGTGAAAGAATTTTTCAAATAGGTACAGTGGTTCCGGAGATTACCCTCCACATACAAAATCCCCTCTCTCTCTTTATATATTAGTATAGATTATTAATTGCTTATTATCTTTCTGAAATTCCTGACGGTTCAAGAAGTGTTTTTCGAAGATCGTAACAGATGCGTAAGCAAATGAAATACCTCTGTGTTTTAATTTTCGTAGTCATATGCTTCGAAATTTCTTTATTTCTCTTAATTCCAAATCCTTACATTTCTGTTTCAATTATATTTATATGTTTATTTAATCTACTACATAAGAGAGAGAGTTTAAAATCCTCAATTTCATAGAAATTATAAAATAAACCTCCTTTATAAAGGTAACGAGTTAAGATTAGGTTTTCATTCTAAACAGATTCGAAAGGCTCCAGAATAGAACGCTTAAAATCAAAAAAAGACGTCGTTGGAGGGTTAGGTATTTTTAATGATGAATTTTGGGACAACAATTATTCTTTCTGTTGTTGTTCCTGATCCCTGTCGCCCAACAGAGCTAGATTAGGTCCATGATACCGCACACTCTCAAGAAGTCAATGACCAATAATGGCCGCTCCAGAAGATCTTCCTTTTAAAGATCCAAGTACACTAGGATATGATCCGGAGGGGTTTGGCTTTTGGAACATTTGGTACAGGTTGGAAACACTTTCTCCTTGTCAGTATATTAGGGGAGCCCCCCCCCCCATCGCCCCCCCCATCCTTCACTGTTTCCCTTTTATATGCTACTGGTGTTATAAAGAGTATTTGCTTTTCTAATTGATTCTAGTGTGAAACTTTTAATTCTATACATCATCGTTCATATCATTAAATCTTTATAAATTTTTTTTATCATATATTTTAATATCTATCTATATTATTGGTTTTATAAACTTTACATATCATCGGTTTTATCACTATATACCATATCTCTTTTCATATTTTATTTTTATCGTGTCTACACGTAATTTTTTTGCCCTCATAAATGAATTTCTTGTGGTTTACACATCCTATGGTGTTGGTAACCAATCCGTTATTTCTTCTGTTGGTACGAGTTTTGTATATATTGGTTTTTGGCTATAATCTTGTGTTTGGCATTTCATGTCCTATTTTGGACCTTGTGCCATAAAAAACCAACCAAACAACCTTGTCAATATAAATCAATGTTCTGGAGTGGCCACTACGAAAGCGAGTTATTGTAGCTTGCTCCCGTCTGCAGCACCGGAGGGACAGAGTACCATCGGGGCGATTATCCTTGTACAATGGTACAAGGGGGGATTTATTCTTACATCCTCAAACTGGCGTTTCCAGTCGTCAGATTTTTGGAAATTTCGTCTTTGAAAATATGCAAATACTCATCTGCCGTCTCCTAAAATCTATATATTTAAGTTGCTAAGCCGACTTTTTGGGCAGTCCGTGAGAGAAAACCACTGCATCAATTTACTTAATTTTGGTCTTAAACGAAAGACTGTAATCTGTAGATTTGTCAAATTTGGTTTTTGTAACCGCAATTTCTATTAATGAGCGGTAATTTACAATAAAAAATTATTTCTGCGCATGCTCAGTGGCACGTTTCAATCTGGCTTTAGAAGCTCACTGTTTCTGCGCATGCTCAGTCACATGTTTTAATGATAAACACGCTTATCCCAGGAGTCTCTCTCGATCTCTCTGTGCCATTTTTATTTTTATGATAATTATGTTTGTGAAATATAAGATTAAACCTGATGGAAATTGTTTATTTCGCGCAGTTTAATGGGCGATAATTTAAAATTTTAAAAAACTGCTTTCTGCGCATGCTCAGTGACATTTTAAAATCTGGCTTTAGATACTCACTAAACACGAGGCCGCTTAAACTCATTAATTTGTTTCTGAGAATTATTATGATTTTCAACATTTGGCAATGATGTGTTGAGTATAATTTGTGTATTAGTACATTTATTTACCATCTAGCCGTCATGTTTTGATGGGTACAAACTAGTAGTTTATAAATTTCTTTATAAGATTCTTGAGGCAGAAAATATTTTCTTTGGAGTATTAATAATAGCCACGAATATGAATCACTATTTTCACTCCACTCCATGTAACTATATTGTCCAAGGTATTTATTATTTCGCAATGAAAAATAAATTCAGGAATTTCCTAACAATTTGTATATTTTACAACCTAGAAAATCTGAATTTGATTTCGTCTAACAGTGAATGAAATAATTATGGAATTGAAAAATTTCATACTCTTCTTTTAATATTGTAGTACTTCTAATGCTATTCCATAGGAAAATTTGTCTGAAAAAAATAGCGTAGCCTTGAAAATTATTTCCACCGTAAGAAGATACGATAATGGAAGTAAATATTTGAAAGTATTAACGAAAGAAAATTTCAGGCGAACTTGAGATAGTGCCATAAAACTTTTAGCAATGAATTTCATTAGTAATTTATGAGAATATTTTGTACTTAGTAGAGTTTATTGAATGATATATCATCGATGATGAAAAGAAACTTACTTATTAAAAATTAAATATCTCCTTGATATTATATTTACGTTGTTTGAGAATTATACGAATTCTTAAAATAATTGCTTAAAAATATATTGAAATAAGAATTAGGGCCATTATTTATTTAAAATAAAAAATATTGAACAAAACTAAATCGAAAACTCACTTTGTTCATCTCTTGGATATTGTAGCAGTTATTTATATTTTGGTATAACTTATGAAGCTTTTTATAATTTAATGGAAAATAAATAATCGAATGAAAAAGACCGTTGAAAATTTTTTTAACCATTGCTAAAGTGGTTAATTGGTAAAGAAATAGTTAAGATAGGATATGACACACCATATCCGAATATGAATTTCATATAACGAGCAACTAAATAAAACAGTTCGGTATGTAAAAGAGATAAAGTTTTGGCCATGCTGCTAAAGATTAATACTCTAGAACAGGGGTTTCCAACCTTTTTCCTACATCGATCTCTTTTAAAAGAATGATAATCTTCATCGACCCCTTTACATTTTTCTCTATAAAATACAGCATCCAAAATAATTATAATACTAAGAACTGCACATAAAACAATTAAAGATAACTATTTGACTAAGAATATGAACAAAAAATTAGAAAAAGGGGTTCATTAGGTTTATTTTTTATTATTTTTGTACTATTTTCATTTTTAATTTCACAAATATAAACAAGATTTCAGAAACTCAGGTTGTAGTTGCACAAAAACCACCAACAGAAAAACGAAACTTTCTGATTGGTTGCATCGGAATCACTGGACCTTAAACCCATGGGCTGTTTAAGGTCATTGGACCTTAAACCCATGGGCTCTTTAAGGTCACTGGACCTTAAACCCATGGGATGTTTAAGGTCTTGTGGATTGCCCCAGTTCTACCTAGTGTTGGTACACAAATAAAAGCCGAATGCGGCATTCGAGGCCTATACAAAAGCATCTTGACATTCGACGTTTAATGCGTGGATCAATACACCTTATGCAAATCTGTATTTATACATATTAAAGCGGATATTATTATCTAATTACTTTCCTAAAAAATTAAATTTTAAAACAGAAAAATATGTCATAGACCCTCAAATAGTCCCCTGAAATACTATAGACCCTTTGTAAACTTCCATCGACCCCAAAGTGGTTCTCCTGGACCCCGTGGGGAATCCCTGCTCTAGAACGAAGAAAAACGTTTTCCTTTCATATTTGAACTAGGTGTTACGATGGTAAGAATTTTAGAACTATTCTTAAATACTTATTGTTGCGATATTCAATGGTCATTCCCCGTTTGTCGCCATAGGCTGATATAGAGCTCAGCCGCCACCAAGGTTGGCGCACTTATGTCTGCACTTCGCCTGTTATCTCAGGGCGTGCGGATGTGTTTACATGAGGGGTCAGTAATTAGGTGCTCCTCATTTTAAACCTTTTACCAAATATGTATAGTTGCTGCTGTAAATAAATCTTGATGTTACAACTCTGTTAGTCATCTTTCCTAATAACCTAACACTTATACTACGTGTTGCGGGATTAGAATTTCTCGTTAAACTTAACGCACCAGCTTCATATTTTGTAGAGAATCGGGGTCAACTTAGGTGATACCTAAAAGCGTGCTCCTAATGAACCCTACAAATTCCGGCACTTATAATTACTCGCGATCAAATCAGTTATATGCTGCAAGCCATCGTTTGAAACTTGGCTGTCATGGCTTGAGAGATTAGTTCGTCAGCTCTTTGCGGGCAGTTATTGAATAACCGGTGATGACATGCGACACCACAGGAACTGCATACGAATTCTCGCAAATTAACTAACAATTATTTTACGCTCGATTCATGCAAATTGAGACTGACGCAATTCGCGACCCGGATATAGGAATTTTTTATTTTTATTTTTTTTTAATGCAAGCTTAGAACACTGTTCTCTTAGCTCGTTATTTCCTTTAGTGTATGCATTTTTTGCAATTGAGTGTAAAATTTGTTCCAAATTCATTAAAATGTAGTTTTAACTATTCTAAAAATTTTTAGAATGTGTTAAATCAATCAGATGTAGGAAGCCGAACTTGAGTACCAAGAATATGAAGAATTCCAAAAGTGTCTTGGGTAATTGTATCAGTTTCTGAACACAGGCGCTGTCAAAGAGGAAAGCGTGTGTACAATAGATTTTTATAAAACTTTGTATTTTATTTTATGGATATCCTTCTGATTCTGGAATACGAATACTTTTTCAATGCGGAGGCCTCGTACTTTTAAACATTCGTCTGTTATCACCGCAGTTTTGCTGTCCTCTTTATTATGGGGCACCATATAGGTGGACCAGCATCACCCCCTATGAACCGATCCCGTAATTTTGAACTGAGTCAAGTTACGAGACCGGAAACACTTGATCCCACACCTCCAGAGATATTTTCGGAACTTGGAGGACATTGCAGCTGCGACAGATTTTTTCAGCGCACCAGCCGCCATTAATGTGCACGCCAGTGGATTTGTCAGCGACGGGCAACGAACGCGCAACTTTCTGGTTACTGGCTCGATGCTTTTACCTACTGTGCCACCTTAGCCCCGGAATACGAATACAGTCTAACACAATTTAAAATTTCTTTCTTGCTTTATTACACTTCAAAATATTTTGTTTGAAACGATTCTTATATGAGTATTCATTATCAGAAATAAAAGTGGGCTCATAGATTTCCCTAGATTATCAAAGTGGTCCAAGGCACTAATAATGTTAAGAACGAATGACAAAACTAAGCAATGTAATAAGTATATCTGTTGGTTAAACCTGCAAGAGAAGGATACAAATGATGCTAGTGCTTTGTTTATTTCCTATAACTGATATTAAACCTTTACTTAACATCACTCGAAGAGATAGATATTAAATACAATGATACAACCATTCCAACTTCCTCAAGCATTATACAACAAATATCTTTTTTACACGTTTCGGAAACATTGCACGCTACAAATTATTAGACACGTTTACTACAAGTAAACGATCTGAGATTACTTCCCTTTGTGTAGAATAAATTAATACTAATGAAATTAAACGGAGAAACCCGATATAAATATGTTTTGAAGGCAAAGAAGTTGCGAATTAAAAATTCACATGCTATCTGTCATAGCCACAAGAGTATTGCGTATTTCACCCAAATTAGCATCGAAACTAAACCTATTGATTAGTTCTGAGGTTATCCGCAAACACCCTGAAGGTATCGTTTTCTCGTAAATGAAGGAACTAATCCATTTCGTTCGGAAAAGAGGGAAAAAATAATCACTTTATTTTACTCGAGATAAACATCAATTATGGCTTGCTGCATTCATTGCGCTTGATTCCTCAAATCAAGTGAAATCAAAAATAAAAAGCAGCTAAAGGAATAATAACCCTCGTTATGAGCAGAGTGTTACAGATAAGACTAGTTATTTTTTTGTTGTTTATGACAAGAGCAGAATAAGTGCTTAATTTTTCTTGGGAGTATTTTATTCTTTGGGCGAGCAGAAAGTAATTACCCAATTTCCACTAAGAGAATTAAAGAAATATGTTGAGACCGTAATTAGTCTGAAATGTATTTCCAACTGTAATACATTAGGCAATAACCATGTTTCATAAAATGGTGAAAAATATGTCTCTGTAAATGTATTCATATCATGCAACTGATTTAAAACATGATACGTCGATGATATATCCTTCATTTTGATCTCAAATAGGAAGCAACTAAAAATTGCAAAACATATGGAATAATTCCATTCATTAATTTATTTCGATTTTCTTTAAAAGGATATGTATAGAAAATGTTTATGCAAAGATTCAATATTTTATACTTTAACATCGTAACGTTAAATTCGACGCTATTTGTGAATGTCGTGTCAAGATAACTGTGACGCAAGTTTATTTTCTTTATAGTCTTAGACGAATCGCGAAGTACAGTGAAGTTTAGGAAAAAGACTAGATTTGACACTACACCCACACAGTAACATGCTAAGGATTCCCACATATCATCTAAGCTTCAACTGAGAAATGAATGAATGGAATTTTTGGAGCCAAAGTCGACATACTACAGAGGCTGTTCACACATTTTTTAGACGATGTATATTGTATTCACAAAACTAAATTACATAAAATTCTTGTGTTTTAAATGTTCTATTTGACATCCCTTAATCTGAAATATCTTTCGACACCGCAATTTCCGGGATAATAATGCCTTTTGAAGTGTCAGAAGAGGCATTCTATCACATTCCTCATGAACAGCTTTCCAGAGTCCTGTAAGGGTTTTGGGACGACGTTTGGAAAATGCAGATTTTAAAAGTCCGAAAGTACAAAAATCCATAGGTGATACATCGGAAGATTTAGTAGGGATATCAGTGAAGGGTATGGCCTTGATACCAGTTTTTTGCTCCATTTCTTTTAGGAAATTTACAGTGGATTTTGATGTGTGACTGCTAGCTTTGTCCTGATGGAGTCTCACAGATTGATGGCACTGTGGGTAAAGCGATGGTATTTCATTCAGAAAAATTGGCGATAAAATATGTTCCTGATAGTATTTGGAGTTAATCTTGACATTTTTTTCCACTCTCTTTATTTTTAACTTGCCATTATAAGAAAAACCAGCAACAATCATGAATCCCTTAGAAAAACTTTCTTTCGATTCTTTTAACCATGCACTTAAATTTTTTTCTCCCCTTTTGTGATAATAAATGGATCTTTTTGTGTTGCAATCATTTAAATGCACCCATGATTCATCTATTGTGACAATTGTTTTCCATTTTTCTTTGGATAAGTGTTTCTCATATAGAATTCTGCAGCGTGTCCTGCGTTCAGCGATATGATTTGGAAGAAGACGATGCACATTGCGTTTTTTCGCTTTCTTAAGATTTAAATCAACGCTTATCATTTGTTTACAGTGGACACCGAGCATTTTAATGATTTTGCAACTGTCCTTTGACTAGGGGGATTTTCTTTTAACAATAAACAACGTATCTTTGCAATAGTCGAAGATGTTCGTTTTTCCTTGGATACTTGTTTGGAATTTTTGTCCCACTTGAGGCTCCAATTTGACGTTTTTTTCCTTTCTTGTTGACGATATTACCTATCGACGCTTTAGATATCACAAAACCATGACTCTCACATCGTTTTTGGATAACGGAGTATGGATATTTTTCTTCGGAAAGAACATAAATGTAGCCTTCGAACCACTGCTTTGTTAAAAACGCCATTTTGAATAAAAACAAAACTTTCAAGCCGCAGACGATAAATTTGACTTTTAAAAACATAGTTCAATTGCAATTATTTCTTTTGCAGCAAACGATTTTTTATTACCGCTTACCAAAATCGTCTAAAAAATATGCGAACAGCCTCTGTAGTATACCTTTGATGACAATCTTGATGTTTATAGAAATGAAAAGTTCTAGAACTGGAAATACAACAGTGTAAACAATTCTACACGAACTAAAACTTATAAAGAGGGCATAGACTGCCGAACAAATTAACTGAAAACCTACCCTAGCGTTGAAAATTTTAACTTGTCAATAAAATATTGCGCAGTTGCAATAAATCATTATATTGAAAATGGGCAAATATAACTAAAATTAAATAATTCAACAGAGCAAGACAATAAATGCAGTACGAATGCAGACAAATACAAACAGAAATCACGTTGTTCTGCTTTGCTTCACCTTTCTGTCAAAAGATGGCAGCACCTGTAAAATTGTTTTGTTTATGTTCTAAATATAATATTTATTGTGCATTAGAATTAATAGCTTAAAGACTGATGTTTAAATTGGTAAATTTCTACCTTGATTTTTAAGAATTTTTGGAATAATCTGTTTGAACATCTATTGCTTTAAACTTAATAGAATTTTCTTATTTATTATATTCATTAAAAAGACTGTGCCATTTTGAGTAATTTTTTTTTCTGATTGTTTTTTTTTTGGCTATGTGTTCTTTGATTATGGTGGAATTTCTCTTCAAAACACTTTTGCTACTAACTATGTTATCCTATTCTTTCACTCTTTTGAGGAATTCCAAATATTTTTTTAAAAATCGGAACATCCAGGTTTTTTTGTAAAATCACATTATGGCATTTTATTTAAAACGTAATTATGACTAAAAACTAATGGATTTCCTTAAACTATTCAGTCACACCATTTTTGGAAAGTGAATTCTAGCTCATTATTGAAACTTAATTCCCATTGCATCGCAGTTTAATTATTATAAATTTCATTAACAAAATAAATCTTATTTAACTAATTGGAAAGTTTTGTGTATTGTTCTTTTCTCTATTCTATATGTCAGTTATCTATTTTGCTCTATTCTTAAATATTCTTAATGCTCGTACACACGCACTTAGGAATCAACGCACCATAAGGCAAAATTCTGCAGCAGTAACGGAATTAAACCAAAAATCGAGGTAACCGACTGGCCTCTTCATCAGGAGACCTAACTAAATCAGTTACCTCAAGGGGGATATTTCAGAATAGGATGCAGGTCTAATCAAAAGACATCCCAAGGCCCCGAGATCCCCATTGAAACAGATAACCAAATCAAATGAAAGTACACGGACATCTTGCATTTAGGACTGAAATTTTTCTCTTGGTCTGTTGAATTATTTAATTTTAGTTATATTTGTCCCAGAACTGGATAACCGCGACACCTAGGTAAAATCTGATTGGTCTTCTGGACTTTCGAAAAGATTGTCACCATTCTAAAAGATTTCGCCAAAGGGTCACATATTGAAACATATATATTTCGCTAATTACAATTTTTATTTTCCTTTATAAAAAAAAATTTGAATCTTTGATAGCATTGTTTTATATCACAGCCCAGCCAGTGTATAAACTAAAATATTTAATCCAAGTCATTAAAACGGGTACATTCTTATCCATACATTTACTCTGCTGCCCTCTTAGTAATCAGTGGTAAATAAACAGAATAGTCAAAAGTGTAATAACGCTTTTATCGCATTCTGCCGCAAAGGTTACAAATGTTTCTGCAAAGATACATGGTAACAGATTAAATTTCATTCAAGGTCGTCTATTTTAAAAGCGCTGCTGTGACATTTATAAAAGCAAGGTAAACAATAAGGAGTTCTTATTACCTTTACGTTTTATTAAATGCTCCAGAAACCTCCATGCACCTGAAAAGCATGAATGAGTATTATTAAAACGTTTTTGGTATTAAGAGAAATCTATTGATTAGTTTGGAAGAAAAGGGATTCTATTAATTTTAGAGAAAATGAGAAATGAGGCAATGTATTTTTCAGGTAGAGAACAAAAACTAATTTTAAAGAACATTTTTCTTCTTCAATTTAATCAAGAAATTAATTGCATTTCGCAATGCTTTGTTCCCTCTCACTCTTGTATTTCCTATGGAAGAGTAAAATAATGGACAAAAATTAAATTGGAATATTCAAATTAAATCCATTGCTTAAAATAGAACTACGTAACTTATGTTATCTTGCCCTTGAATGCAATTTTTTTTTATATTCTGAGAACTTGCAATTTTATTAGTATCTTTAATTTTAGAAGCAAAGAATGTATAACATTTTATCTCATAAAATATTTTGGAAAGAAAAACACTTTATTTTTAATAAATGAGGAATGTTATCTATGTCAAAACGTTGAATATTTAAAGTACCAAATACAATAGGTACTATCAATGTATGTGGGACATAAGACAGCATTCCATTTACAATTCCTTAGAAATGTAGGGAATTCGTATCAGCGTATACAGTCTTTCTGTAAGTAGATAATTTAAAGGAAAAATATAAGTTTTTTTTTCGATTCCTCTTCCAGAATATATTTATATGCATGCTTACTAATTATTTATAATTTATGATTGCAGATGTTTATCTGCAGCAATAGATTTTGGTCAATATTCTAAATTCTAGTTGCATTTACACAAACGTCTCGAGTTCCAAACGTATTTTTTATGTAATTTCTTTTAATCACACATACGGCGGTGCTAAGGGTACAAGGACCGAATCCCGACGAAGCGCTACTAAAATGCCTCCGTTCCTGTCATCCCTCCATAGGTGGTAACGCTGGTCCGCCTCGATTGTGTCCCCATAATAAAATGGCCAGCAAAACTGCGGTGAATCATACCCCGGCGTTACACATTCACGAAGTAGAGTAGGGGGAAAGAAGGGGAAAGAGGGTGATAAATGGTTGTGTGAACGATAACCTCAGTATTCCCGTCACCAGTCGTGGTTCTCGCCACGAGTGGGGAGGTAGAGGTTTCTTGACGAGCGGTCAAAGGAACGAGGGCCCTTCTCCCCCACGTTGGGGGGGGAGGGTAGAGGGGGAATGGTGACCGGATCACCCTTTTCGGAAAGAGATGAAAGGCGACGGGGGGGGTCAAAGGTCAAATGGGTTCAATGACGTCGGGAAGTTGCGAGAGGCGGGAATGTGGGAACGGTCATTCGGGTCGATTAGTCACGCTAATGGAGCTTGACTAATGTCTCGTGAGGGGACGAGGGGTGGCTGATTCGCGAATGGGTAACGCCGGCTATAGGTGAATGTCTTCACGACAAGTCACTCCGCATTGGTTATATATATATATATATATATATATATATATATATATGACGAGCCTGACTAAATGCCGGCTCGAAGCGTGCTCTTTATATCGTAGATCCCTTAGAATTACTCCCTAATACTTATAACTAAAAATAAATAATCCAACAGAGATAGATAAATATAATAAGAATATAGAAAAAAAACAGAAATCAAGCACTCAGAACATCCACGCACCAGAGGCAAGATTCTGTATAAGTGCCGGAACTGAACCATAAAACGACATAGAGGTAACCGACAGGTCTCTTCATCAGGGAGCGTAACCAAATCAGTTACCTGAAGGGGAACTTTCTGAATAGGATGCAGGTAAGACCAAAAAACATCCCTAATACTTATTAATAATATTGCAGTCAGTAAACATTGGCCGTGGTAAATGATCGCAATTAATTATATCCAAAACGTTTATTCCAACTATTATTTAATTACCCTCGAATCAATCCGTACATAATTTAGTTCTCCAAGTCATCATCTCATCCTCGTGACGCGTGACCGTTCAATCCGAATACTAATCCCGCTCTGCCGAAAACTCTATTGTTCTTCAAGGCGTCTAAACTTATCGCGCATGCTCATGGACGTCTGCCGAATGTTCGAGAAGAATCTTTTTCTGTATTTGCAAATAATTTTCATGCGAAACCTAGTCTGAACTCCAAAACAACTCACCACGCAATTTGTGTCTGTGATTCTCCTGTCTTGATTCTTCCCAAGGTCATCCAACTCTATTAATAACTCCTATAGTCTATGCATTCCCAGACGCGTGTAATCTGATTGACTGTGAATAATCATGGCTTCTAACGTTCGAAATTAGTTATTTCGAAGCCCCCTGTAAATTCTCAATTAATGCTTAACACACACACACACGTATATATATATATGAGTGCAAGTCCTCTATGTTGGCCAGTAATGGTTGAAAACAAGTGGCCGTTTTGAGGGGTGGCCGTCAAAAAGAGTTTTCTTTTATAACATTGGCTCTATTATGTCTTGAATCGGTTCTGAACAAAATAAGGTGGTTTAGAGGGATGGCCAGCTGGAAAGGTTTCACTGTATACAGGCTCATGTGAAATATTTTCAGTTAATAATTACTTGCTTTTACATATTCCATCCCCCACAACATCATGAAATTAATAATACAGATTACTTCATTACTAATGAGAACAACTATTATTTGAAGATAGTAGCCGTAGTTGATTCCTAGGATTGAGGGATAATACAATAATTTTATTATAGAAATTAGAATTTTCTATTTCGCCAATTCCTAAAGCCAAGTATTTACACATAGAAGATTTGCGGGTGAAAAGATAGTTTTAAATTTTTCTCACTTCTCATTTTTTTAAATCCTTTTGATGAATCTAGACGACTTTTCGTAGTCAAAGTTAAAAGGTTTTATGATTAGTCAAACACATTTTAAAATTGTATCATTATTTTATCTTTGAATATATATTTGAAGGTGTTAGATATCGGTATGAAATTGGGGCTTTTTTAATACATATTTTGCGTAAAATAAAACCTTTTAAAAGAATTTTATGCTCCAACTAGTGTAGTTTATTCCTTTCAACCTATTATCTCTTAGTCTAATAAATTCTATCTACACGGTCACAAATTTTCGGCCTCTTGGACCAGCTACTTAGTTTCAGTCTTACTACAAGAGACATGTTTGAGCAATTGAGAAGACTATGAGTTCGAGGGCGTTAGACGTGTCCCGACTGAGCAACAAGACCTTCCAAATGAAATTCCCGTCGGGGGTAAATTGTATTGGGACTTGACCGAAGAAACCTCTGAGATATAACATTGACATTAATATTGAGAAATTGCATTCTCACTTATATTGATTAATTTTATTCACATTTAAATTCAGAATTATTTAGTGATTATATTCATATTTATATTGAGAAATTCGATTCATATTTATATTGAGAATTTAGATTCATATTTATATTGAGAATTTAGATTCACATTTAAATTAAGAAATTGCCTTCACATTTATATTTCAGAAAATACATTCACATTGCAATTGAGAATAATTTAGACGCTGTATTCACATTTATCTTGAGAAATCACATTCATATAAATTTTGAAATTACATTCACATTCATATTTAAATTTCATTAACATTCATGTTTAAAAAATTCACAATCACATTTGTAATCAGAAAAAGACATTTTTTATTTGACATTCACACATATATTGAGATAGTCACATTTATACTGAGACATACACTTTTACATGGATAAAATATTTGCCCAACTTTGTGCTGTGTATTAGCGAAGAGAAACCCCAATATGGGTTGTGAAAATCATACTCACAACCTTAAAGTGACTTTATAACCTAATTGATTTTTAACCTGCAGGAGTTTCAAATAGTCTCGAGGATTTAAAATATCTGTTGAGAACCATATTTTTTTAAAGAATTTTCCGTGAAGAAACACTCTTTAGTTAAATGTGTCAGCCCAATTTGACTGAATGGCTCACACATTGGTGAGAAAAATGTACGTAGAAATAGGTTTAAGACTAGAACTAGAGATGAAATATTCTATCAGTAAAAAGAAAATTTTGAACAGATTGAAATGAGGCCTAGGATACTTTCACCTAAGCTTCAATATAAAAATTTGAATACCAAAATGAAAACATTCAGTCATTTTTAAGATTTAATGGAAATACATTTAAGACGATCATATGTTCTTTTTCTCGGAATTTTTCTTCACATTGATCGAGTAACATTGCTCGAAAACTAAGACATACTTGACTGTTTTCCAATACAAAGTGCCTTTTAAGTTTCAAGTTTGGAGAAAAGTTCGAATTTTCCAGTTTCGATTTTTTTATTTTTTACTCTTTCATACCTAAGGAAGAAAGTGAATGCCGGTTTCTTAAAGTTCGTGACAATATAAAGCAATTACCTGGCTTGAAAGTTTATACCAATTTCAAATCGGTCAAAGCAAATTTTCCAATTTTCAATGAAATAAGATCACTAATGCACATCCGTTTACAAAATGATTTATTTTGTTCATAACCCCTACTGAGGTACTATATTATATGTACTTGCCAGGGCCACCCAGAGACTTTACGGGGCCTGGGGCAAACTTCTGTTGGGGGCCCCAAGAAATCTGATTAAACGCATAATTTTTTTACATTTTTTTCTTTTTTTTTTGGGGGGGGGAGGGTCCTTTTTTTAGGAGATTATTTGGAATTTTGAAGTGCGATGCAAGTTTCAGAATTTTCTTTCAGAGGAAATCTAATAAATAATTTAAAAAAAATTTTTGGGGCCCCTCCGGCAGTTGGGGGCCTGGGGCAAAGTGCCCCAGTTGCTCCCCCCTCTGGGCGGCCCTGGTACTTGCAAATAAAAGTGTAAAGATATGGATTTGAATATGGTTGACGTAGTACTAGTGCACACAAGGTTTCGAATAAAAGAAAGATCTAAAGAGTCGTTAATTTTTTGTTACAAACACTAATCTCGTGGAACTTATGTAAAAGAAACCTGTTGAAAACAAAGCTTCTATGAAAAAGCATAATTTTTACCACCTGTTCGAATAACGGATGTAATCCGTCAATCAACAACAAGAAAAAATAACAGATAATGAGTTTATTCCAAAATGTTAAAGGAAATTATTCTGATGACTTTGTGACTATTTTATTTCTACAAATGCATTCAGTATTGTCAATCCTAATGAACAGGATTCGAGATAAGCAAGGGAGTCAGATGTTTTGAGTTCCGTTGTTTTCAAAAATATTTTGAAACTGTTTGGAATTTCATAAAATTCTATATACCACTTTCTAAAGCCCTTGAGCAGATTCCGCAGGTAGCCAGTTGCATATACATGAGGTATGATTAACAAAATAGAGATAGAACAAGATATTTAGTTTTGTAGTAAGCAAATCATGTGCCATTTTCGCACCCAGTCTTTCAGTACATACCTCTCATTATCTGGAAACTTCCACACATACACACACACATATAGAGAGAGAGAGGAAGAGAGGTGTATCTATATAGATATAGATAGAGAGAGAGAGGGGGGGGGGAGTCGTATAAACTAACTGTTGAGTTTGAGCGAATGGCCTATTTTTCTGTGCGGAAGAATACCGTTACCTATAGTAGCACCGTCCGTCTCACCACCGGCCTAGTTTTATGTTGCGTAGAGACCGTGTCGCTGTGTGGGGACATTGGCAGCTGTGCGCATTTCATCTTTAACCAATTTGTTTATTTAATAAAAGTAATTATTCAAGATCCATTAAATAGTGTTTCATATGTTTGACAGCAGAAACAACAATAGCATGCAAACAAACAAACATTCACACTAACATACAAACATTAAACAAATTTAAAAAAATGATTGCTAATTTTCATTAGATGATTTAGGTGTGCTCGATTCTGCAGTCTTCTCTCATCCTAAAAATATTAAATATTCATTTTAATACGTTTTTATCTTGGAATTTGTTTTTATCTACACATTCTTAAGCAATTACCAGTTATTTACTAATAAACCGTACTTAACATTAGCCCTTTTTTTTCAAAAAATGTAAAATTTTTCTCAGATTACAGGATATTTAAAGTATCATCTTTCAATATCAGACACGAAACATTTTATTTCAATTTTTCATCAATATAATTTCATGTTTTTTAATATAAACTTACATCTATTCCATGCATGAAATAGTAATTATAGGTAAAAGAATGTATAATTTATATCTCTGGCGAATGTTGGAGACAGATTCGATATCATTTTTAAAGTTTTTGTAACTTAATCCACATCACTTTTTGGAAAAATGCCTCAGAATACCGAATTTCACTTAAGTTAATCGCCATGTTATTGGATTCCAATAAACTGGATTCTATTAAGGATGTATATATCCGAATTCTGGTGATGGTCTTCTTGTTTGCGAAACGTTTTCATTGATTTCTCCTACGCACGGATTTCAATGTTTTAAGGATATCTCTTATATTTTCAACATGCTCAAGTGAACAAGCGATTCTGTGTTTCTTTCGGATTTCGAAATTTACGTTGGTGAAGAGAGTTGCGTAGTAGGTTATGCCATAAAAATAATTGAATTCTGTTTAAATTTTTAATAAAAAAATAAGGAACTCTACGAAATAAATACTAATTGTTACTGATCAGTTATTTTAACTAGATATCATATATTGCAAGTATAATTGCAAATGTAATCTATTTATAAATACATATTCATAGTTATACTTTCAAACTTATCATTATGACATAATTATGCATTCAAACTATAACTTAATTTTTACATTGGAAGCGGCAGACATACACAAATGCACGTCGTCAGAGAATAAAATGTTCCTAAAAGTGAAGCTTTAAATAAAAGGTTTAGTTACATTTCCTAGTTTGAGCCAGCAAATAAATGTGATAATAAACATGTGTCTGTCCTACAACCGACAATACAAAACAACTGTACTTCAGTTTAGTTATTTGAAGAAAATTTTTAATATTGAAATATCAGTATTTATGACCATGTATATCAAATAATATGTTGCGAAATTATGTAATGTCAATTTTTCTCGGTGGATTATAATGTGTATTCACGTAAACTTTTCAAATATTAATACTTAGAAATAGATTTTTGTCAGGGAATTCTGCCAACCGTTCAGTACCTTAGAAATTCAGGACAGTGAAAATATTTTCGATAATCAGGAATGACAGATTAGACAGAGATTTTCATGAGGAAACTGATACATCAATTCGCAATAAAATTGATTCAGAGATGTCTACAATAAGCTTAACAACATGATACAATGTATTATATTTAATACTAGCTGAAAACCCGCACTTCGCTACCGCGTACATTCAAATTAAATACAACAGTCAATGTATGCAATTAATGCCAAATATATTAATAATAGATACGACGATCAATGTGTACAGTTGATGTAAAAAAACAAAAAAATATATTTATAAAAAAGTCGTAAGGGATATTTTTATAGACAAAATAATCTAGAAAAAAATATTCAAGTTAAATGTAATAGGACATACATAAGAATATAGTACAGTTAATATAGTACAGTTTGAGGAACATAATATCTTTTATTGTATTTTAATATTTTTTTGGATAATGTCCATTCGTCTGCCGCATTAGCAAGAAATTTTTTTTGTCTATTTAGTTGTTATGCACGTGATGATAAATTTATTTTAAGTACCAGAAAAAGAAATCACGTGATCAGCATTTAATAATTTAAATTCTAAAAATCAATCTTTAAATCTCTCGAAAAATCAGAAATTGGAGGTAAAGATTCGAAAAAGATGTCATTTTACATGAATTTTTATGATCTTTCTCGTGATATAAATTTTATAACCCACAAATTATTATTTTACATGAAAACTTTAAAGAATGTTACAAAAACAGCTTAAAAAGTTAATTTAAAAAATCTAAGAAGAATTTTTCAAAAATCTTTCTTAGCACACCCCCTACACTATAAGAAGAATCGACATGCAAAATTTCAGCCCTTTCGGTCCAGCTGTTTTGTCTGGGCGTTGTATGTCAGTCAGTGAGTCAGTCAGTTATGGAACTGTTTTATATACAGTATGCCCACTAAAGTCCCTTCCCATCCTCTTAACTTCGGAACGGCTGCTGCTATATTCATAAAAGTGGTGTCTAGGTATAGTAAAGTAGCCATGCGCTACTGAATAAAACCACCTACCCCGCCACCTGGTGGAAAACTGCGGAGTTAGCAATGCTATCTCAAAAACGGAACGAGATTGGGGGAAAAAGTGATTTACAAAGTTGTAGAAAATTATCGATTTAGTACAAATAGATACCTTGGGGACATTAATGCAAAAAATAGAACTGTTAAAACGCGCATTTGTTTTTTCGTGATTTCCTACATTGTGACGTGACAAAACGATCTGAGAAAGAAAAAACAACTAGTTTTAACAATATACCTTTATTTGAGATGTTCAAACTTCTCACCGTCATTGCGGTGTCGTGTTTTGCCCGAAAGATAATCATTTCTCCTTCCGTTCAAGTTTCGTGACGTCACAGTGTAGGAAATCACGAAAAAACAAATGCGCTTTTTAACCATTCTATTCTTCACATTAATGTCCACAAGGTGTCTTTTCAAACTAAATCGATGACGCTCTACAACTTTGTAAATCACTTTTTTCCTCTATCTCATCCCGTTTTCGAGATAGGAATGATAACTCCGCTGTTTTCCACCAGGTGGCGCGGTAGGTGGTTTTATTCAGTAGCGCATGGCTACTTTACTATACCTAAACACCACTTTTATGAATATAGCAGCAGCCGTTCCGAAGTTAAGAGGGTGGGAAGGGACTTTAGTGGGCGTACTGTATATAGATAAACAGCATTTTAGGCGCGTTTACATATCTCATGGAAATTTTACAATATACTTAGGGATAAGAACTTGAGTCGCCTTCAAATTTTCTTAACACTCGCACACAGAACAGAAAAATGCGCGAAGCACTGCATTATCAACACTTCTCCGGTACTCGAATTATTGATTTTCGCTTAGCGGTAAAATTAAGAATTAACTTAACCAAAAGTAGTAAAATGATAAATTCCACATTGAAGTTTGAGATTTTGTCAAGCTCGCGTTATGGCTTAATTTCTTCTCGTCTTGCCTTTTTTCCCCCTCAACTGTCGAAGTCTATGTTAATTCTTCACATAGACTTGTGATATATATATTTTTTAATTGCTAAATTGGGTTAAAGTGTTCGTTAAAAGAGATTTGGATTTGAAGTGTTCAAATACTTAAAGGCGCACACGGTGAACATGCTTTAGACAGACATCGCAACCTCTCATGAGATATGTGCATTGTTTAATATCCTTCAAAAATTTTCTTTTTCCTACCTTTAGGCTGCTGGTTAACAGCAATATTGGTTTCACTCAGCCCAATCTTTACCAACGGGGAAAGTTTTTCCTATTATCGTCGCATTGGTTTTAGAGATTTTTTTCAAATTCAACTCAGCAATAGAGAGAATTTTTTTTTGCTCAGAGATATTCTCATTCTTTAAAAGAAACGCATATTATATTTTTAAATTCAATTTATTCGGGGGAAAAATGGAACCTACTGTATTTTCAATGAAAATATATAGTTTTTTTTGTGGAATGAATTTCAAAATGAATAAGATAACAGATAAACAAATATTTCTCTGTTACTGACTACAATTTAAAAAAATTCTCTCTCAATACAAGTCGACAATCATTGAATAAACTTTCTCCACAAGTTTATACAGATATGAGCAAATCCTGTTGAATTAATGAACGTTTAAGTAATCGCTTTGTCTTCATGAGATAAATTAATATGATTAAAGAGAGTGTTTCTAGCATGAAATGAAGTCGAATGAAGTTTCAAACCCAAGGATCTAAAGGGACGATGGAAAAAGAGCAGTATTCTCTTTGAGTAATAGTATCAATTAATAAAATTTTGGAGTTGATGGGAGGAGCAGTCTAAGATTTTTAATTTATCTTAAATTATACGTATTATTTATCACAGGTCATGCATGATTCAAGGATTTTCATTATGAATTCCTAGGGAATGCATTTCCTACTAATGAAAAATATTTACACTTACCACATAACATAGAACGTTCCGCCTAGGGCAGTGATCAATTTTTATGTAATCATATGGAATCCACAATGAAAGTGGAATCTAAAGCGAATGTAAACTCTGATATTAAACTCTCAGTGGAAGCAGTTTTTTTCTTCGAACGGAACGAAATTTCTTTTGGGATACCGTCCAAAAACAGACAACAAATATACATTAAAAAATATTTTTAGTTTGTCAACCGGCATAAAATTATTGTTATAAAAATAACTCAAAGTAGTAACAGCCAAATTTTTCGGATTGTTATATAAGATAAAGCTCTTTTTCTAAAACAATATTGCTGACTAACAAGTTTACATTGAAACGGATTTTTTAGGGTAACTGAGAGTACTAGTATTTTTTAATTCTGACTTTAGCTTAAATTGTTGATTTATGTTTAAAGTTGTAAAGTACTGTAAAATTGCTTTTTTCCACTATACATTAAAAAATATTTTTAGTTTGTCTACCGGCATAAAATTATTGTTATAAAAATAACTCAAAGTAGTAACAGCCAAATTTTTCGGATTGTTTTATAAGATGAAGCTCTTTTTCTAAAACAATATTACTGACTAACAAGTTTACATTGAAACGGATTTTTTAGGGTAACTGAGAGTACTAGTATTTTTTAATTCTGAACTTTAGCTTAAATTGTTGATTTATGTTTAAAGTTGTAAAGTACTGTAAAATTGCTTTTTTCCACTATACATTAAAAAATATTTTTAGTTTGTCTACCGGCATAAAATTATTGTTATAAAAATAACTCAATGTAGAATAGTCCGCTAAACGCAATGTCTTTCCAGAAGTATATGCAGTTATCCGAATATGAAAACAAAGCATATTGCTAGAAAAATTCAACAGTTTTCGGTGTCTAGATTGGGGTTATTTATCGGCTAATATCACTTCACTTGGCGATAATATTTGCAGCTCGATGTCACTAAGTTGCACGTTCTATCACATTCCATATCCGAAACGCGAGCCATCATTCACAGTCTGAGTCATATACATGCCCCTTATTTCCAGCTTTAAATGTCAGACTGTAAACATTGATTACATTATGTGCTCTTAGTTTGCAGTTCATGTGATAGTTACGTTGTGTGTGTACAGCGAAATTGTTAAGTGCAACAAACGGAATAAATAATCAGTTTGTAGAATTGTATTTTATTTGGGACTAATAATTATCTGCTAGCTGAGGATTAGTGGTGACCATACATTAAAATGAAATCTGATATAGTGACGAAATTGTTGTCCAATAAACTGTTGTAATCCATAGTGATCAAATTTATATAAATAATAGGATAAATGCAATTTCTGAATAAAGCCTTTAAATATTTTATACAAATTTTGCTGCTCGCTGATAAAAAATGAAAACCTTGTAATAGGTATATTTGAAGCAGTTTTTAAAATCTTAAATTTATTAGCAGTTTAGAGACTAAAAGATAAATTGTTGGAGAACATAAATAGACTATTAAAAGGGTACGAGAAGATAAGATAAGTAGAATATTAAGAGGGTAAGAGAAAATAATATAAACATACTATTAAGTGGAAATGAGATATTAAGATAAATAGACTTTAAAGAGGAGATAAGATAAAATAGACTACATTTTTTCCTTTTTCCTTTATCTATTTATAAATAGACTATTAAGAAGAAAGGAGAGAATGTAGACAGACAATAGAGAGGAAAACAGAATTTACGATAGGCTATAAAAAGTAAAAGAAAATATTAGGAAAATGGACTATAAAGAAGAAAACAGAAGATAAACTATAAAGAGGGTATGATAAGATATGAGAGAGCAGAGAGAAAATAAGAGAAGATAAAATATTAAATATAAATTAAGTTCGTTGTAATGCATTTGCTGTTATAGTACTTTAGAATTAAACTTTGTCAGCTCCTTCTTGATTTAATTGTAGAAAGTAAAACGTGTCTTGTTCGAAACATACGCAAAAGCATAGAATGTAATAAATTGTCTCTTATAATTATAAATGTATAATAGCTTTACTTATGTTTGGAAGTACGCAACTTTCTTTCTCCTAAAGTACAAATAGAAAGTTATCCCGTAAACAAATCAGAAACGAGAGCAAATCAAAGCTGATAACAAATTACTCTTGAAATATTATCGGAAAATAACATTCAAATGTACAGAATTTAAATTTTTCCCTTGTAGTGACTTTTCTTGTAAGTCAAATCAGAAAAGCAACATTTTTCAGGAGGATAAAGAAGGGGAAACAATTGAAAGGTTCGTGAACTCAGTACAAGTTTAGATAAAATCCTGGGTTTTATCTCATTCGCTCCAATCTTAAACTCAAAACTGCAGATGTACAAACCTGAATAAGGAAAAAAAATTGCTTAAAGCCTCCGCACGTGTTTATTTTACTAAAACATTTTATCACTTAATCGAGCCAGGAGAGAAATGAGAATTTAGATGATATCTCGTGTGAAGAAAATTACTAGATTTAGAGGGTCGGGTCGAAAAGAATTATATCTGTCTGGGAAGAATACGAATGAATGAAGAGCTTAAATTTAAGCTTGTATATACTTTAGAAATTATGCCTTTTGTAAAGAATATAAATCCTATTGCCATTTATTTCCATTTATTTAAATTATTCTTGATTAAATCAAACTGTACTGCACATTAAAAAAATTTCCAAAAATATATGAAATAAAACACCTAAATACACTGCTGGCCACCCAAATTGCAACACCAAGAAAGACAAGAGATATCACAACAAAATTTATTTTGTAGATAACATGTTGACCAAGTACCAAATGATTCAATTTATAGACTTCTGTGAAGTGTGGTTCCTGCCAAAATCAGTAGCCAGAGTAGCCCCCATTGTTGGAGATCACCGCTGCCACATGCCTCGGCATTGATTCAAAGAGACTTTGGATGAGTTCTTGGGGTACAGCAGACCAAGCAGCTTCCACACGTTGCCAAAGTTGATCTGCTGTGGCAGCTGGGGATGGAATCTGGGTCAATCGTAGAGCAACCATGGACCACATGTTTTCTATCGGCGAAAGATCCGAAGAGCGAGGCGGCCAGGGAAGCAATTCAATCTGGCGATTGACGAAGAACCGTTGGACAATGCGTGCCACTTGTGGTCGCTCATTATCCTGCTGAAATATGGCTGTGGGCAAGCCCTGAAGGTAAGGAAGGACAACTGGCTCCAACACCTCGGTGATGGAGCGCTGGCTGTTTAAAGGAACGGCAATGCGTACTAGAGGTGTGCGAGAGTGATATCCAATACCGCCCCATACCATAATACCCGGTGCAGGACCAGTGTGGCGGTGCATAACGCAGCTGTTCAGCATCCTCTCTTCACGGTGTCTCCAGACTCGAATGCGACCATCGTGGTGTTGCAGACAGAAGCGTGACTCGTCAGTAAAGACAATTTCATTCCATTCTGCCGTCCACATCCTTATGTCATCGCACCATTGGCGGCGGAGACGTCTGTGGTTCTGCGTCAAGGGTAGACAAAGCAATGGACGTCTTGCGGACAGACCACTCTGGTGTAAACGGCGTCGAATGGTACGCGCAGACACTGGATGATGCGTTACAGACTGCATGTGCTGTGCTATGGTTCGTGATGTGACTGAGCGATCCGTCACTGCCATGCGCACAATTTGCCTGTCATCACGTGAAGTGGTGTGCTGAGGTGGATGCGATCGAACACGCCGGTCCGTCGTACCCAACTGCATCCAATGATCACATATCCGCATTACAGTTGTTTGGTTTCGTCCAACACGACTACCGATTTCCCTGAAAGATAATCTACAATCTCGGTAGGCCACTATCCTTCCTCTGTCGAACTCGGATACTTGATCAAAATATGATCGCTGTTTTTGACGAGGCATAATTGATCGTTTTTTTGAAAAAACCACAAGAAAAACACAATTGCCGAACTTGTAATCGTCGAAATCTCCAAGCCTTAAATAGCGCTTTGAAGTGGTGCCACAGGCGCGCGTGATGTGCGTCTGCGCTGAAATTCTAATCATTTGCATATCTCACCTCCGCTAATGCATGTTGTAAATTTCATGTTATTTGCATGTTTCCTTCAGGGTGTTGCATTTACAGTGGCCAGCAGTGTATAAGACTGTAGACTTTCTCTAAATCAGTACAGTAGAGCGTCGATAACCCAGACGTCAATAATCGAGAGCGACAAAATTTCTAGATTGCCTAATTTTCTATTTTTTACAAATTTTCTTAGTTCTTTCATTTGAAATACAGTACTGCTGAAATATTTTTGCGTTTCGTGCTAATAGAATTTTTTTTTGCTTTTTTTTTTAGTTTTTCAATAAAATAGATATTGTAAAGTTGTCTGACATTTTTTCATTAAATGTACGATGTTTTGTCTGGATACGGGGCAGTTGAATCCATAGACCGTAGATTCTTACTATGCGATCAGTGGGTGGAAGAAGGTATGAGCCCTCCAGTTATTGCCTCTGTGGCTGCTCGGTTAACACTGAGGTGGTTTGGTTCACCTATACGTTGCCCCCATTCAAAGTAACCTATGATTCTCATGTGAACGTTTTCACCGACAAGTTCCCGCATTTGTCAACAACAGAAATATTGAATTTACTGATGTACTGTAGTACTGTGAATTTACTGATGTACTGATGTACTTTGAATTTACTGATGTACCCGGTACTGTAGGTAACCGGGTTTTCGAAATCCAAAAGCGAACCTGATAACTCGGTTATCCGAACATGATTTAACCCAATTTAGAAAGATAACCAACGCTCCGCTGTAAATTCAGCGATTAGCACTTTAAGCGATAATTGTGTTTTATTTTGCTAATTATTATGTAATTATTATAAATTATTATAAATACTGCTGTGTGGTGAGTCATTCCCTTTTGTAACTCATTATTTATTTAATATTGATGCAGAATTTTACACTTAAAGGAAAATTATATTTTTCTGGACCTATATAGCATTATGTACCTGTATTCATCGTAGCATATGTTTAAAATCTTTCTTCATTACATTCAAAAATAGAATATTCATGTTTTTTTTCGTTCGTATGAACTCTTATGAGAAGGAAATGCTGATCAACATTCCGCCATTTTTGACGGGGGTTATATACTAGTATACAATAATTCACTACTCATAATAGAGGTAATTTCCTTTACTTGAAACACAGTATCGTAAAAACAGAAACCTTAGGCAGAATAACACGGTAGGAGATAATTAGATATTGAATCGGAAAATAGGAATGAAGTTTACGTGGTGAAAGTTAAGACACGTAATCATCACGAAACTGCATGGGAACATGGAACAGCAAATGGCTGAAAACACCTGGCTGATCACACAGCCTCAACATTAGACGGTGCTACGTATTAACTCATGGATAAGGATAAATGATGTAAACGCAAGGTACAAACATACCAGCATCGCAAATTCATCGTTGTTGTTCATCCCTGATTCATTAGGGCCCTTTACACGTACGCTCTTTCGCGAGTGCTTGCGCGTGGGAAAACTTGCAGACGCAATCACGCGTGCTTGCGTTTTCTCCTCATGTTGCGAGTTTTTCGGACGCTCGTTCTTTCTCGAGCGAATACTCGTGCCATTTTAAAGAAAAAGGGAAAGAGCGTCCGTGTAAAGGAATTCGCGCGCGATTGACCGGGTGAAACTGGCGCGTGTAAAAACACACAATTTTACTGGAGCGTTCAGTTAATTCGTTAGTGTTTTGAGTTATAGAAATGGACTTAAAGAATTAGAACAATTTCTGAAGCCAATCGAGACTTCATAGTAACAAAAAAAATACGAAGAGGCTCTTTTTGGAAGGAACTGAAGAAAGTCAGTGACGGTCAGCGTGGTGGAAGAGGAGCAGATGACGTCTACACATCTTCCCTGTGGTACTACAATAATTTGCTGTTCACAAAAGACCAGGAACTACTTACTGGTAGTTTTACTAATGATGGTGAATCAGAGAATGGAAGCTTAAACGTTGACCAAACTGCTATTTTGACAAATGAACAAGGCTTGATGGAAGGTGGTGAAACTGGAAAGCGACAAAAAGACTTAAGTTGAATTATTTTGCATTTATTATCAACTAGCTGAAAACCCGTACTTCGCTACGGAGTACATTCAAATTAAATACAATGATGAATGTATACAACTAATGCCAAAAATAAATAAATAAATAAATAAATATATATATATATATATATATATATATATATATATATTACATATATATATATATTACATATATAATAGCCGTTGTCTCTGTATAACACTTCCGGGCTGTACTCATCTTTCAATTGAAGCCCTCGGAAAACAAGCAGCCGGTTAGGCTTAATTTCAATTTCAGATGTGGATCAGAATTTTTTCTTACCTAAAAACTAAAATCTTCTCCATCAAATCACGTTTGTTCAGCCTATTTTTCTATAAAACATTCAGAACTAAAAAAATTGGATGCTTTTAGCTGTATATTTAACAGTTTTTAAAAATCTGTTTACTTTTGCGATGAATTCTGAAAGTACTCAAACTTGAATGTGAATGAATCAAGTAGCTCAAGTATTCATATCGCGTGAAAAACTGGATGCCAGTCTACTACTCCAATCGCATGAAAAACCAAATAAATAAAAAATAATGAAAGGGTTTGCTTTTACAAGCTGTCGATTAAATGCGATATTGTTAGATATTTCGGGATATTTTTTAACTTTCTTATACTTTTTCCATTATGACGTCATTATTAGTATTATGACGTCAAAATGACGGGTTGGATAGCAGTCTACTACTCCAATCGCATGAAAAACTAAATAAATAAAAAATAATGAAAGGGTTTGCTTTTACAAGGTGTGGATTAAATGCAATATTGTTAGACAATTCGGGATATTTTTTA
Source organism: Dolomedes plantarius (assembly GCA_907164885.2). Taxonomy (NCBI): domain Eukaryota; kingdom Metazoa; phylum Arthropoda; class Arachnida; order Araneae; family Dolomedidae; genus Dolomedes; species Dolomedes plantarius. The sequence continues at coordinate 11,365,795 of OU015495.1, forward strand.
ACTTTCATATACTTTTTCCATTATGACGTCATTATTAGTATTATGACGTCAAAATGACGGGATACCTTCTAGTATATATATATTTATAATAAACACGTCGATCAATATATGCAATCGATGTAGAAAAATGTATATATATTTGTAAAAAAATCGTATGGGATATTTATTTTTATTGGATAATATCCAATCGTCTGCTGCATTAGAAAGAAAAAAAAATATTTTTTTGTCTATTTAGCTGTTCTACACGTGACGATAAATTTATTTAAAGTACCAGAAAAAGAAATCACGTGATCAGCATTTAATAAATTAAATTCTAAAGATTAATCTTTAAAAATTCTCCAAAAATCATAAAACAGACGTAAAGATTCGAAAAAGATTTCATTTTAAAGGATATATATGATCTTTCTCTAGATATAAATTTTATAACCCTCAAATTAATATTCTAAATGCAAATTTTAAAAAAGTTACTAAAACAGCTTAAAAATTTAATTTTAAAAAATCTAAGAAGAATTTTTCAAAAATCTCTCTTAGTGCACCCCTACACTATAAGAAGAATTGCCATGCAAAATTTCAGCCCTTTAGGTCCAGCGTTTTGGTCTGTGCGTTGTATTTCAGTCAGTCAGTCAGTCATTTACGGAACTGTTTTATATATATACACTACATATTACAGTTACATGTGAAAGCTAATAACATAGTAACTAAATACACTAATTCTTAATCTAAGCTCTCCCCATCGCAACCATACGATCTTGCCACTCAACCTGTTTCTCTGTTTTGTTTAGCTTGTAAACTTGTATGTTCCAATACATGTATGTTCCAGACACGAGCATTCTCGTGCGAAAGAACGAGCGTTTGAAAAACTCGCAACATGAAGAGAAAACGTAAGCACGCGTGATTGGGTCTGCAAGTTTTCCCGCGCGTATTCCTGTACGCTCCATACACCTTTCCCTTCCTCTTCGACACCTTTACACGCACACTTTATCACGCGGGATTGTGGTTTCACACGGGAAAGAGCGTACGTGTAAAGGTCGCTATTGTTTTTAAACCGTAAAAAATTCGGAACTCCGAATATGATTACTTAAATTTAATTGCTTCCATAGTTTATAATTTAATTTAAATTCAAGAATAATGGAGTTTTTAAAGACCAAATGTAATAAAAAAAATTTGTGGTCAGTGAGAAATAACTTATTCCTGTTTAAGTTTCCCCAAGTTTCCCGTGAGCAATAAATTGCATTCCGTTAGCTTTACAAATAATATTTATCTCACAGCATTACGAAAGAGATTTATTTCGAACAACACAGGCTTTTTGAATAAATAGCAAGTGTATATCTCGTTAAAAACAGAGCATTTATATACAAAATTTAAATATATTATAAAGCATTTTGTAAACAGTGAACTAATAAGAAAAATTAAAGATAACGTCCAAATGAGAGACAGAGTTAAACACCTTTTCACTTGTGTAAAAATAATGGTAAAGTTACGAAACAAAAATTTGTGTATTGGTTTGTGTTTATCTTTGTTATATCACAAAGGAGGTATTTTTATTTTCATCATATACACATCATCATAGGTGAAGAGGAAAACTTTTGACATTTACTTTCCTTAAAAAAAATGGAAGCAGCGGATCATAACAGATAAAGTTGATTTCTTTAACTCCCGTTATCCTTTTGTGTATGACATTTTGACATTATCTGTTTGCTTTTCATGCTTAAGATGACATAATAAATTTATACCATCCACAACTACCCTGGGCGAATAAAAATTTCTCCTAACAATTTTACTTTTTCTTAAAATTTCTGAAATTTAGTGGTTAAAAAAATATAGGATGTAATTTACAAAAATTAGTAACATTTCCGTCCAATTATCAGATTTAAGGGGACAGTGGACTTTCAACATTGTGAAATTTGTCCAAAAATTCGATTTTTAATTTTATTGAATTGTGAAACTACGGACGAGTAGGAATGTGTTGCAAAAAGAATTTTTAACTTTTGTGATTACTTTCCTAGTCATAGGCATTTTTATTTAATTTAGATATTATGTGGTTACTAATAGCAATAACTTTAAATTCATTTTTCTCGAAATAAAAATTTTCATGTCATACGAATATTCAAACTGCTCCAGGCGCATTTCTTACTATCGTATCACTTTGAAGTTTAAGTTTTATATACTTAACTGCATACCAAATAAATCTTATTGAAAAAAATTAAGCTTCGTAGCTCAGAATTTCTAAGTTTTGTACTTGAAAAGATGATTTAGAGGTATTTTGCGCAATAAAAAGGGTGTTTTCACTATTATTTTTTTCTCCTTATATTTTTAATGAATGCTTAAAATAAGCAATAAGTTTCATTGTTAGTTCTATAAGGTATCCTGTAAATTAAAAATACCATATTATATGCAAAAGAAATGCGCATGGAACATTTTTAATTAGGCCAATTTTTCATATAAATCAATAATTCATAATTCATAAATTATTAATATTTCATCATTAAACTTTAACCACTTTTACATATCTCTGCTACTAATCACATATTCAAATTTCAAGCAAATCGATTCAAAACAAAAATTGTTAGGTTTGAAGGTCCACTGTCCCCTTCAGCATTATATTGATTATAATAACAAAAATTAGTAAACATTTGTTTTCAAATATAAGATTTAACCAGTATATTGATTATATTAATAAAAGCTAGTAACATTTTTCTTTCACATATCATAATTAAGCAGTTTATTAATTATAATTACCCGGTATTCTTTATTAATCCACTGAATCGTTAAATTTAGTTAATACTTAGCTATGGCTTGAATTTAAAAATTTTAATCATCATCTTAGATTGTGTCCTAATCAAAATATATCTATAGCACCAAAATTCTTTAATTCATAGCATATATTTACTTACCAGGAAGTTATGAATTGCAAGTGGTTAGTTCATCGGGTTTCGGCATGGAATGTGTTCGGTTCGAGCCCCCCAGACAAGCGAAACGGAATGCTTTCGTGTCTGTGTCGGGTATGGTGTTGTTAAATATGTTTGCCCGAGACTCTATCCGTAGGGTTTGTAGGAGTGTGGTGAGGGTAAAAGCGCACCAGATGTCAACCCCGAGGGTACTCGGTCTAAATTGTGGTGGCAGCGTATCCCTTTGCAGGGATTCTTACTTGCTACTTCGAGTACTCTCTGGAACATTTGTAAGGTATACATAAGATTCGATTCACAACAATCGAACTTTTGAGTGAATAAATTAAAGAAACTGCTTGAGATATGCTAATTTCGGCATACCCGCTTGGTATAAATACCATGCAGCTTGATTAGAAAGAAGAGGTTGTTAAAGTTGATAGATAAGCGAGAAGGAGCAACGAGGTAAGCAGCTCCAGGTGTTATCCTGCGCTAGTGCTTAGGGGGCCCAAAGTTTACGTAGCAGAACTGCTGGTTTGACTCTCTAGGTTGTGAGTATTACAAAGTGTATTTTTATTGAATGCTAATATATATTCCGTACAAGTAGTACGTATGCTTATTGCTGTAAAAGCAAATTCTATATGTGCAACGAATTCAATAAACATTGTTTCATGTATAAACTGTGTTTGTATCAAATTCATTTAGAGTGCCACTTCAAATTATATACACCCAAGTCTGGGTAGAAGTGAGCTAATTCTCTATACATTATATGTGTTAAGAATGATAACAGTGAAATTGGTTGCTCCCATATGATCTCAGTAGATGTTCCTTAAAAAACTCCGTTCACATATTCGTTATAATTTTTATTGAATATTAAAAGTAATTCTTATTTACACGAAAATTTAAAATTTTATTGGATTAGTTCCGAGGTGACACTTCATTTTTTCATAGGAATGTCGATTTATTTTCAATCACTAAACCTGAAGTTGAGTTCTAAAGTGCTTAAAATAATATATACCCTATGAACTTTTCATGCTTCTTTGCTGTTTATTCATTCTTGTCTCGAAAGTGAACGTTATTGTTTTATTTTTTTCCCTCCTGACAGCCATCTCTTGTTTACTTTCTTTTTCATTTACTTGGGGAAAAAAATCTTCAAAAGATAATATATCCTGCTTAAGTCAGGTTTATGCAGATTAAAGCAAGAATATCTCTACAGCGAAATAAAGTAAATGAAAAGCGTAGGTGATCAGAATTTTCATGCCTTTTCGTGAGATTAAATTTTTATAAGTAAGACAATTATGGTTTTAATAGAATAATTTTTTAGACTGTAAGTTTTTTATATTTGAAATTATGAATACAGCACAATATTTATAATTGTACTAATTATTAATGAACTGACTCATTCAACAATTTATTTTAAAAAAAGTTTTGAGGAGATTTGAAAGGTAATGATTAGATACAAAATATTTATTTTCTCAAAATAACAACAATAATGATTTTAAAACTGGAAAAAAGCAATCTTTCTTTTAAAAAAGCATTTTTTCTCGATGATGTCACATAGTAGATACGTGAGATATTGTGATTCTTACGTAAAACAAATATATATATATATATATATATATATATATATATATATATATATATATATAATATTAATAGAATTGCACGTTCTTCCATTGAAAGTATTCTCTACTTCACTAGCTACAAAACTGATGTTATCAATTTAAACAACAGTCAAGGCTGACAACGCTTCAATTTAAATAACAGTCCTGCTGACTTAAGACTATTTAAGAAGCTTTCATATTTTACTTAATATATCTTTTGTTTCTAGAATGTTGGTTATAAATTTCCAAAAGAACGTCACATGACACAAAATTTAGTTTTCTTTGTTCTAGAAAAATATTACAAAGATAATAATTCTACAGGTTATCACCTTTTTTAAAATAGACGCCCATTACAAGAGATCATCGTTTATGTGTACCCATAAAAACAACTTTCTATTGCAGTCAGCAGATTCTCATATTAATATAGCATTTTTCAGTATAGCAAACATGATCAGCTTGAACAATGTGGCTGAAAATTATGATGTCCCATAAAAACAACTTTCTGCTATTGAAAGCAGAGTATTCTCCTGTTAATATATCATTTTTTAACAAAGCATACATAATGAACTTGAACATGTCTTTTAAAAAATATGATAGCCCATAAAGACAAAACTCTCATATTAATATAACATTTTTCTGCATAACAAAAATAACCAATTGAACATATCACTAAAAATTCCAGAATTCAAAATGCGCATTTCTAATGCGCTTGCGTTGGTGACTCCCCATATTCTTCAGAACGTATGGCGTGAAATGGACTACCACTTAGATGTCCGTGTGACCAAGGGGAGTCGCATAGAACATTTATAAAGTATCTAAACAAAATTTTGAACTTCCTTTTACATTCTTTGTAATTCTTATAGGTAAATTCTTTTCGATTAAATAGTTATAGCCGTTTGTAATCGCTATATTCCTTTTGAATCGCCCTGTATTTTATTGACTGAGCAGTGCGGAAACGGTTTGTCGTATCAATATATCAAACATCTGTTATGAGCTGGGCGGAATCTAAAAGCGTCTCCAAGATGACACTCACTGTTACTGAGCAAGAGCAAGAAATGTATTATGTATGTGTAAAAGAATACCCCAGAGTCATTTAAATGTTCCAAATCTGTACGATGGTAAATGTGAAAGTGTTAAATAAACTATGGACATTCCTTAGTAGAAGAATATATGTATAGTTTGTGGATACAGGTAAGTTCCGAAATACCCGCTAACAGTAATAAAAATCTTAAAAATACAAGCAAACTCTGAATCTGAAAGTTTAGCATGTCAGACACATGCTAAAATTTGAGAAAAATTCTATTATACTGAAATAACTGTCGCACAGCCAATTATAAGTAACATAAAAATAAAGTGGGGGCATAAGTAATGAACCAAAAACAATCTTTGGATTTTATTTTATTTTAAATGAGAGCAAACTGCTAATCGCATTGTTTTATCCTTAGTTTATAATGGTATTTTTAATAGTTTGCGCAAATACCGCACGCAAGCAGACGCAGATAATTTATTATTAGTGTGTCTGTGTGTGTGTGTGCGCGCGCGTGCATGCGTGCGTGCGTGCGCGTGCTAACTAACTATTCACCTGTTGGTAACTAGCAACAGGTGAATAGCTAAAAAGGAAAGTTCCATTAAATTTGCCTCGAAGAAATATGTTTAAAAATTGTAAGAGTAAACCGGTCCACTTCTGTAATTTTTTGTGAAAATTCGGTTCAATATTCTTGCAAGGTATACCACATTAAGGGGACAGTGGACCTTCAAACCTAACTTTTTTTTGTTTTGAATGGATTTGCTTGAAATTTGAATATGTGATTAGTACCATAGATATGTAAAAGTGGTTAAAATTTAATGATGAAATATTAATAATTTATGAATTAATTATATCAAAAATTGGCCTAATTAAAAATGTTCCCTGCGCATTTCTTTTGCATATAATATGGTAATTTTTATTTACAGGATACCTTATAGAACTAACAATGAAACTTATTGCTTATTTTAAGCATTCATTAAAAATATAAAGAGAAAAAAATAATAATACTGAAAATACCCTTTTTATTACGCAAAATACCTATAAATCATCTTTTACAAAGTACAAAATTTAGAAACTCTGAGCTATGAAGCATAATTATTTTCAATAAGATTTATTTGATATACAGTTAAGTATATAAAACTTAAATTTCAAAGCAATACGATAATTCGAAATGCGCCTGGAGCACTTTGAATATTCGTATGACATGAAAAAGTTTATTTTGAGAAAAACACATTTAAAGTTATTGCTATTAGTAACCACATAATATCTAAATTAAATACACATGCCTTTAACTAGGAAAGTAATCACATAAATTAAAAATTCTTTTTGCAACACATTCCTACTCGTCCGTAGTTTCACAATTCAATAAAATAAAAAAATTGAATTTTTGGACAAATTTCACAATGTTGAAAGTCCACTGTCCCCTTAATCTTTAGCCCATATTCTGCTAAAAACATCTCGGACAGTTATAGCAGTTACAAATTGGAGTCCAACTGACGAGGCTTAAACAGTCCTTGAATATCAATATATTGTATTTGTGAATAGAAATATTTCATGCCTGAACCACGTTTATACATGAGGCTTTTGTATATATGACGAGCTAGAATAACGTTCTAATGAGCTGACTCCTTTCTGTGTCTATTACTTTCATTTTCATGATGATTTTCAATAAATGTGCCGATTATCTCGATTTCGGAAAGATTTAAATTCATTATTCTGTATCAAGTTATCAAATTTCAAAAGGAGAAAACGAAATAAAACCTTTTAATTCCTCAAGAATTTGCCTGAAAATATGTAATTAGATTCCTAGGACTTTAAACCAAGGATATACAGAAAAAGTTTTTGCTTTTTTCTAAAACTAATTTTCAATTTAATTAGATTCTTTGCATCATTAATTAAAATATCTGGGAATTATTGAAATTCGAATAAGGTAATAAAATTAAAGAATTCTTATTAATTTATATGCATCGTAAAAATAAATTATAATGTTAATCATAAAAAAGAGCTTTTTTTTAAAAAAAGTAGTTAATCACATAGTTTATGAAAGGAAGTTCGGTAATGGATAATATAATACTTGCATTTTTTTGATTGGCAGGAAGCGAATTATAACGTCATGCTTATTTTTAATTTCTGTAACTGTTATTTTGAATGTCGTGATAAGCTGTATTTTCTTAGATAAGAAAAAAAAAATTACTGCTAGACATTAAAAAAATTAGACAAATAAAATAAACTAATGGAATGCAAACTAATGGAAATTTAAAAAAAAAAATTGAAAGTTTGAAGATGTTTAATTAGCTCTTAAAGAGTGAAAATATCTCCTAGTAATGTGTCCGTTCAACGTGAGGATATGTTTACACGCAAGTACCGGGTTCGGTGCCTTAAGTGATCTCGTCAAATTTTGATCTGTCCTGTCTCTCTCAAGAGGTAGCGCTACCTCCGTGGTATTACGAGATTGATTCATTCATGACTTATATAAGCTACCTGGGGCATTCCTTCCCGCTAAACTGGAGTTGAATTTGCTTCTGGAGTCATGCGGATGTTCTCAAGCTCTTCTCGAGCTCGGAAGAATTTAGGTATATGATACTTAAATGATACATAACCTCAGTTAACAGATCTGCTTTTTTTGTGGTATTTTACAAGAATGATAATGGAGTCATTTATCTATGGTAGAGGTTCTCAGCCATTTTATCCCAGTGACCTCCCCCTCCCCCAAGAAAAAAATAAAATAAAAATAAAATGATCACTTCGCTACCCCAGAACCAAAACTTAATAACAGTAATAATAAATGGCCTTACGAGTGACTTGTTCAAACTATCACAAGTTGAGTTGTAATTATTTTACGACACACCACTTACATATCACCTCCCCCCCCCTAATGGGTCGTGGCCTCCAGGTTGAGGGGTGTTATTCAGTGCTATCTCTTGCATTAAAATGGGTGAATATTTCCTACATAGTAAAATGTTATATTAATTGGAAAACTTCACTTTTAAACAATACTGTTCAACATATACATAAGGCAGTGAGTTCCATATCTGTCCTTATTAACAAAAAGTGATTATCCATCAATTAGAAAAAATAAAACTTTTGAAGATAGCCACATATTTAAAATAATAAATTTATTAAGGAAATAAATTGTTCAGCTACACCTCTTTCCAAGAGGTGTAGCTGAACCTTAACCAGTGTTTACTTTAATTTTTTAATTTTTGAATAGCGTCAAATGAAATTGCATTGAGAGAAAAGGAACGATGACGTATAGAGAAAAAATTGAAGTAAAAAAAAATTCAATTTAGCTGCAAAACAAGATTACCTCTAATGTTACATGAACTGCGGTATATATATTCTGGAAAGCAAAGTTTAAAAAAATGAAAAATGCACACAAATGAGGCTTTATTCCTCGATATGCCTCGAGTTGACTTTTAAAAATTTTTTTTTCCACAAAAAGTATATTTCACGTGGCTGCCTCAGAGCCCAGTGTAAAAATTCCCAAGTTTCCCCCTCCTTCTTTGCAACACAACAAACCATACCTTGAATAGTGAGGCTAAATCACTGAACTTTAAAATGAAACAACTGATGAATACTTTAAGTTCTACGTAAGGACGCTAGGGATAAGTAGCTTATCTGTCTAGGTTTCTCAACTGAATTCTTATGGAAACTTAAAACTCTTTATTTTGCGGCTTTTCAACTGCGTGTAGTTTTAAACTCTTTTAAACTCCGTAATCTGTTCGTACGGAGAGAACAGTGGACACAATCATTGAACTTTTCTACCGATGAATGCTTAAGTAGAAGCAGTAAACTCTAGCCAACCTTCACAATATTGCTTTGAACAAAGAATAATTTCTCTTTTATGCAAAAGAAAGAATAAAATGTGTTGTAAATTTTTCTTCAGTGGAACAGAGACTATTTTTCATATACGCAGATCAATATTCCTCATAAAGTACTTTCTAGAGTATAAATGTACAGCAATAAAAATGTAGTTATTTATTACAAATGCCCAGAAGAATGGCTATGATGCCATTAGTTCTCAGGTACAGGGAGAGACTGCTGGACATTCATTTAAGGGGACAACGTATAGGTGGCCAGTATCACCCCTACAAGCCTGTGCCGTAATTTAGAACCGATTCAAGTGACGAGACCGGAGCACTTGACCCGCACCTATAGGGGTAAATTTGAGAACTTGGAGGACAATGCAGCCACGACACATTTTAAGTGCACCGGCCACCATTAGTGAATACGGTGACGGGCACCAAATCAGTGAACTCACAGCAATAAAAATAACTTGAACGGTAAGATATTTGTACATAGCTTTTTTTTGTAATACTAGATAGTAAAATATAGTTAAAGGGACGGAATGGTAGACTCATCAAAGTCTAAAGATTTTTCAATTAAAAATTGCTTTTGTTAAAGAGGGGTGTGGTGCGACAGATAACGTGAAGATTTCGATAAATTTATATCACTCGCGAATAGGAAATGTTGAAAGAACTTTCATGTTATGTGTATGGTTCAACATAAAGGAAAACAGTAGAGCATCCAATTCTTATTTCTTTCTCAGAAACTTTATGTGTTTAGAAGTGAAAAGTGTTGTGTTAATCATAAAAATGGAAAAGTTAAGGAACAAACTGAATAATGAATCCCTTGACATTATACTTTTCGAAATCTTAATTCAATTTACATCTAACAGTTAGAGGACAGTTGCATTTCATTATTTGATAGAACTATTTTTGTCATAGTCCTATGTATCAGAATTGTCCTTTCTTGGCTAAACAGCCCGTAGTAGGGCTGGCCCAAATGAAAAGCCGGCTGCATTCCACTTGCCCTGAAGCCTCGGCTCTCTACTCCTTTAATTTAATGTTGTCAAGGTCATTTTGGAATTCATCAACCCAACGAAGGGGTGGTCTTCCCCTTGACCTTTTTGTTATTGGAGTTGTATTCATTTATTTATTTACTTTTGTTGTTTTAGAATTAGCCATTCTTTGTAGGTGACCTGTTCATTTCCTATTGTTTACCATTAGAAAGTTGATAATACCTGGTTCTCTATACAGAGTTCCCATTTATATCCGTTACACACCCCTTAACTTCTAAACGGTGACAGCTTATGCCATAAAATTGGTGTCTAGGTATAGTAAAAAAGCTATGCGCTACTCGATGAGACAAATTACTACGCCATCTATCGGCAAATTTTGGAATTAGCCTTTTTATCTCAAAAACGGTACGAGATACGGTAAAAAAGTCAATTACAACGTTGTTCAGCATTATCGATTTAGTAAGAAAACATACCTTGCGCACATTATTACTCAAAACGGAATGTAAAAAATTGAATATTTGTTTAGTCATGATTTTCAACACTATGGCGTCGTGAAACACGAGCGAAACTTGAAAAGACCATCTCACGGACTAAATAATCCGGCCCAGAGTGCAAATATGTATAGTGGCTAATGGAGAACATTTACAGCAATATAAATACACTGCTGGCCACTGTAAATGCAACACCCTGAAGGAAACGTGCAAATAATATGAAATTTACAACATGCATTAGCGGAGGTGAGATATGCAAATGATTAGAATTTCAGCTCAGACGAACATCACGCGCGCCTGTGGCGCCACTTCAAAGCGCTATTTAAGGCTTGGAGATTTCGACGATTTCAAATTCGGCAATTGTGTTTTTCTTGTGGTTTTTTCAAAAAAACGATCAATTATGCCTCGTCGAAAACAGCGATCATCTTTTGATCAAGTATCCGAGTTCGACAGAGGAAGGATAGTGGCCTACCGAGATTGTGGATTATCTTTCAGAGAAATCGGTAGTCGTGTTGGACGAAACCAAACAACTGTAATGCGGATATGTGATCGTTGGATGCAGGAGGGTACGACGGACCGGCGTGTTCGATCGCATCCACCTCAGCGCACCACTCCACGTGATGACAGGCAAATTGTGCACATGGCAGTGACGGATCGCTCAGTCACATCACGAACCATAGCACAGCACATGCAGTCTATAACGCAACATCCAGTGTCTGCGCGTACCATTCGACGCCGTTTACAGCAGAGTGGTCTGTCCGCAAGACGTCCATTGCTTTGTCTACCCTTGACGCACAACCAGAGGCGTCTCCACCGCCAATGGTGCGATGACAGAAGGATGTGGACGGCAGAATGGAATGAAATTGTCTTTACTGACGAGTCACGCTTCTGTCTGCAACACCACGATGGTCGCATTCGAGTCTGGAGACACCGTGAAGAGAGGATGCTGAACAGCTGCGTTATGCACCGCCACACTGGTCCTGCACCGGGTATTATGGTATGGGGCGGTATTGGATATCACTCTCGCACACCTCTAGTACGCATTGCCGGTACTTTAAACAGCCAGCGCTACATCTCCGAGGTGTTGGAGCCAGTTGTCCTTCCTTACAATCAGGGCTTGCCCACAGCCATATTTCAACAGGATAATGCGCGACCACATGTGGCACGCATTGTCCAAAGGTTCTTCGTCAATCGCCAGATTGAATTGCTTCCCTGGCCGCCTCGCTCTCCGGATCTTTCGCCGATAGAAAACATGTGGTCCATGGTTGCTCTACGATTGACCCAGATTCCATCCCCAGCTGGCACAGAATATCAACTTTGGCAACGTGTGGAAGCTGCTTGGTCTACTGTACCCCAAGAACTCATCCAAAGTCTCTCTGAATCAATGCCGAGGTGTGTGGCAGCGGTGATCTCCAACAATGGCGGCTACTCTGGCTACTGATTTTGGCAGGAACCACACTTCACAGAAGTCTATAAATTTAATCATTTGATACTTGGTCAACATGTTATCTACAAAATAAATTTTGTTGTGATATCTCTTGTCTTTCTTGGTGTTGCAATTTGGGTGGCCAACAGTGTAAATGATTCTGAAGATGGGGAAGTGTTTCAGTTTCTTTCTTCCACTCTTTATGACATGACAATTTTCAAAATCATGACCGAACAAAAGTTCCTTTTCTACATTCTGTTTTAAGTATTAATGTTCGCAAGGTGTATTTTCTTACTAAATCGATAGTGCTGAACAACATTGTAATTGACTTTTTCTCGTATCTCATACCGTTTTTGAGATAAAAACGCTAATTCCAAAATTTGCCGATAGATGGCGTTGTATGTTGTCTCATCGAGTAGCGCATAGCCTTTTTACTGTACCTAGACGCCAATTTTATAGCCTAAGCTGTCACCGTTTAGAAGTTAAGGGAGGTGTAACGGATAAAGGTGCGACCCCTGTATAGTCTATGAATTTCACTATTGAACTATTTTTCTCCAAAGTTACTTAACCTGTAGCCCTTCCCCAAATAAATAAATAAATAAATAAAAGCAATTTTTAAAAAACTCTTAATCTTTTTCTCAAAGGCCACCAGTGGTTTTTCATATCTAGAAGGCCTTGTCTAGGTCTCTGATACATAAGTTGATACAGATCTTGTTTATAGAGAATCGTTTTAGCGCTACTTTTTACTATGTGATTGAACCTAAAGCAAACTTTCGTGACATTTAAAACAGCTGTTGGCTGCCAGGATCTTTCTTGCGTATTTCTTTATTTTTTCCATTATTATGATTAATTTCAGAACCTAGGTGAGTGAAGCTGTGAAACATCTATCAACAATTAACACTATGGTCAACTGATTACATTTATTTATAAACGGGAATTACAACCCCAGACTGAAATCATCATTTTAAGTGTAAACATAATTAAACATAGCACATAAGTTAATCGTCTGATGATTAAGTACATTCAATACTAGACTTAATGTACTTTTCAGGTTATAATATGCAACTCTCATTCAACAGAGATTTAAACTCGAATTCATATTAATTATATCAGAAGTGGCATCAATTTTGTAAAACGAACGTAATTGCAATTAATTGATTGTTAACAATGCCGTTAATATAGTAATATTAAGAAGATCTGAATAAGTTGATGACGACTTCAGCTATCCAGTACATAAAGAAAGAGCCAAATTTAAAAAAATTGCATCTCATATTTCCCCACTCACCCTTTTTTTCCAATAATACTGTCTAGACACCGAAATAGTGATTCAGAGAGAGCCATTGAAAACAAGAACATATTATCACTAAGGATTCTTGAAGCGTTTATGTTGAATTATCCACGAGCAACTGATAGGTCTAAAAGTATCTCCACCACATCAGATTGATTATTTATCAATAGGACTGATGTCTGGTGATAAGAAATATCTTCAGAGTTTTAAACAAATTTAATTCAACATACTTCTTGACCGTGATGAATTGAATCTTTATTTTGCCGAGGAATCGTGTAATAATGAGGAATAAGAAATTTCCATCAAGGGAATATAAACGGTTCGGGAACATGTTTAAATGACTTTCGCTGGGGACTGGGGTTATGTTGTACGTGAGAAATTGTAAAATATATATTATGTTATACACGCACTAAACGGTTATTCAACCTCCGTCTTCCTTTATGAACTTGGCAAAAATGATTAATTAACAAATTCGTATAGATCCATTCTGAGAGATATACGTGAGGGAGGTGAAACTTTGATTTACTGGACTAGCCTTTAAAAGTGCTCTGTACTGGGACAGTACAGCTTAGGTCCGGGTGTTGTAGCTATGGGTAGGTATCAGGCTTTCCCAACTTTTTGCAAAATCAGATATGCATACGCTCCCTTCAGATTCGTTATTTAGGGATTGAAAACCTCTATTAACTTATTTCAAAAAACTTATCTTTTTTATCAGATCAATTTCAGATGTCAAGATTGAAAGAAAAATTAAAATTTTCCTTGGTTTAGGAAATTGAGAAAGTGATATGATTATTCGCATGATCCTTGCATGACTTCAATATATTGCCAATGATTTATTTATTATTCATTTGCAAAAGCCAGGCATTTGGCACCTAAGCCATCAGAATTTTTCTGGATTCCCAATAGTACAGAACAATACAATCAAAACCATGAATTGCAATGCGTGGGCCAATATGATCATTGTTCCATACTTACACAGAGTACAGTAAGGAGAGTCCTGTAGTCCAAATTTATAGAAGAAACAAAGATAAGCGGCAGCGCTGTAATAGATTTGTCGTTATGCGGGGCGCATCGCGCGGAGGCCTATCACATTGTCCACTATAATTAATAGTCAAAACATATAGGAGCATAAATTAAATATGTTACTATTTTAACTTATATCCTTAATGCATATACAATAATAACGTTGTGGTCACAGTAATAATACTAATTATAATCTGGTAAAATCTTTTAAAAATTCTTCACATGAATAAATAATATACAGGGTTATCTGGAAAGAATTATCCGATACAAAATTTAATATTTTCTTTAATTACAAACAGAAAATTATAATTCATATGTCATTGTAAAGAAAAAATGTCCAAAATTGTTTTTCACGGTGTTCGATATGACTTCCTTGTGTCGCAGAAGGGCAACGACCTTCTGCATCGTTGCGATATGCCATTTCTCGCCAAGCACGTTGTAATGTTTCTTTTTTAAATGTTTGTAAAGCCCGACAGAGTCTCAGAAGGTGGTACAACCAGTTCCAGGAAATTGGATGCCACAATAAAGGCAATAGTGCAGAGCAACCAGGTATTTCAGCAGAGAATGTTGAAAGAGAACAAGAGACTTTTTTACTCAGTCCGAAGAAATCGACGTTATTTAATCCCTATGTTACTTCTTCCTTTGGGGATATGTCAAAGATCTTGTGTTCATACCCCCTTTGCCTACAAGTTTGCCCGAACTTAATGCATTTGTAATGCTTTACAAGCAGTTAATAGAAAAACATTACAACGTGTTTTGCAAGAAATGGCATATCACAATGATATTATACGGGTGACTAAAGGAAGCCATATCGAACACCTGTGGAAAAAAAATTAACATTTTTCCTTTACAAAGACATATTAATAATAATTTTCTGTTTGTAATTATGGAAAATATTAAATTTTGTAATCGGATTATTCTTTCTTGATAACCCTGTATAATACTTGACCAGTATTGTGTGTGTGAAGCATTTTTTTTGTCTTATCTTTTTACCCAGAAGTCATATATACATAAGAATCTGATCAATAATTTTATTTTGTTATCTTCTTATTTCATTACAATTTTGGCATAAACACTCGATTTTTCAAATTTCCCAACTGAATAGCGAATGAGAGATTTTCGTGCTTTTGGTTTGATAAATGATGTAAATGGGCTCTTTCAGACAAGCAGGAGAGAAAATCTCCATCTCTGAGGAATGAATTCGATATTTACGAAAACATTCGAATCGCACTAGTGTCAAGGTTAATATGACAAACGAAACTGCGTCGCTTTAAAAAAATGTTTCATTATTCTAACAAAGAAGTCCGTGATTCCATTATTATTTTTTCCCTCCTTGAATATTAAGTTTTCTTTTTGCGAATTCTTTATTTCCCCAGGTAGTGTGCAATCTCTTCGACTGTTATTTGGCTGCAGTTTATTCGTGGATGTCTGCGTGATATATTGAGTTGCATTATATGGCTTACAGACTTTGAAAGAGCGTAAAATCCTGGTTCATTGAAACATATGTGTCGAGGAGAACTAATTTATTCTGCGTATTTAGTCGTAAACTGTAGAATAATCCTATTTAAGACTTTCTGTGTCTGAAAAACACCATTGTATTCACTTTGACTTCAATATTTGCTTTCGATTGAAACAAATTTATTACATTACTAACAAGTTTATTTCTGCAACTTCATTGCTTTAAAGATTACTATGAATTGTATGTTGTTATATTAATATATGAGGTGGTGATAGGCAAAGTGGTGTGAGTCAAGTGGTGTAAGTCCAAAGCGTTTTACTACAAAAACTACAAAAAAATTCCACTATAAATTGAGCAAATTATAATTCATAATAATTATTATAATCTTGCGAATAATAGTTATTTGCAATTCCGCTATAAATTGTTCATGGAGATTACATTTTTGTCCTCAAATAAAAAAAGTTCAAAATGTGACTTACACCATTTTGCCTTTCACCGCCTCATATATTACGCTAAATTAAAACATGAATTTGTAAAATATTTCATTTGGTTTTTATTATTTTTCTTTTTAGGTAAGATTCTATAAATATTTGGCATCAAACGATGATTTATAAATAGGTATACAGGTAAGAATTTTTTTAAAGATTGAAATTTTATACCATTTAAAAATACTCATGACACTTTTTCGTATTTAAAATAACAGAATTTTCGTCAGGCCTCTTAAAATAATATTGAAATGTAATAGCTAATGAACTACTCAAATCAAATAAATGATACACATATTATCTAAGCGTTTAATTTAATCTTATCTACAGTATAATTAATTTTTATATGAAAAAAGTAGCATACAAATGAACAAAATGTTATAAAAATAGCTTTAGATAATCTATTTTGGAAAATTCATAAAGGTCAAAAGTATTGAAACTAATTTGAATTAAGGAACGGTAATAAGTGTTACTATAAATAAGGAATCAGTGAGAGTACAGAGTTCAGGAAATGAAAGATAATTGTATACTATAAATCATATCGTATTACCACGTTTTAATATTCTATTCAGGCTATCAAGATACTTGAAAAGATATCTGAATGAATTGCAGTTCATTTAATCATCGGAAAGCACAAAGCATTGAATTCAGATTTCTCGAAAATTGCTAAATCAAATCTGTCGAAAGTTGAGATAGGTAAAGTGATTTAATTATTCTGACACGTTTTAGAGTAAACTTGCGCGAATAAAATGGAGTTTATTCTCGGCAGAAATTTTAATTTTATGGGTATGTTCAATAATGTTTAGAAATTATGTCTTTGTTTAAAGTGTCTGGGGTCACGCAAAGAAAGTGCTACAGTGGGAAATCAGTAATACATTAGCTTCTTTTGATGGTGGAAATAAATACCAACGACAGCATTGGTTCTCCAACTGAGGTACGCTTAACATTTGGGGCTCGTGAGCTCTCGGGGGAACATTGGTAAATTAAGCCAAACTAATTAGATCGGCGCCAACCAATTATTTATATGATCGTGGGGAATTAGACTCTTAGTCATGCACATAGGCTACAATAAAAAACAGTTTTAGAACCACTACTGATCTACATGATGCAGAAATGTCTTTGATCTAGTATTCGCATAGCAAGTGTTAAGGGGATTCTAATGATTTGTTAAATTTGCATGCTGTAAAGATGATATAGGATGTTACAAATATTACCACGCATTCTTTAGAAGATTAGATTATTTTTGACTTTCTAATGACTTTGTTGCTTCTTTTTGGTAAGGACTTTCAGATCTTGCGAAATCCTTATATGGCTGTGGTGCCGATTTAATTTTCCCTTAAGAGTAACTAACACTATCCTAAAACATTTTAGAAGTCATTAGAATGTTGTGAATGATATAATAAAGCAGTTAACTTTTCATTCGAACCTTCATCCTTTCTGCGAATTTCTACGGATAAAAATTTATATTTTGACATATAATCGGAATTCTACAAAATACAGTAAAGTATGATTAAGTATATGAAGCAAAAGTCTCTTAATATATTGTAGATTGCAGATGAGTAATATTTCAGTCGGAGCATGGATCACTAAACCAATCACTTAGAGCACAGATTTCTTTCCACAGGATATTCCTTGATTATTCCGAATTAGCAATTATCGAACTTTTACGTAACCTGAAAATCTTTAGTAAATCTCACAAGATCGCGTTTTCAAAGCGTAAACGCCCTCTCTATAACAGCTAGATAAAACAGTTTAAAAGACTTCAACAGATTTCGATTACAATTTAAATTCTCAATGGGTCGTCTTAGAAAACGTGTTCAATAAAAAATAGGTATCAAAAACAAATTTTAGTGTTTTAGCTATAGTTATGTAATTGAAACGGTTAACAAGTGTAAATGATTTATTGTTGTGGCCGTGTTAATTAAAGATCTGCATATTGCAAAAAATAAAAGAATAAAACTGGAATTCACTTACCACACTTTATTTAAGACTTAAGTTAGGAGAGCACAAAAATTATTTGCACGTGGTACATCACAATTCTTAGCACGAAAACTATTGGCACCTGTACATCACAATTCTTAGCACGAAAATTATTTGCACTTGTACATCTCAATTCTTAGCACGAAAATTATTGGCATTTGTACATCACAATTCTTAGCGCGAAAACTAAGAAACATCGGTCAATTCCGCATTTGTACAAATCCGTCGTAGACCAGTTGTATCTCCCTTGTGCCACTCGCGCAACCACGTGCTTCAGAAAACCCTCTGTAAAAGAACACCGACGGACCCTCTCGCCGAAAAAATTCTAAGACTGACTTCACATAACGTTCTTCAGCCGGAAAATCAAAAATTTCCACATCATTCTTGTTGCCAACGTTTTTTTAAACTTTGTAAGAAGTTCTGGAGAATTTCCGATTGGGTGAGCAGAAGCGAAGTAAAACCGGTTCCTTCTAGTTTAAAATCGGATGCTCCGGAACCAGTTTTAAGGTGATGCTTTCGTAACAACAAGATATTTTTTCCACAGGATAATACACAAAACTTTTTTATAGCTATCCTGGTTTTCTTTCTTTTATAGTGTCATTTTCATCGTTTAAAATGTCCGAGTACAGACTCATCCTCTTCATTACAAGTCCTGTGTACGTGGAATGCATCCACTTTTAGAATTTCAAAGCCAGTTGAAATAACTATCCCTTTTGTACCTTCCTCAAGTATAATTTTGGATGCTACGATCTCTACTGTAAATCCTGCTAAGAAAGATGAATGGTCAGAACTGATTTACAATAGGTAAAAGCTTTTTTTTCAAAACTTCCCATTTCAGGCGTGCTTTCTTGACAACTATGAATAGTATAAATCATGATTACTCGGGACAAAAATCACCTTTGACGGATCTGAAGATGTTCGAAAGACAAATCGTTGCTCCTCTATAGTACCCTTTGTGCCATCGCCCCAAAATTTTAAATTTATTTCTACTGACAGCGTATTATGAAACTCACAATGACTTTTCAAACTGATATGTCGCGGAAGACAGATTGTTTATACGTGTCCTTATCAGAATTTATATAGAATATTTTACGTGATTAGGTGTTTTACAGAAATAATTGCTTTGTCTATAGAATTCTAGATTAAAGTTGCTGAAAACATAGTACGGTGAAAATACAGTTAGTTAGTTTACGTAGTATCATTGATGCTAAAACATTAAATATTTTTGTGTGTTCAACATGGTTTGTTTAACGTAGCAAAACCATTACCCAGTAGGGCTCAACTTGTGAGAATATCCTATCCCCGAAGTTAATACAAACAAAAAAAAAGTTTTGTTAATGTTGAGTCACATGTTACTGAATATTGTTTACAGGTGTAGTTCCACATAGCTACTATTTGGCCTTTTTTTAAGTACCCATTAATGTTTGGCTTATTTTCCACAAACAAATAATATCTATTGATACTCTTAAAATAAAAATCGCTTTTCAAAATTTTCAAAAACTGTGAAAAACATCCCCAAGGTGTTATAAAAACATAAACTCTAGCTATTCGGAACTTTATCGATTTTTAATGATATTCCAAAGAATACTGTGACTCTGTAATAAAATATAATTTAATTTCAAATTTTTATTTATTTGCAAATACCATGCATTTGGTACTTAAGCTACTAGCCTTAAAAAGCTAAACATTCATGAAACAGTAGATCTTTCCGAGCAAAGCCACCAAAGATTTCTTCTAATTCGTCCTTGAAAACAGTCCAAAATATTGTTACACCTCCAGGAAGTGTTTGGTTAGTTCAAATGAAGATATGACGATGCTTCGACCAGATCGAAGGTCTTGCAAAACTTCTCTTTCCGCAATTCCGGCAATCTTATCAGAGGTCAATGCCAATTAAGGTTGGTTGTAATGTCATGTAATATGAGTTGGATTGTCAAACGGGACGGTAAATCAGCTTCAATTTCGCTGACTTGACCGTATTTCCAAGAGCTCTTCCTGCATTAGTGCTGTCGTTGACGTACGTAAGGTACGATAAGCGTGACAAAACCTGTAACAAATTTAACGGTACGCAGGGTGCACAACGAGGAGCCTTGCTACGTTATACCCCCTCTTTCAAATGTTATTTTTGCCATGTTAAACGAATATGATTATATGGTGGATGAAAGAGGAATGTTTTATCTTCAGAAAAATAGCGCTGCTCGCAAACGTGACTAGAAAGAGTTTATATTTGAAATATGACAAATCGACTTAAAATATCATTGAATACATTTTTTTTAATTGGGCTGAAATAAATTGCATCACAAAAAATACAAAAATACGGAAACCCACAGCTTCTTAAAATTCCTAATAAAAACGAAGATTGTCTAATTTCAATTACTATTGTTAATGATAAGCTGTTGTCTCTTCATTCCTCAAGTTTCATCTTGGTGATAATGGGCTATAATATTTCCCGGTACTCAAATCACCGATAAATCGAAAAAATCAAAACACTTGGTAAAATTATTAAAATAAATCATCATTGTTGAATATTGAAATTAAGTTAAGTTTCCGTTACCCATGAACAGTAAATTACTTGTCAGGTCTAGCGTTATAGCATTATGGTTGGTAATATAATTGCCATATTACAGTTCAGTTACTGAATATGTGAAATTTGGTAAACTTATTATAGTGTGCCTTCAGTGACACCACATAGTTTTGAATTGTTTAAATTAATTATCGTGTCGATGAAATGAAAGCAAGTCTACCCTTCTACATTATTATATGAACTATCAGTTCTAGATATGGTATTGGGTTTTACAAATATGACATATATTCATGCTGGGGTTTATTGAAATAGGTATTCAAACAAAGAGTAAATTTCTATCACCCAGTTTGACTATAATGTCATTATTGTATTAGCTATAGAGCCATTAATCACATTGTTTACAAGCAAATGGCTGAATACTACTAATGTTTCCTTTATCCAAATATGCCGTATCTATGCATAATAACTTTCATACATGTAGATTTCATGCCATTTAACTTAATGGTATGCAAAATTAACTAATAATTAATTGTTTACCGTATTATAATTAGTTTATTCCAAGTCAATCTGAATGTTACATGTAAGGTTTATAGGATACTTTTAGGACGTTAAATATTATAAAATGCATGAATGCGTATTATGCATTGAACAAAAACAATTTCAGTATACCAGCTTAAATTGCAGATGTCTCAATTTTACTTTTGGCTAACATCATCAATCCTAAAATGCACCCCCCCCATCCACCCATCCAAAAAATTCGATGTATTTCAAATTTCAAAAAAAAAATTCATGTCAACTTAATTGGAATAGTCTGTTCTCCAAACATAAATGTTATGCAAACTTATATAGACGTTGTCTCTTTCACGGATTTTATTTCTTGTCCTTTTGTACAACGTGAGATGTATAAAATTACACTTTAGAAAAAAAGCTGTATTTTAAAAATATTTTATTCTGCCTCGCAGCTGAAAAGTAGTTTTAAAAAAGAACACCTCGACGGATTCCCAAAAAAGTCGCGGAAAAGTTCCAAACTATTTTACGGTTACAGAGCTGGAGCGCATCCAGTTACTCTCTCAACACACTATTAAGGAGTTTCGGAAATGATATAAACTCGCTTTATTAAAGTTCAAGAAACTCATTTTCTTCATCCGCGTTACATTTTTTTTCTACAATCGAAATTCACACTTCTAGACGCATGAAGCCAAATACTTTTCCGGAATGATTTTTAAAAAATTGCTTAACAGCTGATTCAATCCCATCCAAAGAAATTCCCCTCTCGGAAATGTGCTTTGAGGTCAGATTGAAAAAAAAAGGAAATAAGAAAATCAAGGATGAAAAAGAATTAGGGGGAATTTTGGGCTTTCATTCAAAGAAGCTTTGCATTTTGTTGCGTCAGTTTCTTGAAATGTACCTTTCGAAGATTTCAGGCAAAATCATTTCAGTGAAAGATAATTGAATTTTCTAAGCGCGGATTTCATACAAGTATTTCTACTAATCATCTCGCTCTCCTGATAAAGTTTTGATTCTGCTAGGAAAAGTTTGGATATAAAAAAAAATCGAATATTTTTTCCATCGAACACGACGAATTTAAAACAACTGCGTTTATACTATATTTATCTAATCTTAGTAATGCAACCAGTAATGCTATGCCTTATTTTTTATTTTGTAACGTGTTACTTCTGTTAAGGTGTTGCTTCTAATTTTCTTTTGCAAGGTCTCCATCTAGTAAGTTGAGTAACAGCACAATTTCCTCTAGTAACTAGAACTTTACTTTGTATTAATTTATTTTTTTTCTCGTTCATCTATATAAATTGCTTGTACACAATTCTTTTATATAATATCATTTTAACACTAGAAGGACGGCTGTCGTCATTTTGACGGTTTCGGACATACTATTGAGTGTTATGTCTGTATTTATGTCTTCAGGCTTCAGAAATTTTCTGACTTTTTCTAATTTTACGGGAAATAGGCACACACATTTACAAAATTATATTCGATAATAAAGAGGGGGAGAAAATGTGTCGTATACCTACTGAGACTGAAAGCCGTCAATTTGACGTTAATATAGAAAACAGGTAGAAATCTGTAAAATAATATCAGAAAAATGTTAATTACTTTCCGTCTCTTCCCACTCTTGTAAAATAACAGAAATATTGGTGTTGAAAAATAAGGACTGAATAAACGATGCATATATTATTACGTATAAACAATACCAGGTTGTCAGCCCGGCATACCTGCATAAAAATATGTCTAAATATATACTAATTTATTATATAATGGTATGAAATAGTTCGAAATTTAAAGTATTTAACCATTAAAAATATTAAGTATTTTAAATTCTTGATTTTATTTTTAACCGTCAAAATGACGGTGTTTAGTCTTTTTAGCAAGAAAAAAATTCCCGTCTTTCTAGTGTTAAAGAGAAAATAATAAAAGACGTATGAATGTTTAAACCAATTTGTACTTCTATTTTTCAGTGTCGTAATGTAAGATACTACTCTTCTGTCAATGGAGATAATCTCATACGGTAATTTGTGTCAGTCATTATATATCTTAGATTAGACCCCAAAGTCTATCCCTCCATCAACACATTTTCCTCAAGCAAATACACAAGTTATTTGTTTGTTTTAAAAGTCAGTGCTCGCTGGCCAAAGAAGTGCGGAACTTGGCCCAGACCTCTTCCTCCATCACACTAGCAGATGTTAAAGCAGTGGCAAGGCGCAGATTATCCAACCAGACCCTAAAGGGATCACTCATTTTGGACTTTAACTGTCCCAACACAATTCGTCTACAATAGCTGGACTAAGAACTAACCAATTTAAGGGTAGTAAAATCCAACCTGATGGCACAAGATATTTTATCGACTGTAGAAATTGTGCAGAAACGTAGCTTTCTCTAGAACATGTCTCTGACTGGCCAGCTTTTGTGGCGGTCCTTTTCAAACTTATTTTGTAGCTGTGAGAACTTCTCTACAGTCCACAGGCACCTGTTCTGGCAGATGCTGTCATCAAGGTTTTGGGTTCTGTTTAAGAATATATTCTTCTGCACTATTCCTGGACACGACAACAACAAGTGTCAGATTAATCTTTTTTTATCAAATTACTCGGTTAGATCTAGATTTTCTTATTAACAAACTTCGATAAATTGCATTGACGTCTTTATCATCAAATGGACATGCTCAATTCCTTTAAACAAAATGGAGACGAGTATGAAGAATTAATTTTCGTAGTATATCTATAACTCAGTAACAAAATTCGAGTATCCAGGTATATTTATTCGACGCCGTCTCAAAGAAATTGGTTTTTGACAACATTGATTTCGTTATAAATTCCTTTGTTTAAGGGATTTTAGATTATGTAGCAAATTTTAAACTCAAATGATTAAAAGTAGGTACTTAAAACTGAATCAAATATTTTCGCAAATCAAGAATATAAAGTTAAAAAAATGTTACCTAATTTATGTTTGATAATGTTAATAAGAATTAAAATTATACCATTTGAACACCTAGAGAAATTACATTTACTTTGATTCAAGTCATATTCTGTAAAAACTGAAGTATTGACAATAAATCATTACCACAACTGTTGTAGGAAGCAAACCTTTTTTGTCTGTTTGAGGTATTTTATTTAAAGAAGTTTCAGATAAAAAGTAGTTTATTATTTTTATGAACACTTTTTGGCAAATGTTTGTAATATTGAAATGCTTGAAGTAGCTTCAACATTAAATATATCTGGTAATAACATTAAATGTACATTATACAATATATAATTATTGTTGTATCTGAGTTCAAAATTACTCTCTCTGCACATGAATATACGCACGGACAACATGTATATTGAAGCAAACAGCAACTGAAAACATAAATATGATAAACAGGAAATAAGCGTAATGACAACAATATTTATGCAGCCATGAGGCATCATTAGGCAGCCCTAGACAACAAAACAGAATATTATCTAGAGAAGATAAAACTATACTCTTTAAAGTGAGAGAAATTAACATATAGGCACTTCCATTTGTTAAATACTATCACTTCACATAATCCTATTCTTATAAGTATAATAAAATATAAAGGAAAATAAAATTGTAATAACTTAACTTGAAACTCCTAATATTATTGTATAATATGATATATGCAAATAAGAAGGCGTGAATGAGCATTTATATTTGTGAACATATATAAAAATATACAAAAGTGTGCATAAACAACTGTATCATACTTTTTCAAACTAAAGTGAACAACTCCTTTTAAATGCCACCCACATAGTGTAATGGTTAGAGTACTGAGCTTCCGCTTAGTGGGCTTCGGTTCAAATCCCGAATAAGGCTTCATAGTTTCCGTGTCGTCCCCCTCATAAAGAGCAATACTGGCGCACCAAAATGGTGCTCCCATAATAAAGTAGCCAGCAAAACTTCGTGAAACTTCATGGACCAATGACAAGAAGTACCTACAGTCCGAGACAAATGTCTGCCACATTATAGGGAAAAAAAACTTCCTTTTAAATGAAAGCTGATAGTGCTTATATTCGGAAAGAATACTTCTTGCATTCTGTTTAATAAAATGAGCCACAAAAGAATCTAGTTCAATGAAAATATGGTACATCAATAAAAACCACGTTTTGGCTCTCTGATTCACGAATGGTAGCAATGCGGTTGAAAGTAGGTATATGTCAGTAAAATAGATCATTTTGACTTTAGTGTATCTGAAGTCAAAATGATCACCGAAATCCGTCTTTTAAATCCTTTAACCTTATCTTGTTTTTCTTGAGTCAAAGTTCAACTTATACTGTCCAGATCAACGTAATTATCGATGAAAAAAATATTTCATTATGGACAACAATCTCTATTCTAAAAACAGTAACTCCCGCTGTCTCCGCTGTCAAAAGCTTGTCACGCTATCTGCTCCGAAACTTCTGGGGGAATGGGGTCGAGAGCTATACCAATGGATGCAGGAAAATCGGGGGGAACAAAGTAAGACATGTCTCATCTTCGTCGGACTTTAAGGTTTTTTTTTTTTAATTTATGTTTTGTGGGAAAATATTGACTTTTTCATCTTCAGATTATGATAACTCGCCAAAAAATGATCGTAGAATTTTGATTTTTTTACAGTCTAAGACTACAGACATTTTTCTTTCCAACTACACCTCATTTGTTTAAAAATATTTTAAAATAAACTAATATTTTCATCAAGAAATGAAACACAGTTTTTCAAGAAATATCGTCCCATATGTGGACGTAATATCGATGCTCGTCGAGTTTATATCTTGCAAAGAAAATATTTACATCATCTGGAAGCTGAAAGCTTTCTTATTCATACAAACCTCATTTCAAGTCTATATCTTAAATTTTAGATTTTTAATTGAATTTTAAAGCTGATAATTCAACAGTGATGAAACGCCCTTCCCATTAAGGGTAACAACAGTAAATGGATGGAAGCTGTTACATTGCCCGAGAATTACCTCTATGTACCTCGCTATTAGCCCTAACAGAGGAAAGATGTAAAAATAATCTAAAAGAAACTAAAATCAAATTCAGTTTATATTATATTCCTTTTATAATACATTATATTCAGTTTATATTATATACAGTATTTCTTGCTTTCAGTTTATATTATATTATTTTATTCGTTTTTACTATAGCATTGATTTTTTTAATTTTGCTACTGTAAGACGTGAATTGAAAAAATGCCTAATAGAAAGCGCTGTTTAGCTGGGGATAAAGAAAGAAGACGAAGTGCTGAGGCACAGAGGGAACGAAGATAAAGGCAAGGTAAAGGGAAAGTTTCAATAAGACATGGAGTGGAAACTGAAGGACTTCAGTTAAATAAACACTTTGAAACAGTAGGACTTGAAGAACATAAATTGGAACACAAACGTGCTTCCAACCATTCAGAAAATATTGCAGAACAACGATTGCACAAAAATTCAGGACTTTTAAGAGTAAAATATTCCCTTTTTAAGCCTTATTAAGCATTTTTACGAGTAAGCCTTATTAGGGGCCGAAGGCCCCGTACGAAAAGCGAGCGTAGCGAGCCTATGGGCGAAGCCCCTAGTTGTTAAAAGAAAAGCTATCTCTGTAGGCTGATTAGGCCAACTCTTCGAAATCTATATCATTGTCCAATCATTTATAAATTCTATCATTATATTTTTGTACTTATGTTCAGGTTTCATTTTTAATAATCTATTAATGATATTATTTTTTGTAATAACTGAAAGACTTTGGCTAAAATATGGTATTTTTGAATGAAACACACCCATAGCCCTTTTAAATTCGTAACAAGAGCTCTGTCGTTGCATTTCAAGTAAACTTCAGATATCCCACACTCATACATACGTATAAATATGCTAGTAAACATTTCAAACATCGAATGTAATACCTTTTTTATATTAAAACATTTGTAAAATACGAACACATGGCGCAGTAAAGCATAAATATTTTAGAAAGACTACTTTTGACTTGAAAACATTTTGAAGACCGTAGAAAGTTTTCAAACCGTTTAAAAACGTTTAAGATTTTAACGCAACAAGAGCGAATCCCGGAAGAATCTCAGAGTCTAAAACAAACATGCCTCTGACGTAAGCAATATGCTGTTTTAAATAAAAACTGATAATTTTGAGCAAAATTACTTTGATTAGTTAGTTAAGTCCTTAATCGTTAAAGGAATTCCCATTTAGGAACCGATAACTCTCTCAGCCACGTTACACAAACATTACAAGATCGATTGATTAATGTTAATCAAATTCTTAGGGCTAAGAATCACTGAGCAGCTAGGCAATTAGTGAGAATAGATACAAGCTAGTTTCTAAACTGTATGAATTATAAATTTACATTCATAAATTGTTTTACCTTATGTCTGCAAATGAATTCAACTTACAGTAAAAAATAAGGTATTTCGAATAAAGTCAAGATAATAACTAGACTAAATAACGCACCATTTAAAAATCTACGTTTAGATGAATACATACCCGGTGTCCCCAAAAAGATCGATGATTTGAAAAATCAATTAAAGAAAAACGAAAGGCGATAGAAATGTACGGTTTGTTGCATTCTGCTTAGGTAACCAGGGAATTTATTCTCACCAATTTTCAAAATTAGTTACGAAGTTCGTCAACAGATGGCGTCGCTGACTGGGAAAAAGTATAAAACAATGTTTTCAAAATAACCACAGTTTGCAGCAACAACGTGGCGCAGTCTGAGGGCAAAATTTGCAAACGTCCTTGCAAACATTTCAGTTTGAATGGTCTGACAAGCAGCAGAAATGTATTGTTCCAGTTCATCTACAGTTTGTGGATTCTGACGATACACCTGGTCTTTCAAGTATCCCCAAAGGAAAAAAATCGCATGGCGTCAAATCTGGCGAATAGGGAGGCCAACATTGTTGCTGCAAACGGTGGTTATTTTGAAAATCATTGTTTTATAGTTTTTCCAAGTCAGCAGCGCCATCTGTTGAAGAACTTGAAGTTATCTGTTGATACCTAATTTTGAAAATTGGTGAGCATAAATTCCCTGGTTACCTAAGCAGAATGCAGCAAACCGTACATTTCTATTGCCTTTCGTTTTTCTTTAATTGATTTTCCAAATCGTCGGTCACTTTTGGAACACCCGGTAGCATATTACCATTCCTTACATGAATTCACGCCATTACTTCGGTTGGCGGCTGCTGATTGGTCAATTGAGTTTACATCGGTATTTGTGTATTTGGTGCGCTGATGCTTTTGAAAGCATGTATGTTTTTCAAGAATCAAAACTTCCATCGCTAATTTTGGTAATTTTTAGAAGAGTATCTGTAATTTTTATTTTTTAAGAGTAAGGTTAAAAAACTAAAGTGTGCAAAACAGCAAAAAATACATAATTTGCATCTTGCAATTAAGATTTTAATTTTTAAAAAAATTTAAAAAATTTTAATTCAACATTTAAATTTAAGAAAAAAATTCAGTTTTGAGTAATATTTACTCTATTTTATTCTACTTCTAAAATTTTACAGTGAAATTACTACGGAAATTGGAAATTTCTTAAAATTTTCCATGCACAAAAAAGAAATATGAAGGCATTTATGGCGAAAATTTCTTTTACAAATACCTTGACACTTTAAATTACTTTTACATTAATAGGTGGCGCCATTTTAAAAAAAAATCCCGTTCCTTATAAAATATGGCGTAAAAAAACAAATAAAGATGAAAGCAACTAAGAAATAGATTTTATCTCATTTAAAATACGCTTAGGATCAAATATTATGCAATTATCGAAATGAAAGCAACTAAGAAATATATTTTAGCATTTATCTAATTTAAAATGCGCTTGGGATCAAATATTATGGCAATTACCGATGCAAACTCAATTGACCAATCAGCAGCCGCCAAAAGATGCAATGGCGTGAATTCATGTAAGGAATGGTAATATGCCACCCGGTATGAGCATACACACACGCACAACATGTATGTTAAAGCAAACAGCAACTAAAAACATTAAGATCTAAAAAATATGAGAAACAGGAAATAAGCCTAATAACAACAATATTTATGGCAGCCACGAGGCATCATTAGGCAACCCTAGACAATAAAACAAACTATTATCTAAAGAAGATAAAACTATACTCTTTAAAATGAGAGAAATTAACAACTCTAATGCATATAGGCGCTTCCCTTTGTTCATTATTATTATTTCAGATTATCCTATTTTTGAGTTCCCTAAATTAATTGAACATATTTTACACATATAGACGTGCAAAAAGTAAATCCTATATATCTGTAGGGAAGATAATTGAGATAATCTATGAAATAGAATATATATATATATATATATATATATATATATATATAATATGAAAATCAGGCCTGTGTATGGATAATACCGTATGCAGAACCGTAACAATTTTGCATATGATTTGCCACTTCATCAATAGTTACGCGTCGTTTCGTCAGGATCATCTTACAGATTTCTTCGACGTTGTCATCATTAGTGGATGTGAATAGGCGTACTGACCTTTATCCCCCCCCCCTTCACGGTTTTCAGACCGTTTTTTGAATTTCACAATCTAATCGTATACGCTTCGCCATGGTAAAACACTATCTTCATATTCTACTGTAAACCTTCGATGGATTTGGCTCCTGATACCGCTTTAGACTAGAAATTACACAGACCAATTACACAGCGGTGTTTATAACAGCTCGCAACACCAGCAAAACGAACTGACCAATGAAAGTGAAACTTTCCATAGACGACGAGAAAGGCAGGTACTTTTGACCTACGTGCGGACGCAGTCCAGCCAACTGACAAATGACTACAACTACATCATTCCATATATCGAGCCAATTCTTAACTTAATTTATTCCTTTAACTTTACTTTTTCCCTCCTTCAACTACCTATCGAACTCTGTCTTTATCTTTTCACTATGTGTTTGTCCCTCTCCATTTCAATGTCCATAGTGCCCAACTGGCGACTTCCCCAGAGCACCCCATACTGCTGGATGGAAATTCTAGAGTTAACATATGTATTCTTATTTCTGTACGTCAGAGGTAGACTATCATAAGTGAATTTTCTTCATTTTCGATATTTTTATTTAAGTGACTCCTTTTGGATGGAACTTCTTTAAGGAATACTGCCATATATGCAAACCAAGATGGTGGGTGAAATATGGACTTATAAACTATCGCATATGTAAGTCCTGATGAGAGGTAAACCATCAGAAAGCTCTCCTGAAAAATGGAAATTTTATACATATGATATTTTACCTCTGACGTACAGATTTGCTGCCAAGAGTTTTTTTTTAACTGCTCACCGTTTTTAGCAGCTGGACTTTGCCCATAGAAGACATACTGACCGATTGTCTATTTCTCTCTGGAAAATCCTCGATTTTCTGAGATCTTTCTTATTAATAAAAATATTAAAATAACGCTCCTTATGTAATAAAAATATTAGTTAAGTAATTATTATAGAGTTTTATAAATAGGAATGTTAGGAAAATAAAGTTTCTGCTATTCATCTCCCTATGGGCTTAACGTTTTGTTATTGCCGACTCCCCTGCCAGAGATGACTTCATTATCATTCACTTTCTAGTACTAGAGGTCATTACATATGTGGAATGTCTCTTGTCGTAGGTGCAGTGCTACGAATACAGTACCGTTGAACATTTTCACCTTACCTTTAAGTCTACAATTTAAATGAAATTTTTAGCCGTAGATAATAATTAAAAGGGAAGGAAATGCAATGATCTGAAGTCTTAATAAAGTTTAGTTTATATACACTTTCATTTATTTAAATTAAATATGAGTTATTTATATACACAGAGATTATATACTTTAAAATACAAACAATATGAAAATAGAAGACGAAAAATTAAAAATATTAATACCGCTACAAAATTTAGTTGCACAAGTCAGCCATAGACAATGCATCAAAATGTAAAGCAAGGATATCAAAACTTCAAGTCTCTGAAAGAAAAGGTAAGATCAATGTCAATAGTCTCTTACATTTGTTCATTTCTATCACTTCGAAAATTCTATTCTTGACAAGTCTAAAACAATAAAATATGCTCTATGCATATATATGAAATAAAGCGAATTCATATATCTTTCTAGAAGATAAAAGTGGATGCATCTATGAGAGACAAAATATTATTCGATATGTATTGTATGGGCTATGGTGAAAACACAATATAGCTTAAAATTACATTTCTAACAGACGTTTGTAAATAAATCGAAATCTTTATAATCGACTGTTGGGTTTTAGTAAGGAACTATATCTAATATCGTAATAATAATAATAATAATAATTTTATTTTAAAATGCGTTTAGTTTTAAAATAACATAAGTGTTCATATTTGGCAAATATAAATTAGCAACTCCGATAGTATAAGGTATGGAATTTGAAATTTTATCCCAACAAATTCGTGGTAAATACAGTCGAACCTCCATATATCGAAGTAGCAAAATACCAGAAAAAAATTCGATAAATAGAAATTTCGATATATAGAATTGATCTTAGTTTTATCATAATTATCCTAAAACATTAAAATTAAAGCTAATTTTTGTATGAAAGATTTATTGAGTACTATATACCTTTCAAAGAAAACAATAATCCAGACAGTGGTTACAGTGACTACATTCTTTTAAAAAAAACTACGAATATCTTGCTGAACAGCCAGTTTTGAGGAAAGTTCATCACAGAAATGCTCGCATTTATTCAGTCCACTAAAAACTTCATCAGGGACATTTTCCGCGAATTGAAGTCCACGACGTATTGTTTCAAACGTCAAAAATTGGGAGATTTTATTCTAAAATGGAATAAGATCTCCCAATATGTCGTGAAAAAAATTTCGATATATAGAGATTTTTTCGATATATAGAAACAGTTTTTCTATGTAATGAACATGGAGATTTGCTAGGAGTTCGATATATAGAAAATTTCGATATGGGGAAGATCGGTATATGGAGGTTCGACTGTAATTGTATAACTTTTCACCTTCTGTTTACTTTCATATCATCAGCGCATATGTGTTGCAAGGTCTGTATAGAGAGAAAGTGTATATGAAGAGATCATAAAATTAATTCCTACAGTGTGCCCGACAAACTAATTTTTGCGATCTGATTCAGATATTTTGCTGGCCTTGCGTAGCATTTGATAATAAACTTTCGAGAAATCGAAGACCATCTCAGCTTTTGAACTTTACTTCGTGCATCATTTTTCAAGAGTTGGATG
Source organism: Dolomedes plantarius (assembly GCA_907164885.2). Taxonomy (NCBI): domain Eukaryota; kingdom Metazoa; phylum Arthropoda; class Arachnida; order Araneae; family Dolomedidae; genus Dolomedes; species Dolomedes plantarius. The sequence continues at coordinate 11,398,480 of OU015495.1, forward strand.
TCATTTGTGATCCATTTAAATATTGTGATATATTGGTACTGTTCATTTTTGAAATTTCGACCACCAAACGAAATTATGAGCGATTCAAACACAGTATATCACATTTTCTCCCTGAATTAAAATTTTAAAATATTTCCATTTCTTTTAGAGATTGAAAAAGTTATCGTAGTAGGAATAAAATATTTCTCTGCAACTAAAAATAAAATCTGTTAATCGAAGTCCACAATCATTGGCGAAATTTTTTCTTATGTTAACATTGAGCTGAAAAGATCCAACATGGCTACTACTCAGCTTTCTTAACGGCATGTGCTTGAAACAATATACTCATTGACATAATTTTCAATTAGTAATGACTAACGACTATTACAATTCTTTTTATTGATCTCACTTTATACAATACGATATTCAAGTATACTGCATTTTTGTTTATTCCCTTCAGTTTATTCAGTTTACGGTGATTACGAGTGGTTAGCTGTCGTTTATTCTAGTTGTCCAAATAAACGATATTTAATAACGCTGTCAAAAAAAATCGAAACGGTAATGTAATACCGAAATTGGAAAGAAATAAAGTAAAATGTCTGAAGACAGCGTCGTGTGTGCTATCTTAAGAAAAAAAGACGATGGATCTGAAAGTGAAGTGGAAACAATGCTAAATTAACTCCACCACTGTTGATTTTGTGTCTTATCTAATGAAATTACTTTTCGTTGACGAAAGAGCTTTTATCGATCGAGTAAATAAGTCGTTTAATGATCACTGTCTTAATTATCTGGGGACATTTTTCTTTTTGATACTATCAATATTCTTCTCTGTTTTTCGTCAAAGAAATGTCGATTCATCACCCTAAGTGTGCATTCCGTACAAGTGTATCAGAATTTATACTCTGAATTATGTTGTGCTGATTTTGTCGCAATGTTTCAAAGCCATTCATAAAAGTATTTGTGCATAAATGCAACTTATAAAAATCAGTAATTCCACTGCTTTATCTAATAAGAATTTATGTTTGAATTTATTTCACAACCAGAAAATGTACTATTTCTAATAATCAATGAAATCTCACATTTTAAAGGCCGAAATATTTCACATAAGCTTATAAATTGAATTTTTATATGGACTTTCCACTGTTTGTGTAATATTCATGAGAATATATTTACATTAAAAGAAATACTCATTTTGGCTTATTTCTTTCAAAAATTTTACCAATAGACAAATGCTTAAATGTATTGCGCTTATTAAAACAAAAAATGCTTTTCTTTTGTACTAAATGTTTAACATTTTAAAATTATTTTCATAAACAAAAAAAGAACCAATTTCTTATTGAAATTTGAATTTTTAAAGTAGAATGGGAGGTCCGTTCTTAAAACCAACAGACCTTTCTATCTGATAATAAAACAAATAAACCTTCATTAAAGTGCAATAATAAATAACGCTTTGAAGGTGTACAAAAATGTCAAACGTAGTGGGATCAAAAGTTTGTAGACAATAGAATCCCAGCGCACAATTTGATTAATGGGTACATTTATCTCCCTGATAATTGAAGGCCTTATTTGAATAGTGGTCCAACTCCCCTTTTAAAAAAAATGGAGTTACCCTCACTGTTATGTTCATATAAGCCATTTCTATTTTACTTTTAAACTCGTACACCTCCAGCTTATTTCTGCTGCCAAAAGAGGGCATTACAAATTACACTTCAGCAGTCATTTCTCAGCACTCATTAGACTTAGGGCTCTGTATCTCAAAATGAACTAGAATAGAGTTGGACCAATATTCAAATAAGGCCTTCAATTAAGCCTTTCATAATCAGTTCAAGACGATTTTCACACTGCTCAAGGTAACATAATGATAACGTATTGGCTGTCGGGGCTGAGGGTATTCGGATCGAATCCTAACAAGAGCCATTATATACTTCCATGTCTAGGCCGACTATGGACATGTTAAATTCGTAGACCGGTAAGTCCCTCTACGAGGTCAGATAGGGTGGGAAAGTGTACAATCCGCCCAGATTCCTCCCCTGGGGATGCTCTGATAAATGGAGGTGGCGCCTGGCTCAGTGGGACTCCGACACTTCTGGTGGCATTATTAACCGGATCCGCACCCGGCAGCCCTCTATGGATCTGGTCTGGAATACTTCCGGCTTGGGGGCGTTAGAAACGAAGCCAACAACAACGACGATTTTCCCAATCACAGTTCAATCTAGACACTTTAATGTTAAGATCACAAAAATTCCTCTAAACAATTTGTAGTTTTCTGTAATAGAATGATTATGACAATCATATTAAAATGATTGTGAAAGGCTTGATTTTAAAAGTTCACAATAAAAAAAATCAATTACAGTTCCCAATCATCTATATATATAAAACAGTTCCGTAACTGACTGACTCACTGACTAACTGATTGATTGACAGACAACGCACAGACCAAACCGCTGTACCTAAAGGGCAGAAATTTTGCATGACGATTCTTCTTATAGTGTACGGGTGCACTAAAAAAGATTTTTCAAAAATTCTTCTTAGATTTTTTTTAAATTAAATTTTTAAGCTGTTTTAGTGACTTTTTTAAAGTTTGCATTTAAAATAATAACTTGAGGTTTATAAAATTTACATCACGAGAAAGATCATAAAAATTCCTTTAAAATGAAATCATTTTCGAATCTTTACCTCCATTTTCTAATTTTTTGGTGAATTTTTAAAGATTAATTTTTAGAATTTAATTTATTAAATGTTGATCAAGTGGTTTCTTTTTCTGGTACCTTAAATAAATTTATCGTCCCGTACATGTCAAAGAAATAGACGAAAAAAATATTTCTTTTCTTGCTAATGCGGCAGACGATTGGACATTATCCAAAAAAATATTAAAATACAGTAAAAGTTATGTTCCTCAAACTGCACTATATTAACTGTACTATATTCTTTAGCATGTCCTATTAGATTTAATTTGAATATTTTCTTCTACATTATTTTTTCTATAAAAATACCCCTTACGATTTATATATATATATATATATATATATATATATATATATATATATATATATATATATATATATATATATATATATATAAATATTTCTTCTTTTGGCATTAATTGCATACATTGACCGTTGTATTTAATTTGAATGTACTCCGTAACGAAGTGCGAGTTTTCAGCTAGTATAGTGATACTTAACATGATTTGATTGTGAAACTTTGTACAAGTAGCCTATACTTGCGATAAACTAGGCTATAAATGTAATTCAATAACTTGCACTCTATAATTCCTTCTTATACCGATTTAGTATTTACAATATTCCTGGGTATTAAAACCGATGTTTGTTTTCCCAAGTAAGCAATGTTTACTAATCCAATCCAAGGGAAAGGGAATATTTCAATTCCAATCCGGTAGAAATAATCGATAGCGTTTGAGGATCTTCAGGCACTTCAACAAACCGGCAGTGGTTCCGAAGCGGAAATGGAAACAAAACTAAATTAAAATACTGCACTGTCTATTTCACGTGTCATTTGATGAAACCGCTCTTCGTAGACCAAAAGGCCTTTTATCAGTCGTCTAAATGAATTATCTGAAGACACTATGTTATCTTTGAAATGGAGGAATTTAGATATCATTCTGGCACTGCGCTTATCAGTTTTTGAAATATTGATAATGAATGTCCTTCCGGGTTTTATCTAATTAAATAAGTTTTATAAATTAATAAATAATCCAACAGATATAGATAAAAAAATTATACTAAAATAGACAAAAAACAAACAGAAATCAAGCACTCTGGGCATCCACGCACCAACGGCAAGATTCTGTATAAGTGCCGGAACTGAACCATAATTGCTTCTTTGGGGGACTCGGGGCCTTGGGATGTCTTTTGGGCTTACCTGCATCCTATTCAGAAAGTTCCCCTTGAGGTAATTGACATGGTTAGGCTCCCTGATGACGAGACCTATCGGTCACCTCTGTTGTTTTATTGTTCAGTTCCGGCACTTATACAGAATCTTGCCGTTGGTGCGTGGATGCCCAGAGTGCTTGATTTCTGTTTGTTTTTTGCCTATTTTAGTATAATTTTTTTTATCTCTATCTGTTGGATTATTTATTTGTTTTTTTCATTATGGGGATATGAAGCTTCTGCGCTATCCTTTATTGAAAATGTTTTCTTTGCAGGATATGTTTTATGTTATAGTGATTTAGCAGTCTATGCTTGAATTTTAATTTTGTTTATTTCTATTGTTTACTTTTTACATTTTATAAATTAATTCGTTTATTTTCTTGTTAGGAAGTTCAGATAGCATTAAATCTTTCAATTGTTTTATGAGCCTGGAGCCTTGTAATGGTCAGTGAGTAGGAATTCGGAAACCGGGGTTGTTTGGTTCTGTAAACTTTCGTTTTATTCAAAACGCTTTGATGTTTTTCAATAATTGAATAACAGAAAAAAGAACGCTTTTTTAAATCAACTGTGGGTGAGAAAACATTATGATCTGTAGAAAAAACAGTGTAATTTTCCTTCGGGTATCTAAGAAACCACTTTTTTTTTTCGAGATGAACATCATTTTGTGCAGAAGTGTTCTTAGATTTTTTTCATTGTAATTTATTAATGAATATCATCTATGAAAAAATTTGACACTTTTTTCAGATCATTTTTTCGAATCTCCCTTAAAGTGAATCGCTTTGATTAATCAATGGATAGGATTTAAACAATAAGAGGTATTTTAAATAATTGAAAAAAATGAATTATAAGAATACACCAACCTATTGTCAAAATTTTCGATACTAGAATTCTCAGACTGGTAGTAAGATAAAAGTACAATAATATAATTGCAGTAAATGTATCATACATATAAAATAAATCATCGCACGAGGCAAGAAATTTGAGTTAATTAACACACACAATTTGGTATAAAAACGCCATGATTACATATTAATCTCCCAGATATGTGCTTATTTATAAATGTGTGTGTGTGCGTTGTATATATATATATATATATATATATATATATATATATATATATATATATATATATATATATATATATATATATATATATATATATATATATATATATATATATATATATATGTGTGTGTGTGTGTGTGGCGGTGAAAGATATAGTATGGGGGGGAGTTGTAATTGGTGGGGTGGTTAGTACATTGCATAAATTAAAGTAGAATTCGTTGGGACCCTAACGATTGAAAACAACTCTGGTTATAATGAAATCTAGATTTATTGAATTGAAATGAACATATACAATTATACAATACAACACCTCACTGAATATTAACCTTTACTTGACCCCGTCACAGTGTACTTGTGCATTTGCGTACATGTACACATCTAATTGCTTTATTAATTTGCTTTCAAAGTATTACAATGATTTTCTTTCTTATTTGCATCATTAAATTTCAATAACAAATGGATCCCTGATTTGGATTATTTAAATCAAAATTAGAATTTTAAGAAATCACCACAATGTCACAGAAAGGCTACTGGTGTTCGGTAAAAATCTCCTCAATTGATATATTTTTTGTTTTAAAACATTATATATTATCTGTGAAATTCACAGGCAATATCATTTTCTCAGAAAATTCTAGGTTCCGCAGAGCAGTAGAAACAGAGTTCGAGTCTTAATCTGTAAAATGGTTTTATAGAATCCTCTTGGATTTAAATAATTCCTACCTAAGAGATTACCTATTATTTTATATCAGCATTCAATGAAATTTAACTTTATTTGCAAAAGCGCATGTAAAATTGTTTAAGTTTCGCTCATAATGACTAGAAGAGGAGAGTTTCCAAACTGCCCTTATCCACTATAAGTATTTCTCATACATTTCAAATAAACTTTTTCAGAGAACCACATATGTCAACAATAAAATTAATAAGGACATAGATTTTTGCAAAACCAATCAGCTACAGCTCCATGCAGTGGTGTCACCCTAATCAGAATCCAGACCTTTTAAATTATTTTTTGGAGAAGGACAATTTTGAAACACACCACCTCAATTATTTCTTTGTGAACCAGATCGCTTCCCTTACCATGCGTTTGTTACTAAGTGGAATGCAAAAAGGATAAAAAGAAATGGATACCTGATAGCTGCTAAAGATTTTAGACGATGAAACGCAACTACCATGACGAGAAGTATAATTGAAAGCTAAAAAAAATTCTCTAGGCGATAAAACTGGGATTCAAAATATTTTAAACATAAACTTTCAAATTAATACATAAATTCAAATTTTTACCCGATGAAACGCAACTACCATGACGAGAAGGTGAGTATAATTGAAATCTAAAAAAAATTCTTTAGGCGATAAACTAAAAAGTAAACTGGGATTCAAAATATTTTTAACATAAACTGTCAAATTAATAAATAAATTCAAGTTTTTAAAAAATAATTGTTTCGATTTAATGTTTATTTTAAAGTTATCACTGCGTAACGTCACACTATTGTAAAACAGTAAAGTAGGTTAGCGTAAGGAAAACTAATTTCCTTCCCAATAAGCGCACAACGCAAAAATGTTATACCTCTAAAAATAAAAAAGGGAATTACTTTCAATCCATGATCATCATCAAAGCATAACATAAAAGTTTAATTGCTATTTTACACTGAATAGTCTCATAATTACCTCCAACGATCAGCGTAAAGCGGTAATTAATTTCAAACTTAAAAGTGTCATCATAAAAATTAGATTTTCAAGGTTGGGATGTTCATTGTTCCCGATAAAATAACACGACATTGCCCTTTCAAAGGTTTCAATTAATATTTGCGTATAAATTTAATTTAACTCTGACATTATTAATGAGACTCTAGATCATTTACCTACGGAAAGTGTTCTTCTAAGAGGTGGGATAATTATTGAATAGAAGAAAATTTTTCAGTGTATTCTAAATTAGATTAAAATATAAAGCCAAATCTTTCTAATACTTCGTAAAGGAATTTCGATGGAGATTAAAAAAAATATATTTATATTTAGAAAGTTTTGAGTTCTCAGTCAATAAGACTTAAGAAGATTGAGTTCATCTGGCATGCCTCATTTAAATGGAAAATTAGAAATGCTTCAATGTAGTGGCATTTAATAATATTTACGATGTTTATTTTGTTTATTCGTCATGCAAAATTTCAGCCCTTTAGGTCTAGCGGTTTGGTCTGTGCGTTGTATGTCAGTGAGTCAGTTACGGAACTGTTTTATATATATAGATTAACTAGCTGAAAACCCGCGCTTCGCTATGGAGTACATTCAAATTAAATACAACGGTAAATGTATGCAATTAATGCCAAAAAAAATAAAAATATATATTTATAATAAATGAGACGATCAATATATACAATTGATGTAAAAAAATATTTATATATATATATTTATAAAAAAATCATAAGGAGTATATATTTTTTTTGGATAATATCCAATCGTCTGCTGCATTAGAAAGAAAAAATGTTTTTTTTTGTCTATTTAGTTGTTACGCACGTGACGATAAATTTATTGAAAGTACCAGAAAAAGAAATCACGTGATCAGCATTTAATAAATTAAATTCTAAAAATTAATCTTTAAAAATTCAGCAAAAATCAGGAAATGGAGGTAAAAATTCGAAAAAAATTTCATTTTGAAGGAATTTTTATGATCTTTCTCATGATATAAATTTTATAACCCTCAATTTATTATTTTAAATGCAAACGTAAAAAAAGTTTAAAAAACAGCTTAAAAATTTAATTTAAAAAAATCTAAGAAGAATTTTTGAAAAATCTTTCTTAGTGCACCCCTACACTATTAGAAGAATCGCCATGCAAAATTTCAGCCCTTTAGGTCCAGCGGTTTGGTCTGTGCGTTGTATGTCAGTCAGTCAGTGAATGAATGAATGAATGAGTCAGTTACGGAACTGTTTTATATATATAGACAAGGAATGAATTGAAACAACAGAGTATTATGGGATCCTGATTGGGGGATCCTCCTTGTGATCCTGAGTTTATAGAAAATTCCCCACAATTTACAGAAACAGTTATAAAGAAGACGGAGAAAATTTCTTTCTGACCAAAAATTACCTACTCTACGAATAAATATAAAACATTTTTCCGAATTTTTATTTCTTAGGCAATTAAATTTGAAATGTATATTTCAGCGTTCCGCAGATGCCACTAGGAGTTTTGACAAACTGTAATAAAGAGTCTCATTTTCGTTACTTATTTGTAAGTAGGAATATTTACCGCAAATCGCACCGACTGCCGTTTGCCAGGGAAAAAAAAATTCCTGTCATTTTCTACGAAGAGAGAAAGAGAATCCTATTTAATATTCTTTTCGTGGTCTTTAAGCATATTTGCCATTTTTGTCGGTGGCACTATTTTGTAAGTTTTGTGCTCAAAGAAGAAACTCACAAATATTCTTCGTAGTGTTTTCAAGTAATAAATTCGAATCCTTAGCATTCCCTTTTAACGTTATTTTCTCTTTAAGCCGATTACATAATGTAAGATGGCGTTTGGTTACTTAAATAACATTTGTGACATAGAATCTATTTTTAGACTGTGACATTCTGCATCAATAACATAGGCTTATTAAAATGGATTTTCTGTTGCAAAGTAAAAGTACCCTGTACAGTGGGTACTGCTACCAAAGTTGGAAAAGAGGGTTTTAAAGTTTATTGGTCAAAGAAAACTGGATCATATTTATTCGACGGTTTTATGCAATCTGGAAGGAACCAACACACACTACACTGAGACTGAGAAAATTGAATTTTAATAGGGCATTAACTTGAAAATTCCAGTTGCTGATGGTGGGTTCTCCAGTTAATAAAAAGAGTATTATAAGGCTCAGAATAATAATTTTATACTCCAAATAACTAAACATGTGGAGCATTTTACCAGTTATTTGACTTAACTTTTTAACTTTTGGTGCGTGTTTCTTGTTAACACTATCCAATTAGAGTGCGTATCTTTTCGACCTAAATTTATATATTTATGGTTAACTATCAGATACCAAGTCTCAATAATTCTTCCGTCTTCTACAACTGAGACATATTATTCCTTTTTTTCCAAGAGTCGTATTTAATAAAACAGAGAGTCTGCGCTTTACGGTTTAAAGTTATATCCTAAGCTTCTATATAATTGATGTTTTGTTTGGAAACTTAACAGCCAATTATACATCTTTTAAGCTTGTTTACCGACTTTACTCTCGATCTATAACAACTCAATTCTTTATGTAGTTTAAATCAACTAATTTGACTGTCTGTATATCTATCTATCTATATATATATTTATATATATCTATATATATATCTATATATCTATCTATATCTATATATATATCTATATCTATATATATATACATATATATATATATATATATATATATATATATATATATATATATATATATATATATATGCCTATATATATATATATATATATATATATCTATATCTATATATATATACATATATATATATATATATATATATATATATATATATATATATATATATATGCCTATATATATATATATATATATATATATATATATATATATATATCATATATATATATATATATATATATATATGATACATATTAATGCCTATATTTATAATGTATAGGTTTTGATGCAACACATGCTTTAAATATTTTAGTTATATATATATATATATACACACAGTTGGTTCTCTGTTTAACGACGCTGTACTTAACGACGATCTCCATTTAAAGACGATATTTCCCGGTCCCGGTCCCTCCGACGTAAAAACATTCTATTTTAAGACGATTTTGTTTCTATTTAACGACGATTTTTTCTTACAAGATAAACTTTTTCTTTATTTTATCTACAGGAGGGTTACTTTCTGTGGGGGAGTTTGGTTTCAATAACAGACTCGGAATTTCCTTTATGTTTGTTGCAATCAAAGACTTGTTGCAGTGGAAAAAACCGGGGGAGGGGGGGGATTACTGTTTCTCGGGAGATCGTTATTCTTCACTGGTGGATCGAATTTCTTAGTGCGGGGGTGGAATCACTCTATTGTACCTACCATGTTGTCATGTGATTTACGAACTGTCCAAAAGCACCCCTCTCTCACTCCTTCTGGGAAGCACGTGATCATGTTTAGAGAATTCATGGTTGTGTGTAGGAGCTCATTCCAGTACGAATACGAGGTGAGCAGAGTAAAATGGCATCAAAGCGAAAGCATCTTACGATACGCGTAAAAGTGAAAATTATTGAAAACTGGGAAGAAAGTGTTGGAATAACAAAAGTCCAATTCGCAAGACAATTTCAGCTACACGAGTCTACTATCAAAGGCATTTTAGCAAGCAAAGAGAAAATTCTTGAAGCAGCACAAAAATTTGGTTTGGGATCCAAATCCAAACGGCAGAAAATTCAATGTGGCCGATCAGAAGAGTTTGAGAAGGCAGTCCTGCAATGGTTTCATCAGGCAAGAGCATCTAACATTCCAATTTCCGGAGTGACATTTAAAGAAAATGCTATTATTCTAGCAGAGAAGTTTGGAAGGCAAAATTTTCAGGCTTCGGCTGGTTGGCTAAAAAAGTTCAAAGAAAGATACGGGCTTGTATTTAAAAGCATATATGGCGAAAGTGGCTCCGTAGATGAAAAAATAGTGGATGAGTGTAAAATAGTGGTGAAGGGGATATTAGATGGATATGATGAGAAGAACATATTCAATGCAGATACGTTAAAACCTTAACGTATATGAGCGAAAAGTGTTTTGGTGGAAAACACAGGAACGACTGACTGTTTTACTGTACACTAATTCGGATGGATTCGAGAAATTCCCACCACTAGTTATAGGCAAATCAAAGCAATCAAGGTTTTTTAAGAATATCACCAGAAAACCTTGTGAGTACCGCAATAACAATAAAGTGTGGATGACATCACAAAGTTTTATTGACTGGATTAGAAAATTTGATGCAAAAATGCATCGAGAAAAGAGAAAAGTTTTACTTTTAATCGACCGATGCACTGCACATACTCCAAATATCCCTGGACTTACAAATTTGACTATCCATTTCTTACCAGCTAATTGCACTAGCAAGTTGCAGCCATTAGACCTGGGTATCATTCGCAGTGTGAAAGCATACTACAGAAAGTCTTTAATTACGAAATTAATAAATAATTCGGCTGACAGTATAAAAATTAGAAAATTTACAATCTTGGAAGCAATGCACATAACATCAGCATGGAAAGAAGTTTCTTCATCCACAATAAAAAACTGCTTTCCGGTTGCTGGAATTCACAAAGAACTTGTAGTGGAACTGCAAAGTACGGATGTAGAAATCAACGAAGATGACATTACCTCTGAAGAATGGAGAAGTCTTGTTGAAGATGAGGATGTTTCAACTCAAGATTTCTACAATTGTGATAAATGTGTTTTAACAACAGATTTCAGAAATGTAGAACAAATTTATGAAGATATTTTAAACGAAAACACAGTGTCAGACGAAGAAGGTGAAGTTGAAGACAGGGAAAACGAGACACTGCCACCGTCTTACACAGATGCAATTTCTGCTCTAGATGTTCTCCGACGCTATATTACATCGAAAATGGAAGGTGACTCATTTAACATTTTAGAAAATCTGGAAAACAGAATAACGAAAACAAGGCGAATGAAGCAATCAACACTTTTTGAATTTTTTGAAACGTAATTTATTGTATTGTTTGTACTCTTTTTCAATGCAATTTAAAATAACTTTTTGTGAATAAAATAATGATAATAAAAATAACATTTTTAAACATGCCAATATATTGAGAAATATATTGACACTCCTAAGCCTGTAAAGTGTGAAGGGAAATGTTATTTTTTCACAAATTCTGTTTAAGGACGATCTCTACTTAAGGACGATTTTTCACGGTCCCTTGAAAGTCGTTAAATAGAGAACCAGCTGTATATATATATATATATATATATATATATATATATATATATATATATATATATATATATATATATATATATATATATATATGTATATATATATATATATATATATATATATATATATATATATATATATATATATATATATATATATATATATATATACATATATATATATATATATATATATATATATACTGTCTTTAAAATTTTAAAGTCTTATACGTGGAGGCGAAATGAATATAAATGATAAAACATTATTAATGATAATATGCCACGTATTAATGATACTATGCCATATCCATAGTACTGCGTACAACACAGTGGAAGTGAACAATGCTGTCCTAATAAAACTTTCATAAAATCGCATTTAATGGTGTAAATTATTTCAGTCACTCAATCAAATCAAAGCGTCTATCAAACTACCATGATTACAGGCAACAGAATATTGTTGAAAAGGTCAGAGAGGGAAGGCGGATGATATTACATAACTCCAAACTTTGGCGTTTGTATGTACACATATATACATACACATGCATATACATTTATATAAATATTATATAATTTATTGAGAGGCAGCGATACAAAGCCACTAGTATGAAGTCTGCAAGATTACAGCTAATCCCTGTAGTTGGACAAAGCTTTAAAATTTGGAATAATATATTTGGATCTTTTCTGGAAATATGACACGCAATACAATGAAAATAGAGATCACTGCACAAAAAAATGGTTGATACTATATCCATTAAGAAAGGCTGCTGTTAAAGCCTGCACGTTATCTCTTCTAAATGAAGATATCCTGCGCTTCGGTATATTTCCTCTGATATTAAATAACAATGGTGTTGAAGGGAGAGCCCTCTCCCTGGACGAGACCTAACTGTTCCTGGATCCGTAGGTGTTCGTTCTAGGAATGGATTACACAGTTGACGAATCAAGATATGATCTCTTGTCCCAAAATTATTTATTATACATATATTTCTACTGGTACACACCACACATTACTATACACACTTATATATTACAAATTTACATAGAATCAATAAAATCACGTGCAAGCCAGTTTCCACGTGGCGAGCTCTTATAAACCGACCTTTCACCTTCCAAGCGAGATAATGTCTTCTCCTTGAACCAGTCTTTTCATTCACAGCCAAACGGGTTCATCCCCCTCTCGCTCGACCACCCCAAAGCAGGTAGTTCCGGTCAGTTATTCATCGAAAGAGAAATTGGAGAGGGGAAGATTAGGAGTTCATTCCTGACAAATGGCATTCCTTTTTTAAGTAAATGTAGTGATACAATTCAAATTATTAAGCATAGCTGAAATATTTCAAGAGTATCTCCGGTTTCCCTTTCCCAAGCAAATCCTGTAGAGCGAAAACAGAGAGAAAAGAGAGCTTAGTAATACTTGTTAAAATTGATCACTCATCAGCTGTTGAAAGATTAAATATTGTTTCTACGTCTACAAACGAAGTCAAGTGTGAAAATATATGTCACCCAACCTCCAATCCAGTATCGATAACGATAATTTTGTTCGAGAAGTAACAGCATAGTATCGGAGATCTGCCCAGTGTCCCAAGTGAAACACGTCTAGGAGCGAGCTATAACGCAAAATACAATTGAAACGTTTATGAAGTCTCCTCTGATTGTGCTTGGTCAAAATTATGGTGCTAGGAGGGTTTATGTTGCTTCCCCTGTTCAGTAATTCAATTATTATGAACCAAAGTATATCGCAGTAACAAAGAAAACTTCTGATTCCTTTCCAAAAATCATAGAAATCTGAGGGGAGGTATTTGACGAACGTTATTTAGAAAAGCACAATTAAACCACTCTGCGATCAACTTCATAAAAGACTCTGTAAGGCGCGCCACGCCTGGTAACCCGTGTATCACGTTGGCGTGTGGCAACCCTACTTCCGAGGGGGAGCTTTGTTGTTGTATAGAGTTGGGGTGGAACTGCGGACGAGAACACATACGCCAACAGGGTTTATCTGACAAATATGGCTCTGTATGCCAAATCGATCCTGAAATAATCATTTTTTATGTGCTATATGTGCCGTGTCCCTTAAAAACAATGTAATAAAAGTTTGGGACGAAATTCTGGAAGTCTTTTTTGTGTCGTCTCTGTTCCTTGCATAAAAGAACCCCCACGCAAAGCGGTTAAAACCGTTACATTTCCTTGTCCACTATTGTGGGCGTGGGTTCGAATCCCACTTCTGACACCAATGTAACGGTTTTCAACCGCTTTGCGTGGGGGTTCTTTTATGCGAGGAAGCGGTTAAAACCGTTACATTTTCTGGTCCACTAATGTGGGCGTGGGTTCGAATCCCACTTTTGAAAGCAATGTAACGGTTTTAACCGCTTTGAATGGGGGTTCACATTCTCTGGTCCACTAATGTGGGCGTGGGTTCGAATCCCACTTCTGACACCAATGTAACGGTTTTCAACCGCTTTGCGTGGGGGTTCTTTTATGTCTGGTCCACTAATGTGGGCGTGGGTTCGAATCCCACTTCTGAAAGCAATGTAACGGTTTTAACCGCTTTGAATGGGGGTTCTTTTATGTGAGGACGCGGTTAAAACCTTTAAATTTTCTGGTCCACTAATGTGGGCGTGGGTTCGAATCCCACTTCTGAAAGCAATGTAACGGTTTTAACCGCTTTGAATGGGGGTTCTTTTATGCGAGGAAGCGGTTAAAACCTTTACATTTTCTGGTCCACTAATGTGGGCGTGGGTTCAAATCCCACTTCTGACACCAATGTAACGGTTTTAACCGCTTTGAATGGGGGTTCACATTGTCTGGTCCACTAATGTGGGCGTGGGTTTGAATCCCACTTCTGACACCAATGTAACGGTTTTCAACCGCTTTGCGTGGGGGTTCTTTTATGTGAGGACGCGGTTAAAACCGTTACATTTTCTGGTCCACTAATGTGGGCGTGGGTTCGAATCCCACTTCTGACACCAATGTAACGGTTTTCAACCGCTTTGCGTGGGGGTTCTTTTATGTGAGGACGCGGTTAAAACCGTTACATTTTCTGGTCCACTAATGTGGGCGTGGGTTCGAATCCCACTTCTGAAAGCAATGTAACGGTTTTAACCGCTTTGAATGGGGGTTCTTTTATGCGAGGAAGCGGTTAAAACCTTTACATTTTCTGGTCCACTAATGTGGGCGTGGGTTCGAATCCCACTTCTGAAAGCAATGTAACGGTTTTAACCGCTTTGAATGGGGGTTCTTTTATGCGAGGAAGCGGTTAAAACCGTTACATTTTCTGGTCCACTAATGTGGGCGTGGGTTCGAATCCCACTTCCGACACCAATGTAAGGGTTTTAACCGCTTTGAATGGGGGTTCTTTTATGCGAGGAACAGAGACGACACAAAAAAAATTTCCAGAATTTCGTCCCAAAATTTTATTACATTGTTTTTACATTTTTTACTTTTATTATATTGTACACAAGGGGACACAGCACATATAGCACATAAAAAATTATTAATGCAGGATCGATTTGGCATACAGAGCCATATTTGTCAGATAAACCCTGTTGGCGTATGTTTTCTAGTCTGCAGTTCCACCTCAACTCTCCACAACAACAAAGCCCCCCCCTCGGAAGTAGGGTTGCCACACGCCAACCTTGACACGGGTTACCAGACGTGGTGCACCTTACAGACACCATTTTATCGAATCGTGAATCCGTAAAATGTAGAGTCAAAAGAGTTCGCTCTTAATATGTTTTTATAGGATATGTTTAGAGTTTATATGAGAATATGTAGGTTTTATCATAGAATATGTTTAGAATATTTAAAATATTATGAAAAACTTTTTTAGAACATATTTTATGCATTATACTGTCATGAACTTAAACATCAGGGGTATTTATTACCATGTTTTTATTAACTCGCTTTCGTGTTTGTTTATATGTGTGTGTGTGTGTGTGTGTGTGTGTGTTTGTTTTTGTCCGGTACAAATCTTGCAATCGATTTTTAACTAACTGCCCGACTAGCTAGACATTTGAAACTTTTAGAATAGCCCAGAACACGATGACAATGCATTATTTTAATACTTTTAGCCATCTTTAAGCAGCATTGAATTCTTTTTAAGTTCATTTTATTTTGTAGACTGGTGTCGCCATCTATCGGCCGGGACGGGAATGAAAAGTTAAACGAAAGTTACTTTCCAATTAACTTTATTTTCTTTCAAGTTGATGGGATAATTCATGAAAATTTTTTTTTTTAATATTTATTAATACATAGAATTGTCAAGTTTATATGATTCAACAGAAAATTTTAAAACATAGTTTATAAAAAGTTCTTTTTATCTTGTAACTATACTTTTAAATGTTTATTAAGTGTTATAAATTAACTGCTAGTGATAATATTTATATAGTTTAATCTGTTGTTTATAAATTAAAGTACTTGAGACTAGTAGCATTGTTGGATTCACTCAGCTTAATGTTAATCTATGAAGAAAATTTTTCCAGTGATTGTCGACTTGGATATAAAGATTTTTTTACCGTGATAGAAAATAATTGTTCACTCTGCTATTTTATTCATTTTAGAAATTCGTCCACTGAAGGAAATTATGTTCGTTTGAAACACAAAATAGCACAGTTTTTCCCTGAATGTTTTAAATTTCAAAATATAGTTTGCATTTGTTATAAGAATGATAAAGATGGAGTATGAATTTTAAGAAAAAAAATCTTTAAATCAAATTTGAAAATCAATGGAAACGTTTTTTTTCTCCCTTAGATTAACACTATGCTTAGCTAATGCAATAGGGAGCACACAAGAGAAAATTTCCTGGGCCAATGGTCATCTAGTTACGTGTTTCTGGCATTATCTTCGTTGGGGGCTGCCTAGCACCATTGGAAAAACAAGCATGTTAAAATGCAAATGGCTGCTACAGATCAGATTTAAGCGACAATTTATACAAGAACAAAAAAAATTAAAATTCAGGTAGTCTCTTCTAACGAAATTGCCGCGGGTTATTAACGTAGGATTACTTATCGTTGCTTACCTCTTTTGTATGAATATATGTATGTACGTGTTAAGTATATATGTATCTCTATGTATATGTACACACACATATATATATATATATATATATAAGAATAGTTGGTTGTCTAGGGGTTTTAGGGTTTGTCATCAACTTTTAAATCATTACACGACTCAAAAATTACTATTCACATTACACGAACAATTGTATTTGACGAAACGATATATTAAACATAAAACAATTAGAACTAAACAAACACAGTTATATATTCATAACAGAAATTGCTCCTTTTTACTACATTGTTATCTGAAAAGAAAAGTCACCACAGCCGTCGGTTGGAAACGTCTTAAAACACTACTAAAGTTAATTCTCTTCTGGGTGGTTCTCGGAGAGTTCACAGATGGCGCTGGCTGGAATGTAGAAGCGTCAGCGGTGGTTGTCAGAAGCGGGTGCCAGAAGTGGGTGCCAGAGGGCGTTCCCACACACACACACACACACACACACACATATATATATATATATATATATATATATATATATATAATGTCAAAACATAACTGAACTGTCAAAATATCGTTGAGAAGTACGGGGAAAGGGGGCTTAAAATAGTAAAAATCTAGCAATCCATTCACAAAGCTCGTGTATTTTGCTGTGGGGAAAATCATCTTTTAAAAGCGACTTGAGCGCAAAGCGAATAATTCTAGGCGAGAGGATTTATTTTTAGAAGTGTACAAGTTTTGGGCGCGAAGTTAAAATGCAAGATGAGCTATATTGAGGGTCCAGACGACCAAGGTTGAGGTCTGAACATGCGCCGTGCAGCAGGATGTCCGAGGGAATTAAGTTTTTGGCGGCAGATTGGATGCGATTTTTGTTGAGAGCGGGAGCTCGCGGCGTTCATGCCGGGTAGATTAGAAAATGACGTAGAGTATAAATCATCCTGGAGAGTGGTCAACTTATGAAGTTTAATAAATATGGAGTTATTACGAATTGGACTACTTCCTTCATGGCCTCGCCACTCGCCCAGTTATTTAATGTAGGTATTGACTGCATAACATCGACTTAAACACAGAAGCAAAACACGCTTCGTATCATATATATATATATATATATATATATATATATATATATATATATATATATATATATATATATATATATATATATGTGTGTGTGTGTGTGTGTGTGTGTGTGTGTGTGCATGTCAATATTTTGACGTATTTTGATACTTTTCTGTTTAACTGTTTACTGCTTGCCCAAGGGATACAGACTGGGTTAGCCGCACTGTCAAAATTATATCTCGTGACGACGGATGGTTTTAGCATCTGGAATTTTGCTTTCTGGAGGACCGTTATAGAGGAATGTAATCCTACATTGAAATGGAGTAAGCGACTTTAGTGGCTCTTCCCGAGGCACTCAGTCTGACGCATGGCTAAAGCATTCAGTTTATTTTAAGGGGACTCATGATCCTTAAGTCGAGGAAATAAGGCATATTTTCATACTTTTTGACTCTTTGTAACTATTTCAATTTACCCCCAATTTTTCCAAATTATATGTATATGATAAATTGATATATCTATTTTTATAAACAAACTTTCAATTCTAAAAATAATTTTAAATAATTTTTTTAAATGCTTTAGATAGACCTTGTTTATTTAAGTATGTTTATTGTATACTGGCTGGTGCGCTGAACTATGAAATTAATTTTACACTTAAATGTATAATTCCTATTTTATATTTAAAATAAATAATTTAAAATACAATTGAACATAAAACATTCAAGATTAAATTATATTTTCAATTTTTTTAAAACTGCTCAATATCTACTTAAAATTTCCTTAAATTTTTTTCATTAATTTACCCCTGAAAAAATAACAAAATGTGCAGTGTATGTAATAATTCTAGTTCAGACGCAATAAGATAACATGATTATACAGTGATAAAAATTTCATGGAATTATGTTTAATAGTTTTTGAGATATCAATTGCGGAATGATGCAAAATTACATTTTGAGAAAAATGAGTTTAAAATTTTTCTTACCATAAACTTGATCAGTAATTAAATATTAAGAATATCAATGTCTCCGGAACTCAGCGGAATATTTTCATTCGGTTTGCTTTATTTTGTTCAGAAATGATCAGGCTTTAACATATATTTTTTTTCAAAAAATCGAATGTTTTAAAGATTTAAAAGTAGTGAGACCCCTTAAAGCATTTCAGCCCCTGAAATTGTCTGCCATGTTTGCAGAATATACAAAATACAGATTAAGTTATTTTGATAAATGTTCAAGTTTACTTGTCTATACTGTCGTAGTTTTTTCTTTTAAATTATCAGTTTTTTTGTTGTTGTTAATAAATAAATTACAAAGACCGTTTCATCCACTGCTGAAATACAACCCATTTCATTCGTTGCATTGTAACGTATACAAAGCTACAAATACAGACTATAACGTCGCAGAAATTTAGTTTTATTGTTAAAAAATAATGATTTGAACAACACTAGGATATGGGGGCCTTTAATTCTCAAGCAGTTTCGCTTAGCGTCTTTAATCGATTTCGAATCGATTATTTCGAATATAGAAAAATAGTTTTCTCGGAGGCTTTTGTAAACTACAGAGTTCCAATACTTCAAAAGAATATATAATGAAAAAAAATTTTTTCATAAACATCTGGTTCAAAAGCAGACCTCATTTTTCATCTGTAATGAACAAAGTCAGAAAATAAACTTCTCGAATCAAGCTTTTTCTTGGTGGACAAAAGTTTTGAGATAAAATAGGAAATAGGTGTTCTTTGAAGAGTTTAAAGGGGAAAAATCAAGCTTATTAAAAATAAGAGATTTATATAAATAGCTGTTATTGTTTATAATCACGACTAGTTAGCATAAAATATCCTAAATAGTATAGTTACTTACACTGATGATTAGATAACACATGCTTAATTAGAAACCTATATTGGTACTCTAATGAGAATGGCATGACTCACTATTAATAATCATGGAATAACACTTAGTCACTGCAGCACATTGTATTTAGAACCCACACACTTCCAGTTTACACACATAGTTCCAGTTTAAGTTTGTGTAGATGAATAGCTCAATCGGTATACATTAAAATTACCTTTAGCTGGAGTCAGAGAATGAAGTAGGGTAGAAGTTGAAAGTTCGTTACATGCAAGGTGCTACGTTAGGTGGGAAAGTTTGTATCTCGTGTACTATTATGTTAACAGGAGTCTCAATCTCAAAAGCTTGATTATTTGTTGAAAGAGAGTTTTTTGTTGTTACTGCTGAGTAACAGAGGTCAAAGTTACAACTGATGCCTAGGTATTATCACGATAATTAGAGGGTCAGATAAGAGAGTCAGAGATCAGACTTCAGAGGAGATAACATTTCTGGTATACACCATATATACTAATCTGATATACGAACCACAAAAGCCTGATGATTTTTTGTAAGAAAGATATTTGTAGTTGTTCTTAAGTAACTAAGTTTTAGTGATACCTAAGTATCCCGAAAGCCGAAGAGTCAGAAATGAACGCTTAATAGATTCTTGATAAGCAATAATATGTCTCTCTGATATACCTATAATACTAATATCCTATACTAATCACTAAAACGTGATAATGTCTTGAAAAAAAAATTATTTTTATTTTTGTAGTTCTTAAGGCTGCTATGTACTAAGAAAAAAATCTTATTTCCCTTTTCCTCTTCTTGCAGACTCTTGTGGTGGGAGGAGTCCAGTTGACAGTTCGAGAATTCCACCCCCCTTAGGATTGACATTTTGAGAGATTGTAATGACTCTCTCTATAGGGGGGTTAAGCGCTGACTCCAAATTTTTTATTTAAAATATATTTTTGTCAACTATTTACAGGTACATAAATGCTGATAATCAAATAAAATTGGTATTGTCAGATACCCTGAACTTTTCTGTAAAGCGCTACAGGATTCATTTTATAAATTTCGTCCACCGAAGGAATTTATGAGCATTTAAAACACACTATACCAGATTTTTCCCCGAATAAATTAAATTTTAAAATATTAATTGCATTTTTTTAGAAAACGAAAAATGTACGCAAATGTAAAATTTCTTTATGACTGAGTACTATTTTAAAAAAAAAATCTTTGAATCCAAGTCGGCAATCCGTGGACAAATTTTCTCCATAGGTTAACTTTGAGGTGAGCGAATCCAATGGGGTTAGTACGTAGCAGCCTTAACTGACTGAAGTCAACGTTATTTCTGACTATTTGTTTCGTAAAACAATTATTTTATTCTGTGCTTTGCGAAAACATCATGACAAGTTGTTGATATTCATATTTTTAGGTGTCCTACTATCTATACAGGAATTATGGCAAAAATAAATAGTTATTAATAAATTAGGACTTGCAATCATGACCAAAAAATTTAAACTTTTGTGATAATTTAAAAGATAACTATTTCAACTTCTGAAAAATCTAAATAAATTTCCTAAGCGATCGTTAAGTAAGACGTTATCGTCAATTTTGCCTTACGATAAAAACTGTAAAAAGCTAAGTAAATTAGCTTAGTATAAAGAAAAAAAATTTTAACCACAACATCCCATTTTGCGAGCTAGAAAAATGTATTTTATAAATGTTCGTCGTTAACAATGCCTGATAACGTATTATATTTTTATTTCTGTATAATAAATCTCAACAAGAGATTATTGAAATTGTTAAGTTTATTTTTAAAAACTTGGATGTTTAGTGAATTACCTTTACTTGAACAGGATTACGAGAAAATTAGTGAGAAAAATTAAGGGAAAGGTTACATAAACGTTCTTTACATGCATGAAAGGATTTAACCATTTTTAAAGAATTTTTCTCCCTTAAGTTATATTTGTTTTTCTAGCTTGTTTCACCATCAGTAAATCTCAACTGCAGATGAAATTTACCAAAATTGTAATTAATTCCATACTTGTTGAATTAATCTTGTATAAGATTTAATTTTGATTTGACCAACAAATTTGCTCATTTATCTTTTCCCAATTGATACAATTGTTCAGTTTTTTTTTCAATTTTCATAAAATAAATAAATAAATTTAATATAATTTTTATATTACATTTAAGAGAATTTATTTTTTAAAGACTGTGTGTACTACAAATAGTATTAGATTAACGTAAAAAAAATTGCTTTAGAAATCAAAAATTCTTATGTTTGGTCGAATATCTCGAATAATGGAAAAGTTCCACAAAGATCCTTTTATCATGCGTTACTGTCAAATTGCCGCCTGAATCTTTTGGAAATCTTGCGATTGACTTCATTTATGTCATTCATTGAAATTTGGAGAGTTGAGAGTAGCTGACATGAACAAAATATGAGAAGAATCAGAGATATTTTAACGTCAGTATAGGTTTTGAATGGACGAAAAAAGTCCAGGAAAGCATTGACAATTGATACTCGAATTGATTAGATATTTTTATATATCTTCATGAGCCGATATCTTTTTGTAATATAATTCCAAGATGATATTTATGTAAACTATTATTCAAAACATTACTGAATGCTGAACTTTTAGAATTGTCATACTGGAGGACATTAAAGAGACTGAGAATATAGAAATGTATAAATAAATTTAGTCAGAGGAAAAGAGAATATGCGATAACAAGTAACACTGAGTAGGACTGAATCCGTTTGATGTATGTAAATAAAGTAGAAAAACATACGATATTAAGCATTTTATTATAACATTTCAGATTAAGCAATGTTTGATATCATTGATTATATAAAGTGAAAAAACATGTGCTTTCTTGAAAATATCGAGATTTTTTTCTGCGGTCCCATCTAATGACAATGCTGCTAAAAATGATGGAATCCGCATAGAAATTGATTTATTAAATAATTTCACAAGAAAAGGTACACTTTCTTCGTATTCATGAAAACTTCATGAAAGAATACGTGAAATAAATTAATGTCGGCATGTTAAAAGGTACTTTAATATATTGCAAAACATATTTCTTTTAATTTAAAGATTTTATACGATTTCTTGGGAACTAAAAGACATTGAAATAATATTTTTGAAGGTTAAAATATAATAAGCTGAATGAAATATAATAACAGTTAATCTCGCTACTTAAACAGTAAATCCACCAAGTTGGCACATGCGTGCAACTTTTAAAAGTAGCAGTTCCTGTTGAATCATTGGTAAATTTAACAACACCGACTGATAACTGTATTCAAAGCCAAGCATGAAGTACACCCATGGACAAAAAAATTAGCGCACCAAGAAGGAGTCGTCAAAATGAAACGAAATTTTACATACGTAATGACTACTTTGATATAAGAAAATTATAAGAAAATCAAAGAAAAAGGATAATTTATTTCAGAGAAAAAGGCAAAAGAACGGAGGAGTTAATACTCCGTTGGACCCCCTCTAGCGCGAATGCACGATGCGATACGATCGGGCATTGAGTCATACAAGTTCTGTATGATGTCTTGAGACATTTCGTTCCATATTTGCTGTAACCTTGCCTCTAGTTCGTTCAAACTCGTGGGATGCCCAACTCGTCGTCCCAAATAATCCCAGATATGCTCGATTGGAGACAAATCTGGGGATCGGGCAGGCCAAGGAAAGGTAGTAACAGTGCGGAGACAGTCTTGTGACACCCTTGCCGTATGAGGCCGGTCATTGTCTTGTTGAAAAATGGCCCCTGGGAGCCGTTGCATGAGTGGCAACACATGTGGTTGCAGGATTTCATGAACATACCGCTGGGCTGTCATGGTGCCACGGAACAATACTAGGGGTAACCGTGTATTGTAGGCAATGGCACCCCATACCATCACGCCAGCTGTGGGAGCGATGTGTCGCTGTAAAGCAAAGGCAGGATTGAACCGTTCACCACGGGCTCTCCACACACGAACACGATTGTCATCACTGCCGAGATTGAATCTGGATTCGACGCTAAAGACGACCTGGTTCCATTCCGCTGCAGTCCAGTTTCCTCGTGCGCGGCAAAACTCCAAACGGAGACGTCGATGGGTGGGCGTCAAGGGCAGCACACGTAATGGGCGCCGCGATACCAACTGTCCTTCAGCCAGGCGCCTTCGTATGGTTCGAGAAGACACAGAGGCCCCTAGTGAAGGTGCTACCTGTGCCTGGATGGCGGCCGATGAAGCAGTTGGCTGTACGCGTGCATTTCTTACGATGTGGCGGTCTTCTCGACGACTGGTCTGTCGAGGGCGTCCAGAGCCTGGTCTTCGTGTACATGACATCTCTCGGGTCCACTGGTCCCTCCTCACACACAACACCTCCTCACAACACAATCAGAGCGGCCTAATTGACGAGCTACTCGCTTAGCTGACCACCCAGCTTCCATCATCCCGACGATTCTCCCCTTCTCAAACTGCGACAACTGCTTATATTGTCTTCGAACACGGCGTAATGGCATGTCTATCTCAGCTCTTCCTTTGTAAATGTTTCAGCACACTCTAACAAGCTTTGGTTACCTGTTTTATACTCCACAGAGTACGATGTTCAACGCCCTCTACCGGCTATACGTAATGCGCAATTACGCTGCATTTCTAATTATTTGCATATTTCCCCGACATGTACCTTCATTGCAAGTTTCGTTACGATCCCGCAATTATTTCTTGGTGCGCTAATTTTTTTGTCCATGAGTGTATTTTTCGCTTTCATAAATTTCAGATACTAATGTATAGACCACTGAGGAGGTGGGCGATTAATTAGACCGTGATTTAAAGTTGCAAATATATACACCTACAGCGCACAGGTAGCCTTGAATCCATGTTTTGTTCATGTTATGCTCCTCAGTAAGGCATTACCGTTGAATACACTGGAGGGAGAGGAATTCCTAAAGCGGAATTTCTCAAATTTATTACTGGGGACTAACGTATTGCAAGGGCCTAAAGGCAGATGACTAAAGGCACAGTGACCTACCAAGGATGATTCTTGAGTTCTGATATTTCAATTTTAAAAATCTATGGGATGAATTCTTTACCGAGACAGTACGTATACATATGTTTATTTTTATCTAAAATACCTCCCCGGAAGTAAATTTACCATGCTGTAAATAGAACACAGGCTAATCTGCCGAACGGAACTGCATCATCTGATCGATCATGCGTCTGCCAGATCTTGCGGTCTGGCATATTGGGCGCGTCTGATTGATCGCGTTGTAAAGTAACCTACTTCACCCTCACAAACAGAAAACAATATTGCAATAAATGCATAGCAACACTGGGATTAAAATGCTTGTTTTTAAATTATATGCTTGGTTTAAAATTCACAAGCTGATTAAATAAAATCTCTGTTGTTGAATGCTGCAAAAGAATTATGAAACCCATGGAAATTATTTTGTTAAATAATTTTACAAGAAAACATCCACTTTCTTGGCATTCATGAAAATTTCTTGAAAGAATAAGGGAAATAATTTAATGTAGCCCTGTTATAAGGTACTCTATCATACTGCAAAAAATATTTCTTTTAATTTAAAGATTTCATATGATTTCTTGGGAACTAAAAGACACGGAAGTAATATTGTTGAAGGTCAAAATATAATCAGCTGAATGCTATCTTTATCAAAATCTTAATAGCGAAAAAAACAGTATAAGGTAAGCTCGAAATTAACAAATGGCTTGGTATGATGATCTAATTTTGCTACTCTAGGACCAACATAATTGTCTGTACGATTCCTAACAACCCCTGGTTATATCGCTGTTTTCTTTTCTCCTATCTGTTTTAGATCCCATTTAATATTGTTTCCCCATCTCTATAAGGAAGCTAGTCAATAAGCAGAACAGAATTGACATTAAGGGTAATAAAAAAGTCCATGCAGTTCATAAAAATAATTTGTGTTCACATCGAAATAAGGCTAGGTATCTCCAACCAGATTATAAAATGATTTGCAGACATACGTTAAGGGCACAGGTAATACAGCATAATGCTGAACCAATCAGATTGATATCAAATAGTTTCTTCTGCTTATAAATTATAAATATAAGCAACTCTCAGTTGACATGCCTTTATGATTTATGCGAGAATGATTTTTATGGTAATTCTAATACAAAAATAATAGTTACTGTCGAAACTAGCAGTTTAATAAAAAAATACTAAATCAAAATCTGTAATGTTAAATTTGATTAATATAACATTGAATTACTTTCAATTAGCTCACAACTATCGTAATTGATAATTTCTCAGAAATTTCTAAGACTCTGAATTAATAAATTATATAACTCAGTTTGAAGGACTTAGTTTTCCTTTGTTGTTGTTATTTTCCGTTTGCAAAATGTTGAAAGTGACAAATGTATGCCCATATTTGTACACTGATCTTCAAATAGTGTTTTCATTGCAAAAAACGGGATCTGAGAAAAGACATTTACAAGGTGCTATTCGATTGATAACAACTTAGACTATCCGAAAATAGTTACAACAAATAAAATAATGGCATAAAACAACCTTTAGGTGATTAGAAAACGAATACCTAATTTCTGTAACCGTACTTGATTCCATACGTATCCTACCAGGTAATAATCCTTCTTTCCGTAGACGATCCTTTCTCCAACTCGAGAAGTTCATTTTTTTTCCTTGAAGTGGCAATAGCTATGCTAACGCATCAGCGGTGGGCAAACGTATCACATGAATCTCATTAAGATTTGGTCTCTGTTATTGTTCTTATCCAAACAGCTGCGGGTTCATTATGTCACCACTGGAGAAAGTACTTTTAATTATCTTCTGCCAAGCAGTAGTGAAATTGGCATATACGAAAGAGAAGAATGCAGTTTCCGAATGTGGTTGGACTCCCATGGATTTGGATATTTTGACTTAAATATGGTTTAACAATTTTAAAAAATATTTTACTGTTTATTCCTCAAACAATGCAGTGAAGAATAAAAAAAAATATATCTACAATATTGTTACTACAGGTTCAGTGATTAAATTTCACTATTAACTAATAGTTGCATTAGTTGATAATAAAGTGTAATAATTTGCATATAAATATTTTACTTTGCTTTAAATTTACCCATAAAGAGTATACAACTATTGGAATTTTGATAAAATAACTAGTCCTGACTAGCGAGGGTCTTATATGTTATTTCAGCTTTCGCAATGATAAAATACTTGAAGTCGCGTGCTGAATTTTGCTGTTTCCTTCAACATAATATAAAGCGCTCAAAATAATTTACAGTTGAAGCAATTAAGAAAGGAAATTTTTATAACTCACATATTTGGATAGATTTTTTTTCCACAGATAAATTGTTTTATATTTTTCAAACAGATTGTTATATATTTTTAACAGAATTCGTAGTGCTATGCAAAGCAGTTTTCTGAAATAGCCGAAAACAAATGATAGGAAATATATCCAATGTTAGTATCATCTGTGTCTAATAAATCATTGTTGTTCGGTGCTGCAAAACTTGATGAGACACGTAGGAAATGTTTAGTTGAATAGTTTGATGAAAAAAGTAAAATAATTTGATGAAAAAGAAATTTGATTAAAATTTCGGAAGAACAGCGTCAGTATTGCTGCGAGATCAACATCTTGAGCTGATTTCGATTTTTTTTAAAAATGATTTTCTTATCGATAATTATGGGTAGCTAATTCATGAGCAAATAAGACATAACTTTGTTGCTCTGTAATCATGAATATAATGTCACTATTTACCCGAGTCAGGACATTATAAGAAATTTAAAAGCACTACAACTTTAAAAATATTGATTAAAACAACTTTACAGTTAGAGCAGTCTAAGTAAATAGTTAGCCAGTTTAAATTTCTCTGAAATTGAACCAAACCGTCTTTAGCAGGAATACAGCTTTTGCAATGTAAGCCCAATATGATACGCGGCTTAAACGTACTACAGTGAAACAAATTAATTATGTCCCATTGAGTACGTTATATCTTAATGATAGACACTTCCCAAGGATGAAGGCGATTTTAAGCTTCAGAATTCCAAAGAAGCAACCTCGTGACTTATTCTAAAGTATATTTTCAGTTTTCATATAAGAGATACAGGTTATCTATACTTATATATAAAGAGAGAGTGATTTTGTACTTGGAGGGTAATCTTCAGAACCACTGTACCTATTTGAAAAATGCTTTCACTGTTTCAAAGCTACATTATTCCAGATGGACATAGGCTATATATTATGTATATCTAATCGGTAGAAATAAAGTTAGGGGCTTAATCCTAACAATCTCCATTGTTACCGCTACTGTCCTCTACCGCTTTTTGTGCCAAAGTCTTCAACGATCCTTAGTGTGGTGCTATCTATACTTATATATAAAGAGAGAGCGATTTTGTATGTGGAGGGTAATCTTCAGAACCACTGTACCTATTTGAAAAATTCTTTCACTGTTTGAAAGCTACATTATTCCAGATGGACATAGACTATATATTATGTATATCTGATCAGTAGAAATAAAGTTAGGGACTTAATCCTAAGAATCTCCATTGTTTCCGCTACTGTCTTCTACCGCTTTTTGTTCCGAAGATTTCAACGATCCTTATCGTGGTGCTATCGCGGTGGGCTTCTGTTCTGACGCTAGCGGTTCGAACATAGCCGTTCTCCAGCACGCCTTTTTCTTTTTAAAAAATTATTTTAATTATTAACTAACATAAAATTAATTTAAGGTATTATTTAGGTTATTATTAAGGTAAAAAAGATTTACAATTTATTGGCTATCAACTGGAAATTTATTGGTATAATATTTTGTTCAACCCGGACAAAGTCGGGACGGGCCGCTAGTTATTAATAATATGATTCTGGTGCATCATTTGCATTCTAGTTCATCATTTGCCCGCGCAGGTAGCCGATGATATGGGAATTTTTTAAAAATATATTTTACATTCTGTATCTGATAGCAAAGGTCTCAGATATTGTTCTTAATTTTTTTTCATTCATTTTCTATTATAAAATTTTTAGCATCTTCATCCACAGACGTCTTACTGACAATTATCGTTATAGTACATATATACTTGAATATCTAAGATAACATTTATAAAATGCAAAACTGCCATCATTATCATTTAATAAAATCACTACAGACTTGATAATATTGCAAGATAATGGGCCTTTGAGCATACGAAAATTCACTGTGCGAAAATGATGTCTTTATGATGTATATCCTTAACCGACAGAAATGATCTTTAATAGATTTTGCAAATATAACTCACGATGACGCATGGTGAAATTTTCGTTCACCCGAGCCTAAGGGCCAATATAATGAGATGAAAACCTGGAACTTGCCGAAGCGACAAAGACGCAGTGAGGTTTTAGGACATTGCAACACGCTCCCTCACGTTCTCAAGGATTCACATCTCACAAAGAAAGAACGTTTTGTGAGACACGGCTTTCTAAATTTTTCAAATTTAAGCTTTAAAAATCTGTTTTAAAGCTTAAATTTGAAATAGAGTAACACGTTAAGTATTCTAAGCATGCTATAGGAGTTATTTTGTTATTACCGGCAACTACAATTTCATGTATCTAATTATTTTAATGCATTTATTTGTCTTGCCGATAACTGATGAAGATACAAAATTTTTTTTTCCATTTCATAGTTACTGGCTGCTAGAAATTATCTCTAGTATTGTTCTTAGCTTGTAATTGGGTATACTTGCAAATTTAAGCATCATCATCTTCGGATATCTATTGGATTGTTCTCGTAATCATTTACGAAGCACAGCTTTAATTTCTTAAATCAGTACCCTTATACTTGCTGAGAACGTTACATTTTTAAACACACTTAAAAAAGGAACAGTAGTTGATTATAATTTGTAATATCACTACAGAGGGTAATTTATTAAATTTTTCAATACAGTCCTATGAAGTTTTCTCTTCCGTTTATTACTTTTGAGCTGCTAATTGTTTTTCTCGAATGTCTCACAGGAAGCATTTAATAAACAATTGTTCACCTGTCAATAAATATGCTAGTAACATAATACTTTACGCGAAAAGATAAAAGGGTATTTTCAAAGTAAATAATTATATTTCTGTCATCTCATACGCAGAAATTTCTAGACATTAATTGGACAATAGCTTTTGATAAACCTAATTGGATATATTTCTGAAAATGTGCGCATCTTTTGCAGTGAATAATCCTATTTACAATTTTATATTGCCATTTACTGAACGTATATCTTCAAATTCAATTACCGATAATAACATAAATAGTTTACATCGCAAAGGAATGTATGCTTTCTGCCACAATAACAAAGTTTATCCACTGATGAAAGGTTGAATTTTTTCAGCCATTATTCACTTAAATTAAAATAAAAGACTAGGCGGGAGTAGTAAATATTAATTAGCGATCAGAGAAGATATATAACTGGTTAATGCAATTTACTATTCTGTTAGCAATACGTTCGTATTTGTAGTGTCTTTCGTTGATTTTTAAATATGTTTGAATTGTTTTAAAGAACCATTATTAGATTATGCTTTATTATTTGGTTTGGTGATTAAATTGAATGTAATATTTTCGGCATTTCTTCCATACGCTCTAAATAAGGAAGTCATATAAGCTCCTTTATTACCATAATAGCAATCGGGAAACTGTACTAACCAGCAAATATTTGATCTTATATTTCCGGGTAGAAACAATTTTCTGGGCATTCTGTAACATTTGCGTAGTTCATTGTATTAACAACAATTTCTACATGTACTTCTACATGTATTTCTAATACTCTAGAATCACCCCGTTAGACTTCCGAGGCGTCATTAAGCGTATTTTTGATTTAGTTATACAATGTCGGTCTTAAATAGTTTTTTATTTAAATTGGTAGATATCAATTTAAATATATTTTATTTCACCTATAATAGAATGAGTTTGCAAGTTTGTATTAGACTGCATAAGCTGTGTCCTGTGACACTCCAATTACACTTTCAAATCATTAGAAATTTTCGTAGTTATTATAATCATACAAATTGTGATACGTATGCGCAACTATAATAATACACATTATGATACAATTAATAAGTGTAATGATACGTAATTTTTTTTTCATAATTTTTCAGCTAAACTTTTTTCACCATGTCCCGAGAGCTACAGTCAGTCAAAAAAAAGTGAAAATATACTTAAAATGTTGGTTCCCCAACTGCATAAAATACTAAACAAGCCTTAATTTTTGACTTTTTAGTTTTTTAAAGCAAAATTTCAAACTTTTCATGAATTTCTGAGATGAAAAATTAACTGCCTGTGCATAAAAACATATTTGAGAGAAAAAATTCTAAGCAAAATGGTTGTAAATTGTGAAAGAAATGAACATTTTTATACCCGGATTTCCTTAAATGATAAATTCTCTTAAATGGTGACACCAAATATTTTCTGTATTTTATCTAGAACACCGATTTCAATAGAAATGCGTAAATATTAATAAATTTTTTTTTTGAAACTTTTAAATAGAGAGGCAGTTAATACTAAAAGAGTATTTGAACACAAAACAAGCCTGATTGTTCATTTTTCTCCCACTATCTATGTCATATTGCTCGCTTTTAATTATTATATATTTCGTTGAAATTAAATAAAATTAATTCATATTTATGGAATTTGATTTGCTCAGTATAGTAACGAGTAAGTATTAATGATTTTTTTTTCAAACTTTTAAATAGAGAGACAATTAATACTAAAAGTGCATTTGAACACAAAACAAACCTGATTCTTCATTTTCCCACACTATCTGTATCATATTGCTCATTTTTAGTTCTAATACATTTCGTTGAAATGTAAGAAATTCATTGTTATTGAATTTGCTTTGATCAATATAAAAACGAGTAAATATTAATGAAAATTTGTTTGAAACTTTTAAATAGAGAGGCAGTTAATACTAAAAGTGTATTTGAACACAAAACAAACCTGATTGTTTATTTTTTAACCAGTAAAATCCCCAGTCTATGTCATATTGCTCGTTTTTAGTTCTAATACATTTCGTTGAAATTAAATAAAATTAATTCATAGTTATTGAACTTGGTTTGGGATATTCTTCTGAATTCAGCGTAAGAGACTTTCCCAAACCCCCACCCATAAAAAATATACATATACAGCTCTGCTGTAACATTCATTCTGACATTAACTTTTATCCTTAGTTGAAATATTCAAAAATAAATGCTTTTGATCAGGTTTGAATAATATACGAACATTGAATATTGCTGTAGAATGGTAATGCTTGCATAATTTGTATACTGATTATACGTCAAAGACAGAATTTTGCATATATTAGGTAAATGGCATGCATGGACAACGAAAATTACTTATTCAATAATGTGAATACGGTTTTTCATTTCTGTTTGAGTTTTTTTCCTCACAAGTTCATAGCGATCTGATTCAGGAATGTAACTTTAAATTCAACTAAAAACTTATTTAAAATAAATTATGCTGTACTTTAAATACGTTTTCTGGAATTCGTGTGCCCTTTGGAATCATTCAGTATGCTCATTCATGAGTGAATTATAAAAGTACATTTATTAATTTTTATTATGTACAGACAGAATCGGAAGCAGTAGAATATTTTGAATTTTGAAGAAAATCGGCATTTGTACAAAGTTTTAAGAATTCTTGCTAGTAGTTATATTGGATTAGTTCATCTGTGTTAAGGCTGCTGTGTACTAACCATATTTAATACGGTCACCTCAATGTTAAACTATGGAGAAATTTTGTCCAAGAATTGTCGATTTGGATTTTTTTTAATTGTACCCCATAATAGACAAAGGAAAAAATGCAAATAATATTTTAAACTTTAAATTATCCGGGGAAAAAAACTGGCATAGTGTATTTTAAACGCTTATCAATTCCTTTGGTGGGTGAAACTTATAAAATGAATCTTGTTGCAAGGTTCAGAACAGTGCAGGCTATTTGAAAATACCCTTTTATTGGATATCAGCATTTATGTAGCTGTAAATAGTAGACACATTTTCTCCATAGGTTGACATTGAGGTCAGTGAATGAAATAGTTTTAGTGCAGAGCAGCCTTAAACTATGGATAAAATATTTCCAATGATTGCCGATTTTGATTGAAAGATTCTTTTTTCCTTTTAATTGTACTCCGTTATGAAGAATTTTTTTTCTCGGATATATTTTTTCATTCTATAACAGGTAAAATGTAGTATAATGTGTTTTTACCCTTTGAGGGGCGCAGTTTTCACAGTGTAAACGCCTAAAACTAGTCTTTTTTTCACTTGTATTCAATGTATTCTAGTTAAATGAGCAGAAAAATGGTTAGTATTACCATCTGTTATCAGTTTAAAGAAGTAAAAACATTTTGCAACCATTTATTCGTAAATATTTCAAGATTCTTTAGGTTAAAAAAAATCGATAAAAAATCTGCACCCTACAAACGGGGGAGGTTCTTTGCCCCTTAAAGGGTTAAATGCAAATAATTTTATCGGGGGATGATACTTTTAAATTTATTAGATCAGAGCTCCGCAACCTTTTATCTTCCATGGCACAACAACGTTTTTTTCGATAATTCCGCGGTACACCACAAGAAAAAACTTGCAAATATATAAATTACAATAAATACGTATATGTTTTTATTAGATAAAAAACAGAACAAAATAGCTCTATGTATCAAGATAATTATAATCATTTAAGTTTTTTATAAATCATTTTGGACTGTACACCAACACAAGAACAAAAATATAAAATTATAGTTTACAAGTAAAAAAATTTTATCTTTAAATTTTTATATTAAAATTTGTTTTTTGGTCTTTACTTAAGGCTAATAAATTAAAGTTCATTTTAACATAACTAATTTATTAATGAGATATTTGAGATTGTTTTGATAAATGTGCGTTTTAAATTTGCACGTTTTATATTTGGCTCCATAATAGAAGGAGGGTCAAGGCCCTTTAAATATGATCGTTTGTCATTTTCAATTAGAACCAGTGTCGAAAAACTTTGTTCGCATAAGTATGTCGTAGAAAATGGGAGCAAAATGGAATGGCCATGTCAGGAATTTGTGGATATTCTTTCTTAACTGAAATCCAGAACTATGACTCTCGAGCATACATACAATGTATGGCTAACAACATGTTTTTGTTTTGTGTATAATTTCGACCCAGAAAAATTAAATATCAACAAAAAGTTAGAGGAATATTTTACTTAGAAAAATTTCTATTTAATGCGGTGGTTAATTTTTTTTATTATCTTTATCGATAAAATCACCGCGGCACAGTCAAGATCACCTCGCGGCACACTAGTGTGCCACGGCACAGCGGTTGCGGAGCACTGTATTAGATAATCATGTAAAAAATGTCTCTACCACGGAGTAAAATTGAAAAAAATAATAAATCCAAGTCGATAATCGCTAGGAAATTTTCTCCTTAGGTTAAAATCAGGAACGCACTGAAATCAGGAATGCTCTCCTTAGGTTAATACTGAGTGTAGAGAATCCAACAGGCCAACTACCCAGCAGTCTGCATTGATGTACGCATTTCTTAAATTGTAGTGCGGATTTTGTTTTATTTTATTATTTTATTATAAGAAAGAAAATTTTGAACTTTTTTATTGCGGTTTTAATTTACGCAAAGTACAGCAACCACGCAGTGTTCAAGGTATGTGAAAATAACAGCAGAAAAGAAGCAGCATATTTGTTAACGAATATTTATATTTACTTAAATTGTAGTTACTGATGTGTTTCCTATCTCCAGCTGCCTCTCATAAATAGGAACAAAAGATTTATTAGTAGCTCCAATATAAAAAAAAATTACGTCCACGTGTTTCGTACTAATGAAGAGTTTATCGTGAGTCCGAGGAGAATTTTGTACGATTGTAGCTATGAGCAGTTCAGAAATGCGATGATCACCAAAACTCTTTGATATAAATTGAGGTGAAAACCGAAAATCTATATATATATAACGCGTAGGTATGCGGCACAAAAATCGACGATATTTCAACACTCCGAATGGCAACGGCTGCCACTACCAGATGTAAACATTAGCGGCCGTCCACAATTTGCAAACGCGTGTCAAGATAGATTTACGCACTGAAATCAGGAATGCTCGAGAGCGATCTGCACGATCAAGTGAAAATTGGGAACAGTCTCAAGAAAGAAGGCGAAGAAGAAATAATTCATTAACAGAGAGGCGTGAAAGAGGGAGCATAAATGATCGCGAGGTTAGGCTTAACCGTCGCCGGCAATGCAGCCGACAGCCAGTAATAGTTAATTTTCTACACTTTGTTTCAGTACTTACTGAATTTTTACTCCGTTTTATAAGTGAAGAAATTTTCCCAACAATTTATTATTTGATATGATTAAGTGTAGATATCTGAATTGTGAGCTACTGATATCTGAATCAAGAGGACATACAGAGAGTACACTATATTTTATTACTTGCTGAATTTTTACTCCCTTTTTTAAGTAAAAAAATTGTTCCCCAACAATTTCTTATTTGATGTAATGATAAAGTGTGGATATCTTAATTTTAAAAATAGTACATAAAGTGAGGGATGTAATTTTTAAAATCATTGGTGTTGTGTTTCTCGATGTTCTCTGTTCTGAAGTAATGGAAATTCCTATTTTTTAATCACGATGTTTTAGAATCAGCCTTAGGGAGAATACCCTTTAACAACATATATTTATGATGACAGGTAATGATAACATTCCTTACATATGTAACTTTCAGTTGAGTTGTTTTGCAAAAGAAAATATAAAACTAAAGGCGACAATGCTGGTCGCGCACCGGCTAGTTATATAAGAAAACGACGTGGGAGGTGGGGTGAATCTCGAAAGAGTAAAGAGGGGGGAGGTTTTATGACCACTAGTCCACACATGGGACAACCCCTTTAACGAAGCCAACCCGTAAAGTAGGAAAACTGAGATAACTTTGGAATATAGAACCAATCAGACGGAGTAATGAAAGATATTAAGAACTAAAGAGATTAAAAAAATATACAAGCTGCATGCAAGTATGTCTCCAGGTACTAGATAGAAGTAATTTAGATATATCATTCATTAGAGGAAATATTATAAATAGCGAAGTTATCATGAAAATCCAATTTAAATGTAGAGTTAGTAGAATGGAAAATTTTCGCGTCAGGAAATTTAAAATGATATTGTATTCCTAGAAGCTATTAGATATCAATGATTTAGGAAAGTCTTCATTTTTACTTACACTTATAATATACTAGCTGAAAACCTGACCTTTGCTACGGAGTTCATTCAAATTAAATACAACCGTCAATGTATGCAATTAATGCCCCCCCCCTAAAAAATATATATATATATATATATATATATATATATTTATAATAAATACGACGATCAATATATACAGTTGATGTAGAAAAATATATATATATATATATTTATAAAAAAATCGTAAGAGAAATTTTTATAGACAAAATATTGTCCAATCGTCTGCCGCATTAGAAAGAAAAAAAAATGTTTTTGTCTATTTAGTTGTTATGCACGTGACGATAAATTTATTTAAAGTGCCAGAAAAAGAAATCACGTGATCATCATTAAATAAATTAAATTCTAAAAATGAATCTTTAAAAATTCACCAAAAATCAGAAAATAGAGGTAAAGATTCGAAAAAAATTTCATTTTAAAGGAATTTTTATGATCTTTCTCGTGATATAAATTTTATAACCCTCAAATTATTATTTTAAATGCAAACTTAAAAAAAGTTACTAAAACAGCTTAAAAATTTAATTTTAAAAAATCTAAGAAGTATTTTTCAAAAATCTCTCTTAGTGCACCCCTACACTATAAGAAAAATCGCCATGCAAATTTTCAGCCCTTTAGGTCCAGCGGTTTGGTCTGTGCGTTGTATGTCAGTCAGTCAGTTACGGAACTGTTTTATATATATAGACTAGCTGAAAACCCGCACTTCGCTACGGAGTACATTCAAAGTAAAAACATCGGTGAATGTATGCAATTAATGCCAATATACATATAATAAATACGACGATCAATGTATATAATTGATGTAAAATATATATATATTTATAAAAAAATCGTAAGGGATATTTTTATAGACAAAATAATGTAGAAGAAGATATTCAAATTAAATCTAATATAAAGAATACTAAAGAATATAGTACAGTTAATATAGTACAGTTTCTAGAACATTTCTTTTACTGTATTTTAATATTTTTTTGGATAATGTCCAATCGTCTGCCGCATTAGCAAGAAAAAAAAATTATTTTTTGTCTATTTAGTTTTTATGCACGTGACGATAAATTTATTTAAAGTACCAGAAAAAGAAGTCACGTGATCAGCATTTAATAAATTAAATTCTAAAAATTAATCTTTAAAAATTCACCAAAAATCAGGAAATGAAGGTAAAGATTCGAAAAAGATTTCATTTTAAAGGAATTTTTATGATCTTTCTCGTGATATAAATTTTATAACCCTCAAATTATTATTTTAAATGCAAACTTAAAAAAAGTAAAAAAAACAGCTTAAAAATTTAATTAAAAAAAATCTAAGAAGAATTTTTGAAAAATCTCTCTTAGTGCACCCCTACACTATAAGAAGAATCGCCATGCAAAATTTCAGCCCTTTAGGTCCAGCGGTTTTGTCTGTGCGTTGTATGTCAGTCAGTCAGTGAATGAATGAATGAGTCATTTACGGAACTGTTTTATATATATAGACTATCCGAAAACCTGCACTTCGCTACGGAGTACATTCAAATTAAATACAACGGTCAATGTATGCAATTAATACCAGAAAAAATATAAACATATATATTTATAATAAATACGACGATCAATGTATACAATTGAGGAATAATATATATATATATATATATATATATATATATATATATATATATATATATATATATATATATATATATATATATATATTTATAAAAAAATCGTAAGGGATATTTATTTTTCTGGGTAATATCGAATAGTCTGCTGCATTAGGAAGAAGAAAAAAATATTTTTTTGTCTATTTAGTTATATATATATATAGATAAACTGTTTTATATATATATATAGATAAACCACCTAGCTCTTTTATGCGCGGATTTTCTTTATTAATTTTTTACTCCACTTTATTGTCGAATTCCCGACCACATTTTTACCCAGTGATGTATCATTAACTTTTGAAAATGACTGCAGTAGATGCAATTTTGTATCTCTAATGCTTAGTTTCATATCCCTTTTAGAACATAAAGCATAAACGAAATCATTGTAACTTTATTCCAAATTGATGTTGTTTCTGATTTGTTTCTGGAGAAACTTTCAAGATGTTAATATATTCAAGACGAATTTTTTTTTTAGTTTGGTGTATAATATTTTCCTATAGAGAAGGTTCCTACACGAATGGAAAGAATTTGTGTAACACCTAACAGGTGTAATTTGATAAATATTCTTTCAAATTGCCATTGCAATTTCGCAATTCTCCACAATCATTTGTTTCTATTAGGCCCATTACTATTCAAATTACCGGTGAAAATGATCAAATTTGAAGGATGGAAATCTAAAGATCTGGGTTTTTCTTCGTTATATAATTTATTGCCAATACATCAAGATTTTTGTTTCATATCTGTGTCTGCAATGTAAAGGGCGTCAAGTCCAAAATCGTAGTTTTGAGAAAAATGGGATTGAAAAAAAAACACCTTTTACAAAGTCAGTTTTTTTAGTTTAATTTTAATTTTTGTATAAAGAACTTTTCCTACTTTTATTTTTGTCGAGTAAAGAGTGTTAAGTACTTGATTGCGACATAACTCTTTTAACAGTAACATGTAACCCCAAATGTTCCCTGATGAATGAAAATATTTAGGAGTGGAATTGGACTTAGCTTACTGTACCCTTTAATATCCTTTTATTTTTCAAACATTCCTGGTTTAGCTCATTTTAGCCCATTTTGGACTTAACACCCTGTTCGGTATTAAGTAAGGTGACCAGACGTCCCGCTTTTGGCTGGACAGTCCCGATTTTTAACAATTTGTCCCGTGTCCCGCGACATTTTAAAAAAGTCCCGATTTTTGGAAAGAATGCAAGAAAAGCTAGGGATAGGTGGGAGAACGGGAAGGGAATATACGTTTTCGGCGGCCATGTGACTACATAGCCAGGATATGAGTTTTATATTATTTTTGTTAATATTATAATGTTAAGCTTTAATAATAACAAATAATTGTAATATTTCCGAAAATGATCTTTTTAATGAGGTATCATTAGTAAAAAAATATATTGATAAGGAAAAGGTAAAATATTGGGCATCAGCAAAAATCACAATAGAGAACAAATGGTTAGAAATATTTCATCATTTTGAAACAAACCATGTTCCGTACAATAATGCACTAAAAATTGTGGAATACGCGCTGTCCTTACCAGGAACTAATGTTGCGACTGAACGCGTTTTTTCTACGGTAAATAAAGTGTGGACACCAGAAAATTCACAATTAAGTGTTGAGACTTTGAAAGCCATTTTATGTGTGAAATGTAATTTAACAAATTCTTGTGAAAAATTTCATGACCTTTTAAACAACGACAGCAGTTTACTAAAAAAAAATCACTCAAATGAGACATATACCAAAGATTAAAATAATACTATACATAACTTTTTTTATTTATTATATTTGTAAAATGTACTTATATTGAAATAAAAAAAAATTTATTACAATACTATTTTTGCGTTGTATGAAAATTTTTGTTGCTCCACATAGACCAAATTTTTAATCAAGAACCCCCCCCTACCGGTCAATGTGTTCCGCTTTACCAATGTTAAAATCTGGTCACCTTAGTATTAAGGCACCCTCTTATGTGAAATTGTTGTCTGCAACGCCCTCTAGCGAGGAGCGCTCCTGTTAGTCAGTCTTTGATTGTCGTTCGACTGGCACTGACCTATCGTGCGTCAGTTCGCTAGAACCTTCGTATTCGTTTCGAATTGTTAAAATAAAGTCAGTATCAATCTAATTAAATATCCAAATTACAAGTCTATTCACTTTTGTCTTGAACCAGCTCACATGAAATCGACGGAAGAAAATACACACCCTTTGCATAGCAAACATAGATATATGAATACAAGATAAAACAAGAATTTATAAGAAACAAGAAAGATAACACAAGAAATAATAGATTGGTATTTAATTCTTCAAGGTGTATTTAAATAGTTTGATTTGATTAAGAAACAGTGTGGCTATAAAAACTTAAAATATGCCCAAAAGAAAAAAAATTCCCAGAAGTAACCAGCAAGACAAACTATCAATTCATCCATGAGTGGCAAATCATTCAGAACCCAACGGAAATTTAGCCACGAGGGAAATTTAACCGAAAAGTTATAAACAAAAACCTTTGTTCACATATTATGTTCCCTCCATCAATTAGGCTCATTCTCCGCAATTGCATAGTGAAGATAAAATTAATTTCTGCCCATCTGGTGAAACACAGTTCAAAAGTCTTTTATTCATCAAAGATAAATCAAGTGTATTTCAGTATCATACAGATATTTAATTGGGAAGATTAATTAGAATAAATTTTCTTTTCAAAATTCTATGTTCGAGTACCCACAAGCACCACTGAATGCTCTCGTGTCTGCACCGGTTAACACTCTATTCCGGAAAGTCTTTACGTGGTTTTTTAGGGGTGAAAAATTGTACCCTTCCCCCCCCCCCCCCCCTCCAGAAATCATCCCTGATTGTGCTCTTTATAAATGGTCGTTGTGCCAAGTCAAAATAAGAACTCCGACACTTGTGCGTACTCAACAGAAAAATCTACAACCGGAGCCGAACCTATTCAGCCCTTCAAGAAACATACGTAAAGTTTTTCCCTCTCTAGCTCATTTTCGTAACTAAATTGATTTTGCACCAATAATGGAAAACATGTTGTAAGAACAAATTTACGGATAGGAACTTGCATAATGCATTTTGATTCACCTTATTTCGGACATTTTAAAATTACTCCCAATAATTAATAACGAAATATGTAAAATTCCCAATAAACTACCATAAGAGTAATTTATTATTCTTATTCTTTTTATGTGAGAGTTTTGTTGTAAGATAAGCAGATAGATGTCTTGCGGTCACATGTCCACATAATTTATAAAATTGACCTCAGTACCTGCCACGTTAGAAAAGAAATAATGTTTTGCAAAACCAATAACAAATGGTAACAGGATATTAGACAGATCAATAACAAGACGAGAAAATAGGCAACGAGATAAAGTAGTTATAAACTCTTACTCCTACCCGAACACTCCACAAAAGGAAAACATCCCATTTTCTATGACTTTTGCTTTTCTTTCCGTAATGTAATCTAGAAGTCCTTAGTTTCAGCACTATAGACAGCGCTGTCTGTTTGCTTGTTGTTTCGCATCGATCGAAAGGAATCCGATAAGCAGATGAGAAAAAATATTTTTAGAAATTTCAGGAATCGCATGCAAGAAACGTCATTAGGGAACGGCGTGAGGATCTTGCCTGAGATAATTTATCTGTTGATACTTTACTGTGCTTTTGAGACTTATTTCGGCATCTAAAATTTAATGTTATAAGGTTACACAGCGTAATAATTGGGTTCTGAAATTGTCTGTTCACAAAATATTACCGTAATACGTAGATAAAATTGAAAGAAGTAAAAATAAATTAAATTTTAGCATTCTGATAATAACAGACAGATAATCTATATATATAAAACAGTTCCGTAACTGACTCATTCATTCACTGACTGACTGACTGACTGACATACAACGCACAGACCAAACCGCTGGACCTAAAGGGCTGAAATTTTGCATGGCGATTCTTCTTATAGTGTAGGGGTGCACTAAAAGAGAATTTTGAAAAATTCTTCTTAGATTTTTTTTAATTAAATTTTTAAGCTGTTTTTTTTTACTTTTTTTAAGTTTGCATTTAAAATAATAATTTGAGGGTTGTAAAATTTATATCCAAGAACGATCATAAAACTTCC
Source organism: Dolomedes plantarius (assembly GCA_907164885.2). Taxonomy (NCBI): domain Eukaryota; kingdom Metazoa; phylum Arthropoda; class Arachnida; order Araneae; family Dolomedidae; genus Dolomedes; species Dolomedes plantarius. The sequence goes on from OU015495.1 coordinate 11,440,126, forward strand.
TTCAAAATGAAATCTTTTTCGAATCTTTACCTCCATTTCCTGATTTTTGGTGAATTTTTAAAGATTAATATTTAGAATTTAATTTATTAAATGCTGATCACTTGACTTCTTTTTCTGGTACTTTAAGGGGACTGGGACGTCTTCGACAACTAAGAAGTTGGAAATTTGGGCTATTCTTTTAAAGCCCATATCTTATACAAATATGCATGTATCATTATGATTTTTTTTATGTTAATTTAGTAAGACCTTTATGAATATTTTAAGATAAAAAAAAATTTATTTTTGGATTGAAAAGTAAATTTCAAATAACAATATAAACAAAAATATTTTTCCCCCTGAAATTTTTGAGGTATTCACTTTGTAACACTTTTTCAAAAATTTAGTGAAAATCTTACCTTGAAATCTTGTGTGATGATTATACACAGTTTATTTTATATAGTGAACCCATTTAAGTCTTTGTTACACTTTTTTAAAAAATTTTAAAAAATTTTAAATTTCACTTATCAGAAATTTGCATATTTTTGTCATACATTTTCACCATTTACAAAAATATCTTAAGGTTTAAAAATAAAAAATAGGTCATATTGATACAACAGCACTTATTCTATTGACTTTTAAAATTTCAGAGATGTACTTGCAACAGATTTTGCAGAAAGTGTACCATTACATGAAAAAATCATATTTTGAGAAAAACGCAAAAAACACTTTCCCATTACATGGGATTTAAATGTATGTTTACATTTTTAAGTTGCTAATAATTGATGCTAGAGTGTCAAAAAGTACATAAATTATATATTTTTGTAATCTGTAGAATCTGCTCTATTTTTTAAGCCACAAATTCAAAAATAAATTTTTTGAAGGTATTTGACGTCCCAGTCCCCTTAAATAAATTTATCGTCACGTGCATGAAAACTAAATAGCCAAAAAATAATTTTTTTTCTTGCTAATGCGGCAGACGATTGGACATTATCCAATAAAATATTAAAATAAAGTAAAAGAAATTTTCTAGAAACTGTACTATATTCTTTAGTATTCTTTATATTAGATTTTAATTTGAATATCTTCTTCTGCATTATTTTGTCTATAAAAATATCCCTTACGATTTTTTTTATAAATATATATATATATATATATATATATATATATATATATATATATTACATCAATTATATACGTTGATCGTAGTATTTATTATATATATATTGGCATTAATAGCATACATTGACCGATGTTTTTACTTTGAATGTACTCCGTAGCGAAGTGCGGGTTTTCAGCTAGTAATTATATATTTCTGATTAATATCCGGTTTTAAATATTAAAATTAAACTACATATTTTCCCAATACGTTTTTAGATAGTGTAAAACTTTTAATTCAAAAACTTGGCCTTCTGGAACATTTATATGTGACGGTGACTTAATTAAAATATTTTATCAAGAATATTTAAAGCACAAGTAATAAAAAAAATCTTCAGCCGGTTTATATCCATGGTTAAAATCTTTTCAGATTCTCAGAAGAAAACTCACCTCAGAGAAATAGTTCCTAACTTGTAAGAAAATGTCCTCGAGGTCAGGATAAATAAAAAAAGGGTCCCACCATTTCAAAACGACCGCGAATTTAAACAACTAGCCGCTGCGCGACCAGCTTGGTCGCTTTTAGTTTTATATTTTCTTTTGCAAAACAACTCAACTGAAGTAACATATGTAAGGAATGTTACAATTACCTCATCAGAAATATACGTTGTTGAGGGGTATTCTCTATAAATCTGCTTCTAAAACATCGTGATTAAAAAATGGGAATTTCCATTACTTCAGAACAGAGTTAAAGTTAAGACTGAGAAATCCAACACCAATGATTTTATAAATTACATCCCTCTTTGTCTGTATTATTTTCCAAAATTAAGATATATGCACTTTATCATTACATCAAATAAGAAATAGTTGGGGACATTTTTTTTAAAAATGGAGTAAAAATTCAGCAAGTACTAAAATATAGCGTATATTACATCACTCCCTTTATGTACTATTGTTCACAATTCAGATATCTACACTTAATCACACCAAATTATAAATTGTTGGTAAAATTTCGGCGCTTATAAAATGGAGTAAAAATTCAGCAAGTACTGAAAAAAGTGTAGAAAATTAACTATTATTGGCTGTCGGTTGATATGCCGGCGACGGTTAAGCATAACCTCGCGATCATTTATGATCTCTCTTTCACGCCTCTCTCTTAATGAATTATTTCTTCTTCGCTTTCTTTCTTGAGACTGTTCCAAATTTTCACTTGATCGTGTTTCTCGCTTTCGAACATTCATGATTTCATTGCGTAAATCCATGTTGCAGCCGTTGCCATTCGGGGTGTAGAAATATCGTCGGTTTTTGTGCCGCATACCTACGCGTTTTATATATAAATTTTAACGTAGAATTACGTTCCTCCATAACGGTCCTGCGGAAAGAAAAATTTCAGACTCTAAAACTGACCGTCCGACGTCCTCACGAGTTATAATTTTGGCAGCGTGCCAAACCCAGTCTATCGCTTGGACAAGTTAAACAGAAAAGTACCAAGATGCGTCAAAATTTTGACATACATATATGTGTATATATATATCAGGGCCATTCTAAAATAAAAGAACGTTTGTTTCTCTAGACATTTTTATTCAAGATAATGAAAGAAAACTTATTTTACAACATATTTTGATATGTTACCTATTTTTCTACGTAGTCGCCGTTCACATTGAAACATTTGTCATAGCGCTGTACCAGCTTTCCTATGCCTTCTGCATACTCACTTGCCGCCAAGTTTTTGAACCAGTCACTAACGTCCTCTTTCAGTTCGTAATCATTTCCATAATGGTTTTCGCCCCAAAAATTCTTCAATTTGGGAAAAAGAAAGTAATCACTAAGGGCCAAGTCCAGGCTATAAGGCGGGTGTTCAAAAACTTCCCAGTTAAATTGCTGAAGCAATTCCTTCGTCAACGCAGTAACGTTGAATTTTTTCATCGATCCTTGATTTGAGTTCATCAGTCACAACTGAAGATCGTCCTGGTAATTCTTCCTCATGAACATTCGTTCGGCCACCTTTAAACATAATGCACCATTTTAGAACTGAGGCTTCATTGATAACATTTCCATAAACTTCAGCTATCTGTTTGTGAATTTTGATAGGACGGTTGTGTTTTACATCCAGGAAACGTATTACACTTCAAGCCTCACACTTGGCGGGATTCTTAATTTTTTCACACATTTTAAAAACACAAAAATAAACAATAAATGGCCGCAGCTGCTCGCTGTTAACGTCAAATTGGCGGGAACGATTGGGTAAGTCAATTTCTAGGTAGCGGGGGTGGTGGGAGAATTACGCGGCTCGTCAGATCAAAATGTCCTTTCCTTTTACAATGGCCCTCGTATATATACATACGTACATATATATATATATATATAGATACATATATACATACAAAAGAGGTAAGCAAATCTAAGTAATCCTACGTTAATAACCCGCTGTAGTTTTGTTACAAGAGACTACCTGATTATTTTTTTTAACTGGGAAACAAAAATGTTTAGTTCTCCCTTCTTTGTTCAAATACTAAAAATTCATATATTTCTTCCGCTTTCTGATGTTTTGAGTAAAAAAGATGACCCTTCGTGGCCTATGAAAAGACATCTACGGGTAGACCGTCAATACATCAACGGAAGCACCGGACAGAAGCCGGAAAAAGCACAGAGAAACTCCACACGAGAAGAGCAACCAGCACACTGCAATACCAACAAACCACCAAAGGGTGTGTATAATACCATAAAACAGATAAACTTGAATTAAATTTCAAAGTATCAAATAACAAAAATTCAAACTTGCAAAAAGCTTCAGTAACAAATTTAGATCTAATCAAATTCACATCTGCTTAGTAAACAAAAAGGAACTCGCGAAAGAGTAAAAGTTAACACCAAAACTTGGCATGAGAACGTAACCAGTGCAATGGACTAACTGGAGTAGTTGACGTAAAGTCAAGTAAAGACAATAGAATATATTTTACTAGAAATACAGAATCTCTCAACAATCAAAACCAGTGAATCTTCTGAGAGAGAATGGTACAACATATCTAAAGTACTGTTCAAGCCATGAATAATGACCTACAGTATTACACAGCAATATACTTCAAGTATGGGTAATGACGCTGTTGAATTTGCTACATAATTAAATATGAGTGAGTGTATTGACATAACATACCTACCATATATTTAGTTACATGCGTGGCACTATTGCTCTTGCTGGCAAGATTATGATCTTCAATAATAAACAAATTCAAGTATTTTCCCAACAAGGGATACATATTTCCTGTGAGAGAAGTATTATTAAATGATCAGAAGGGAATCCAATTTTATAATACTTTTTAATATCCTTTCCAAACAAAAAACGGTAAAAATACACTATCGAGTTCTTTAAATTCGCATCAAATTACAAAAATATATTGTGATATTTAGACCTTAAATTACATATTACATGCAACACCAGTTCACCTAAATTCAAGACACGTGATACATCTCTCCTTTACCTGATGTAGTGTTAAATAATCTGTAAGAATTCTAATCCTATAACATTTTTAACGTCTTGTGTAAGAAATAAATTCTAAAACTACCATATATTACAATGCAATATAAAATTCTAAAAAAACATATGAAATTGCGAAAATAAATTATTATGATCTACATATCTTACCTGAAATATTACATTCACCCCCATCTCAAACAATTTTCCGACATGTATATATGTTTTCTGTACCTGAAGTAGTATTAAATAATCAGCATGAGATCCAATTCTATAATATTTTTTAATCTCATATCTAAAGAGAAAATGATAAATGTAAAATCTATTACAATGTAATATCAGATTCTAAAACACAGTACGAACTTAAGGAAATGTACTATAATGATCTACAGACCTTTATATGAAATACTGCATGCTTCACTAATTCACACAACTTTTCCACACGTTATATATCTTTCCTGCACCAGAAGTGGTATTAAATAATCGGCATAGAATCCAATTTTAAGAGAGAAATCAACTCCTGGCCTCTGTCTTATTTTAAGGCATTTCTTTGGCGGCAGAACTTTGGATGTAAACAACCCAGGATGCTCAACATTAATTTGTCTCTGGGGAATTTAAGACGCATGAAAAGTTTAATCACTTAAACCGAGGTTTTCCAGAAAGGACGCCTCGAAACGCTCTGCCTCCGGGGAGAGGAGAAACAAGATGAATTGAGAAGCGAATTTTATCTGATTCTCGCGTTATATAATAAAAGAGTAAGCCAGACGCCGAGTGCGAAAAGTTATTTCTTGGAACTGAACATATGCGTTGTATTTAGGGGTGTTATGATGTAGAGGTAAGATTTATTACGGGATAAATTAATTTTCTCTATGCTGATTAATAGCTGGTCGATAGGAAAAGCTTCGGTCATTATTTGCTGTACTAGTGCTTACTATATTGGGACCTATGGTTTATAGTCGATTCAGAACGGCTGTAAACATCCATGCACCTGTGGTACTAGAACCTACAGACTCTGGAACGGAATGCCAGCAATGCAATTAATAACAGACAGAAAGCTTTGCGCTTATTATAAATATGTTAATACTCGAAGTAGACGTTAATACAAGTATCAATATCTCACAGAGTGAACAATAACATGACTCTCAGTTTGTCATTTACTCCTCATTTACTCTCACTGATTTTGCTGTATTTAGTTCTACCACTTTTTAGAGTCTTGTATACTTATAATACATTTTTTTAAAAATATATTTCAATTCCATTTCTCATTTTTACTACATCTCCATTGTTTAGCCCCTTCCTTCTCACTCCCGTCAAAATCACGGGGTGAGGTTTCGTCTTCTATTACTCGTGCTCGTGATGTTTCAGGGCTGGAGTGTTTAAAAGAAACTCACCAAAAAAGATTAAAATAATCCATTTCATTTACCCTGAAAAAATTTTATTTCTTATTTTACATACCAGATGGCAGCACCAGACTATTCATAATGCAATTGGGGATGATGTTTTTTAAACTAGATATGGTAGATTAAGAAATAAATGCAATCCTCCGGAAAAAATAGGCACTTTCATTACCGCTTTCTTGAAAATTATACGATCGTTAAGGGGTTAATAATAAACTTTCATGAAAGTGTTGTTGTTCTTCTTACTGATGCCTGTTGGCCAGATACTTGTATACCGTAATCAGGCCATTAAAGGCTCCAGGACGAAGAGATGCGTTGTAGACATGAAGCTACAGAGAACATGACGAGATTTGAGACGAGATTCGAAGCCTGAGTTTAGGAGTGATAGCTGATCTTTAGCTCCATTCACTTTGAGTGACTTTGATATTTTTGGAGGCTCAGCCCCCTGTGTGAAGATGACCTTTTTCTCGCTGAGAAGGGTCGTTTGGAGATCAAAGCTTGATCTTTCCTATTTTCGAAGCAGCTAGCTTCTTTGGTGAGAGCGTGGGACGAGCCGTCCACTACTCTGTGATAATTAGATCACATTGCGTCTGGAGTTCGAGTTCGCCTCATTCCAGCCTGTTCCGACGAGTGGAATCCGTTTCCAGCAACTGAGACTTCTGCAATTAGAGCTTTATTGCCTGAAGGCCCGATCTACGATCCGTAGCGACAGAGTATCCTGCCAGCTGAACGGACAATCTTTAACGTGCATCGCATACTGCAACGGACATTATTAATGTAACTTTGATGTTCCAGAACACGACCTAATCGTGAAGTATTTTAATCCAGAATCTCTAATAAATTGATATTCAGTGTAAAAAGTTCTTATTAGTAAGCTGTTTATCACTATACATAACCGGTGTGACGCTACCTAGCGTGTCGGCTTTGACACTAAGCACGGAATATGTTACAGCTAAACTAATATTAGAATTTATGGTGTAACAACCATGAAGCTCTGTAGCTTCATGGTTGTAGAGGATACCACAAAGGTTGTAAGCTTACAGGTTACACCACATTTTTCCTCGAGGAACCCCAGAGACGATATCTGGTGAACTCATACCCTTCTCCCTTTCCCTACAAACTCCACGGGAGGATTTTCTTGCCTGCAGGTTTAACATGCTCATAACTCGCTTAGACACTGGAGAATTAAGTGGCACATGTGGGGAATCGAAACGAGAACCTCTTATTAAAGGCTTTGCAAGATAATTTAATATTTTGCTTTGGGGTGAGGGAATATTTAAATCAGGTTTTGAGTCCACTGATTTTTCATTCAGATTTTCAAAATAAAAATCTAGTTTTAATTCAGTCAGCGCTGGGATGTACATTCGAAAACATTCTCACGTTAATTTTTTTTTAATTTTGAAATATTTTTGAAATAAATTATTTTCTTTGAGAAAGTAAGGATTTTCTACTCATCTGGAGAGAAAATAATTCGGTCAGCTGTTGACTTTTATGAAAGGTAAAATATTACAGTAACAGACAATTTTCAGTATTTTAAAGCAACAATATATGCATGTATAACAATGCAAGAAAACAAGACACTGTTTCAATTTTGAGCCTGAAAGCTATCTTACTTTTCCAGAAAGAAAAAGAAACATTAATTTTACCACAGTTCTGAAGAATGAAATCTTCTTCTTTTTTGAATTAGGCCACAAAAATAAACCTTAAAGCACTATCTTTACTCTTACCCCAAAACGCAAACAAATAAAGAAAAAAATTAAATCTTTTTTAAGTTTAAAACTGCGAAACTTACAAGCAAAATGATTCACGGAAAACAATTTGTTAGAGGAGTTTTTTTCTATGAATTTTCTTCTATGAAAAATTTTAGTAGAATATTTTCATTAATTTAAGAGCTTTCAATGAACGAAACGAAGGTTAATTTTTTTTTTTTTTAAAGGTTTTTCTGCTAAATGAGATTAAAGAGAATAGAGGTTTGCGTTGAATATTCTCATAAAATTATTACGCTTTGTGTTTTTAAATTTAAAATATTTTGGAACAAGAATTTTTACGGTATGGCAAGTCTTAGTTTAATTCTGGTTGCAAATTATACATTTAAGGAGTGTGTTCGATAATTTTCAGCGTTTTGCATGTTTAGGAACTAACAATTTAAGAACTCACAATGTAATGGGATATGTTGATGATAATATAGACGCAGATAGCTTGAACTGAAAAGTTTAGTCACTTAACTAGTAATAAACCGTTAAAATATGAAAATTTTAAACATCTCCGTTGTACTAAATCTAGTACATCACGTGTGTCGAGATAAGTAGATTCATATTAGAACTCCGTCCTGTGTTATAATCTATACAATCTCATTTTCTCATGCATTTTAAATCATGCATACTAATTTTCTTAGTATAAACGAACACTTACATAGTATTAAATGGATGCATGCTCGTATATTTAGATAACAAGATATTCCTATCAGATATTCGCTCTCGTTATTGTTATGTGATGTCGTTCATTTTCACATCTTTCACAGAGTGAAATATGATAAATTTATTTTCTGTGTGAGCTAGGTAATGCTAGATAAATACTGATATACACTAGTATTTTTGTTCCTTATAAAATTGAGATGGTGATTTTCAAAACTGTCCTTATCCAAAAATTGAAATAAAAGCTTTGAATTCTGATAAAGATGACCCTCTATTACGGAGATGTAGCTGGTTTAAGTAGCAAATCTATTTCCTTTAACAAGTTAAATGCTAATCATATATTTTATCTGCAAAACTATCTTTATTCAGTATATTGATTGTTCAATTGATAATAAAAACAATTTTCGTAGGATTTATACTTAATGTGCATTTTTTAGCGAAAAAACAGTCATTTAATGCCATAAGTACAAGAAATTCCTAAAATACTATTTAGAGATTATTTATAGGTTTTGCGCAATTTACGGGAAATCACTTTGAGCTGGTAAGGGCAGTTTCGAAACTCATCTCTCTCAAGTACTTAATGCTGCTAAAAAAATATATCTTTGAACTACTGTTTTCTAATTAGAATTCAATGCACACTAAAATGGCATTGATATTGCCATGGTGTTTAGTTTCCATTTTGTTTAGTACAGACAAAACTTTGCAGCACAAATAGGCACAAAAAGAATTATATATCTATATAGTTCAATGGCTAAGTACTAGTTTTCTTTACTTATAGGAACATTTTTGAGAAAAGAAAATTCTAGAAAATTTCAATGCGAATTTTGTTTTATTTCGTGGGAAAACTGCATAAAATTCATAGTTGTGATTCACTTTCAGAAAACAGAATATTGCAATCGGAATGGGGAAACAAATGTAGAACATATTTCAATAGTTTTGACGGTATTATATTCTAGGTGTCTAAAATATAAGACTCAACTACCACGTCGAAAATATGGGCCTTCGTACACGTATCAGACATTCAGACTCTCAAAGAGACCTCATCATCGAGTTCTTATAGACGTGAAACAGACGCGAAAATGGGTATTTTTGTTTTCTTTAGGGAGTGATCTTTATCATGTGGTGAGATGCCATAGCCGTTTTATAGACATCGATGGATTGTGTAGTCTATAATGCCATTTATGTGTTGCATTAACATATTTTGCTTTAAGATAACTCGTATTTATTAATACACATTTTATAACTTAGCGCACACAAACATTTTGCAATGGGTTGCAGATGGGGAGAAATAAAATGAGAAGTTAGTACTTCAGAACTCAAATGGAAGTGCAATATTAGTGCAAGAAAATAGAACTATTATAAAGCATTAGGACTATGATGATATTATTACAAATACTTCTGTTTTTCCTCATGTTTAGGTTCTGTTGTTCCTCATGTTTAGTAAAGAACTAGGCATTTTATAGAAGTCTATAGCGTCCTCAACCATTTTAACTGAGCACGGAGCCTTTCGAATTAATACTATGCAGTGGAGGGGCAGGAATATTAACACCCTAGCAGCGGAAGCCGGTATCATTTAATTTTTGTTGCTGTTGATGCCATTTAACCGGCAGCAACATCAGATCAAGTCCCTAAAGCTATGGGCGAAGAAGGTGTGGCTCCTGTTTCGTATTAACACCACAAGGGTCGTAGTCCGACTTGCCTAAATGACCGGTCCCGTAATTTTGAACCGAGTCAAGTGACGAGACCGGAACACTCGACCCCGCACCTCCAGAGGTAAATTTGAGAACTTGGAGGACATTGCAGCCACGCCCTATCTTACGTGCCCCAGCCAACATTAGTGAACACGGCGGTGGATTTGCAGCGACGAGCATCGAATCAGGGTCGTTAAGATAACTGGCCCGCTGTTCTTGCCAACTGGGCCACCGCGTCCTGGTATCATGTAGTACTAGTAGTTAGCATCCCAAGCTCTCACGGCGTTGGCCTGGATTCAAAATACGAATAAGGAATGGACATTTTAATGTTGTCCCCTCATAGACAGTGATTTTTTCCCTCATATGTTGCTATGACAGCATAAAAGTCATTGAATTCACAGAGTGGGGTTTCTGAATTTTGAACAGAGTGATGCTTACTGTCTTAGTAAAAAATAAAGACTATCAGCATGTCCTTATACGTAAATGCTCCTGAACTCAAACAAGAGCTATGAACTTTTTTCAACATCATTTTTCAGCTTTTATAATCAGGGATAGTAAAAGTTGATTATCAGGGCTATTTACAAAAGCTATTTACTATAATCTTTTACGAATTAATCAGACTCCAAACAAATCACATCATATTACGAAAGGAAAAAAATCATAAATGATAAAATAACAAAATCTCAATCCAGAGGTCTTTGTCATGCATATATCAGTTTCGAACCTACCCACGAAAGCATACCATTTCCTATTTCTAAACAAAACATTCATCTTATCCACAGGCATAAAGATATTTCTGTTCAAAAGTTGCTTTTAAACGAGTTCCTCGTCGCCCAGGCCCTAGGGAAATCGATAAATCAAGGTGCTTTTGCTAGTAACAAATGAACGTCTTGTCGAAGATTTTTCCACCGGATACAATTGTCTCACATCATAATAATGGACACTCTGACAATTATATCGCATTCGCCTTCACCATGATGAATACTAAAGAGATTCCGTTGTGCTGTCGTTTTCTTACAATGTACCCCATTCTCTAGGGTTTTCAGAGACGTAGCCAGAAAATTAAAACAGTCTGCACTAAGGGATGAATAATTAACAATATTCTCTGTAATCGTTTATCATTGTAAAGACATATTTTAGTCACGTAAAAGCTAAATTTACAGCCTTTGTTTAGGATTCTCCACTAAAATGTGTTTTTGGCAGCAGAAAACAATGAAGCTGATATAATTTGCGCCAATTGATGATACTTTATTTGATATTATACATTAATAGCCTAGTTAAAAATGTTTAGATGAACCTATAAGTTTTAGAAAAATGTATTATATTTATTGATTATTATCAGTGCTAGTGTAATATAACTAGGTATGAATCGGGGCAAAAATAGAAATTCTAGCATTTAGACATAAGAATATTGCTCCAACTCATTTAATTGATTTAAACTATATCTTGCTTAATTTTAAAACTTTGAAAGTTAATATTTTCGAGTGTTTTCTACATTTTCGAAGTTAAAAAGTAATCTAAGCGATAATCTGTTACGAACTTTTACTCAATTTTAAAATTTTTAGAGCTTATATTTAGAGTTTCAGAAAAAGAAATTCGGAGTTTAAACGCAGTCTAGGTGATTTTCTATTTTACCGACTCTTGCTTGATTTTAAGACTTTCAAAGCTAATAATTTTAGACTGTTATATTATATTTGAGATAATGTTTAGACTGTTTATATTGTTTTGAGTTAAAAAGCAATCTAGGCGATTATCTGTTCCAAACTATTTCTTCAAAAGTGAACTTATACGAGACATTGAAATTTAACACCTAAAACATTTTTTAGCCCAAAAGTTTTCGCTACGTTGAAAGGATGGGAGAAAATGGAATCTTAGAGACTGAACTGTAAAATAAAATGTAACGGTGAAACAAAATGAAGCTCGCGGTTAAGCTGTTAAAGAAAAGAAAATCTTGCTGGTTACTTCTGGCTTATTAGCTTACTGACCAAGCCTAGTTGCAAGGATATAAAAAATAATTTTAAGAGAAAGAAAAAAAAAATAGTGAAATGAGCATCTAATACCCTAAATTTTTATTAGTTAGAAAGGTTAAATAATTTTCTCGAACAAAGAAACGAAAAAAAACATAATGAAGAGCCCATTTTTTCCCTTAAACTGTGAAAATAAAAAAAATTATCTCAGAAAATTTCCTTGATATTTGATGAATTTACTGATGAATATTTATGAAATACTGCCCTGGAGACTTTACTCTGTCTATATATGGAGGGTATTTAACTGGAAGAAAAAAATAAAACTTTTTTTTCATTTATTGGACACGGTGCAATGCAATAGTACAAAAAATGTCATAGAAGGGGTTAATATATCATATAAAGTGTCAGTCCTGAACATTAACCTATCCCGTTTATTATAGAAAAATACTAAACATTTAACTCATATATATTATATAATTTATTGCGTTTTTAAGAATTACGAAGAGTTAGACTTAACCCGCGGAAAGGGGGCTTCAGTGTTTTAAGTCCCCTTACAACACAAGACAAGGCTAGGAATTAGTGGATGAAAAATTCAAGTTGTATTTTAGAAATTAGGTAGAGTTTTATTTCATTCATTTATTCACTGATATAAAATCCTCTCCCTATGAAGTTTCTGAAAGAGTATCAGTAGCCACGAAATTATGCGAGAAATGAACTCGCTAAATAGCCTGTAATTTGAAAATCCACTTTGGATATGTTATTTCTGATCAAATGTTTGATTAGAAACAGGAAGCAAAAGTTTACAGTCTTTATAGATAGGTTGATAATTTTGCAAGCAAACGCATCCAATCTAAAACATTATTACTTCCTCTAATACACTGTAAAAATTTTTAAAAGCTGTAGAAAGGACTAATGATCATTTTGTTACATGTTTTTTTTTGTAATTGAGGGTGTATTATGCATTTTTAATTTAATTATCAAATGCCAGCCTCTTAACTATTATGTCATAGGGCTTCATGATTTCCAATATATTTCTACAACACAATTGCAATAAGGGGTATTATACAGTAGAAAAGTTCTTAACTTTGGAAAATGAAGTTAAAGAATTTAATATTACTTATTTATTTAAGGTTCAAAACCAAATAATTTATAAAATACGATTGTGGAAGTTTAAACATAAATAACATCTTTTGTAACTTCCAATTTTCGACAACAGAAAAAGTCAAAATGAGCTAATCAAAAGAATTCTACTTGACTACTGGAAATAAGAATGTTCATTTACTGCAGTTGATAAATGATGACGCTAATAGATGAAGGCGTTATAGGAAAAAATTTCAAAAGTAAATTTTTTTGCATGGATTAATTTCTTATGTGTCCATCCCTCACATAGCATCAATAAATATCCATTGATAAATCTTGAGAACTATTAAACTTATTAGATATTCAATGATGCAGTGTTACAGATACACATAATGCTTTCATTCCTACAGAAAATATAAATTATTCTTAAAAAACTGTGACATATCATCTTTATCCACTCGTGTCTTACATTATTTCTTTCGGATCCTCAAATGAGAATGTAAATAATTGCTAAAATGTTAATAATTTTCAGTGAGTACTATAAGTCTACATAAGTAGATATGATTCAGGTCACATTTGTTTCAATATCCCAAAATTATTTACAAAATCGCAGCATATTTTCCCATTATACTTTTTAGTACAAAGTTAACTACCAACTATAGCTTTTCTAAAGATCTGTTCCCGTTTTTCTACTTTAATTTTTAAACAAAGGATTCTCACAGATGAGCAGGAAAATGCATTAAAAATATAATTTCAAACTTGCTAAAATGTCCCGTAATACCCGGGAAATTGCATTCTGTGTAAGTGTATATCAAACAAAGTGTAGTTATTTTTCACTTCATTCGAGATATATAAATTTTATAATTTCAGTGCTCTGGCATTAGATACATTCTTTTATACACCACAGATACAAACTTTGTAGACAGACATAATGTTTTTTATATGAAATCGTGAAATGCTAAGTAAAGAATTATTTGCATTTTGCATGGAACGTATCGACTCGTAAGCCAAAAATACATCACAAGTGTTTTTTTTTTTAGTTTAATGCCCGCAGTTCCAAGTAACCATCAATAACTTAGGGCTGACGGGTAATCAGAACATTGCTGCTAGAAACAACAAAATTTACCATTATTCAATCTGCACTCTATTTTCGAGAATTCGCTTTTGTTCCTCGTAACCTCGTGTTCCAAGAAAATTCTTTTTTTTTTTAAAGAAAAAAAAAACACTTTTCTTTTCGTCACAAAATTTTTTAAATCTGAATAAAATTAATCTCTTTTTTGCTTATTTTCGGAATGTCTTTTATTATGCATTTCGAAATAAAAAAGTGTGTTACCTTTGATACTTAAAATCTTGTTAAAATATTCATAGCTCTTTTCAGGTTTGAATCTATTAAATTTTTTATGACGTCGGAAACAGATATTATTTGTAAATGTGGTGGATAAGTACAAAAACTTTCTTCGAATGTACGTGTACATTCGATACTTGTTAACAATACTCAAATAATTCTCAACAGAATATTAATGTATTGAGTAAAGTATCATAAATAAATATTTCAAAATATTTATTCAAACACATTTTAAAACTAATTACTAAATATGGGGACATGCACTGTATATGGAATAAAATAAAACCATTTATAGTTTCTGTAAGTCAAAATGTTACAAGAAATAACGAGAATATAAGGTAGATAACTACACTGCTGGCCACTGTAAATGCAACACCCTGAAGTAAACATGCAAATAACATGAAATTTACAACATGCATTAGCGGAGGTGAGATATGCAAATGATTAGAATTTCAGCGCAGACGCACATCACGCGTGCCTGTGGCGCCACTTCAAATCGCTATTTAAGGCTTGGAGATTTCGACGATTTCAAGTTCGGCAATTGTGTTTTTCTTGTGGTTTTTTCAAAAAAACGATCAATTATGCCTCGTCGAACACAGCGATCATCTTTTGATCAAGTATCCGAGTTCGACAGAGGAAGGATAGTGGCCTACTGAGATTGGGGATTATCTTTCAGGGAAACCGGTAGTCGTGTTGGACGAAACCAAACAACTGTAATGCGGATATGTGATCGTTGGATGCAGGAGAGTATGACGGACCGGCGTGTTCGATTGCATCCACCTCAGCGCACCACTTCACGTGATGACAGGCAAATTGTGCGCATGGCAGTGACGGATCGCTCAGTCACATCACGAACCATAGCACAGTACATGCAGTCTGTAACGCATCATCCAGTGTCTGCGCGTACCATTCGACGCCGTTTACAGCAGAGTGGTCTGTCCGCAAGACGTCCATTGCTTTGTCTACCCTTGACGCAGAACCACAGACGTCTCCGCCGCCAATGGCGCCATGACAGAAGGATGTGGACGGCAGAATGGAATTAAATTGTCTTTATTGACGAGTCACGCTTCTGTCTGCAACACCACGATGGTCGCATTCGAGTCTGGAGACACCGTGAAGAGAGGATGCTGAACAGCTGCGTTATGCACCGCCACACTGGTCCTTCACCGGGTATTATGGTATGGGGCGGTATTGGATATCACTCTCGCACACCTATAGTACGCATTGCCGGTACTTTAAACAGCCAGCGCTACATCTCCGAGGTGTTGGAGCCAGTTGTCCTTCCTTACCTTCAGGGCTTGCCCACAGCCATATTTCAACAGGATAATGCGCGACCACACGTGGCACGCATTGTCCAACGGTTCTTCGTCAATCGCCATATTGAATTGCTTCCCTGGCCGCCTCGCTCTCCTGATCTTTCGACGATAGAAAACATGTGGTCCATGGTTGCTCTACGATTGACCCAGATTCCATCCCCAGCTGCCACAGCAGATCTACTTTGGCAACGTGTGGAAGCTGCTTGGTCTGCTGTACCCCAAGAACTCATCCAAAGTCTCTTTGAATCAATGCCGAGGCGTGTGGCAGCGGCGATCTCCAACAATGGCGGCTACTCTGGCTACTGATTTTGGCAGGAACCACACTTCACAGAAGTCTATAAATTTAATCATTTGATACTTGGTCAACATGTTATCTACAAAATAAATTTTGTTGTGATATCTCTTGTCTTTCTTGGTGTTGCAATTTGGGTGGCCAGCAGTGTATATTTGACAAGAAAAGCAAGAGGAAATACCTTAAAACTTTAATATTTATCCTAACTGTAATTGTAATAAATTTCTAATAAAGGGTAACATAAATATAAACGTAGATTTTATTTATTTCCTGTCGATAAACTGATTTCTACACATGCAGGAGCATTTCATCACCGCAATTCATGCATTTAATACCATCTTCAAATATTTAAACCCTTTTTCCCTGCTTAAATATAAGTCTTTACCACCATTTCTGGATAATTACGCCACTCTTTAAAATTAAATAATATTTCTAATGCCCAAGCATTACATTAATGACGCTATTTGTGTCCTAGAAAATAATTTACGAAATAATCCACAGAATTTATTTCGTCAGTATATACATATATATATATATATTATTTGAGTGTGTATGTGTATATATATATATATATATATATATATATATAATTTGAGTGTGTATGTGTATATATATATATATATATATATATATATATATATATATATATGTATATTTTTATGTGTACGTGCTAGTAAGTATATATATATATATATATATATATATATATATATATATATATTAATTTTAAAAAATAATTAAATAAATAAATAAAAAAGTATGTATGTGTATCAGGGTATGCATGTGCATGTTTGTGCATGTATATTAGGGTGGAATGAAAAAAACTTTTTTTCGAATTTCAATATGCTCTAGTTTTCAAAAGTTGCCTTTTAACAAACTAAAGACGGAAATTAAATATTAGCTTAATTGGTGCATGTTTTCAGTTAGCGCAAGAAGGGCAAACTTTTGGTTTTTATTAAATTTTTGACAAATTTCGCAATTACTTTGAAATTGAATACACTTATAGTAAAAAAAAGTAGCAAAATATGTAATTTAAACATTCCTTTTAGTCAGGAGATCTGCTATAGAGATTGTATAATACGTTTTACTTCATAAAAATAGTACACATAAAGGCACTTGAGGACGAGGCACTTAAAAGACACTCTGACATCACGGTAGAACGAAAATTTTTTTTTCTGAATTTCAATATGCTCTAGTTTTCAAAAGTTGTCTTTTAAAATTAAAATTGAGCATATAAAATATTTTTGCTCTACTAAAATATTTTCAAGTTCCGCAAAGGGGTTTCAAAATGGATATTTTTATGAAAAAGTGATTATTTTTGTATTTTTTGTTAATTTCTCTTATAGTATATTAAAATAATGTATATTTTCTGTAAATAAAATATTCAAAATATGATATTTTGACAGAAAACTTGCATATTCTAAGTATTTCTAATTTTTAGATGCCATAACAGAACAACTGATTTTGTGGAATTTCGCGATTTTCATCATATTAATTTTACATTAGCATATTCTTATAATACACATTGGAATGAAAGAAAAACAATTTTTAATTGACGGACCTTAGTTAAAATAAACAAATCACACTTATTTAGAAAAATACTAATGTAATGTCTATTAAGGCAAAACGTTATTTTGAAAAAAATATTCATGTTTTTCAAAAGTCCATATTAATCACACATGGTTTCCATTACTTATTTCGCTGACACATTGAATTGTTTTTTGTTTCAAATTTTGGCATTATTTTTTGAGAATGTATTTTTGTTTTTATCAATGCATCTCTTGGAGAAGTACGACGAACGAACAAGGATGACCAGGTAACTAATTTAACAATCCTTTCTACTACTTGTGTGTGACATGGAATGTTGTTGAAGTCAATAATTTGTTTCTCGTGATCAGATTATTTTGCTTCCTTTATAAACAGTTTTAGTTTATCATCAGAAACATCCCTCGTCATAGGAGGTTTTGTTACTTTAACATCATTCCATTCAATCATATCAATATAATCCTTGGCATCAAAGCTTATACGTGGAACTAAATTCTTTCTGATGCCTCCTTCATTTTCCTCCCTTGTTTTTAGAATCTGGTGTAATCCAAGCTCTCTTACATGACTGCAATCGTCTAATATCATACACAGGAGGATATTTTCCGAAGCGGCAAAGTATGCATTTCTTTGAATGACAGGGTCAATTACATTTTTAAGAGTCTAATTGAGGTAACGTGAATAGCTTACAAGTTTCCACAAGTGCTTCGATCCACGGATACAAGATGGTTTCAGCTTTGTGTTAAACCAAATTGGTGCATAAATTTTCAAAATGTACTCAGTCAGTACTCGGAGATTTTTTGCAGGACATTCTGTTCCCACATACAAGAGAAGTATTCGGTTTGCTAATGTAAGCCATCGTGAATGACAAAATTTTCCTGGTTTTCTCATGGAGAAATCAGAAGAGCACTTTCCAACAGAGATTGCATTATACATTTCTAACAAATATTTTGGGTCCACACTTAAATCATCCTTAATTTCTAGTAATGTAATGTTATTTTCAATAGTTGAAAATTCAATCACTGGAAGTTCAGAGCAGTCTTCTAGTTGTTTAAGAATTTCTCCTCCAAATTCATTTGGGCCTTTAGTTTTTCCATCTAGGAAACAAAATAGGTGACGTAGGGGCAGTTCATTTAAATTATTGACTTCAACAACATTCCATGTCACACACAAGTAGTAGAAAGGATTGTTAAATTAGTTACCTGGTCATCCTTGTTCGTTCGTGGTACTTCTCCAAGAGATGCACTGATAAAAACAAAAATACATTCTCAAAAAATAAGGCCAAAATTTGAAACAAAAAACAATTCAATGTGTCAGTGAAATAAGTAATGGAAACCATGTGTGATTAATATGGACTTTTGAAAAACATGAATATTTTTTTCAAAAGAATGTTTTGCCTTAATAGACATTACATTAATATTTTTTCTAAATAAGTGTGATTTTTTTATTTTAACTAAGGTCCGTCAATTAAAAATTGTTTTTCTTTCATTCCAATGTGTATTATAAGAATATGCTAATGTAAAATTAATATGATGAAAATCGCGAAATTTCACAAAATCAGTTGTTCTGTTATGGCATCTAAAAACTAGAAATACTTAGAATATGCAAGTTTTCTGTCAAAATATCATGTTTTGAATATTTTATTTACTGAAAATATACATTATTTTAATATACTATAAGAGAAATTAACAAAAAATACAAAAATAATCACTTTTTCATAAAAATATCCATTTTGCGGCACTTGAAAATATTTTAGTAGAGCAAAAAATTTTATATTCTTAATTTTAATTTTAAAAGATAACTTTTGAAAACTAGAGCATATTGAAATTCCGAAAAAAGATTTTTCGTTCTACCGTGATGTCCGAGTGTCTTTTAAGTGCCTCGTCCTTAAGTGCCTTTATGTGTACTATTTTTATGAAGTAAAACGTATTATATAATCTGTTTAGCAGATCTCCTGACTAAAAATAATGTTTAAATTACATATTTTGCTACTTTTTTCACTACAAGTGTATTCAATTTCAAAATAATTGCGAAATTTGTCAAAAATTTAATAAAAACCAAAAGTTTGTCCTTCTTGCGCTAACTGAAAACATGCACCAATTACGCTAATATTTAATTTCTGTCTTTATTTTATTAAAAGGCAACTTTTGAAAACTAGAGCATATTGAAATTCAAAAAAAAGTTTTTTTCGTTCCACCCTAATGTATATATGTAATGTATATATCATCACACTAAATAAAATTTGCATTTCACTTAGTAAATATATAACTATATACAAGTTGTCCTATCAAGACTGCATAAACTCTGCGCAGGAAGATATCTCGCTTGGAGTTCTTAAATAAATGACCAATGAACCAGACCTCTACGACCCATAATTTAAGAGAAAATGCGAAAGAAAAGTATGACGCCATATCCGGTGTACGAAAAAAAAAGCTTATGGGAAACAGGACATCGGAACTTGTATATATTTGCTGAGGAACATGTGCAAAACAGAAGAATGTTACAGGGTTAGATATGAAATTGAGGATGTTACAGCGGGATATATTCATTCTCCCAAAGCAGTTTCTATGGCATTCCATTACAATGACGAAAGATAAAGTATATGTCGCAATATTCACGAATCATCATCACCATGCGAATATTACAGGTAGATACTAGATGCCGCCATTTATACTAAAACGACGACTGTATAGAGAAAATAGCTCACTTCTACCCAGACTTGGGTGTATATAATTTGAAGTGGCACTCTAAATGAATTTCATACAAACACAGTTTATACATGAAACAATGTTTATTTAATTCGTTGCACCATCAAAATAATGATTACTGCTCGGACAAGTTAATACATTTGACCACACAGTTTCAACAGGTTGAACCATATCATGTGAATCAACTTGCCAGTGCACGTAAGGTGCTTGCATATCATTTACTTTAAGTGCACTAATTTCATTGTAACGCCGTGAGCTTCCATTCTTTCGCCCGCGATACTGGTTTCGCTGTTGGTTTGAAACTCGCGAAAAATTTTGGCTGGGGTGAATAAAACTTCTCGTACCTGCGTGAGGGTAGGGGGTAGCGAAGAAATGCCTATTGTCGTGTTTAGATAAAGCTTGAAGGAGTGTAGCCTTGCTTGTAATTTTTTGACTGTGCAAAAAATCTTGAACACTTGGATTCAAACGTCGGATAACTATTTTTAAGATAACCGCTTCCGTCATCCCTTCTAAATATTCCTCACACTTTATAATCTTTTCCATAGCAAAATCTAACGCAGACTGACCTTCACGTTGCCTTAGCGAATACATTTCCGCTTCTATTTGACTTTGATTAAAGGTCTTGGGAAAAGCGTGAAGAAACTGTTGCTTGAATGACGAATAATCAAAAATCAGATTACTGCTTTGCATACACGTGTACCACTGATATGCACTACCTCTTAAAGCGGCTAGAGCAATTTTAAGTTTATCCCCCTCTGGGGTGCATTGTTGCTGAAAGTAATGCTCAATTTTCTTTAGGAATTGGCTTGAGGGATCGCCATTGAATGTGGCTTCGAATGGCGCAATTTGCTGAACCATAATTACCCGAGGAAAATTTCCAGCAGGGTTTTGTTCTACAACACTCATTTTCAAATAGTATATAAGTACTTGCAACAATTTTATCAATATAAGTACGCAGTACACAGTTTAACTTCAATTATGTTGTTCGTTATAAATGTAACGAGAACAACCAAGGTATATATAAACTTTCGGGCGCCAGTATAGAGAAAATAGTTCACTTCTACCCAGACTTGGGTGTATATAATTTGAAGTGGCACTCTAAATGAATTTCATACAAACACAGTTTATGCATGAAACAATGTTTATTTAATTCGTTGCACATATAGAATTTGCTTTTACAGTAATAAGCATACGTACTACTTGTACGGAATATATATATTAACATTCAATAGAAATACACTTGAAAATACTTACAAACCAGTAGAGAGTCAAACCAGCAGTTCTGCCACGTAAACTTTGGGCCCCCTAAGCACTAGCGCAGGATAGCACTCGAGCTGCATACCCTTGTAGCTCCCTCTCGCTTATCTATCAACCTTAACAACCTTTTTCAACCCTAACAACCTGTTTTCTTAATGACTCTGCATGGTATTTATACTAAGCGCGTATGCCGAAATTAGCATATCTCAAGCAGCTTCTTTAATTCATTCACTCAAAAGTTCGATTCTTGTGAATCGAATCTTGTGTATACCTTACAACTGTACGCCATTCCACGGCGCACGCATACATGTCTCGATATGCGCGATTTTGAACATCTTCCTCTGTAAACACGTGGAAGTTCCGATGTTCATATTGCGAATAAAGCCTCCTTTGCCCGTGTCCTGGATATGACGTCATACTTTTCTTTAGCATTTTTTCTCGAAAACTATGGGTCGTAGAGGTATAGTTATTTGTTCACGTTTTCAGGACTCCAAGCTTGAAATCTTTCTGTGCAGAAATTATGCCGTCTTGATGGGACACTGTGATCTCAATGAAAAAGGATATCTGTCTATGCAAGGAACTATGTCCATGCAAGGAACTATGCAAGGACATATCTTCTTTTTCTGTCAAAAAAGTGATGTAAACAGCATAGGAGATTTGAAAAAAAATTGCTGCATATATTATTTTTTGAAGACGAAATGAAAAGACAGATGTACTAATAAACGCATACTTCTTCCATAAATATTTATTATAGAAAATGAGGCTAAGATGAATGTTAATTTCTGAAGTCTCTTTTTTTTCTTTCTCTCAACAAAATCTACGCCATTTTCCAGGCAAAAACTAATCTGAATCGATGCTTTTTATGCATATTTTAGATGTCTTCTAAAAAATTCCATTCAGAGATCGGCAAAAAATGTTTTAATTGCATTTTTTTACAACATGTTACAAGATGCTAATGGTGTTGGAAGAGAAAAAAAATCACTTCTTTCGACGTTTTTATAGAAAATTATTAAACTATTCGTGTTTTTTATACATTTAACTATTTGCATGTCTTTTTTAAAACCATTAGATAAAAAGTCAACCCAATTTTTTTGCTGAGATTGCCATGTGTTTTCCGTGTATCATTAAGGTATGTAAATATGTAAGTATTAAATTAGTGCTCGAAAGTTATGCAGCGTATGTGCTAAATTATGCATAAGATACTTTTTAAAGAAAAATTAACTATATTTTAGTAAAGTGTTTATTTTATAACCCCTAGAAAATTCCTGACATTCCATCTGTTGTATGTATGTGTTATGTGACAAATATACTTAAAAATAAATTTGTCTAGTTGCATGGAAATGAAATAAAATTTGAATTTGCAATAAGTTAGCAGTTCAAAATTTTATAAAAACTAGTATATAACCCCCGTCAAAAATGACGGAATGTTGATCAGCGTTTCCTTCTCATAAGAGTTCATACGAACAACAACAACAAAAAAAAAGCATGAAGATTCTATTTTTGAATGTAACGAAGAAAGATTTTAAACATATACTACGATTAATACAGGTACATAATGCTATATAGGTTCCAGAAAAATATAATTTTCCTTTAAGTGTAAAATTCTGCATTCATTTATAATAATTACATAATAATTAGCAAAGTGAAACACAATTTAAATATCATTAAAATTAAACATTAAAAATGTAGTTATTTAAAGGGAATATGAAAAACCATGAATTAGAATGAATTCGAAATTCAAGTGAATGACTCAATTGAATAAATGATTCTTTTCAATGGATATTTTAATTTGAAGATATTTAAAAAACTAAACGGTTTTGAGCTAGGGTGTTCACTTGAAATTTTCATATTTTTTAAAGGGTTTTCAAAATATGTAACTTTTGTGGTATTATGTTTCAAGAAAAATTTCAGAAAATGTCGTCGCAATGTTAAGATGTTCCCGACTTGGTCCGTCCGGCAATGGTTACCTACACTTTTCTCCTCTAGGCTTTTATATAAGTCAAGATGTTATTATACTCCCTACCTTCCCCTCTTTCTCTTTTCCAGACACACGCGCACAAAACTGTACCGGGAATTTATATCAATAAAGCACAAAGCATTGGTATAATTAACAAATATTTTGTCACATTCAAAATAGGCCCTATCTTATGGAATACAGTTATGCCAACGAATGACCTAGTCGTCAAGACACTTTTTATAGGCACTTACTGGTATGGCTTTGAAGTCCTTCAGCGAATTTTGTTTTATGGTTTCATTGGACAGAAAACGTCTTTAACGAAATTGTAATTTTAGTTTAAGGAACAGAAAAAAAAGTCATACGGTGCTTGGTCGATGACAGTCGTTGACACTTTGGTCAAAAAATTGGGTACAAGGATTGGTATGAGGGCCGGTGCATTAGCGTGGTGCAGAATCTAAAAATTGATCTTCCACGATTCAGGCCTTTTCCGTCGTACATTCTGTCACAAACATCTCATAACGCCCAGATAATATTGTTTGTTGACTGAATGCCTCTCCAGAAGGATTCCCGAGTGGACATCACAATGATTGCTTCACTTTGTTGATGTTTTCGTCAGCCGGAAACGTTGAAGGTCGACCCGACCGGGGCAAGTTTTCAGTCACTTTTCGGACTTCTTTGAACGCTTAGTACCACTCGTATGCTCTTGTTTTCGATAAAGCTGATTCACCTTAGGACTTCTCAAATATGTTCATTGATTTAACACAAGAAATTTTGTTGGCAACACCAAAATTTGATACAAACTCATTGTCCGATAATTTTTGAATTAATTCAATAGCTGAACATACTTGAGTACGACTAACAAAAACCACAGCAGGTGGAAAAATAATTAACACAACGACACCAAAACTCTAATTTTTCCTAATTATCAGGTATACTGGCTAGTTTTGCATAGTTTTTTTTTTAATTCCTTTAACGTAAGCGTTTTAAATTAATCACACTTATATATATATATATATATATATATATATATATATATATATATATATATAAATTATGGGTGGGTGGATGTAGTCTTGATAATTAACAGATTATTGTAATTATTTGAGCTTATTAAAATTTTTTATAATTGCACTGTCACGAAAATATATACGCACCCAGAAGGAAACGAGCTACTATCACGAAACTTAACATGTATGTAGTGTATGAGGAGATAAGCAAATGATTACAAATTCAGAACAACAGACCGTTTTATTAAGAAGATATGGCATGAAAAAGGTTACAAACCAGTAAGTAGTAAATCCATCTCTGGCAGCTATACAAGCCGAACCACGGCGTGGCATCGAATCAATGAGGTCACACACGACCTCCTGCGGAAGATCATGCCATTTACCAGACTACATTCCTGCCAAGTTTTGTGATAGTAGCTGGATTTCTTCTGGGTGCATACATTTTTTTGTGACAGAGTGTATTTAATATGTGGGAAATCTTATAAATAAACATACAAATTATAAATAAAAATGTAAGCACTAGGGGTATATCAGTAACTGCAAAAGAGTGTGTTAGACTCACCAATATTGGATGTAGTTTTCCTGCAGATATGTTTTCGACATTCTTCTTTTTTACTTTTAGAGAATGTTTTTGGACAATAGCAAAAGATTTTTTTTATTTTATCCGGATCGAGTTAATCATTGTAATACACTATAAATCAAGTTCTTATGAAAATACACCTACACCCAATCATGTTGCTTATTTTGCTTTTGCACATATTATTGTAATAAAGAAAGTACAAAAAAAAATCAGGCAGTCTCTTCTAACGAAAATACCTCGGGTTATTAACGTAGGATTACTTATCGTTGCTTACCTATTTTGTATGTGTTGTGTATATATGTATCTCTCTCTATATATATATGTACGTATATATATATATATATATATATATATATATATATATATATATATATATATATACGTAAAAGTATATCAAAATTTTAACGCATTTTGGTACTTTTCTGTTTAACTATTTACTGCTTGTCGGAGAGATACAGACTAGGTTTGGCACGTTGCCAAAATTATAACTCGCGAGGACGGATGGACGGACAGTTTTAGCGCCTGAAATTAGCTTTCCGAAGGACCGTTATGGAGGAACGTAATCCTACGTTAAAGTAATTGTCACACTTGTTGGTAGTACGGCTTTAGCATGCTTGAAAACTGTTTGTCACATAGAAGCTTGTCTTAATATGGTTTCTGAAGTTGTGTATGAATGAAAAAATGTTTTTTTTTTTAAATTACATGGAAACAAAAACTACAACCAATTGTAATTTATGTTATCTAAAGAAAACGTAAAAATTTTGAATAACAGACTATGTACTATATAAAAAATATATCCTGCACACTAAAGCAGTTTCAGCTGCCCAGTGGCTAGGTGGTTAAGGCATCATCCTGTCACACAGGTAGAGAGGGTTCGAATCCAGCGTAAGGTTTCGTTTTAATCTGTGATACTAGTCTTTCTTTCACCTACAAAAAGATCCCGGTCTTGAAAGAGAAGCTGCAATCTAACGGCCAACTTGTGTGTCCATAGTTTGTAAAACAAATTCTGTGTGTGTGTGTTTGTTTCTGTTTTCTGTCTGATCTTCATAAATATCAGAAAAGTTAATCCCAGGAAACTTCGCAACAACAAATAAGTTCCAATTTCATCGACAATCACAGAAAAAACAATCTCTGCAATTGGAATTTCCTTATTATTACCAACGTATTTAAAATGGGGGGAAATGAGCTAAGAATTCGAGAGTATTTGTTTTATTGTATAAACTTTAAATATCGCTTAAAACTTTGCGACATAATTTCAAATTTAATCGAGAGCAACATGTTATAGAGCATATAAAACCTCCGCACTACGTTATTGATTGCACTTGAGGAGGCGTAAGGCATATCTGAATGGCATGTTTACAGACCAATCAGTTCTCGCTTTAGTGACTAATATGTGTAATCTCGATATTCCAACCAAATAATGAATGAGTTCGGAGCCGCATTAAGAGGACTTTTAGAATGGACGTTGATTCTTTTAATAGGTTCTGCGTCTAGACTGAGAAGATTTAGAATAATGGAGTTTGAAGTTTGTTATCGTTACGTACTATAAACGATAAAATGTTCGGGTGGTATTTTGGCAACAGAGTTAAGAGGGATTAATGAACTGGGATTTAATAACTCTTAGAAAACGATACATTTTTAAAAGTATTTAAATGAAAGAGGTAAATATAAAATACTAAGATGCATAAAAGCTTAAAGTAATCGTTATAATGTGCATTAGAATGATTGTAGTATCATTCTTATTTTAAAAATATCCTGTAAAAAAACTTCAAAAAAAGACATATTTGAAAGATTGTATCTAATCTATGAGTTTGTAAAACAAATATGGTAAAAATATATTTATGGACGTATTAGAGTTTTATATAATTTTACGAAAAGAGAAAATGCTAAAAAATATTTAAAATTTGAATTCAAATTATATATATATATATATATATATATATATATATATATATATATATATATATATATATATATATATATATATATATATATATATATATATATATGTGTGTGTGTGTGTGTGTGTATGTCAGAAACTAATTGGGGAAAGAATAATTAAGTTAAATTTAAAGGAGGCTTAGGGATTAATCATTTTCGTGGCGCAAAAAAGCCACTAGTTTTCATATTTCCAGACGCGTGAGGGTAGAAAAAGTAGGTTAATCTCAGTTTCAGTATTGACCTTCGACTCGCGGTCGAATGAAGTTCCATGCAGAGAGATTATTTTTAGATACTGTACAGGTTTGGCGGAAGATGCTTCTGGAAAATTCTAAATTGAGCTCTGCGCATGTGCCAGGACAAAGGACGCGTGATGTTTTACTTAGAACTACGCAGATTGATTTGGGAACTCGCTGCTAGGGCGGTCGCCCTAGCAGTCGTCGCCGAATGTTAAAATGGCTAAGTAGGGACAAAGACTTTGAGAGTGGTATTCTTAAGAAGAATTCAATAAAGTAATTTAACGTGTGGACTGAAGTATTGTTCAATTCGTATTTCCCACTCACCACCAACGAATGAATCATGACTGCAATTTAAAGATGTTAGAACAGGCAAACCACACCCCTGTCATATATATATATATATATATATAGTCGATTCCGGATAATCGGACCACGTCGTGACGCGATCATTTTGGTCCTAATAAGCGGCTAGTCCGATTAAACGGACATGTCTTACGTTACAAAACGGGATTCGGTCCGAATAAGCATAATATATATATATATATATATACAGTGTGTAACAAAATTATAAGACCACCCAAAATATCACTCATTTTAATATTACACTGCATAAAATGAATAATTTTAAAATTTGAAGCAAATGAAAATAGTTATATTTTCACAAATAAATCGCTTAAAGGAAAAAAATTGAGTTAATTTCACACAGCAAACGATTTTTTGAAATCTCGGTGTAACATAAGTATAAGACCACTTATTTTTTTATTTAAAATCGTTTGCGTTTTTAAAACTATTTTATTTTTTATTTGAAAATCGTAGATAAACTATAACTTTACATCACAAAAAAGTCCAAACGATAATATTGTAAAAGAAAATAGAATTAAATTTGTTTGTTTTTATGAGGAAATTCACAATGCCGCGCGGAAGAGAATTATCTGAACTAGAAGTTCGAAAAATTTGGTTTTATAAGGGCTCTGGAAAATCGGAAAGTGAAATAAGTAAGATATTTAAACGTTCTAAAACTTCTATTCATAACGTTTTAAGTAAAAGAGAATCTTATGTAAAATATAAATGATCCGGCAAAAAGAGTAAATTATCAGCCCGTGATAATAGACGAATTTTCAAGCTTGCAACGAAACAGAATTTGTCTACTCGTAAAATAACACAGCAGACAAGTAAAGCTATTTCACATATGACAGTCTGGCGCACGTTAAGATCAAATTCAAATGTTGCTCTTCGAAAATTAAAAAGAAAACCAAGACTGTTAAAGCATCATAAAGAAGGAAGGCTGAAGTGGGCAATGGAAGTCATGACCTGGGATGCTGCTTGGATAAATATTATTTTTTCCGACGAAAAAAAATTTAATTTGGATGGCCCGGACTGTAATATTTTTTACTGGCATGATTTACGAACGGAACCTCGGGTTTTCTTCAGTAGACAGATGGGTGGTGTCTTTATGATGGTGTGGGGAGCTTTTGCATATGATGGGAAATGTAATCTGCAGCGAGTTCTTGGAAAAAAAGGACTCCATTTGTTATCAACAACTGCTTTACCAACACCTTATACCTTTTGGCCCATTTTTAGGAGGATCAAACTGGAAATTTCAGCAAGACTGCGCCATGGCATGTGTCTAAATCAACTAAAAACTGGTTTCAGAAAGAAAAAAATCGAGGTCTTAAACTGACCAAGCCTTAGTCCAGACATGAATCCCACCGTAAACTTGTGGGGCCATTTGGCTCGTCAAGTGTACGCAAATAACCGTCAGTATGATTCTGTGTATGAATTGGAACTAGCTATCAAGGACGAATGAGACAAAATTCCCAAATATTTGCTCGAAAACCTAATTAATTCAATGAAAAATCCAGTATTTGAAGATATTCAGAAAAATGGTGGATCAACATCATATTAGTTTTATTAAAAAAATTTCTTTTATCTAGTGGTCTTATAATTTTGTTACAGATAATTGATTGGAAAAATGTGAAATTGTTGATAAAATAATTAGTATATTTAAATATCTCTTAAAAATAATCTACATATATTTTATATTTCATTTATTAACATCAACCTAATTTAATTTTTAAAAAATTATACTATTTTTAGTAAAAATCACAAAATCCGCAGTGGTCTTATAATTTTGTTACACACTGTATATATATATACAGATATATATATATATATATCAAAGTATGTATATATATCAAAGTCTGTATATATATCAAAGTATATGAATATTCCTTTTCCATAATAATTTGGTTTCGTATTAGAAATGTTGTCTATCCTTTAAAATGACTTGTATTTTACTCGGTCTAGACTTCACAAGAGCTCGCAATCGTATAACAGGTATAGTTTTCTATGCCCCATTGACAGTGTTCCTCAAATGTTTCAAAATGGAGCATTGATGGCGCACAACTAACGACGAAACATTTGTTGTCATCCACGGCGACAACCAATGTTTAGGATTAGATGCACTAAAGGCGGCTGGTGCCCGTTAAATCTGTCGTGGCTGCAATGTCCTCTAAGTTCTCAAATTTACCTCTGGAGGTGCAGGGTCAAGTGTTCCGGTCTCGACACTTGACTCATTTCCAAATTACGGGACCTGTCCTTTGGCCAAGTCGGTCTCCGACCCTTGTGGTGCCATTAACAACCGGAGACGCGCCCCTTCGCCCACTAGTCGTTAAGGACTTGAACCGACAATATACTGTCGGTCAATGGGCATCAGAAACAACATGATTAGATGGAAAAGTTCTGAAAAACAACTGAACAACGAGTGCACATTTTTACTTTCTTAAAGAGGTGTCATATCGATGCCATAGGGCTAAATTGATAGATATTCGGGTGCATTTAGTACCATTAATTTTTTTTAGATCAACCTTTATAAAAACAAATGCTTTTAGTTTTTGCCTACATCCACCCTCAAAAATTGCAGTTCTTGCAACTGATAATGCTTTACGTACATAAAATTTATACTCATGCAAGAAACACTAATGTGTAGTACTGCACAATGTGTCCAGCGAAAGAATCCCTGATTTCAAAATTAAAAATCTCGAAAACAAAGATCTGTAGAAGAATGCAACAAACGGTATGTTTATGGTGAAAGCTGTAAGAACTTTATACACTAATTTTCGAAATAGTTACAAGAGCTGCCACCAGATGGCGCTCTACAACTGGTATCAGCATGCATAAATAAACTCGTAGTCTTTGCAAGCAGTCTTCGCAATCGCTACACCACAATATTTTCAAAATGTCCACCAATAGCTATGCGGAGTTGGCACAAACAAACAATAAAATTCGCTATCACACCCTGTAGTGTCCTTAACAGAAATCGACCTGCCACACAGATCGCCGATTGAAGCTCGTCCAGCGTGGTGGGATGATTTCTGTACACAGTATATTTTAATATGCCCCACGAAAAATCGTTACAGGGACTCAGGTCCGGCAAATATGGAGGCCAATCCATGCCTGCGCTAATAAAATTTGGCTAACAGCGCCATCTGTTAGCAGCTTTTGTAACTACAGATCTTCGGAGACTTCTACAGATCTTCGTTTTCGAGATTTTTAATTTTCAAATCAGGGACTCCTTAGCTGGGCACACTGTACATTCAGCTCGAGGTAGCAATGTGGTAGAGTGCTGGCTTTCAGTGCTGAGGGGGCTCGGATAAAATCCCGACACGCGCCATTAAATACCTCTGTGTCTTGGCCGGATATGGGTCCGTAAATTCCGTAGACAGGAAAGTCCCTCTATGTAGTTCAGAGAGGGTGTGAGAGGGTGCGATTCCCCAGATGTCACCACTGGGGAGGGGGGGGTGATCAGTCAAAATTGAGCAGTCAAATTGTGATGCTATATAGACTGGAATTTACGGCCAGAGGACATTAAGAACAACAATAACAACAACAACATTGTGCATTGAAAAATTCCCATGGGATGCGATTAAAAAAAAGATTTCTTAAGTGAACTTTTATGCAACAACGGTGATGGCCGGTAGATGACCGAATGGTTAGGGCACTGGTATTTGGTACCGCCGGTTCGAGTCCCACTATTGACATATATGTTTGTAGTCGTTTGGCAGTAGGTCCCGTTCTAATGAGGCCTCGAGTAGAGAAAAATGATCATAGCGTTTTCATATAATCAAACAACCCCAACGTGGCAGGTTCTTTGACCTGTAAGACATTGGTCTAAGCACAACGTAAATATGTTGCCTGCTTTGATATGGTTGTCGCATACAGATGAGTCAATACTGCCCCCTATGAGGGAACAGCGGACTAACGTCCAAGCCTTATCCGGCGCTCGAACCCGAGTTCATTTCTTCGAATCTCGAGACGTTAACCTCTATCAGATGGGCGACGTGACGACTAAAATGAACTCTTCGAGTATATTTAAATTTTGTCAAGGTGAACGAGTCTATTAATTAAATATTTCAGGATTATTTCGTAATTGTATCATATCTTTATTTAGCAACGAGAAAATGTGGTTTCATACAGTTGTTCCAATTTTATTTTAAATATTTGAATTTTAAATAGAACAAAATTACAAGTTTAGCTTAAAGCCTCCTACTGCAAATACTTTTCTTTATATGTTTCCCTCTGTCGATGCTTTCATAAGTAAACAAAGATTTAATTTAACGTCTTCTGTTCAAATAAACTGTTCAAGCAAAGAAGTAGTGAATTGCTCATAACGGTAAAAGGAAATTGTGTTTTTTGTTTTTCTTCGTCATTCTTGGCTTTCAGTGCCTTTTAGAAGTAATTACCGAAGAATTTCAAGTTTCTCTTTCTAAATTTTGTTATGTAAAAGTGGACGGAGTCTTAATTTTATGCGTGGGAGTCTTTGCTGAAAGTATCTTGAAAAGCTCGAGAACAGAAATAATTTTCTTTCATGAAACGTGAATTTGTGAAAAGCTTTGGGCAAATTGAGAGCGACCGCTTGGTAATTGTGAGTAAAATAGGGAATATTTAGAATCAGTTTCCAACATTTTTGTTTCTCGTTACACATTGGAATTTGCGACTAGAAACTTGTTTACTATAAAATTTTACATAAGTCTATTTTTTTAACTTTCGTATGCGTAGTTTATAATGGAAAATGAGTAAAAAATTTATTGCGCTTTAAAATTATTAATTTTTCATTACTGTTCTGGTTCATCAACTGTATAAATTTTTGTTCTTTGTATGGGTAAATTTTTAGTTTAACAGAACCAGTGAATATTTTAAGTATAATACAGTGCTAGATTTCTAGAAATAGAGGTGCCGGAGCGGTAACCTTCCGGGGTGTGTGTGGGGTATTCCAAATTATTGATAAAGAGAGGTACCTAAAGAGAGGTACCGGAACGCCGTTCAGGCGCGTTCCTCCTCAAATCTATCCATAGAATAATATATTTTTAATATAACAATAATTACAAGATAAAAAGAACTTTTTATATACCATGTTTTTAAATTTTCTGTTGAATCATATAAACTTGACAATTCTATGTATTAATAAACACTTTTTAAAATTTTTTTTTGATGAATTATCCCATCAACTTGAAAGAAAATGAAGTTAATTGAAAGTTAACTTGTGTTTAACTTTTCGTTCCCGTCCCGGCCGATAGACGGCTGCACCAGTCTACAAAACAAAATTAAATGAAAATGATTTCAATTCTGCTTATCAATTCTGCTTTCAATTCTATTAAGATGGCTTAAAGTATTAAAATAATGCATTGTCATCGTGTTCTGAGCTATTCTAAACGTTTCAAATGTCTAGGTAGTCGGGAAGTTAGAAAAAAATCAATTGCAAGATTTGTACCGGACAAACACACATACGCACACAAACAAACAAACAAACAAGAAAGCGAGTTAATAAAAACATTGTAAAAAATCACATCTGCTTTGTCTCGGGTGGGTAATAACACTACTTACTCTCTTAGTAGTGGCTACTGCGAGGTCAAATTGCTTAGACCTTGTGCAGACCTTGTGCACGCGGAACGAAGCGTTAGCAGTAAAAAAAATACTAACCATTCAGAGAGCTCAACGTAATGATCAAGTGATATGCCAAACTAATCAGTGGTAATCTCAGTAATCCGTTCGGAATCGGCTTTAAACTGTAGGTCCCGGTCTAATTATCCCTCGTGTAGCAAAAACTTGACCATAGCTCTTCAAACCAAGCTGACCCGATTCTCATAAATGCCTGACGGAGTGAGGGACGTTGGAGCACGTATTTTTTTAACGCAGGATTACGTTCCTCAAAAAAGGTCCTTCGGAGAGAAAAAAATTTGTCCTGCGTCGCGAGTTATAATTTTGCCAGCGCGCCAAGCTCAGTAGCAGTAAACAGTTAAGTACCAAAATGCGTCCAAAAAAAAGAGAGGTAAGCAACGATAGGTAATGCTACGTTAATACACCGCGGTAGTTTCGTTAGAAGAGACTACCTGAAATTTTCTTTTGTTGTTTTTTGTACTGCAGAGAACAGTTTTAGAGATATTTTGACTGAACTGTGGGACTCACAAGCCATTGTTCCTATTTTACGGAATTCTCTTTTTTATGTGTATTGATATTTATGTACATGAAAGACATCGTAGCCAATGCACTGGAAACACTATTAAGGGGACAGTAGACTTACAAAATTGTGAAATTTGTCCAAAAATTCAATTTTTTTATTTTATTGTATTGTAAAACTACGGACGAGTAGGAATGTGTTGCAAAAAGAATTTTTAATTTCTGTGATTGCTTTCCTAGTTATAGGCATTTGTATTTAATTTGGATATTATGTGGTTACTAATAGCAATAATTTTAAATGTGTTTTTCCCAAAAGAAAACTTGTCATGTCATACGAATATTCAATCTGCTCCAGGCTCATTTCTAATCATCGTATTGCTTTGAAATTTAAGTTTTATATACTTAAATGTATATCGGATAAATCTTATTGAAAATAATTATACTTCGTAGTTCAGAATTTGTAAATTTTGTACTTGAAAAGATAATTTATAGGTATTTTGCGTCATAAAAAGGGTGTTTTCACTATTATTATTTTTTTATCTTTATATTTTGAATGAACGCTTAAAATAAGCAATACGTTCTATTGTTAGTTCTATAAGGTATCCTGTAAATAAAAATTACTATATTATATGAAAAAGAAATGCGCATGGGACATTTTTAAATCAGGCCAACTTTTGATATAATTAATAATTCACAATTCATAAATTATTAATATTTCATCTCTAAATTTTTACCACTTTTACATATTTATGGTACTAATCACATATTCAAATTTCAAGCAAATCCATTCAAAACAAAAAAAGTTAGGTTTAACGGTCCCCTGCCCCCTTAAGATGCAATATCATATAATGTAATGAATTTTTTTTTTCACTATACAGATGAGTTGAAGATAGAATGAAGTAAGCCCTAAGAGTAAAATTTTAAATACTACTTTATGCTTAAATATAAAGATTCTATCCAATTTAAGTGTTATGGTACCAGTCTTCAAAATAATTCTGATGTGTTTAGTTTAATAGTTTTAAAATGTCAAAATTAACACATTAATTCCGGCTAGCATAAATAACACTTTAAACAGTAATGAAGGGAGAAACCGTTACAAATCTTTTCAAACATCAAAACAAGCCTTACTACTCTAGAAGACGAATGATCTCGGGTTCTTTTAATGTATTTTACCCTAAAATTACTTCACACTTTTTACTTCACGCAATTACTGGAGTATATTTACTTTCGTTTTTTCATCTCGTCTGTGGGAACTGAAAAATATCTCTTTTTTGTATGAAGAAATTTTAAGTGAATTCTTTTTCAACGCAACCTCGAATATCTAAAAGACCTGTGATTGATGCGATAATTTCGTTTTGGATCGTTTATCTTTTGTAACGATTTAAACAGAAAAATGCGACCTCCTCTGAAAGAAGGTTGAAAGTAATTTCGTTTAATGTGTAAATCTCCTGATTTATATAGATAAACATTTCAAAGCAAATGAGAAGTGATTTTCTGAGGCAAAGCATCCTAAAAAGTAATGGATAGAAATTACATGTTATGCATCTAGACTGAATTTAAAATTGATTGTAAACTTTAGCTAAATATTGTTTTGATTGATACCTTGGAAATAGGTTTATTATCTGCTGCTTGCTGAATTTAGAATTTGCTGAATTTAGACATTTTTATGAATTGTGGATATGTTGCATTTTGATTTTGTGAAGCTGAGATTAGGGTTTAGCGGTTTTTCAAACCCGGTTTTAAAAAACCGTTTTTTAAAATAAATTTGTCACATTTGAAAACCGGTTTTTGAATTAAGAAAACCGGTTTAAAAGAATTCAAATTATTATGTAAAAATTAATTTTTATGTTATTTGATTTGATGAAGACCCTGAAGGAAAACTTACAAATCCAAAGACACTGAAAGCTGAATTTTCATTATCTGAGGCAACAAAGAAAAGAACCCAAAACTTAGATTTGTTATTTGATTCCCTGAAAACTATAAAACCAAGCTCAGTAGCTAGTGAACGAGTGTTTTCAATTTCAGGTAATATTGTGTCCAAAATAAGAACAAGACTTAGCCACCGTTCAGTGGATATTTTATGTTCTTTAAAATCCTATTTTCTTAAGAGAAAGTAAAATTAGTGAAATAAATATAAATATTATTTGAAATTTGAAATTTTTGTTTGAGTTTTCGTTATTTTGTGTAAGTAATGTGTAATCCTTATTTTTTTTTTTATATTTTAACTTTGATATTGATTTCGTTTTTTGTTATTGTATATAAATTAAATAAAATATTTTCCCCTATTCAATTTTTTTTTGACAAAAATTCGAAAACCGGCTAAAACCGGTTTTTTGGAAATCTGGAATTCGAAAACTGGTTTTTCAAAAAGTAGGTTTTTGTATAAACCATAGTTGAAATGAACTAAGAATTGAATTTATGAATGCGTACAATTATCTCTTTAATTTGGCAAAATAAATTTATTTTCATTTAACCGAATTAGTTATTATTACTCTGTTTAGTAAAATTCCTGTTTTTTTATATTTCTTCGTATTACTTTTCTCTGTTATCTGGGAAAAATGACTCTGAAACTAATTAATCTGTAAGGAATAGCGAACTGTATAAAGCGGTGTGTAGTACTGATCGAACAGCATACAAAGACCAAAGATTTGAATAGGGATACTGTTTGCAGATTTCGGATATACATTTTAGCATGCCCATGCATTTACGTCCAGCGCTGTTTATAGTACACACTGCAATTTACCATTAGAATTCTCAAATGGAAGATATCTAAAACACATTGCAATGAGTAAGATAATCTATCTCAAGAATACGTAAGACTCCATTACTTATATATATATATATATATGTGTGTGTGTGTATATATATATATATGTGTGTGTGTGTGTGTGTGTACACACACACACACACACAAGAATCCAGTCCTCAATTATTAAGGTCAAAAAGGTAACTGCTTCTTTTTTCTGATTATTTCATTTATATCTTTTTAATATAGAATGAAAATATATTATAAGAAATGCTCCATATGCATGATCGGGGTTTCGACCCAGGTCTTCAAACTCCAGACCGGTATTTTATCAATTGAACCTACTAGGTGAAGACAAAATGCATAATGACAGCTAAACGAGTGGTGCTTAAGGGGATCTGGGACACAAAATTGTTCACAATTTCAAAAGTATTTATTGCATAATAAAATTTTCTGTTCTTTGCCGCTTAAAATGACGTTTAGATAATGTTTCTATTTTAATTTGAACAGGAGATATTATTTTGTTCGTTTTGCAACATTCTAATAGCTTATCTTTGTTTAAACCTTTAAATGCGTTTTGCTTCATGATGGGTCTTTTCACCACTTCTCTTCTTTAAATTGTTATAAGTCGTAATTGTTATAAATATAATAATTGTTATAAGTACTAATTTGAACTAAATTTCTAAAAATTTCCATCTCAATTATTCTAGTGGTTAAATTTTATCTTTTACTGTATTTTAATATTTTCTTTGTCAATTAATTTCGTTGTTATGCACGTGACACAAAATTAATTTAAAGTATCACAAGAAGAAAAGAAATCTCGTGATCAGCATTTAATAAATTAAATTAAAAACTTTCCAAACGATTACTGTTTTGGAAGGTAATGTTCTGCTAATTTCCAGTAAAAGCTAAAATCATTTGAAAACCACACACCAGTGTTCCACTCACACGCAACACTATAAACCCCGAAAAGAATGCAAGAATAAAACGTTTAAAAAATATAAATCTATTAATTTAAATAATTAAACACACACAAATGTATAAATTACACAAAAGTTTGCTTAAATCCTTTAATCTGTCTACATCTCCAGTATAGAAATATTTTCGTGGCATTTACAGAACATGGTATATTTCACTTTTGAAAACGCGCGTTAAATGAGCATCATCTGAATGAGAAATTTCTGAAATGAGCATGGCAATGAAAATCACGTGTTTACAAACAACAGCGGTAACCGAAATATGTTAAAATATAAATTTTAAGAGTATTATGGTAGTGAGTTGTGTAGCTTATAAAGATAATATAAAGATGATGATATATATTTTAATGAAAATAATATAAATAAAAACTTTCCAAACGATTACTGTTTTGGAAGCTAATGTTCTGCTAATTTCCAGTAAAAGCTAAAATCATTTGAAAACCACACACCAGTGTTCCACTCACACGCAACACTATAAACACCTAAAAGAATGCAAGAATAAAACGTTTAAAATATATATATATATATATATATATATATATATATATATATATATATATTAATTTAAATAATTAAACACACAAAAATGTATAAATTACACAAAAGTTTACTTAAATTCTTTAATCTGTCTACATCTCCAGTATAGAAATATTTTCGGGGCTTTAACAGAACATGGTATATTTCACTTTTCAAAACACGCGTTAAATGAGCATCGTCGATAAAGTGTATATCCGTTTTGTCCTGTTTGCGGGAGACTATGGCATCTTCAAAGAAAAATGTTAAGGACATAAAACATTAGGCACAAAATAAAAGCAAATAAAATGAAAGACCCTGAAATGAAACTGAGATTAAATTCAAAACTGCAAAATTACAGAAAATGAAATAAAAAAATAGAACCAAATGAAATAGTAAGCAACGGTAGTTGAATCTGCAAAGAAAAAAGGATTTTGTTACCAATACAAAAAATTATTTAAAAATTCAACACATTAAAACAAAATCTCGCCAAAATCACATGGTTACCTCGCCACACACAAAATCGCCAAACTTGGGGGTGCATCTGAAGAAGCTCTACCAAATGCATTTGATCAGATGAGATGAATGAGCAACAAAAAAAAAAAATAAATAAATAAATAAAAATCTGCATTACCGTCATATGTAATACATTTAAACCATGTTTTAACATCAAAACATTTCTGTAAGGTTGTAAAAGCATGAAAATTAAAAAAATCAAATAAGAAAAATCAAGTTGTAATTTTCATTCATGAAACATACTATTTAATAAGAAATGTAAAATATTTTATGCAACAAAAAACAGTGAAAAAACCATTTCTATTATAAAAAAAATAAATTTTATTAAAATCTTATTCAATAATGAATTCAATATTAATTTGAGCTTTCAGCAAATGCCACGCGCAAATTTGTATACTAAATAATGCATATGTAAAAAAAAATTTAAAATAATAAAAATAATAATAATTTTAAAATAATAAATAATAATAATAATTTAAAATTTTTAAAGTTTTAAAATTTTAAATATTTCAAAAAACCATCTTAATATTATTATTTTATATTTCTTATTAAATAGTATGTTTCATGAATGAAAATAATTATTACTTCGTTAATATAATTGTTGAAAGTTGAAATCATACACTATTGAAATCTTACTGATTAGAAACATTAATTTGAAGTTAATTCCCGCCGCTGCCGACAGATGGCTGCACCATACTGGGTAATTTGATTGTTTCGTCTCGACGGTGGAGTTTCAGAATTAATATATCTGTTAAACTTTTGAAGTAACAGAATAACTGTAAGCAGAAAAAACTATCAGTTTCCAAAGCTCTTTCCAAATATGTAACATTTATGTACTTTCATGAAAAAAAAAATGCATCGATTTTGATA
The DNA here is from genome assembly GCA_907164885.2 of Dolomedes plantarius. Taxonomy (NCBI): domain Eukaryota; kingdom Metazoa; phylum Arthropoda; class Arachnida; order Araneae; family Dolomedidae; genus Dolomedes; species Dolomedes plantarius. The sequence goes on from OU015495.1 coordinate 11,479,477, forward strand.
TTTGAAATATGGCGTCTGCGGAGCTGTTCTATTTTTTGGACTCACCCTTCAAAAATTGTTAGTTTTTTATTAATTAAAAATTAACGGTATTAAAATTTAATATTCGGGCTTCGAGGTGCACATGTTCAGACTCTCCACTACCCGTGTGCCAAATTTCATGGCTGTAAGTTTCACAGATTCGCCAGGGGGCCGCACGCACACACACGCGCAAACATTCGCTTTTATTAATAAGATAATAGTCAAAGGGCTTATACATTTTAAAATATATTTGTAATTTTCTGAAATGCACTTTCACGTACAGTCTGATAAAACATACACTCTTTTTACCATGTTTTTATTAACTTGTTTTCTTGTTTGTATGTTTGTGTGTGTGTTTGTCAAGTACAAATCTTGAAATGGATTTATAACTAACTTCCCGACTAGCTAGACATGTGAAACTTTTAGAATAGCTCAGAACACGATTTCAATGCATTTTTTTAATACTTTTAGCCATCTTTAAGCAGAATTAAATTAATTTTGTTATTTTCAGTTAATTGTGTTTTGTAGACTGGTACAGCCATTTATTGGCCGGAACGGGAACGAACAGTTAAATGCAAGTTATCTTCCAATTAACTTCATTTTCTTTCAAGTTGATAATTCATCAAAAAAATTTTAAAAAAGTATTTATTAATACATAGAATTGTCAAGTTTATATGATTCAACAGAAAATTTAAAAACATGGTATATAAAAAGTTCTTTTTACCTTGTAATTATTAAACTTTAGGTTTGTTTAAAATTTCAGTAATTGATATAAGCTATATCTATAGTGTTATATATTGTGGCAATACTTATGCAGAAATGCAAATTTTAATGCAATATGCAAATTTGAACACTAGACACGCCCACGGCACGTGTGCAGTTCTAGCACATAAAATGGAGCTGCCCGCACAGAAGAAGTGAGCTACAGGGAATAGGACGTGCTTATGTTCCTGCCCTTTAATTTTGGGTGATTCGGTCACCTTCATTGCTTACTGCTTCTAGTTATTTATTTATTGTGTAACGAAAGTAGTGGTTTTAATGCTTGATTATAATAAACTAATAATGTTTTTATCTCTATAATTTTATTGCCATTATTGCACGCCTTGATACGTTAAAACCGGCCAATATATATATACTAGCATTATTGCCTGGGTAGATATATAGATATAAAATTTTTCATGCATTCCGTCAAAAAAATACTGGGCTGCGCCCCCGCTCTTCATGTTCATCTGGCCAGTTGTGTTTATTTGAGGAGCCAGGGCCAAAGGTCATTCCCAACCCTCTTCCTCCAGCGCATTGGAATTTGACCCCCCCCGGCTGGTTGTGTGGTGAAAGGGCTCCACAGGTGGTCACGCACCTCTTAGAGACACAAAAATCATTAAAAAATTAATTTAAAAAACTAATTGAGCCCCAAATTTCGTTTTTCATCATTTAAGTTTCTCGGGTCTTAAACATTATCTGTGCCGAATTTGGTCCCGGTGGGTGAAACAGTCTATGATTCTATAGCGGCGGACAAACAAACAGACGAGCTCTTATATATATATATATATATATATATATATATATATATATATATATATATGACTCACTGAAATTGGGTAGGGTCTGCGCACATATTTAAGCAACGAATAAAAATGCAACATTTTAACTGTTTTGAAGCTTTTAAAATAATTCAGCATGAAAATTTTTCGATAAATTTTATTCATCACGAATATCATTATCACATACCCTACAGACACAGCCATAAGGCATAATTCTTTTCGCTCCTCAAAGGATTCAAGAGGAAAAGTAAATAAATAGAACTATAAACTAAAAAAACCCATGAATGTAGGAAGATATTTTTAGACTTCGATAAGAAAATTAGGGAGCATTTATTTTCGCATTATGTTCGTACTTTACCAAAATATATTTTAAGAACCACGCCGAAAAAATATTAAGTACAGCTGAATGATGAACTATTTCTCTCTCGTTCAAAAGATGTATTAAAGATGCAAAATATTATGTTGGTTATCTAGATTGAGATTTGAAACACAAATCTTATAAAAATTTACGGTGCACAATTATGTGACAGAAAAAACAATTCACATATACATATGCTTTTAAAAGGCATAAATAGCAATAGAAAATGCTGGTGTGCTAAAAGATTGAGGAAAGTTGTCTGGAAATTATGTTGACGTGTCTGTAAATTTAGTGGAATAATTGGTGGCATTTTAGCATGAAACACTACGTTTTATGTCTTAGATTCATCAATAGGTTTTAGAGGAGTGAGTTGCAACTTTTGAATAATTAGAAACATTTACAGATTATCAGCTACTGCAATTTGTTGTTTCTACCTCACTTTTAATTCAGTTTGTTTCGTTCAATTATTGGATAGTGCTATCATTCTTTTGTTTTGTTTTTATGTACACAAGAAAAGTGTGAACAATTAAGTTCACTTTTCTTCTACAAAACATTTCACTCGCATCCCCGTGAATAAACAATTTTCGATTTCGAAAGTTAAAATACTTCGCGGTTAGGTTTATCGCTCGTCTCGTTCAGCATCATCTGTAACTCCTAATACCGAAAAGGCATCATAAATGCTGGATACGACAGCAAGTGTCAATTGGTCCATTGATTGAGATCCGCACCGTTCGCAAAATCATTGTAAATACGCGATGATGAGGATTATCACTTACTGTTACCTATTTGAAGTCGAAATGCACACTCGCGCTGAAACCCGAAACTGATTAGCATGATCACTGAGGCTTGGTAAATTAGTTTATCGCAGGGCAAAACCTTTCAAAAAGCATGGGTTGGCTTTGAAGTCGGCAATGGGATGATCAGGGCGCTCTATTTGTAACATATGCGATGAATAATTTATGGAATGGGTTATTATCATGATAAATGCAGGTACGGAAAGAGTGCTGACAAAATATTTAGCGTGCGAAATGAGGATCTGACATTAATTATTGGCATGCAAGCGTATGTTAATTAAACAGAAAATTTTTCTAGCGTGCAGTGATTAATGACTACAGATAGCAATATATTATGCATTTTCCTTAAATTCATTCTAAACAGCTTTATTTTCACCCCCCTTTTTACCTAATTATATGCAGTCACATGCTCTTACACTTTTTTTGTTTGTTTTTTACTCAGGAAGTGTGTCGTCTCATTGGTTTAATATGCCTGTGCGAATCCTCATGGTCAATTTGTGAGCCGTCCTCACTGTTAATATCTTCTGCTAAGATCCTGGACTCTGTTTCGTCAACCAATCAGGTTGGGGGACTCAATTTGCTCTCGACCAGTAGTTAAGCTTGATCTTTTTTAATCTCTATAATACAAATTCATCATCTTGCTTCCTCTTTCGGCCTGTTCTCAAGCACGAGTTGTTTGAGAGTTCTTTCCCATACTGGGTTTGATCCCAGCGTTTAACATCTTTGCTGCTCGCGATCCTCCGTGGCTCGTCTTCGACTTTTGAGAGTTTAATCTTTATATTTTGCCTTTTATTTTATCTTATATTAGAACATTTTATTTTGACAAGTCTTGCTAATTTAATTTTTGTGTGTTTACTTTAACTTACTAAATTATAATGTTTTAATTTTTATTTTTGTAACTTCTTTAATTCATTTTGTAACTTAACTTAACTTTTCCTTTTTTTAACTTAATCCATTTCTTCTTGGACCGTGCGTTAAAAGCTTCAGTGCTTTCCATATCCATGCCGAGGGTATAGAGCTTTCTTAGCCCTATTAGGAACCTCATGAAAACCTTATGTCCATGTCCATTTCTATGCAGTAAATTATGCTGTGTTTTAAACTTGAACAAATACTAACATGCATTAGAACGCAAACACGTATAAGTACCTAGAAATTAATAAACGAACCCCATCTTACCAGGTCCAAATTATTTTGTTTATACCTATTTTCAAATCTGTTAATAAATTACCAAATTTTGAAAATTATCAATTCTGAAAATAATTTTCAAAAACTGATAATACGCTCCCTATCAGATTCGATAAGGTTTTTAAAAATTGTAATTAAATTATCAGAACTGATATTTTTCAAAACTAATAGCATATCAAAATTAATATTTTTCAAAAATTGATAGCATATTATCAGGATTGATAATAGGTGTAAACAAAATGATTTAGTTCTGATAAGGTTCCATCGTTTTTTTTCAAGTACATATTCTCAAAATATCTTGTAAACATGTGTCAACGTCATTGTCTTTACAACGTATTTTAATGTTACAATGAAAAACTTTCGACTCTCTGATATTTATAAGCAGTTGAGAAATGCAATTTTTAACCATTTCTACCCATATAGAAACTACTGACTTTCATAAATTTTAACTAAGAGTTTTTATGTTCCCTAGATATCTTAAAACAACAGTTTCTAATCAACACTAAGGTATTCTTTATCTATCGATTTTAAACTTTACAATTAGTTGAGATTTATAGCTCCTAAACATATTTGCTCACTAAAACTTATCTTAACCGAGTTTCGATATTTATAGCTTCTAAATCATGAAAATAATTGAGAGATAAAGCTTCTAAACATCTTTAACTACACTAAAACTGAGTTAATCTTGATTTCTCAACTTTGAGATGTTAATAGCTGGAAATCCCCATGCTACCATAAATTTGAATTTCACTGCAACCCAAAATTATACCTAACAACTACGTACCCTTTAGTAATAGTTAGGTAATGGGGGCATTCTCCAAATCGTCGTAAATATAAATAAAAGAGTAATTTATGCTAGTCCTTGTTCAAGTATTACAATCTTTATTTATTGACGACCAAATAAAGCGAGATCTAATGAGTTTAATTGTGGCCTTAACACCTGAATGCGACAGGTTGTGTATCTTATCGAAAAGTTTTCTGTAATAGGGTTCGGGAATAAAAAGACGAATTGTACCTATCAAAACATCGCAGTATAGGGAAATAGTTGTATTTGGAAGGGGGGATTTTTTTTTAGTTTCCAAACTTTGGGGATTGTAATTTCCAAACTTTGGGGAAGTAATTTTAATACTTCCATATCATTAGACTGCAAGTTACCATTTTCAATGTAGTCAGTTGTATTAGGCATCTCTATCGTTGCCATTCGCGAAAGCGTATCTGCTGGTATGTTTTCACTGCCTTTAATATGCCTTATATCTGTTTAAATTGTGAAATAAAGTTTAGCTGGATGCTTAGACGGAGTGAAGCATTATCCGTGCGTTGCCGAAACGCATACGTTAAGGGCTCATGATCGGTATACAACGAAAATTCCCTTGCCTCCAATAGATGTTGGAAATGTTTATTTGAGGCGTAAGCCGCTAGCAATTCTCTGTCGTACGCGCTATATTTTGATTCCGCTGGAGAAAGCTTCCGAGAATAAACAGGGAGCGGTTGGAGACTAGAATCGGCTAACTAAAATAGGGCTCCTGCTATTGCGAAATCAGACACGTCAACGCGTAATATTAATTTCGCATCAGATTTTGGATGAGCTGATAATGCAGCGTTTGCTATTAGTTGTTTACAGGTTTGAAAAGACTCTTAAACTTTATCAGACTACGTTAATACATTATTATCATGTCGTTTGGTTCGTCCGCGCAATTATTCGTTTAGGACTGCTAATATACACGCTGTGTCCAGCAGAAAACAACGGAAAAAATTTATAAACCCCTGAAAACGTCGCATGTCTCGGAATTATAATTTGGGAGAGGATAAATAAGAATCGTCGCGACCTTTTCGGGCAGCGGAGTTGTAGCGTTTTTGGAAATAAAATGTCATAAAAATGCTATTTCAGGTACACCAAAAACACATTTAGTGTACAATATAGAGTTATTAAGTGTGAGGCCGTATGAATATAATCTATTAAAAACAACACGTAAAAGAGATTCGTGATCGTTGGCATGATCACTGAATATTAGAATATCATCAATATAAGCATGACAGATGGAAGGTCAACTAAAATTTCATTCATGAAACGTTGAAATGTTTGAGCTGCACCGCACAACCCAAAGTTCAAAGACAGAAATTCAAATGAACCAAAGGGTGTCATTATGGCTGTTTTTGGGACATGTGGGGGATGTAATGGGTATGATAGTAAGAGCATAAAGTATCGAGTTTTGAAAATATAGTTTTTCTGAATAATGCATTAGAAAAATCCTGAATGTAAGGAATAGGGTATCGGTCGGGCAGAGTACAAGAGTTCAGTCTCCTATAATCTCCAACATGTGTGAGAGATCCTAGTAACGACATTAAGGAGTGACGACCAGGGGGATTTTGAAAGACGACATATTCCTTGCTCCATCATGAACTGGAACTCGTTCTTAACAGCATCGTACAACTGTAGATTAAGAGAGGTAGATTTGTCGACAATACGACAAAATTGTCCCAAAATGAAATAATATCAGCATGTCCGCAAATTGTGGCAGTCTAAATTATTTCCGAGACTACCATTTACACTAAGATCTTTTGAGAAATCCCGAACTTAACGAACACTAATGTTAAAATTCAGTTAGTCAAACACAATACTGTGCATTTTATTGAAACCAACAGCCCTCCTATACATAGCAAGCCCCGAAGTTTAAGATCAATTAAAAGATCGAAATGTTGCCAATAATGGGTATTGGTACTGGCGCTGTTAGAAATTTCCACTTAAAACTTCGCCTTAATCCAATATCTACACCAAGTAATTTAGAGCCAAAGGTACATATTTATGAATTATTCACCACTTATAATCTTACAGAGTCTGGTACCAAATGCTTGGAATTTTTATTCAAGGGAATACACGAAACATCTGACCCTGAGTGAATTAAAAAATTATGACGGGATATAGAGGCGACTGACTTTTGAGACTTCTGAAGTAGTTGTCGCCAAAGTAGGAGGGACAGCAGCCGTACTCGGTTTAACCGTCACCAATTGTACGTAATTACACGGCTGACGGCATTTCCGTGCTTTGTCTCCAAATCTATCGTGGTAGAAGCAAATTTTAGAATGAGGATTTTTGTCTGGAAATGAGTGTCGTTGAGACGTACTTTGGGGACGTCTGCTTCTGAAATTCGGAGTATATCCGCGGCTTCGAACATTATGGTTTAACGCCAGTGTGGCCAGTTGTTTACACAAATTGGCGATTTCTTCCCTCAGAGCGTTCATCTCAGTCACTGGACGACTCACTTACCCCTTACAGCGCCGAAATGAATGACTGAGCATTGAGGAATTAAAGACTATGCTATGACCTACGTCGTTTACTTCGAAGATTTTATCAGCTAACTTGGATAAATTGTCCAGAGTTTCAGTATTGGGCGAGAGAATTGCTTGCATATCCGGAGGTAATCTTCGAAACCAAAGAGATCTTAAAAAATCGTCAGTGAATGAATTACTAGCCCATTCTCGCATTTGGCGCAACAAAAATGATGGTGTGTTGTCACCTAATTGCAATTCTGAAATAATTTTGCGAATCTGACAATTTTCAGAATTGGAAAATTCTGAAATGAGATTATCTTTGAGCACCTTATATTTGTTCTCTTCGGGACGGTTGAACACTATATCAAAAATCGCAGGCAAAGTTTCGGGATCTACGGAAGTTATATTGTGTCAAATCCCTTGAAATGCCAGAAATTTTGAAAATGCCTTCCACTTGAACGAACTATAATTTAATATTATTTAGAAGGGTCACCACTGTGGCTGAGTTGGGACTTTGTTGCAGTTACGGTTTGTAACTAAAGTATCCAGCGGTACGGACAGGGTATGCCCATAAAGCAGATAAGTTGCGTTAAATAGATTTAATATATTTACAGCTGAAGATTAAGAACAGCATAGCATGGAAACTTCGGTTCATCATAAAGCATAATTTCAATTCAAGGTCAAGGTCAAGGTCAAGGTCAAGGTAGTAGAGTTAACTGCATTCCTAGCAATGCGAAGCACTGCATTGCTTTCACCTCCAAACGGATAATGAATTAATAAAATTACAGTAATTTTCCGAAGTAAACGAGTTGCCAAACATGAATTTAGAAAAATGCCACCTGGATCCGTGATCGGTCTTAGCTTTGACCTGCGAAGAAAATCTCGTTTCTCCATAGAGAAGGGGTAAACCGATAACTGTGTGCTAAAGAACAGGTACCTTGACGATAACTTTCGCGAAAATGAAACCGAATGACCGCGTCTAATTGTGAGATTGATTATTGGACCACTGGCTCCATTTACAGGCAGGGCAGGGAACCAAAATCGGTTTCCCAAAAGGGGGGGGGGGGTTGCAATATTAAAACAGCAATTCAAAAAATATAGAGAACAACTTATATAAATAAGTCTCGTTCGCGCGTGCGAGCTCCAGAGAATGTCTCGAGACAAAGTTGAAGTTGCTTTTTATCCAGGAATTACTCTCGCCATGTAATATCTTTCTCCGGACTGAATTCGGGTGTCATAATTGTTGCGAATTGACGAGTGCAGATGCTGAATATCACTGCAGACTCTTAAGAATATGCGAAACTATTACAGACAATTTCTTTATTTTCTTATAAACAATATAAACAATTTATAATGTTTAGATAGCCATGTTTGTGGTATACAAACATCGGATACTAGTCCTGTTTTAAGTAATGATAAAATTCTATGGTAATACTAATTTTCAAAACTATGGTTATCGTTATGCACACCTCCATATACTTTAGCAATTCGTACTTTCTGTGTTTGTCATCTGAAAATTCTCTTTGAAATTAATCCCATCAAAAGAGTTCAAATATTTAAATCACTCAAGACTAGTTGTTCCACCGCGTGTCAAGGGGAAGGGAACTTGAATTTAACACTATTAAACTCTTCTCCAAATCACCATCAAACTCTTCCCCATTAAACTTTTCTTATCCAACAATCCTTCATTTATGGCAGATTGGTTAGCACACCCCAGTGTCTGCTGCACAGACGAAAGAATTCCGCTTGTATTTACACTTCGGCTGTGATTCCGGGAGAACTCTGCGTCCGAATACGTTTCCCTTTAATTCATAATTATTCTCTCTTACTTAGCAAAGATTCCAATTAGTGGTTCGAAACTATTTCGCGCCTTTACTGCTGCCCTTCAGAAACGTGAAAATTTCATGTTTGTTTTCATTGAGAGGAAAAGTGCATTCCCAAGAAATTCCTTTCACAAAATTCATGCCAAAGTAATTTTCTGACAGGAAATTCGTTTAGAAAATGTCTGCACGCTAGTTTGTTAATTTATGTCATTTTCTTTTTCTGGTTTCCACGAAATATGTCTTATTATGATGTGCCTTATGTACCACGTAAGAACATTGAATGAATAATTTTCATGCGAATGTTAAATGCCTTAATATTTCCTTTATATTATATTAAAAATCCCTGTTACGTCCGTTATCTTATATATCTTATATAAAACTGAACACATGATTACAGCTTACTAGGCAGGAGTACTGACAATTAGATCAGTTTCATGTTTTAATTACGACGTTTTATTTAGCTTATAATTTTTCTTAATTCATTTCGTACTTAATTTGTTGTCTTTTCATATATAAAAGTTAATTTGATTTTCTAAAATCGCACGTGATGCATGAACAAAAGAAATATTTCTCTCAAAATTAAATGTTTTTGTTAACCAATAGTGTTAAGTTCTTTGGGGTATCTTGCTAGAAAAGAGGTTCTAATTCAAGTCGGAAGGAAGCAAGACTTTCAAAGAACAAAATATGATGGAATCATCCCTCACTTTTACTTAAGGCAAAAAGAAAAAAAAACAATTCATTATTAAGATCTGGATAATTTAACGCTATATGTGCTGAAAAACAAAGTTCCTGATTCTTACCGGAATATCTTCATTCATAATCTAATTTACGTCTCAATTTATTCTGGCTTCCACCTCGTATAAAACACAAACAATATTTGTAAAGAAAATTATTAAATCCTTTTGAGAATTTAAGCAAGGGTAAAAAAAAACTAAACTATTCTAGAAATGCAAAAGCTAAAAATTTAATTTTTACTCCTTAATTTTTAATATGTGATTTAACAGCATATGCATTAACGGACATATTAGAAAAGTCTTAAAATATTGGAGTTTCTAATTAAAATTTTAATCGTTCATATATGCAGCTAAAGAAGAGGTCCTCGAACCCATGTTGTTCCATTATTACACCAAACTCAGCATAATAAAGACTGAAGATAGGTCCTTAGCCGCTAGGAGCTATCTATGCGTAAGCACCCGGTCCAAACCTATACCTATTGTATGTTCTATGCAATCTTTCTATCTTCAAGCTATCTAAGTTTTGTACCTCAAATCTTGGAAGACGCTTGTACTGTAGGATTTTTTTATAATGATACTGTCACGTAGACGGATCGAGGGATTAACAGAGAGAGCACAATTTAGATAAACGAGACTTTTATTCACAGCAAGCAAGTTAACATGCACCCAGCTGGAACCTAACTAACTTCCCATCAACTTGAGGGAAGCCTTTTTATACACTAAAGAACTTTCTAGAATTATTTAAATTAACATAATTAACATATTCGGTACTTTCCCGAAGCTTCGAGAAAGTGAACATAAATTAACTAAAAAGAACAGGAAATACTTTCAACAGTCCGTCTCGAGTTCGAACCGACGACCTTCTGATTCGGAGCCCAGTGCTTTAGCCGTTCGGGAACGCCGTTGCTCGAAATACGACAATATAAAAGACCCAAAAGCGTTTAAATTTGATAGCAACGAAAACGAAATAGAAATTCACTATAACAGAGAAAAAGCTTCACTCGAACTCCCATCTTTTTCGGGAACTAAATAACAAATTATTACTCTGTGGGAACTGTGAAATTCCCATAGCAGGAAAAAAATATTAATGGTTGGAACTGCCAAGCCTAGAAACTGAAAAATAGAAGAATAAAAATCACGCAGTTGAAAGAAACATAAACATCAAGAAAAGGATCTATAAATTAAGCAGTGGAGCAAAATAAATGAAAAATAGATTTGTAGAGAAAACAAATCTATCATAGTTGCCTTCCAGTCGAAAGACATAAAATGCTATCATTAACTAAGGCAGTGGTAGTCAACCTGGTCCCTGATTCGAGCTTTTATGGTGGGCGGTGAGGATTTTTGTCCGTTGTTACAAATTTTGTTCTTCCTCCGTATGCTGAATACACTGCTGACGCATTCTCCAGTTTGGATTTTTAAAATATGCTTTTACAATGTACTTTTGAATTCCAACTCTAAACTTGGATTACAATAAATTATTCATCGGCCACTTCTCGAAGTATACTCGTGGACGAGGAAGCAACACATTAGCTCCGTAGTCACCCATAGCTATATATACATATATATATATATATATATATATATATATATATAGTGTAAATAAAAAGATAAATTTAAGTACATAATTTTTTGCGAACCCTCCCCTCTAAAATTTACTTCGCACTTGCGCTAAATTGAGTCACTGCGGATATGTACCGGTAGGCAGTAAAGAAAGTTTGCCATCAAGAAAGATACAAAAGTGGCGGTAGGTATCAAAAGGTTGACGACCTCTGAACTAAAAGGTCAGAGTCACGAGTTACAAAAACATATTTAAGCAAAATTAACAAAATTCCTAGATTAAATATTGATCAAGCAGAGCTAAGGATGTAGACCTCTGCAACTTAGTGCCTATGGCCCAAATTCCAGAAAGAAAAGACAACATAAACTTATTTTAACTGAGGGGCCTCTAGGACGTCGGGTAACTAAGGGATCTGGTACCTTTTAAAAGCTAAGAGACTCGACAATCATATCCATATTTTCAATTATCAGTAGTTATGAAAACCGTTTATTCAGAAATATGAAATTTTTACAATGCGTTCAGCACTCTTCTTTATAAATATGACTCTAAATTTTATCTAGCTGGAGAATTTTGAATTTTTTAAAAATATTTACCATTGTTTTATTCATTGTTATGTCATTTCATACATATCACCAGAACAGTTACCATGATATTTTATGTACATGCAATATGAACATGTATAATTGAAATGACCAACTATTTTGTCATTGCTGTGACAAATTTTTAACAACAGTTAAATTTATCCAAAAAAAAATTGAAATTATTTTTTTTTAAATTTTTTTATGAAGAACTATGAATTTTGATATGAAAATTGGTCATTTTAAAAATATGCTATTTAATTTAATTTTAAAACTAGAAAATTGTGTATATTCTTTAATATACAGACGTAAGTCTGCGCGCAATGACATAGCATTGGAAAAAAAATGGCTCACGTTCTAAAAAATTAAAAAAATTCTCTTCGAGTTAGGAAAACTTTAGAGCCATTTTTACAAAGAAGAAAGAGTATTTAACTCACACTAAAATTTCATAATTCTGAATAAATGATTTTCATAACTACTGATGATTCAAAATAGGGATATATTTGTCGAGTCCTTCTGCTTTCATAAGGTACCAGACCCTTAAGTGGCCCAACGTATTCGTGCTATTTGGGCAAGCATGCTGAACTCGATATCGAAAATTTTCATTCATTCATTTCTCAGTTTAAGTTCAGCTGCTATGTGTGAACGGCAGGCCTGATATTGTACCTATGCGTATTGCGTCAAATCCGAAGTCTTTGTTGCAGTCTAAAGTGACTGTTTTAATATTTGTACCCTATTTAAAACTATAAAGGAAATAAACATGTCGCTGTTATCTCGAGTCGCCCTCCAACGAATATCGTCTAATGAAACGCTGCTGTATCTACATGGTATAACTAGCTGAATACCCGTGCTTCGCTACGGATTACATTCGAATTAAATACAACGGTCAATGTATGCAATTAATGCCATATATATATATATATATATATATATATATATTTATAAAAAACGTAACGGATATTTTTATAGACAAAATAATGTAGAAGAAAATATTAAAATTAAATCTAATAGAATATACTAAAGAATATAGTACAGTTAATATAGCACACTTTGAGGAACATTTCTTTTACTGTATTTTAATTTTTTTTGGATAATGTCCAATCGTCTGCCGCATTAGAAAAAAAATGGTTTGTTTTTGTCAATTTATTTCATTGTTATGCACGTGACGCAAAATTAGTTTAAAGTATCACAAAAAGGAAAGAAACCTCGTGATCAGCATTTAATAAATTAAATTCTAAAAATTAATCTTTAAAAATTCACCAAAAATCAGAAAAAGGAGGTAAAAATTCGAAAAAGATTTTATTTTAAAGGAATTTTTATGATCTTTCTCGTGATATAAATTTTAAACCCTCAAATTATAATTTTAAATGCAAACTTAAAAAAAGTTACTAAAGCAGCTTAAAAATTTAATTTAAAAAATCTAAGAATAATTTTTGAAAAATCTTTATTAGTGCACCCCCTACACTATAAGCAAAATCGCCATGCAAAATTGCAGCCCTTTAGGTCCAGTGGTTTGGTCTGTGCGGTGTATGTCAGTCAGCGAGTCAGTCAGTTACGGAACTGTTTTATATATATAGATTAACATTGGAATTTATATTTTCTTTTTCTTTTTAAAGTTACATTCGAAATCAATGATTAGTAATTTATATAAAATACAATGATTCCTTGTGAATTCTCCCTTATCTATTATTTGAGTACTTCATTTAGTTTCATTTCAATGTAAGTGGCAAATAAGTGATTCCATGTTTGTAATTTCCCCTTTCTTTTTCAGGTAGGTTATTAAGTCATCTTAATATTCTGAAAATTTCTTTAATAGTAACGGTGAGTGTATTTCTTTTTCTTTGCACTTAATTCCCTTATCGTATATCTGATTTGTTAATATTTTTATTACCTACCAGTAAATGTAATCAACTTGTAATGCAATTTGATATACTTTTGCATTGCGTATCAATATGTGTAATTGTAACTTCTTTCCTTGTACGCCAAATACTACACTGCTTCAAGAAAGTAAACGATGTGGATGATCGTAAAAGTATAATAACTGCTGAATACTTACTCCTTTAAGTGCTGTTGCAAAAAGAATTAGGGATAAGACTGAAAACGATATTCAATTCTGAACGATCTATAATATACCTGGAATGGGAGATTACATACTTAGGCCTCTCTCTCTGTCGAAAATTTACAGATTTTGACCAAAAAAAAAGTAACCAACAGACATGTAACTGTTTTGTACATTTGCTGCTTGTTGTTGAGTCAGACAGTTTTTTTATACTTAATCATATATTCTTTGCTTATAGTTTCGCTTGAATTAATTAACTTTAACTGTCTAATTTTAGCAAATAATGGATTACATTGTTTCCAGTTATATTGTATAAACGTTTTGAAAAAAATATTCGTTCAGCAAATGTAAGATAAAATACTTATTTTACCCGGAAGAAATCGCACCGGGTATGACATGCCCAATGCATTTTCATTCAATGTTTCTGTTTTCTTCTTACCGGATTAGGCCAAAATTTCCAGTAGCTGTATGCAATATCTCATTCTTTCAGCGGGGTGAAAACTAGTTCTGTTCTAAAAATAGATTTTGAGAAAAATATTTCGGGGGGTATGTCATACCCGTGAGAGTCCTTGTGTCAGTAAGATCTTTCCTTTTTTCTGACAGTTTAGTGCATCATGGCGCGCTTTTCGAATTACGACGAGGAATTGAAACAATTGCGACACCTTATAGAGACAGTTTCTAGTGATGATGAATCTTTATCCGAAGATAATGATGTTTCTGAGGATGCAGACTACTGTAGCAATCACAATTCTTCTACTGAAATTGGGACAGAAACCGAAGATAAAAGTTTACTGTCAACAACCGATTTTTATATTGATAAAGATAAAATTACAAAACGGCTAAAGAAAAAATACCGGTAAAATGTAAGGAAGCCTTCAAGGAACGTAAATAGCAATCTTCCAGGTAATACACATTATTCAAGATATGTCGCTTCTCCCGTAGATGGATGGAATGTTCTCTTAGATAGCAACATGCTAAATATGATGGTGCCTCAAACAAAAACAACTTATTCAAGCACTTCAATGGAACTGGAAATCTCTAATAGTGAACCACCTGCAAAAAATCTCAAGACAAAATATAAACGATGTTAAATTTGCCTAAGTAAGAAGGACGGAAAAAAAAAGTTTATGTGCCAAAAATGGGAAAAATGTCTGTGTGTTGAACATCAGTATGTGGTTTGTAAAAATTGTCTATAAAAATGTAAGTATTATTAAAATTCACTAAAAATTTTATTTATTATTTTATGTTCTTTAGTTACGTAAGGTTTGCATATAAACAATATTAATTTGGCACAGTAGCATAGGCATAAATTTGTAGCAACAGTTCTACTTTATCCACTTGTTAAGCAACCCTTCTAAACTATATCAATTAAAGGAGGTCTATTATTATTCATTAAAACATTATACTAAAACGATCATGAAGAAAATACATAATGCATCTACCTATACAACATTTCATCTACATATACAACATCCTGTTTGTTTGTTTTTACTTTCTCAGGATAGTTTTTACTTTCTCACGATTTTCTTTGGCGCCATTTGGAAGAATGAAACTTTGTTGTTGTCATGGAAAATATCATCGGAGTCTTAATATACAATATTACACAGTAGCTCCAAATGCCGAAAATCCCCGATGACATTTCTTTTTTAAATTTTCTTATATGGCAAGCATTTATCTTTTCCGCACCCATACCATGAAGATTTTGGCTTCTTACCTTTCGGAAGCACCAGCACCATATAGGTCAACCAGCATCACTCCCTATCAGGGGACTGACCAAGTCATAGTCGGGATTTGAACCGAACACATACCTTGCAAACTCAGCCCTAAAAATCATGAAGAAATATTTGGTTCTATTCTAGCAAAATACAGTTATGATAATGTAAAGTTTGGCGAAAAAAATAAACTCAAAACATACTTATTTAAATATTTAAAACCATTTACGACTTGCGAAATTTATCGTTGTCTTTTCGCACAAAGTGTGTAACAATATTAAGAATAATTCATCATGTTCCGTTCAAAACGAGTTGAAAATATTTAGCATAAATCAAAACTATAAACATATGAATTCTTTCCATTATACATTTTTTTAAAAACTCTAACCTACAGATTTTTTAGAGTATAGATCTGATTTAAGAATAGGAAATTTTTTAACCGTACCGGTAATAAAATATCTCGTCTGAGGAATGTTTCTTAGCAAGTCTATATGGTCTTACTTTAAAAAAATAAACTGAAAATGACTAACGTCGTATTCACATTGCTTCCACAGCGAAGCGTAGCGTTTCACGTGGTCATATCACGTGGTCATTGCATTTAGCTCTGTGATTGGTTACAACTTTTATCTCTGACGTTACTGTTTACTTCGGAACCAATGTGAACAAGTCCTCATTGCTGATGCGTAACGTAGTGAAGTCCGCTTCACAATGCACTGTATAAGTAGCTTATTTCATCGCATACCGACGCATTCGTTCAACGCACAGATTTCCTCAAGGCATTCAAAACGACGCAGCTGCATTGCACAAGTCCAAAGGTACCGTTTGATATATTTATGAATTAATGTTTAACTCTATAAAGGAAATACAGTTGTATTGGTGTCATCTGGTGTCGCCATTCACGAATATATTCCACCGAAATGCTTCTCTATTATCATCTTTAAAATGAGTTCCTAGAGTCTAGTAATCAAAATTTCAAGTATTCGTGATCCAAGACCAGACAGCATTTGGCGATGTTTCCTTTTGTATATTTAAACTTCTATCTTTGGTAAATATAACTAATTTGAAGGGAGTTACAATTTAATAGGTGGAATTTTGCGGCTTTGAAGATTTTTCTGATTTGATATTCTTTTCACTGAAAACGAGCCAAATATGAGCGCATAACCTAGTAGTCATAGATACAGAATCTTTCGTCCCGTAGAAGTGATTGTCGCCATGTTTGATAAGTTACAGGTTTCTTGTGTGCTGCCTCAAAATACTTATCAATTGCTTATGAAGGCCAACGATAGTGTTTATGGCTCTGAAGACAGCTGGGTCGAAGGTAACGAAGAAGGACTTTCAAGACCCCTTGCTGAGACACGAACGATAACTATCGAAGGGGACGACAATAGATTTTGATTATAGATTTTCTTGACGATATATGCTTAAAATAAGTAAATATTAAGACTATCTAGTAAACTCTGTATGGAAAGTTTCTCCGAAATTCTTTATTATGACATGCAGATGAATAAATAATTTGATACTATTTACTATAAAATGTTTTTCGATTCTTTTTTTTTTTTTGGAGTTTGGGGCAAATTAGAACATTTTATTGCTGAAGAAAATAATGGCAATCTTAGAATTTTTTTATTTGCGATTTTGCAGCAATGATTAGGTTGCAAGGACTTCTCTGTGCAAAATCCGTAATTAATTCAATAAAATGATTTTGATTTTTGAATTTAAGTCATGCTGTTAGGATATGGAGGATTTAAAAAATAATTGGAGGATTAAGGGTTTTTCAAAAAAAATTGTTGCATAAATTAGATAAATTTTTTACACTGTCATACAGCATTTTAAGGGTTCTTACTTTAATTCAATAACTTCGACAATCATCTTTGCTCCCCAAAAATGTTAATTTTATTTCATTAATCCTATTTTATTTAATCAATTGCAGTATTTACTAAGCATTTTTATTTTCCTATGTTTTAAAGGTTTAAAATTAGCGGAAGATGGGAGATATTCCAGTAAGAGCAAACTTTCTCCACAATTACTGTGTTTTAACGTAGGATTACGTTCCTCCATAACGGTCCAGCGGAAAGGAAAATTTCAGACGCTAAAACTGTCCGTCCATCCGTCCTCGCGAGTTATAATTTTGGCAGCGCACGAAACCCTGTCTATAGCTTGGACAAGTTAAACAGAAAAGTACTGAGATGCGTCAAAAGTTTTACATATATATATATATATATATATATATATATATATATATATATATATATACATACGTACATACATATAGATACATATATACATACAAAAGAGGTAAGCAACGATAAGTAATCTTACGTTAATAACCCGCGGTAATTTCGTTAGAAGAGAATACCTGAATTTTTTTCCTCTCTCTGGGAGTTTTGTTTTAGTATTACTCATTCACACCAACGCGAGAGAAACTGATTAAGTGTTAACATTGTTTACTCCTATATATACACGTCTCGGAACATGATGACAAGAATAAGAGTAAATGTGAAGTTTATAATAGTTGTGAAAGTCATGTTTTTATCGTGATACTTTTAAAGTGCTTTAGTATTTATAACACTGATCCAACCTATTTACCATAATCATAAGCATTAAGTTTCTGTTTTGTATATTCGATTTATTTTAAGGATGCTGTGTACTAAGCATACTGGATTCCTTCACCTCAGTGTTAACCTATAGAGAAATTGTGCCCGAGGATTAACCTCTTGGATTGAAAGATATTTTTTTAAAAATGTGTACTCCTTAATAGAGAAAGAAATTTTTACCTTGGGGAATTTTTCGTTTTTTTTTTTAAATACATATAATATTTTAAAATTTCAGTTATTTTTTGAAACAATATGGTCTAGTGTAATTTAAACGCTCAAATTCTTTGGTGGATGAAATTTATAAAATGAATGGTGTTGCAAGGTACAGAAAATTTCAGCTATCTGAAAATACCATTTTTATTTGATAATAAACATTTATTTAGCTGCAAATAGTAGACGCGTTTTCTAAATAGGTAACACCGAGGTAAGAGATTCCAATAGGGTTAGTACACATCAACCTTAACTTGCAGGAAGAAAAAGATTTATTTTTATTATTAAGTGATTAGTGGATAGCTGAGTAAATCTTGAAAGTTTAGACTCGCTGAAGTCCAGCAAGATTGCTGCTCAAACTTTCCATTTTGATATAATAACCTACACTGATCGAAGATAAATTTTCACTACTAAATCTCACTTTGATCCTATGCACTCTAGAAATTACAAAATATCCTCCTCTGCCTCCGTGCAGTTTTAAAATATCCCTAAATTGTACCATCCACTCGACAGCAGTTCCTTAAGTGTTCAATAAATGAAATTCTTACCGTTAATTAGTTTCACACCATTCACACCTCTATCACTGTTTTAATTAAACTCAAAATTAAAACATTCCATATTAGACAGAATCTTACTAGCAAATTGACTAATAAATTCGAAACGTTCTAGAATTTCATTAGTATGCGAAAGACAACGATTTCAAATTCTATTTGTTATTATTCCAGTTTAAATATTTATAAAATAAAATACCAGATCACCTTTGAATCGTGGTCTGGTGGTCAATTAATATACGCTGTAAAGTATTCAGGCTCGTTTCAATATTACACCGAAATGAAGATTTATTTTGAGAGAATTTAATGTAATATATATTTCAATCAATATGAAAGTTATTCGTGGTTCAAGCTTCGGAGAATTAATGATTCACCAGTATTTCGAGAACTGCAATCTGCATTTAACAAATAAGGTGTCTGACGGTGAATTTTTTGGTTTATTGACCTAGATTTAATAAGCATTTTCTCTTTCTTCCGTAGAAATCCACATCCAGTTGTATCACCGAATTACAGACATTCTCGGAAAATAATATAATTTTGTTCATGTGAACAATTCATGTTATTTGTAGTGAAATTCGAAATATACTAACCATCTGTCTTTTGTAAACTTTGTGAAAATAATGCGTTGAAACATTATTTAAATACTGCTTATAAATCGATTACTAAAATGCGATTTTAGCGAAACTATGTCTCATTTATTCCCTACGCATTTCACTGCAAACAAGTTGCAAATATGACACCTTAGTTTATCGTTTTTGCTGTGTTAATTTACAGACAACTAAACCTTGTGTTGCATTTCGATAATGTTCTATCCATTATCACTTTAGGCATGTAATTAAACAGATTATGTTTCATTCTTATTCTAATACGAGTAAATACTAGTTATCTAGGTATTGCATTACATTTTAAGTTTCTATAACACATTTCAATCCTCGTTTCACTCCCGTGTTAGCTCTTGTGGCAATGTTTTAGTGACTACCAGTGCAAATCTTCCTACAAAGTCCTAAGGAGAAACATTTTTACAATGCAACAGGTAGATATAAAAATAATATTCCATATTCACCATAAAATTTGAAAGCTACTATATATTTACAAGGTACTAGCAATACAGCACGATTTATCCAGTTTGTCATTTATTCCGGCCTACAATAAACTTTGGGGTGTTTATGGAACCCTTATTGGGCTTACTGATACGTAAAAATAGCTGGTAATGATATCACTTATCCAAATAACGAGTTACTCCTCTGAAAAGCCTTTTCATATTCTCCGAAAGTCATAAAGCGTATTTTTGGGACCATAATAAACACCTTTTTTACAAAGAAAGATCGATTTAATATTGGAATGTGTCGTATGGCTCGAAGGTAACATTAAAAGAAAAACGATTATTTATATATATATATATATATATATATGTATATATATGTGCATATATGTATGTATATGTGTATATATGTATGTATATATATATGTATATATATATATATATATATATGTATATATACATATGTATATATGTATATATATGTATATATGTATATATATATATATATATATATATATATATATATATATATGTATATATATGTGCATATATGTATGTATATGTGTATATATGTATGTATATATATATGTATATATATATATATGTATATATTATCATATACTGGGTGCAATTCGTCTTCACTGCCCAGTCTATTTCGATAGCGCGCCGAACTATGGCTAATTCCTAGCCACCCGGTTCCCTCAGAAATCACTGAGAATACGCTGGATTAAGGAACGTAAAACAAGCACCTTTATTCTTTAGCGTATTTACATAATTACATTAACTCCATATGAGTTTTGCACCTCCAGTGCATGCATGGCCTCCAGCCAAATCAATTAATTCACCAAACAAATCGCAATCACCTCCACGTGGCTTCTCCGCACACGTAAACTGCTGGTCCGAGACAAAATCGACATCCACGCCGGACCACTGTCTCTCTCTGTCTCCTCACCACACTCGCTGCCCTCTCCTGCACAGACCGACCCCAGTCCAAAACCGGTTCCCCTGCATACCTCCGGAAACACCTCCAGCAAACCATTTGCACATCCGGTCCTGGTTGTCATCTGTTTACCAGAGAGCTGGCACGCCTCTTGATTGATTACCTGGACTCGCCTCTGGTAAACATTCAAAACTGAAAAGAAACTTCACCAAATTTTATATATAATATACCGGGGGTTAAGCAGAGGGCCCGCCGCCATCACAGCTCCTCCCCCCTTTAAAGGCTTTTTTATACATAAAAAAGTCGAATGGAAAGTTCGGTAGGTCCTTTTAGGTATGCCCACCCGAAACATTTCCAAAGAGGTCAATACCATTTGGCTTTCTTCAGCCCTAACTTCCTAGAGTCAATTTCAGCCTACTTTAGAAATTTCCCTCGAAAAATGCCCTAAACTGCACTCAGTCTGGGACACATCATTCCTAAACCTGCACTCCGAATACTTTTCGAGAGTGAAAAACATTAATTCAATTTCCAGTAAGATATGCAGATATTCATTACACTGATATTACATTAGCTAAACACATAATAAATTCACACATGATTAAGACAAACAAAATACTCATAATGCACTAAAAAACTTACGTTAATAATTTCATACTGAAAACAAAAAAAAACATAGCCTCTAGGCCATTCTATCTGTAGATAACCTTCTCGGTTCAATTATAAACTTAAGGGCGTTAGCACCCGTACCTTTCGGCCAGTCATAGCCGACAACGTACCCTAACCTGTTTAGCTTCTATCCGCCAACACATTAAGCACTTTCATTTAACATATTTTAGCATAGGTACTACAACAATACATTACTCTAATCTTAACTTAATTACAAACATTACCACAATTTTGACCATATTTCAATTATCGACTGTATCTTAACCTAGTTGCAATAACACGAAACAAAAGTTACTAAAACTCAAAGACACATTAAACAAAGAAACATTACTCAAAGAAACACAGTTAACACAACATACATTGATCACAACGTTAACCAATTAAAAATTTCACAATTGCTCTGTAAACTTCTCTTAAAGCCAAAACACATCATCGTGGATAACGATTACCAAATATAGTGGACAAAATTAAACCTATATTTCTTACTAAATATTAGTTATGCAATTCTTACTATTTCATTAAACATTCGGCATTACAATATCATTAACTATTCGACATTCAGTTGGTCCTGTAACCCACGGAACATAATTTCTCCTATCCAAACGCGCGACTCAATCGGCTTCTTTCCACTCGATTGGCCAGGAAACCGAAACTCACAGTTGAGCCCACGTTTATTTCTACACTAGGATTCCACAATTCCATTAGGTGTTTTTACCTGACATAGAGTCATAACAAACTCACTCGTTTGGTTCCTTTTCTATGAAGAACAAAATTGCATTGCAGTACATTAATGACAGTCTTTCTGAGGCCTTCCACCGGCTTACACAAAAAGCGCCATAGGACCTTTCACCAAAAGAAAATCATTCTACTAATTGATCACAATCGCTATACTAATTGAACATAATAAAATATACCTAATTTGCCTAAATCCATTCTCAAACTATGTGGTCATGTTTTACCAACATATATGCACTTTAAATTTCACAAAAATCATCACATAAAAGATTATACACTACAATTTACTCAATTCAACATTCTGGTATAAAATCATACAAAAACAAAACCAATACACATAATTACAACACATACAATTCTGGGTCACTGTTTCACGCAGTATTAAATTCTCCCTTGACCCTCAAAATATCATCCGAGAATTTAAATTTTCCCAAACTTCATTCCTTTAAATTTGGAGTTAACCCTCCTCGTAGCATCTCGCTTACGCTGAATTTTCGTGGAAACCCTGTCATACGGCTCCCTTAAATCATCCTGTCTATTAATCTTCGCCCTCGCGAATATTTGCAACTTTCGGTTTTTCATCAGTCTCCCGAAATTGCTAGGCTGCCCCTCTGAGTATTTCGTACCCATTTTCATTTTGAATTTGACAGAATGTCGTCCTCTCTTAAATTTTTTCTTTAACTTGACAAAACCCTGGCGTCCCACCTTTTGTCTATGCCTTACGCAATTCGGTTTCTTTCTAGACAACGGACCTTTCCCCCTAGTTTTGCTCAAGCCCCAAAACATTTCAAACTTTGCTTTCTTGCACTTTATTCCACTCGCCTTTTCGCGGCGCTGTTTAGTCCTTATCATTACCGGATGTAATTTCCCTTTGAACTCTTTACAATGGAGTATCCCAATCTTAGGTAACCTCCCTCTCAAAATGTTTCTACTCGGAAACCCCGTCCTTCTATTTTCTACAGGGATTCTCTCCCCCTCAGCCGCATTGTTTAGGTTTCCCCTAAATTCCGTCAAAATCTGACCATCCATTTTAGACGAACTTTCGGCCCTTTCGCGGTCCGTGTTTTCCCGAATGCCATTGTCTATTCCCTGGGGAGCAAATTCTAAACCGTCTCTCGGCTCAACTTTTTCGACTACATTCATCACAGCCTGACATGCACTTATAGTCCCTTCCACTTGTAAAGAACCTGATGAATGGACTCGCGGACAAAGGTCCATCCCCCTGTGTGTGCGGTCAGTTACACAAAACGCGAGATTCAAATCCCCTAAAACATCGGCTGACTCAACGAAACTAACTTTTCTCACTTCGAGCTCACAAATGTTAGAGTCGCTTTGAGACAATATTTCTCTTTTATCTAGGCTACTTTCTTCACACAAACCTACATTCATTTTCCCACATGTCTCTACATGCGTGAATCTGTAGAGCGAGTTATCTATTTCCCTCCTATCTGGGCTAGTTTCCTCACACAAATCTACATTCATTTTCCCCACTGTCTCTACATTCACGGATTTGCAGAGCGAGTTATCTATTTCACTTCGATTTTCTACACCCGAATTTAAGCTTGCTTGCTCAATTACAAAGGTTTCCTTATTTTCCCACACTTCCCTCGAACTGCTCAAAGTATCTCCGGCAACCAACTGGCTACAGAATTCCTTATTTTTAATTTTGCCTCGAGTACTCGCGCTTCCGAAATTCCCAGCTTCCACCTCGCTGAAATTTCCCAACACATTCT
The DNA here is from genome assembly GCA_907164885.2 of Dolomedes plantarius. Taxonomy (NCBI): domain Eukaryota; kingdom Metazoa; phylum Arthropoda; class Arachnida; order Araneae; family Dolomedidae; genus Dolomedes; species Dolomedes plantarius. The sequence goes on from OU015495.1 coordinate 11,503,578, forward strand.
CTACATTTTTTTCTCTACCCAGAGATTTAACCTTTTGCTCTACGCAAATTTTTCCCTCAATTTGACTTTCGACACTTTTCTCAATTTTAGTGACTCCGGCCTTCCTTATTAAACCTCTACTTTCTCTATAGGAATTTACAGCCTGTAATTTTACCCTCAGGTACTCCAATTCCTCCGCTTTTATAATTCTAGTTGATTGATCTAAAGCATATTTCGCCTCACAGTCTAGGTCGTATTCTAGTCTCTCGAAGATTCCTTTATCATGTCTCACAAAGAATTCTTTATTCGACTCGAAAACCTCGAAGATATTGTCTATTATGGCTTTCTGACTAATGTCTAAACTTTCTCTCTTTCTTATCAAAGCTAATTCATAGGCCCTATTCAATTGCTCATACTTCTCTTCCCAAATTTTACTCGCTTCTCTTTCTTTCCGTTCTAGAATTCCTTCTAGACACGCCTTGGTCCCTACTTCACTGTAATTTTCTGCTCCAATGATTCGTCGGACAATTACTATTTTTTTATCATTTATCGACGCCTCAACGTCCAAATTATCGGCCAAAGCCACAAGAACAATTTTAGTCTGTCTAATTAGAAGAACTTCCATTTTCCCAAACTAAAAGATTTACCACAGTATTCACAGAAATCACAATATCTTATTTCTAACCTAATGCCGTACACTCAATACACTCACAGAAATGCACATGTAATTTCACTTGCCCTACTTAACACAGAAATATAGGACAGGTACTAGATATAACGACACTAAATATTGTCACCTTTGAGCTTTCACTTATACACATAAACTGGTACAATTAATCACAAGCAATCCTATCAAATTACATAACAATAGCTAGAACATATATCACAATATATTATCAAACATTTAAAAGAAACACACCTGTATCACATTCTATTATAGCATAAAACAATCAAACTCAAATTGTTTTCACCATTACAAGTCTGATGCACCTTCACACGTGCTTATACACTTCTAGAATAACACTAATACAAATATACTATTTCAAATCAGCGTTTTGTCCCACACTGAGTACTTTCCTGTGCACCAAGGCACTGTGCTGTTTCCTACAAACACTCGCACAAATTCAATTCATTAAACACTTTCTATTTAATAAACCCAAAAGAAAACACCTTTCTTCTTTTTTTTCCGCACAACACGTGCCCGTGAGATTCCCTGTGGATTTACTCACAAAGGTTTGATTAACCAAAATCACTTTTAGAAAAAACTAACTACTAATGTCTACTAAGACTACTACATTTACCGGATCTCTATCAGGATTTCACACCTGTTCTTCTCGAACAAATTTTCACAAAACCTTCACTGGTTTAACTTTCGGACTTCTCAAAGAAGCGTTGAAATTATCTTTCTAAATCCCCTGAATTATTAGACTAATTCCAACCAGTCACTAATTCCAACCCCACAATTTACTGCCCCTCGACAATTATCGCGCAGACCTCTTTGGAAGATTTCAGATGAGCTTACCTTTCCTGCTGTCGCATCCAGCTGTACACGCTGATCGAATTTTCTTGCACAGGTTCCACTTCTTCTGAACAACTTGCGTCTGGCTACACGTCTCGGCTGCTAGTATTTTCCGCAGGTTCTAGTTGACTGCTTGCATCGGCAGATTCCCTTGGCTATCCTCGCCAGTTCCGCCACTGCTTCACCTCCTCCGTGGATCCTCACGTATTTCACAAACACATACGTAGAATTCCTCCGCTGCCACCAGCTATCATATACTGGGTGCAATTCGTCTTCACTGCCCAGTCTATTTCGATAGCGCGCCGAACTATGGCTAATTCCTAGCCACCCGGTTCCCTCAGAAATCACTGAGAATACGCTGGATTAAGGAACGTAAAACAAGCACCTTTATTCTTTAGCGTATTTACATAATTACATTAACTCCATATGAGTTTTGCACCTCCAGTGCATGCATGGCCTCCAGCCAAATCAATTAATTCACCAAACAAATCGCAATCACCTCCACGTGGCTTCTCCGCACACGTAAACTGCTGGTCCGAGACAAAATCGACATCCACGCCGGACCACTGTCTCTCTCTGTCTCCTCACCACACTCGCTGCCCTCTCCTGCACAGACCGACCCCAGTCCAAAACCGGTTCCCCTGCATACCTCCGGAAACACCTCCAGCAAACCATTTGCACATCCGGTCCTGGTTGTCATCTGTTTACCAGAGAGCTGGCACGCCTCTTGATTGATTACCTGGACTCGCCTCTGGTAAACATTCAAAACTGAAAAGAAACTTCACCAAATTTTATATATAATATACCGGGGGTTAAGCAGAGGGCCCGCCGCCATCACAATATATATATATATGTATATATACATATGTATATATGTATATATATATATATATATATATATATATATATATATATATATATATATATATATATATATATATATATATATATATATATATATATATATATATATATATATCTGTTCTGGGTACGATGCCAACGCTAACTTGAAAAGCGTCCATTTTGTCGTAGTTGAGTTGCAGTTAATGGCCGCAATCAAATGAAGACAACTTTCATTTTAACGTACTCTAATTTTCGATATTAAAGTTTTTCCACTGTCCCTTCTGCTGATCCAAATTAGGTGACCGCCGTTTCGTTTCCACGCTCCCGACAGGCCCCTGTCTGCACAGCAGTCGAGTATCCCAAAGTCTGACTTATTTTTCCCGTTCGTAAAAGCGCGCTTTCAAACTCCTACTCGAATGTTCTATAAAAATCTTTAGTCTGGTGCCGCCATCTATTGGCTCTTTCGTTCCCTATTTCGTCAATTCTCGCTATTTTACTATTATTTCGTAGCATTTCACTTATTCTTAACTTATTTTAACCTAATTTAATCTAATTTACGTCCCTGGCATGACACACACACACACATATATATATATATATATATATATATATATATATATATATACACTGCTCAAAACAATTAGGGGAGAACATGGTTTTAACGAAATTACGCAAATTCTTACACCGATACGTAACATAAAATAAATCATCCATAATTTAAAGCCTAGCAGGAAACATAAGAATAAAACTTCATATGCAAATCAAAGTTCATGACGTCAAAAACCAGAAAAAGATCATAAGGGCGGAAATCGGGATGTTGCACAAACGTCTGTTTCACTGCTTTAACAGTGAAATTCGATTGCTCAGTTATTCTTTTTGAGAAAAGGTGACTTGAAAATGTCTAAACAACGTGATTTACCGGAATCTATGGCATGGTGTATTATAGACAGACTTGAGTCCGGGCAAACACAACGTAGTGTCGCGGACGCTCTTGGAGTCGCCAGAAGTGTCGTTGCAAGGCTGGGGATTCCAAGAAACAAGGAATGTCAGACGTCGACCAGGGCAAGGTCGGCCACGCGCCACTACAGCAACTGATGACCGGTATATACTGTTAACAGCTCGTCGAAACAGAACAGACAATGCTACTCAGCTGCAAAGACAGTTGCTCTTGGCAACAGGGCGAAGGATGTCCAACCAAACAGTACTTAATAGGCTTCATAAGGGACGTCTCTATGCACGTAGGCCAATGGTCTGCATTCCGTTGACCTCACGCCACCGTGCGGCCCGAAGAAGATGGGCTGCTGAATATCGAGATTGGGAGCAACATGATTGGAGCCAAGTGCTGTTTACCGACGGGTCCCGATTCAGTCTGGAGTGTGACACCCGACGTGAATTGGTATGGAGGGAAAGGGGCACTCGAAATAACCCCACATTCGTTTGTGAAAGATCAAAATACAGACGAGCTGGTTTTATGGTATGGGGTGGAATCAGCATAGGAGGACGTATGGACCTGCATATCATTCGGAATGGTACTTTGACGGCCCGAAGGTATGCAAACGAGATACTGAGACCTCATGTCATACCTTACACTGCAGCCATTGAAGATTCCTTTGTTTTCCAGCATGATAATGTCAGACCGCATACAGCTCGTATTGTGGAGAACATGCTTGAAGCTGAAACAATACAGCGTATGGAATGGCCAGCTTGCTCTCCTGACCTGAATCCAATCGAGCATGTTTGGGACATGCTCGGATGACGCATTGCTGCGAGACCAAGGCCTCCTTTTACTCTCCGAGACTTGGAGATTGCATCCATAAAAAACAGGTGTGCAGCAGTCTTGGCTGTTCGAGGAGACCACACGCCATATTAAAAATCTTGCATCATTTCTAAACAATACTTTTTTTTTATCTTTTACATGTAACCAAATTGTTGCCCAAAATCATTTTTTCATGTTTTTTCCATATTTCCAAAGAATTAAAGCTTAATTACAAATTTTTTACGTCTTTTTTTCTGTATTGCGCATTGATACGCGTGTACTATCCATTTTATGCCAATACGTGGCTGTCTCGCACGGTTTTCTTAACTTCTTTGCTTGCTCCCCTAATTTTTTTGAGCAGTGTATATATATATATATATATATATATATATATATATATATATATATATATATATATATATATATATATATATCATCTTTATTAAGTAAGAAGTTGAAAATATCTTTATTTACGTAAAAAATACAAAATATTCTTTTCTAAATATCCTGCCATATATTTGAGGTGAGTCTATTGGTCCGCAAAATATGGTAGTTGGTCGATATTTTGTTATCGGCTTCTTGAGTACAACATGATTTTAAACTATCCCTTCTTTTATATAGGTGGAAAACTTTTATACACACTGCATTTATTCTCTTGTCAATCCTTAGGATTTAAAATACGGATGATATAATGTATAATGAATGTTTAAATGAAGCGTTTTTAAGCATTCCCATGAATATAACTTCAAGATGATTTTAAATTTACCGAATATACCTGTCAAACTCCTTCTTAAACAAATTAACTTGTATCACTTATTTTATTGCATATCTGCGCATGTATTTATTTGGGTACGATCACTTAATTGTAATGTTGCTTCAGTTTTAGACATGGAAAATACTTTTAATGAAACGTTTTATATTCAAATACAAAAAATGTTTGTGCTTTCTTATGTCAATAGTGGCACAAAATAATTTTAAAATACACCTTCTTTTATATAGGTGGAAAACTCTTTTTACAACTCTAATATGTGTAGATAATCCTTAAATTATGCTCTTTTTTTAGTATAGCCATGATTACATATTTATCTAGGTATTGCATTATCAAGACGATTTCAAGATTACCAAATATACTTATCAAAATCATGCTCAAATAAATTGCTTGTATCATATTTTTTTTATTTTATTACATATTCGTGCATGTATTTATTCGCTTGTCAATCCGTAGGATTTAAAATACGGATGATATAATGTATAATCAATGTTTAAATGAAGCTCTTTTAAGCATTCCCATGAATATATTTCAAGAGGATTTTAATTTACCGAATATACCTGTCAAAATTCTGCTTAAACAAATAAACTTGTATCACTTATTTTATTGCATATCTGCGCATGTATTTATTGTGCCATCAACCCGTGCCACTAAAATCAAAGCCGTCAACGCATTACCATGAATTTCCTATCAGGCACAAGATTCCCTTTTCGGTATAAATTTCCCATCCAAAGCACTCCTTCCAAAAATAAGTCCTTGATTCCATTTCAAATTCCTTTGCCGCGGATGGATTATGACTTTAGAATTCCATTCACATCACTCTAAGTTCAAATAGAAGCGCCAGTTCTCTAAGTCATTTGAATTTTGAATAAAATTCAAGAAAGAGAGTGATATGTATATAGAGTGTAAATATGTTTTTCACCATTTTCAGTTAAAGGCCTCTTTTAGAGTGCTATATTGCCCACAACTTGTGTTGTATGGCTTTTGTCAGAAACATAGCGGGATCATTCATATTATTTAAGCACAATGGATTAACCGCAATTTTTTTTTTTAGACACGGAATCCACCAGTTCTTTCCGATTTATATATTTTAAATTGTAGTTTTAGAAAGAAATGATACATTTTTTTAGTACCATAGTACAAAACGAAACTCAAAATGTTACAATTTTTTACCATGTTTTTATTAACTCGTTTTCTTGTTTTTGTGTGTGTTTGTCCAGTACAAATTTTGCAATCGATTTTTAACTAACTTCCCGACTAGCTAGACATTTGAAACTTTTATAATAGCTCAGATCACGATGAAAATGCATTATTTTAATACTTTTAGCCATCTTTAAGCAGGATTAAATTCATTTTCAGTTATTTTTAGTTAATTTTGTTTTGTAGACTGGTGCAGACATCATATTTGCCGGACGGGAACGAAAATTTAAACGCAAGTTAATTTCCCATTAACTTCATTTTCTTTCAAGTTGATGGGATAATTCATCAAAAAAATTTAAAAAAGTATTTATTAATACATAGAATTGTCAAGTTTATATGGTTCAACAGAAAATTTAAAAACATGGTATATAAAAAGTTATTTTTATCTTGTAATTATTTTTCCTTAAGTTGCCTGCAAGAATCTAAAATTTAAATTATTGTCAAATTGCCATGAAATTTTCTCGTATAACTTTTCAAGAATTTTTCATAATACTTATATGAAATGTTTGGACAATTTTAAATGTTCTCTAAAAAACATTTAACTTCAAAATCTAAACCATGCTTTTTTCAGGCCATTCCTGAACAAATAACTTGATTTGAAAATTTAGGAAAGGAATCAATATAATTTGTTATCCGAATCTATTAATCTTATAAATGAAAATTACATTTATAAAAATTTTCAATGACTCTGAGGGACTAATAAAAATGTTTGAACATTTTTTACCAAGTTTTTATTAACTCGATTTCTTGTTTGTCCAGTACAAATCTTGCAATCGATTTTTAACTAACTTCCCGACTAGCTAGACATTTGAGACTTTGAGAATAGCTCAGAACACGATAACAATGGATTATTTTAATACTTTTAGCCATCTTTAAGCAGGTTTGAATTCATTTTCAATTAATCTTGCTGTTTGAAAATTTCTTATAATTGCTTTCTTTATTACGCATTTGATCATTTTCTTTCAAGTTGATGGGATAATTCATCAAAAAATGTTTAAAAATGTATTTATTAATACATAGAATTGTCAAGTTTATATGATTCAACAGAAAATTTAAAAACGTGGTATATAAAAAGTTCTTTTTTATCTTGTAATTATTTTTTTAAGTTTCAAGACAATGTTTTCAGAATTTTTAATCTAATTTAAAAACCATGAATACTTATTTCTAAAAAGAGCAGATGATAACTGCAATGAATTTTAAACATATCCTTTTATAGATAACAAAACTTGAAATTTTCTAATTCGAGCAAAACAGACTTAAAATACTAATACACTGTACGGTGTGTATCAACAGATTATCAAAATATAAAAATCTATCTTGCCATGGGATTACTCATTATGCTGCTTCCACACACATGCAGACAATTCTGCAGTAAGTACCCCCCCCCAACTCTCTTGACACATTTGGGGTTCGATTAGTCACGCTCATCCCCCCAAGCGATGTGTGAAGGAACACTAGACTGTCTTCCAGACATTCTCCCATTTAGAACAACTCCCAAGTTCCTTCGTGTCTCTTTGATAATCTGTTCAAAAACGCTTGATGGAGGGATCGCTGCAGGGTGCTCTGCCCATAAGTTTACTGGTTTCCCCCAGAATTCTGCGCAGTGCAGATGTGTGTGGACGCATTGTTAAACATACCTTTAGTTTAAAAGAGTTACAGTATGTTTTCTGCCATATTATAAATGAATTATTGGTAGATACCATAGGACCATAGGAAGATGTGACCTAGGAAGAACAGTTCATCACGCCTCCTAACGCAGATATTTCTGTAAATAACATGGGAACGCGAGTGTTCGTCGACGTGGAAAATGGAGTGAACTGATTGGTCGGACACAGGATCCTTCAGTTTGCTTCATCAAAGTGAAGCAGCTTCCAGTTCGGACAGTACTTAGGTATGTGAAGACTTTAGGTAGACTTTAGGTAGGCTGTTTGCAAGCTGGATTTCTGTTGGTAGGAGGAAAGAAAGTGATTGGTTAGTGAGGAAAGAAAGATTCAAGGTTCAGGATCCGCAAGTTCAATCACTATAGCTTGGAGTTTTTTATATCAGAAAAATATAGCAAGAAAGAAAAATATAGCAACAATTAGGACGGAAGACTCAAGATGGCTTTTGACCTTTTCCTCTAGTGGGGGATTGGTAGTTTTCTGTCCCAGATCCTCTTTATATTGTTACCAACGCCCCCTGGTCCGATAAATCGTAAGGTGCCACCACAGTTTTGGCCGAGCTCTCCCAGGGCGACATCTAGTGGACACGTGCAATCCTAAATCCCCTTTTATATAAACAGGTCGTGATAGGTAGTGACAGGAATTAATATGTACTTGGTAGTGGTATGCAGTCAAACATCTTGGAGATGGTAATGATTGAATTTCTCTTAAGTTCGACTTTACTTTGCTAGGTATATCTCCAGATAGATATATCGTATAATTTTTGTTTAATTTTTTCATTATACATTCTATAATTATTCTTATTCATTCACGTATTGTTGGGATAAACTAACTTTTAAAGCAGAACTACGTTCCTCTATAACAGTCCAACAGAAAGCAAAATTTCAGAAGATAAAATGGTCCGTCGTCACGAGTTATAAATTTGGCAGTGTGCCAAAGCCAGTCTGTATCGTTTGGACAAGCAGTAAACAGTTAAACAGAAAAGTACCAAGATACGTCAAAATTTTGACTCACACACACACACATATATATATATATATATATATATATATATATATATATATAGATAGATAGATAGATAGATAGATAGATAGATAGATAGATAGATAGATAGATAGATAGATAGATACATACATACATACATATATGCATACAAAAGTGGTAAGCAGCGATAAGTATTCCTACGTTAATAACCGGAGGCAATTTCGTTAGACGAGACTACCTGACATTTTTTTAAAAGTTTATAGCTTTATTTCTGACTACAGATCCTTTGAGAGAGTGATTACACAACTTAGGCAATAGAATAGGATTTTTTTGCATGATTGTTAAAGAAAGTGCAAAGTAGTCACTATATATTTTTTCTTTTGAAAGCAATGCATAACATAACATAAAATAAACATAACATAAAATCCACCAATATATTTGTATTATTAACAAAGAAAACAAAAAATGTAAATTGAGGCACATGTTTTCTTTAAATAAAATTAAGAAGAATTTTCAACTGTTGCTGGGTAATCTTAAACCCAATTAATTTTAACTCAATGCTGTCGTGAAGTATTAAATATCTGTAAGGTTAAAACATTATTTATAATTTATTTTTAAAGTATAACTAAACCATCTAAGTTACTAAATGTTTAGAAATCACTGATGTGAATGTGGTTTAAGCTATCAGAGATTTCAGCAGAATCTGTCTGAAATGGCGTTTTAAAATATTGTTTGATGGAAACTATCCGTTTTGCTACTAATATATCACGTTTAGCCAACTTGGTGAGATGCCAAATTGTGATTTCTCTGATAAGCAAAGTCATTTCGTTTGGTTTGAAACAATAATTCAATGCAAAGTTTCAAGCTGACAGATTCTGTTAAAAGCTGAATCAATAATTTTACATACAGTGAGCCCGCGAAATATATTTTTGTCACTTTAGTTAGATTGTATTTTATGGCAATCATTTATTAATAACATTAAATGCAGGACATTTATTTTAAAAGTTTGAAAACGTGAATTCTTGTCGTTGCTTATCCCAGGGGTACATTCATTAGTCTCGAAGCCTGGTGTCCATGAGACGATAACTCAGTAAACAGAAGAAAACACACCCACAAAAGAAATATTTATTTACAGACGAGACACACCGGCGCACAGTAGGTTTTTGCAGCTCCTCTTTCGAGACGGAGCTGCTTCCCTGCAGAAAGAGGACTGATATTTACCCCAATATTACATCTATTACTTGTGCGGGATTCGAACCCACGCCCCCGGCATGGCAGGCCGATGCCCTAATCACTTTGCCATCGGGCTGCAAAGGGTTTCATAAGTTCATAGAATAACACTATCAAGGGCGCGGTAGCCCAGTTAGCAAGAGCAGCTTCCCAGTGATCTGAACGTCCCTGGTTCGATGCTCGTCGATGCAAATTCACCACCGTGTTCACTAATGGTGACCGGGGTACGTAAAATAGGTCGCGGCAGCAATGTCCTCCAGGTTCTCAAATTTACCTCTGGAGGTTTGGGGTCAAGTGTTCCGGTCTCGTCACTTGACTCGGTTCAAAATTACGTGACTGGTCATTTAGTCGGACTCTGACCCTTGTGGTGCTAATTCAAAACAGGAGCCATCTCTTTCAGTCCAATAGCCTATTAGGACTTGGCGAATGGAACCTCCAACCATGGGGCATTAGCAACAGCAACAACACTATCAGTGCCACAATCATGATTGTAAGGTTAATTATGACCTACCAATATATGAGGCGGTGAAAGGCAAATGGGTCAGCAAGTCAGCAAGTCAAGTAGTCAGTCAAAAGCGTTTTACTGCAAAAACTACAAAAATTTCCACTATAAATTGAACAAATTATAATTCATAATAATTATTATAATAGTGCAAATAATGTTTATTTGCAATTCCATTATAATTTGAACATGGAGATTACATTTTTGCCCTCAAATAAAAAAAAGTTGAAAATTTGACTTACACCATTTTGCCTTTCATCACCTCATATGTCTCCGTTGTACACAGGTGACCGGGAAACAGAACGAGATAAAGGAGAGAATGGAGTTAGATTCCGGGTCTGCTAAGTTGTTTTAGAGTCTACCAAAGGTAGCATAGTGTTCGTACGTATAGTAGTGTTTGGAGAAAACAAAATGCTGTAGATCTTAATTCAGGAATTCATTGTTATCACACAGGCCGCCAAAAAATTAGTTTGTTTTAAAAGGTTGAAAATATGGCTTCTTTGCATTCTTGCTAATCACACATGCACAAAAGCGCAGATAGTCTCGAGAACTATATCTGAGTCAATAAAATGAGTAGGAGTACCACCAGTAAAAAGAAGGGCAATATTTTTTGTTAACTATTAATTGCCTTCTAAGTTCAGTTCACGTAAAGTTAGGCAGAATTCTTATTTATAGAAAATGACTGAACCACACAACAAAAATTGGACGCTGGGTTTCTCCTATGACTGTATTTATTGAAAGGTGAAAATTCGCTGGGTACAAGGCAATATTTAGATACTCACGCGGAAGAATGTCGGCATGTCTGTACTTCAAGCTTGTAGATACATTCGAAGAGAAATTGGGATGAAATGTGCGATCCCAGTACATCAATACAATACATAGAATGACGAGCAAAAATAAGTCTATCATCCATGCAAGACAGCATGCAACTGAGTTACTTCGCGGGAAGGGGGAAAGCGATGGCAAGACTTCAGAAATATCGCCATCTGTTGACAATGGTAAGAGTTAAACTTCAGTAAAAAAAAAAAAAAAAAAAAACAGAAAATCAAAATCCAACAGCCGTATAAGAACATTTAATTAGTATAGTAATCATTGTTTATAGAGTTAAATTACGAAGCATGACGAGTTTATTCTTATTTTGGTACTTCTGATTAGAGTAAAACTCTGTCTCTAAATGGGGGATTTACACAACATCAGCGCATTGATGTAAACAAAGGCATTTATTCACCTGATAAGAAAATTCCTAGAAAGCATCTCCATTATCTTCTTATCGAGTATCCATTATCCTCTGATCTGGCTGCCATCAGATAAAATGCTTCGCTTTGAAAAGAGGAATGGCCTTATAATAGAGTTAATTCCATATATTGGCGATAAATGTTTCAATTAGTTTTAAGAACACATGCCGCAGGAATGCGAGATTGAGGAGATGAAAAATTTCTGAAGCCTCAACCAATAATACAGCTATTGATTATTAATAAAGCCATCCTTTTTTAAAAGGTCCTTTCCGAACAAAATGCATAGTGCAATATTTTTACGAGAGGATAGTTATTACTTGTGGATCCCTCAAATTTTCATAAGATGAACACTTGATGAAGCGACAAAATTGTAAAATATGTTTTCCGCAACAGGGATTGGGCAGGTTTCCACTCGAATGCATAAGGAATTGAATCATATCTGTGTTTACTATGTAAAGGGAGTCAAGTCCAAAATCTTAGTTTTCACTCCCGTTTTTCTCATAACTAACATGTTTGGGTTTTGTTTCACATATATCAAATTTTCACTGATGAAAAAAATTATTTAGGAGTGGAATTGGACTTGGCCTTCTTTACCGTGTAGTAGCCGTTGATTTTTCAAACATGCTGGTTTGATTACTCATTTTAGCCCATTTTGGATTTAACATCCCAAATTTTCACTGATGAATAAAAATATTTAGGAGTGGAATTGGACTTGGCCTTCTTTACCCTGTAGTAGCCCTTGATTTTTTAAACATGCCTGGTTTGATTACTCATTTTAGCCCGTTTTGGATTTAACATCCCAAATTTTCACTGATGAATAAAAATATTTAGCAGTGGAATTGGACTTGATTTCTGTACCCTGAAGTAACCATTGATTTCTCAAACATGCCTGGTTTGATGACTCATTTTAGCCCATTTTGGATTTAACATCCTAAATTTTCCGTGATGAATAATGATATTTAGGAGTAGAATTTGACTTGGCTTTCTGTACCCTGCAGTAGCCCTTGTATTTTTTAAATATGAATGGTTTGATAACTCATTTTAGCCCATTTCGGACTTAACTCCCTTTACACAGCAAACAGATATAAAAAGTTTTAGAACATCTTTTATGAACCAAACACAGTGTACATATTTCCTCTATATGTTTTTAATTATTGAAGTTTCTATTTTAGTAAAAACTCAAAAATAGCTTGCCAGCAATACAAAAATAAAACCTTCTTCACATTATACGGAAACTTAAAATTATTATTAGAAAATGGTTGGGGGGGGGTTCCATTGTTCGTAACTAGATGAATAATTCGGGTATCTCTGTTCTTGAATTGCCACATAAGAAACTGGATACTATCATATACCTTTGTTGCGAAACTCTATCTGAATATTAATTCATTCAGTCGGTAATTCCTTTTTCCAAATAAAGTTTGTTAACCCGAATATAATTTTTCTAGCTTGCATTTAAATCTCCCATTTATATCTGAATTCACATTTTTTTTTTTTAAGTCCGAGATCCGTTGCCAATTTTTTCGTTATAAAAAGCCCAGACTAAGCTTGATCTCCTTTCAAATCTATGACTTCTTACAACAACCTTCTAAAGGCAACTGCCCGTGAATGGAACTTATATACTAAAAGAAATAATAGGTAGGATTGTGTTCGTAAAGGAAACCGTATTTTCTTGTCTATATTACACAATCTTCAAGCTGCCACACCACATATCCAGCGACTAGGCCAGGTCGACTCAGTCTTTTATTCCTTGGGTGTGTTGATAAAATGAGAACCAAGCATGCTTGGGAACTAACTCTGGAGGTCCCACGTCAGGTTGACCACCTGACCCAGACATATGCTGTAAGGCATCCCAAGCCCATGGTCATGAAAGCTGAGATGGGCACCGCAAGCCTTGGTCCACAATCGGACTGTTGTGGCATGAGTTAGAACACGATAGGGATTTTTTGCTAGAAATTTTCGTCTATAATCCAAATCATCGTACTAACAGTAGAAGATTGTGTCGCTGCCTCAACTGCTTTCTTTCAGTATATTTCGTACCAGAAAAGAACAGTGCCAATTGTTGAAGTTATTCCAGTGATACAAGAATTTGTTTTAGATTTGCCTTTTTAGAGTCTTGAGATCAATTCAATAAATCATCTCCAGAAGTAACAATTACGAAATCATCTCAACGACCCTTTTCTCTCTTATCCACTAATAGGGAATCGTTCGTATTCAAAATTAGTTAATAATTGCCTACACTCAGTACCTTTGACACAAATATCTATTAAATGGACAAAGTACCTACAGTATCCCGATAAATTTACTGCAGTATCCAGATAAATTTATTAATATTGTATGAACTCTGTTCGTCTTTCTGAATGTCGAATGAAAATTCTCAGCATAAATAAAGTAATTGCTATGTATAAACTTACCTCTGTCCAATTTATAAAATCTAAGCAACAGAAGCAGGCATCATTCAAAATAAACCAGAAGTACGGAATAAAATTGAGTTACAGCATATAAATATCCTCTTACATTAATAATTATCCTTGAAATACGCTGGCAGAACCGAAAGGTGGAAACTGTGGCTTGTATTATCTAGTAATTTTATTACCCTTTCGTTAACTAAGACGGAACAACCTCTCCCTTCCCTAGCGCCGGTGTTATTAAATGAAGTTGTTACGGACGAGTGACCGTAGATAGCAGAGATCAGCCAAAGCATTTTTCAAAATAAATGAATATTGCTCCAGGCAGCTCGGAAAGATAGGAAGATCTCGTAGGATAAAACTCTCATTATTCGCTCTAATCACAAGTGAAATGCGGTAGAATTAAGCTTTTAGACGTACAGAATATCAAAGAGCAAAGTTTGTGGGACGCGGCACATTAATTATTGAAAATAATAGTTCGTTACAAGTTCCAAGAAGAATGAAACATTAATAAGCGTCTGTTATGGAACCTGAAATTGGTTGCGGATTTTTATAAAAATAACGCGTAAGATTAACTCAAACTTCAGATCAGTGGGATAAAATTAAAAATTCGTTCGCATGTAAGTGTCCTTAATTTTAAGAGTATCGAAATTTCAGGAAAAGGATGAATTCCCTTTACTTAAATTTTGTAAAATCACTTATAAAGGCGGAGAAAAAGTTTAGAAATGATTTGGAATTAACATTTGATATGCATTTTTTTGTTAAACGTATTACAAAACGGTTATACAAAAAATAAAGACACATATGTTTAAAATTTAAGGAAAATTCAATTGTATAAGCAAAATTTATAAGAGAGATATCTCCTAAGAGTATGTGATACTTTCTGTACTTACTTTGCAGTGTACTTTGTATTTCTATACTAACTTCATATTTTTACTTCTCTTTTGACTGCCACCTCGGTCTAAAATTCAATAAAAGTACAAACAAAAATCGTATTTCATGGTAAAAGGAAATCTTTTACCGGTATATGGTAGTTTCTGTACTAATTTTTGTAATTTTGCACTAAATTTATATATTTGCTTGTCATATGCATTAAAGAAATTTTACATTTATAAACCATCTCATCACTTATATTATAGGTTAGAACTAATCGTAAAAGGTACAAAAGTAAAACATACACCAAGTGATTCCGATAATCAGAGAAGGAACCCATATCTGTTACACTTCAGATAAACGACCTATCACTTACGTCAACTTGGCGTTCAGTAGTCTCGTTTTTTATCACTTTCCTCTTATTATTCTAACAACATAGTATGTTGTGTTACATGTCCATTTTCAATCAGTTTTAGCCATGTTTTACCAATACTTTGATATTTACTTCTGTAAGGGCCTGTTCACATAGGAGTCCGGTAGCGGAAGTGTTAAATTATTGAAATATATTTAACCAATATCAAACCTCCAAACGATTAGCAACGAAGTTTTTTACGTCTATGATTGGTTTATTTCCGTCTCAGCTCCATCTTTACTTTTAATCTTCCGCTACCGGACTTCTATGTGAACAGGCCCTTTCTCAGCGGTTTTCAATCTTTTTAGCCCCCTTCCCCCCCTCCCCAAAGTAAGAAGAAAATACACTACGCGATCCCCTACACCAAAACTTTATAAGTAATACGTCGGTCAACCTATATGGCTATCCGACAATCTTAGTACCTGATGATTCTATCGTCTAAGTTTACGATGCAATCCCACCTCGCACAGAGTAGTGCAGGTACGTATTAATTTAGGACAAACAGAGCAACAGGAGCTATCGCCATGTGGCCAAAGTCGAGGCCCCAACGTCCATTGTCGCTCTTAGCCCGGGGCATCGCTCTGTTTCCAGCGATACTGCG